>CAKJTW010000027.1:31867500-32467500 GCA_917880005.1 Nanger dama | reverse complement strand
CCATCTTTGGCTGCAAAGAATATAACCAGTCTGATTTCGGTGTTGACCATCTGGGGATGTCCATGTGTAGAGTCTTCTCTTGTGTTGTTGGAAGAGGGTGTTTGCTATGCCCAGTGCATTTTCTTGGCAAAACTCTATTAGTCATTGCCCTGCTTCATTCCACATTCCAAGGCCAAATTTGCCTGTTACTCCAGGTGTTTCTTGACTTCCTACTTTTGCATTCCAGTCCTTATAATGAAAAGGACATCTTTTTTGGGGTGTTAGTTCTAAAAGGTCTTGTAGGTCTTCATAGAACCGTTCAACTTCAACTTCTTCAGCGTAACTGGTTGGGGCATAGACTTGGATTACTGTGATATTGAATGGTTTGCCTTGGAAACGAACAGAGATCATTCTGTCGTTTTTGAGATTGCATCCAAGTACTGCATTTCGGCCTCTTCTGTTGACCATGATGGCTACTCTGTTTCTTCTAAGGGATTCCCTGCCTTCAGTAGTAGCTATAATGGTAACCTGAGTTAAATTCACCCATTCCAGTCCATTTTAGTTTGCTGATTCCTAGAATGTCGACGTTCACCCTTGCCATCTCTTGTTTGACCACTTCCAATTTGCCTTGATTCATGGACCTAACATTCCAGGTTCCTATGCAATATTGCTCTTTACAGCATCAGACCTTGCTTCTATCAGCAGTCACATCCACAACTGGGTATTGTTTTTGCTTTGGCTCCATCCCTTCCTTCTTTCTGGAGTATTTCTCCACTGATCTCCAGTAGCATATTGGGCACCTACTGACCTGGGGAGTTCCCCTTTCAGGGTCCTATCACTTTGCCTCTTCATGCTGTTCATGGGGTTCTCAAGGCAAGAATACTGAGGTGGCTTGCCATCCCCTTCTCCAGTGGACCACGTTCTGTCAGACCTCTCCACCATGACCCGCCCGTCTTGGGTGGCCCCACGGGCATGGCTTAGTTTCATTTGTGATTAGGAAACTTTTTTTGTCATGACCTGGATTATCATTTCCAACTGAATACCTTTCTTTGCCGAAGGTCTACATCATAATTTATAACAGGAAACCTTTTCCATCACGAGAGTTTTCACTCACAGTTGAATAGCCTTTCCCTCTGTCCCCTGCCTTCACATTTAGGACAGAAACCTGCTTTCTCCAGCACTTGGGCCTCACTGTGAGTGGACTCTCATCCGCCGCCTGAGCTGTTTTTACTGGAAACTTTTGGCCTCGATCACATTGTCATTCATACTTGGGGGTCTTTGGTCTCTATCGGCTGAGTCAGCACTTCTGACCGGAAACCTTCATCATCTGCGTCATTGTCCACGACGGGCAAGCCTCCCCTCGGTCGGCCGTGCTGCCCTTTCGGCTGGGCAGCGTTTCTCTCCGTTACCCGAGCGTGTTTTGGCCGGAAACCACTATCACCTTACTTGTGATCTGTGACTAGAACCCTTTTCCTAACACCTGATTTGCCATTTATGACTGGAAGCCTTTCTGAATTATTTATGAACTGGAACTTTAGCCTCAAACATATGAATGATCATTTTTGAAGTAATATTTTCTTTCTCTATCTCCTTGGTTATAATTTATGACTTCAAACCTTACTTCTCTATTTACTGAGTGCTTATTTTTGTAGGCACTGGGCAAAGAAGGGTATTCAGTTGCAAGAGAATTTCAGAAAAACGTCTACTTCTGCTTCATTGACTACACTAAAACCTTTGACTGTGTGGATCACAACAAACTACAATTATTAAAGAGATGGGAATACCAGACCATCATACCAGCCCCCTGAGAAATCTGTATGCAGGTCAAGAAGCAACAGTTAGAACTGGACATGGAACAACAGACTGGTTCCAAACTGGGAAGGGAGTAATTCAAGGCTGTATACTGTCACCGTCCTTATTTAACTTATATGCAGAGTACATCATGAGAAATGCTGGGCTGGATGAAACGCAAGCTGGAATCAAGATTGCTGGGTGAAATATCAATAACCTCAGGTATGCAGATGACACCATCCTTATGGCAGAAAGTGAAGAGGAGCTAGAGAGCCTCTTGATGAAAGTGAGAGGAGAGTGGAAAAGCTGGCTTAAAACTCAATATTCAGAAAATGAAGATGATGACATCCAGTCCAGTCACTTCATGGCAAATAGATGGGGAAACAGTCTGGCTTTATTTTTTTGGAGCTCCAAAATCACAGCAGATGGTGACTGCAGCCATGAAATTAAAAGACTCTTACTCCTTGGAAGGAAATTTATGACCAACCTAGCAGAGACATTACTTTGCCAACAAAGGTCCGTCTAGTCAAGGCTATGGTTTTTCCAGTCCTCCGTCTCTGCCCAGTTCTGGGTCTACTTCTGGTCTCCTCTGAAAGTCATCCTGCTCTGCCCAGTTCTGAGTCCGTACTTGGATACTTGGTTTATCTCAGGGTCCTCCCAGGTGTGTGCTCGTCTCTCAGCCAAGATGGGTTCCAGTGAGGGGCTTGTGGGTGGGTTACCTCGTACTCTGAGGTGACACCCTCCATTTGACCTCCAGAGAGCGGTTTTGTGCCTGTGCAGTCAGGAAAGTCTCCTTTCTTGGACCCCAGGGAGGTGTGCCCCCAGCGGGGAAGGAGGCAGAGCCTGGACCCCAGGGAGGTGTGCCCCCAGGGGGCGGGGGGCAGAGCCTGGACCCCAGGGAGGTGTGCCCCCAGGGGGCGGGGGGCAGAGCCTGGACCCCAGGGAGGTGTGCCCCCAGGGGGCAGGGCCACACCAGTCGACAGGCTCGGCTCCTCTGGGCTCCTCGTGTCTGTCTTGAGAAAGAGGCTGCTTCCATCCCTCCTGCGGCTGCTGACCCTCCAGGCCTGCGTCCTGGGGCTGCACGTGCACCTGGCGTGCGGCTGCTCGCCTCTGTGCAGGCACCACAGTGTGGCCACACTCGCTGCAGGCTCCCTGCGCACGCAGGCCCTGGAGGGGGGCTCCCGCAGGGCTGGGGAGGGGGCTCCCTGTGCATGCAGGCCCTGGGAGGGGGGCTCCCTGTGCATGCAGGCCCTGGAGGGGGGCTCCCTGTGCATGCAGGACCTGGAGGGGGGCTCCTACAGGCCCTGGAGGGGGGGCTTATGCAGGCCCTGGAAGGGGGGCTCCCTGTGCATGCAGGCCCTGGAGGGGGGCTCCCGCAGGGCTGGGGAGGGGGCTCCTTGTGCATGCAGGCCCTGGAGGGGGAGCTCCCTGTGCATGCAGGCCCTGGAGGGGGCTCCCTGTGCACGCAGGCCCTGGAGGGGGGGCTCCCTGTGCATGCAGGCCCTGGAGGGGGGCTCCCTGTGCACGCAGGCCCTGGAGGGGGGGCTCCCTGTGCATGCAGGACCTGGAGGGGGGCTCCTACAGGCCCTGGAGGGGGGCTCATGCAGGCCCTGGAAGGGGGCTCCCTGTGCATGCAGGCCCTGGAGGGGGGCTCATACAGGCCCTGGAGGGGGCTCCCTGTGCACGCAGGCCCTGGAGGGGGGCTCATACAGGCCCTGGAGGGGGGCTCATGCAGGCCCTGGAGGGGGCTCCTTGTGCAAACAGGCCCTGGAGGAGGGCTCATGCAGGCCCTGGAGGGGGCTCCCGCAGGCCCTGGAGGGGGCTCCCGCAGGCCCTGGAGGGGGGCTCCCGCAGGCCCTGGAGGGGGTCTCCACAGGCCCAGGAGGGCGGCTCACGCAGGCCCTGGAGGCGGGGCTGGCCCATGTCCAGGATGACAGGAAGGTGTCCGGGCTAAACGGAGCGCTGAGCAGATGGCCGATGCCCCCACCCCCCATCTCCACGATCTTACAGAGCCTGGCCAGGGACCCTGGCAGTGACCTGGAGGCCAGATCAGAGCAGACGTGTGACCTATTGCCCCACAGAGGCTCGCTACAGCCCCAGGGGTGGCTGTTCCACGCCTCAGACAGCCTGGGGAGAGGGGCTGCACCCGCCACTGCAGCGGACCTGCACAGCGACCCTCACAGGGGACCCCACTCCAGCAGACCCACACAGAGAGGACCTTGGGGTCAGGAGCCAGATTTCCTCTGGGCCCGGAACACGGCCACTCATCCTTCTCCAGCACGTCTCAGACTTTAGAAACTCCAGGACGTTCCCCTCAGGAGCCGTCTCTCCTGAAAGCCGTCTGTGGAAGCAGTGAGAATAAGCTTCCCTGGCTGAGGGCGGGACGCCAGGCTCCGCACTGGTTCTGTGCCCCCTGCTCCCTGCAACCCTCCCGGGGCTCTCTGCCACTGTGTCTGCGGGAGCCTGGGCCCCACTGTGAGGTCCCCTCAGGAAGGACGAATTCCTTCTCTGGCTCAGGGTGAGTCCAGAAAGCAGGGACCACAGGAGGCACGGCTGGGAGGGGAACTGCTTCCAGGGAAACCATTTGGTCAGCTTCCCGGAGAGGCGGGTGGAGAGCCCTCAGGAGCTTGCAATCCTTCCCCCACATTGAGGGGCAACAGAAGGCCGTTTGGGGTCCCCTGGGCAGGCGGGAGAGTTTTTAGGGCTCAGCCTGGAGACCCCAGGCCCCGCATTGCCCTGGCAGAGGCTCTCCCAGAGTCGACGCCTCTCAGAGGCCAGCTGAGCATCACAGGGGCCCAGGGGCCTCCGACCCAGCCAGGCAGGAGTCCTCGCAAAGGGGGCAGAGCCAGAGGGCAGCAGCGCCCAAGGGCTGAGGCCTCTGTGCCAGAGTTGACGGCGGGGTGGGCCCACGGGGACCTGGGTGACAGTGACCTGCCACCCGGAGGGGCAGGGGTCACGGCCCACGGCCGTGCCAGGGTCAAGGGGCAGCTCCAGTCAGCACGCAGGTGTCAAAGCCTCCAGGGGTGGGCATGCCAGGCGTGACCTATGCTTTGTTTGACCCAGGGTTTTCTTTTCATAACAACGCTGACCCATGTTGGGGCTCCCGGCCATCCCACGATGGCTGGCCTGTGTCCAGGATGACAGGAAGTTGTCTGGGCCAAACGGGGCCCCTGACAGATGGCCGGTGCCCCCGCCCCCACCTCCACGGCCTTATCCCGGCCAGGGCCCCTGGTGGTGACCTGGAGGCCAGCACAGAGAAGAAGGAGGCTGCGGTCTTGACCAAAATTTGGAGCGTCTTTCTTTCGAAAGTTTCGCAGGTCAAAGGGTTGCGTGCCAGGGCCAGAGTGTGAGCTCGAGCTGTCAGGAAAGCACGAGCTCTAATCCAGGGGTCAGGGGAAAGCGTGTGCTCTAAGCCAGGGGTCGGGGGCAGACCTGGGGCTCCAGGGGCGCGTCTCTGATGAAGCTGAGACGGAGGCATCCAGGGACACTCCCACGGACTCCCAGCCACTGGTCCTCGTCAGCCTCCACAAGCGGGGCGTCCACCCTCTCCTCAACTCGCCATCCAGAGCGTGCTGGCGTGCCCAGTCAGCCTGTTATCAGGACGCTCCTCAGAGACTGGAGAACAGGGAGGGGTGTGAGTGGATGTGGTGGCTGGCGGCCAAGCCCAGCATGGCCAGGACTCGTGGGCCTCCGGGTGGCACGGAGGCGCTGAGCTTGTGGGTTCTGCTCTGGCCATGGGCGGGGGTGCGAGTGGCCCCACCCGCCAAGCCTTTCTCCCCTTCTTTTCTGCACAGGCAGGAGGGTGGGCCTGGCCTCACTCTCCCACATTGTCCGTCTCCTGCCAGACATCAGATGAAAAATGCTGCATGGAAATCCTGCCCCAGCACCGGTGCCATGCCCACCCTGCACCGCAGCAGGCACGGGGTGTGATTTGCACCCCCCGTCGCCCCCACTGTCAGTGAGGCGTGTGGCTGTTTCCAGCATCTGGCCCGCTCACAGCTGGCCTGCATGAAGCAGGATGCGTGGACAGGCCTCAGATCGCCCAGGCCTCAGGACCACCTGAGTCCGCCCAGGCCCTAATCCACACAGGCCAATCCGGGGGACGGGGCCACCCTGTTCCTCCAGGGGAGACGGCTGCTCAGAGACGCGAAAGTGGGCAGACACGACCAGACGGGGGCTGGGCTGTGCGAGGGCCCCTACTCTGAACCCCACACCCCACCAGCCCTCCAGCCGCCTGGCACCGCAAGTGGCAGCGGGTCAGGGAAATCGTGCCAGGAAAACAGCCTCCCATTCCAATTGCACGGTTCACAGCCGCTTCCTCAGAACAAATCCAGGAGGGACCCTTGCTGTCATTATTGTCTTGGTGGCGCAGGGTCTCTGCGAGCTCCAGCTGTGAGGAGCCGGGGCTCCCCTCTAGGCGCAATGCCTGGCTTCCCGTGTGGAGCCCAGGCTCCATGTTCCCCGGCATCAGCGGTTGCCACTCCCGGGCTCCGGAGCACTGGCTCAGGGGCTGTGGTGCATGCATTTCGATGCTCTGAGGCACGTGGGGTCTTCCCAGTCCAGGATCGAATTCACGTGCCCTGCGCTGGCAGGGGGCGCTCAACTCCTGGACCACCTTGGAAGACCCCCTGAGGCTGTTTCTAACTGAATGGGCCCCTCTTGTCTGGGAAGACTCAGCCTCTGAGCTCGGTCTGTGTCGACCTGGCAGGGGTCCCCCTTTTCCCCTGTCGACCCAGTGGGAGTCCCCCTTCATCCCCCCTTCCCTCCCATGCTGACCTGGCAGGGGTCCTTCTTTCTTCCGAGTCCTGGGGAGGCTGGCATCTGGGCTGTGCCTCTCTCTGCTGGCTTTGCTGGCTGCCCTGAAGCCATCAGCTTCTCAGGCTCTGTGTGCAAACCTCTGTCTACGTGTGCTTTCCACCTCATTCAGACTCAGAGTCTCCAGGGCCTCTGTCCTCAGGGTGCCCTTGCCGTGGGCAGATGCAGAGGCCAGCAGGGGAGGTGAAGGGCAGGGGTCCGGGCCAGGCGCGGCCCCTATAATGACCAGCCTTGCAAGCTCCGGCCACCCCGAGCCGTCCCAGGGTCTAACTGCCTGCTCCTGAAGGCAGGTGTAGGGCTCATGGAGTCCAGACCAGCACAGGGGCACTGCCCTCCACCTGAGCTTTCGAGGGCAGGCCTCCCACAACCAAGACACGACCAGCGGGGACCCGGCCCGAAGCCCTGGGCTCCGAGTTCCATGACCTCGAAGGTGCTGTCTGTCGTGGTGCTGCCTCGGGGGACCCAGGCCCTCTCCAGATGTCCTCTTCATGACCCTGAGGTCACCACAGGCATCTTCAGTTCAAACACTCTGGTTTGCTGGTAACAGTGGGGCCCAGAGAGGCTGAGTGACTTTTCTGGGGTCACACAGTCAGGAGCCTGGCCTGGGCAGGGCTGGTCTTGAAGCATCTGTGCCACCCAAGGGCGATGGACTTACCACAAGCTGCAGGGTGGGGGATGAGGGTGGAGGTTTCTGCCCCCTGACTGAGGCTCTCACGCACCTGCAACCGGGGGTCTCTGCTTGTCCCTGACGCTCGGGAGGTGGGGACGGTATGGTCACCAGGGGCTCGCATCCCGGGCTGTGAAGGCGCCCCCACCAGCTCACACCCCACCCTAGCTGGCCAGTCCAGGAGCTGTGCCGTCTGGGCACCCTGCCTTAGTCCTATCTGGAGCAGGCACCTCGGGCTGTGGGCAGCTGAGGACGGGAGGCTGGGGCTGGGGAAGCCTGTGAGGTCATCAGGGCATGGGCCTCTGCCCAGGACGTGGCCGGGCCAGCTGGCCCTGTGGAACCTCCACGAGGGATGCTCATGTCCTCGGCTGAGGGGGCGAAGCAGCTGCTTCCCCAGAGTTGACCCAGGGACCATGGGAGCCCTGACTCGAGGGGGCAAGTGACGGCTGGGGCAGGGAGTTCTCTGGTCCCTGTGGGCCAGCGGGTCTGGGGGCTGCCCAGAAAATGTGGGGCCTAGCTGGATGCCAGCCGAGGGAGAGCTAACCTGATTATTCCCAGATGGGGCACCTCACACCGCTGGACCAGGGCCCTAGTCCCTGCCCCCAACCCAGTGCCCACCCAGGGCCCTGCTGCAGCCCCGCTCACCACTCTCAGATTGCCTTCAGGGGAGGAGCATTTTCTTAAAAACGTTTTCACCTCTTTTTTGTTTACTGTACTTTTCACTTGTAGAATTTCCATGTATTTCTTTTTGAGCACACTCATTTCTCTGTCAAAATATTCCACTGTTTTTTTCACTCACTCTCTATTTTTTTAAAAGAAACTTAATTTCAGAATAGTTCTGAAGTTACAGGGAAGCTGCTGAGATGGCACCGAGAATCGCTGGACACAGGCACCATTTCCCTGAGCTGGTGTCTCATGGGGGTTAGTGCGGGACGTTTGTCTACCGGCCACACTGTGTTTTATTATTCTCCAAAGTCCACGGTTTTTTCAGACTGCCTTAGTGTTTACCAAACGTCCCAGGACCTTGTCCAGGATGACCCAGCACTGGTTCTCTCAGCCGTGACAGCTTCTCAGACGTGGCCTGCTTTGAGGGAGATGGGCCAGTATGACTGGTCTGAGTGTTTTGGCCTCAGATTTGGGCTCCGTGCTTTGGAGGAAGACCACCAGCTGTGGTTCCCTTCCCCTCCTGTTTCACTGCCTTGGAGAGAAGCCTGCGCCCCTGCGGAGGCGAGCGCCCCCTGCCTCCACTCAGCGCATGTCCCTGTCTCCTCCTGCCTCCTCCCTATCTCCTCCTGTCTCCTCCTGCCTCCTCTGGTCTGCTCCTGTCTCCTCCTGTCTGCTCCTGTCTGCTCCTGTCTCCTCCTGCCTCCTCCTGTCTGCTCCCGTCTCCTCCTGCCTCCTCCTGTCTGCTCCTGTCTCCTCCTGCCTCCTCCTGTCTGCTCCTGTCTGCTTCGCTCACGTGGGCGCCTGCATGTGGATTTGGGGGATTTGCTCTCTTTGCCGCACCCTCAGGAGCTCCCTTCCCCTCCTGTTTCACTGTCTTGGAGAGAAGCCTGCGCCCCTGCAGAGGCGAGCGTCCCCGGCCTCCACTCAGCACGTGTCCCTCTCTCCTCCTGCCTCCTCCTGTCTCCTCTGTCCACATGGGCACCTGCATGTGGATTTGGGGGATTCACTCTCTTTGCCGCACACTCAGGAGCTTCCTGCCCCGTGGTTTGGGGCCTGTCATTACTTCCGGAAAGTTCCCAGCGGTCGTTGTGTCAAATTCTCCTCCCTCTCCGCTCTCCCGTGTCTTCCCTGGGCCCCAGGGGCACACGTGCTGAGCTGCTGGACTGTCCTGAGGCCCCCGGGCCCCTGGGTGTCCTGTCCTCCTTTCTCTGTGAAGCCAGCCCACCCTAGCTCACGGACTCTTCCTTCGCTTTGGCCGACTACTGCCGAGCCTGTCTTCGTTCCTATAGCGGCTGACTCCTAGCATGTCCTTGGGACCTTTCTGAGAGTTTTGTCTCTGCTGACACTACCCATGTGCTGTGATCTTGTTCGTTTTCTCACTGTGGGGCCTCCATGGGTCATCACGGGTGTTCTAAACCCCCTCTTCTCAAGGTCCTCAGGTCTCTGCTCTATCTTGTTGGGTCTTGCTCTGACGGCTCAGTTGCTCTCCTGACTGTTTCCCTGGACCTTGCCCGCCTCGCACTGTGTTGCTGGAAGACAGACCTGCTGTGTGGGTCCTGGGAGCTGCAGTGAACGGGCCTTTCCCGCGAGACTCTTGTCAGCCCCTGCCAGGCCCTGGCGCCCCTCTCCCCCTGGTCACTGCGGCCCCCAGAGCCCTTCCTTGTGTGGGGTCTGCATCTTGCCGCTTTCTCAGCTGTGACCCCTGGGTCACAGTGGGCCCCCGATGGGGTGGTGGTCAGTGGCGGGCACCCAGATCCTTGTGATCAAACTTCATCCTCCGTGGAGACTGGCTCTCTGGGCTGTCTCGCTGCCGTTCTTCAGCACCCACAGGGGGTGGTCTTGGATCTGAAATTCAGCATGAGAACCTGGTGGGGTTCCTGAAGGTAAGGCCACGAAGGTTTGGGGAAGTCTGTCTGCCACTGGAGGAGCCCCCTGGTCTGTAACCCCCATCTCTTCAGATTCAGGGAGGTGGCCTATCATGTGACCTCAGTCCTCTGGGGGTCACGCTGTGGCCGAGAGGACAGGGTGAAGACAATCCTCCCCAGTGATCAGGACGGGGACCCTGCCCCCTGCCTGGGGCCCTGGTCACTCAGACCCACAGTCTCACGGCCCGCCCTCCTGTAGAGAAGCTAGAGGGCAGCGTTTCCTGTTACCTGGGGGCTGAGTCCACCCCCCACCCCAAACCTCCAGGCCTGCTCTGTCCTTGCCATCATCCCTCATCTCCTCCCCCCTCACACTGTAGCAGGTCAAAGAGGGTGGTGGGGGTCGCTCAGCCCCCGAGACTTCCCAGGGAGCTCCTGGAGAGCAATCCTTCTTTTCAATGAACAAGCACAAGGCCAGAGGGAAAGTGTCCTGAGGGCGGACAAGGTGTGTGGGGGTCCCCAGGAGGCTGGCCTGTGGCCTGGGTGTGATGGGTGTTCCCCAGGGGCAGGGGCAGGGGTCTCCCTGGGCCCAGGACAGCATCTGCCCTCAGAGCTGGGCATCCACCACCCACATGGGGCTCTGGGTCCCAGGGCAGAGAGTCTGGGTCCTCGCCAGCCCTGACCGCATGGCCCCTGCCCCGCCTGGGCCCCGAATACCCCCGATCCTGGTCCCGCAAGGGACTGGTCTGACGCAGTCTCCCCCACTGGCCCTGCTGACCAAGTGCAGCATCGAAGCTGACTCAGGGGACCCGGGTGAGCCGAGCAGCAGCTGACCTGGAGGCCTGCAGAGACAGGCGCTGCGGGTGTGAAGGCGCCAGGCCTGGACGCAGGGCAGCTCAGCAACAACATTTACTGTTGTTACAGGCGGAGGGTGCCTGGGGTTAAATGACACGTTCTGTTAACATTAGTATTGTCTATTTGTTTCTGATTTCTTTAATACAGCTGCTTGAAGGTCTGTATTTATCCTGGCAGCCTGGCTGATGCTGATTTGGGTGGAAAAAGTCATCCGGGTGATGAGTCTGTGGCCTTTAATATGAGGAGAAGGCTTCAGAGGAGGCCAGCTGGACACCTGGTTAAGGCTCGTGGTCTGGCCGGGAAGGGTTCACTACAGCCTGACCCTTCGTGGTCTCGAGTGAGAAGGTACACACGCTGGGGGAGGGGCCCCAAGTCCTCTGGTCTCACGTGTTATATTTTAGTTTTGGCTCTGCTGGGTCTTGGGAGCAGCCTCTCAGGCCCCAGATCATCGGGAGAGGCTCTGGGGTGGGAGGGAGGACCCGGGAGGATGAGAGGCTCCGCAGGGTGCAGGCAGCGATGGCTGGGCGGGTCCTCTTCTTCCTTGGCGTGCCGCCTAGGAGCCCCCGCCCTTCTCTCTTTCCTATTTACATCTTACTTCCCTTCTCTCTGGGCTTCCCTGGTGGCTCAGCTGGTAAAGAATCCGCCTGCAATGCGGGAGACCTGGGTTTGATTCCCAGGTTGGGAAGATCCCCTGGAGAAGGGAAAGGCCACCCACTCTAGTATCCTGGCCTGGAGAATTCCACGGGCTGTATAGTCTGTGGGGTCGCAAAGAGTCAGACATGACTGAGCAGCTTTCATGTCACTTTCCCTCCCCTCTAGGCTTCCCAGAACTTTACAACAGGAGCCGCCTCCCCAAGGCCCCCACAGCATCTGAGTGCCCTGCACACAGCAGGGACCAGGCAGACCCTCCAGGGGAGTGGTGAGCCGTCAGGGCTGGGCCTGCGGGAGGCCCCAGCCTCACCCAAGCTCCCAGCCCCGGCGGACTGGTGGCAGGGAGCAGGCTCGGGTCTGCTGAACTTTCTGCAGGAGAATGGGGCACGGAGGGCTGGCCTGCCTCACCTGGGCAGGTGGCATCACCCAGCACAGACCAGGCGAGGGAGGAGGTGACGAGCAGTGTGGCCACCTCCTGCTCTCCTGGGAGACACAGGGAGGCCGCCCTGCAGCTCTAGAGGCAGAGGAGGCTCCTGCAGCAAACCTATCACCTCTTGAGCTGGGAACCGGCAGAGAAATGTGGGCCCAAGTGACCTCAGAGGCACACAGGTTGGAATGGACCATCCAGGGCCGCAGTCACGTCCTACAGCGCGTCAGCTCCGTCCACAGAGAAGCTCCCTGTGGGCTGGTGACTCTATTTTTCCCTTAATTGACTCAACATGGTGGTGTTGTGGAGACGTTGACAAAGAGTGAGTTCCTGGCCGGAGCTTAAACTTAAGAACAGATTCCCAAGAAAGCCTTTGTTTTCCCCTGGCCCCCAGCCCCCAGGACTCTGCAGGATGTTTGGGTTGGAGGCCCAGGACTCAGGGCGGAGGAAGACAGGGGAGCAGCTGAGAGCTTTAACTAGGATGGCTTCCACCCTTCTGGACCCGAGACCTGGAGTGAGAGCCAGCATTGACGGGTACATTCTGAAGGATCGTGCATGCTTTCAGGAGTAGTGGGGACCTCATGAAGCTGAGGACTAACTCTCACACAGTAGGGCTTTGTGATGGAACTTACAGTCAACCACTGTGCATCTTACTTTGTCTTTTAAAGGCTATACCAATTGTTAAAACTTTTCAAGAGACGTGCTTGTGTATTTGCATTTTAGCTGGGCTCTGCTGGGTCTTGGCGCTGCTGTGGGCTGTCTCTGGCTGTGTGAGCAGGGCTGCTCTCTGCAGCAGTCTGAGGGCTCCTCATCTCCTCGTCGCGGTGGCGCTTCTTGCTGGCCCTAGTCTCTATAGCTGTGGAGCATGGCTTTAGCGCTCCACGCATGCGGCATCTCCTTGGACCAGGAGTCAAACCCGTGTTCCCTGCTTTGGCAAGCAGACTCTTTAATCACTAGATCTTCAAGGAAGCCCCCTCTGCACATTTTAACACAGAGCTCACCTTTTTGACAGACTAACTTTCAGTGAGTTCAGTGAGTCCTCTACATATGAGCCTTTCGGTTGTGAAATTTAAAAGATGCAACTGTGTGCTGGCGCGTGCAGTCACGTAAGTCAGTTCACTCGCCTGGAGTTCACTGTCGCATGACGCGCACGCGCCATCCACAAGCAGCTGTGCTTTCTGTGCTTTTCAGCTCTGTGTACAGAAACTGTGCAGTTAGGCTGGACTATAAAATGGCTGAACTCCCAAGAATGGATGCTTTCAAACAATGGTGCTGGAGAAGACTCTGGAGAGTCCCTTGGACTGCAAGAAGATCAAACCAGTCAAACCTAAAGGAATTCGGTCCTGAATATTCACTGCAAAGACTGAAAGCTGAAGCTCCAAAACTCTGGCCCCCTGATGCGAAGCACTGACTCACTGGAAAAGACCCTGATGCTGGGAAAGATTGCAGGCGGGAGGAGAGGGGACGACAGGGGATGAGATGGCTGGATGGCATCACCGACTCGATGGAAGTGAGTCTGATCAAAGCCCAGGAGACAGTGGAGGACAGAGGAAGCTGACAGGCGGCCGTCCATGGGGCCGCAGAGTCGACCACGACTGAGCGAGTGAGCAGCAGCAGCAGCGGAGGGGGGTTCAGGACCCTGATTTCAGGCCCGGGATGGCCAGAAGCAACTGGTTCCATTCTTCAGAAGTAACTGAAGAACCAAAGAGCTTCAGGACACAGGAAATGGCAAGGAATTTGAGGAGGCACTGCTGGTTTTTAAGGCACGGAACCTGGATGGGGGAAGAGTACAGAAGACTGTAGCAGCCGTTCAGGGCACAACCCAGCGCTAGGGTGTTGTTTATGGAGAGAAAAAAAGCGCTGCTACCCAGACATCACCGGACTGTTTTTCAGGACAGTAGAGAGGGTTGAACACAGCAAGGGACCGAAACCTGCGCCTTCGGCCTCGGCGTGAGTGCCACTGCGGCTGGCTCTCCATGCCCACTGCGGACAGCCCTTCAGCTCTGCCGCCCCACCCCCCGCCCTCCTCCAGTCCGTGACCCTTCTCGCCTGTTGACGGATGCCAGCCCCTGGGGTGCCCGCTGTTGTCCTGGGCTACTCTACTTCTCAAAGTGCTGTGCTGTAAGATTAAAAATGTTTTTGTTATTTTTTTGTGCTTGTTTTTTATGTGTTATTTATGTGGAAAGTCTTCCAAATCCACTACAGTACAGTACCATATAGCCAACTGTGTTCGTTGGGCCCCTGGGCTAACTTTGCTGGACTTACGAACACATTGGATGTACTGATGTGCTCTTGGAAGGGGACTCACTCGTTTGTAGCAGATTTACTATACTCATCTGCTTTTCATTTCCAAGGCATCACAGGGAGGCCCGAGGTCAGCAGGGAGGCCCTGAGGTCACGCTGCTGGAAAGGGCCAGACCTGGAGAAGGGAGTGACATTGCCTAAGGTGGCCATTTGGGCAGCGTCTTGCTGGGCGCTGGATGGACTCCGCTGTGAGCAGTGGGAATTTCTTTTCTTGGAACAAAGTAGACAGCTATCCTTCTCGTCCTCCTGGGCATGGAGCCGTGTTGTGACTGTGGAGGTGGGGAAGGCAGGGGTGGCCTCCTTCCAGAGTGTTTTGCAAGCCTCCTCTCAAGATTAGACCCTGGGCTGCTGGTCGGGTTTCAGATCCCAATTGGAAACAGATTTGTCTTCTCTGCTTTGATGAAGTTTTGCTGTTTTGCAGGGCTTTGAAGTTTATTTATTGTTTCAAATTGCATTAATTATTTTTGAAGTTCATACTTTTGTTCATGACTTGAAGGCTCGAAAGAGCACAATGTGCACAGAGATTCAAATAATTCAAAGGAATGCATCCAATAGTTTCTTTTAATTGGCAGCAGAAGACGGCATCCAATTTATTACAAACTTACATGCTGTGATTTAGGACTAATTTAACTTCCTCTTGAAACTGGAATTCAAACCCTCACTCATGGCCTGCCATGGAATTATCCAGGGAGAAGGCGTTTCATAAGCTAAAGCAAGAACTAGGGTCTTGTATGGGGCCCAGCATTACTTCCATATGAGGGGCTGGACGGAAGGACAGAGCTGGACGCCTGACCAGGGTGCCCGGGCTTGGAGACCAGGGACCACTCCCCACGGTACCTGTCTTCTTGAGCTGAGATCCAGCCCGGGCAAGTGCTGGGGTCACAGGACGGCAGCGATGGAAGCACCCTCTCCAAGTCCTCCCCACCCCCATGGGCTGGGGGCAGGCCAGGCCCCTCCCCCACGCCCACCCCCGGCAGGCACCTCCCCTGCCTGCACGGGGCAGCTGCCCTTGCTCACTCAGTCCATCATCTTTCTTTCTTTCTTTTTTCTCTTTATCAACAATTTTTGGGGCACCTGCTTGGGAAGCCCTCTTCCAGGCTCTGGGTACCCAGCAGTGAGATAATGTCCCCACCCTCAAGAGGGTCAGTCCTCCAGGGGCTGCGGCTGCACAGATTGCCCCTCATGTGCTGGCAGGGGCCCATGTGGCTCAGAGAAGGGAAGCAGGTGTGGTGTCCACCCCCCACAGACCCCAAAGCAGGGCATCAGACACAAGGACGTATCTGGGAGGGGCCCCACAGAGCGAAATGGCCTGACTGCCCCAGTGGTGGGCTGAAGGGAGCCTCCTCCATCCCCACTGCCCTGGGGTGCTGGACCCTGCATGAAGGGTTGCCCAGCTCCGGGCCTGGGGTGCAGCCTCCCGGTGAGGCTGGGGACGTATGAGCACGTCTGTGTGGTGTGCACGCGGTGGCTCCGGCCAGGGCCCCGGGGACAGGGTGTCCACAGTGCAGCCTCCTAGCAGAAGCCCAAGGCCTGTGGGACCTGGCCTCTGCTCCTCTCGGGCAGAGAACCCCTGCCCTGGGGCAGGGCCAGGGGGTTTGGCTGGAGGAAGCTGAAGTGGGCAGGCCGTGGCCTGTGCTGTGGGCTCTCTGGGGACTCTAGTCCTGCTGGGAGGCTGGAGTGGGCACATGGGAGCTGCTTAGGGGTGGCTGGGCCTGGTTCTAGGGGCCCTCTGGCTCCCATGATGGGCACACTATGGGGAGCATAAGAGCAGGACCCACCAGGAGGGCGCAGTGCCCAGGGAAGCTTCTGGGGCCTGGACAGGGCGCGGGTGGGAGTGCCTGGGTCCTGGGTGGGCTGCAGGGGAGATGAGAGCTTCTGCCAATGGGTGGAGCATGAGGGAGCAGCCAGGCCCATCCTGGGGTTTCATCCGGAGGCCCAGAAGGAGGTGGGGGCTGGTGCCCAGGAGCAGGGTGGGCTGTGGGTTCACGTGTCTAGTGGACGTGCCAGAGGGGCACCCAGAGAGGATGTCAGAAAAACTCACGTCTGCGGCCCCAGGGCGAGGAGCCGAGGTCATCACGTGGAGGACCTTGGAGAGGCTGGGCACCAGGAGAAGCGGCCAGCGAGGTGAAGGGAGCCGAGAGCAGGGGCGACCAGCAAGCCGGGGGGCTGGGCACAGCCCTGTCAGCCCACCCAGGTTTTCAGAGGCCACTATTTGGACATTTCCTGTCATCTCTTAAATTTCAATTTGCTTTCCTCATTCATTTTTCTTATTTTTGCCTTTATTCAGGTTCACCTGATCAGAGGAGGGTCCCGTAGCCTCTCAGAGCCCCTGGTCTCCATGTCCTGGCCCCCATGTCCTGGCCCCTCATTCACCAACACTGTGGACAGTTCTAGTTCCGGGCTCAAACTTGTTTCTTTTCTTTGGTCTTAATTTTTCTTAAGACATCAATAAACTTTATATAAAGGTATAGTTTTAACCTTTCTCTTTTTCTTCTCATATCTTTTACAGCTTTTCTGGGTTTGTTTCTTTTTATTTTGAGGTTTCCTCCAAAAATATTTTCACTGTGGATTTCCTTGGCAAGTCTTTGAAATCTTATGAGAAATAGGTTTATTGTGCCCTCAAAATAGTTTGTCCTTTCAACTACTGTGTACCTACTATTTCTACTTTCTTCCTTTTTCTGGATATTTTTCTTTTTCCTATTGCTAATGTCTTCCCTTATTTTTAGAGTATATTTGTCATGCTAATTTCAAATAATTTGTCTGTCCTAACACTTCTGTTTCAGATGTTATAAGCTCGCTGGTTTGTGGCTTTCCCTTTGTGATTTTTAAACTTCTTAAGAGTTTAGATTCCTTGACTCAGGGCTATGTCCCCCTAGAAGTAAACCAAACGGTCTTTGGAGGGAAATACATCATCCAAGACCTCTGTTTCCGTGCACTGCATCCAAAATACACCCAACGTTTCCAGCCATACCAAGGGCCAAGTGGCCAAACACAGCAAGACAGAAAGACAATGTGAGCAGAGCCAGATGTGAGCAGACGCTGGGCTCACCAGTGTGGATTGCAGTTAGCTATTTTCCCTCCTCCTAGACCAGCTTTTAGCAAGTAACAGTTTACTAGCATGTACACAGATATGACAAGATAGACAATTTAATAGGAGAACTGGAATCATATTTTTAATTAGTAGAAATTCTAGAAATAAAATCTACATTGATTGAAATTAAATACTTGAAAGGTTGAGACCCTGATGCCGGGAAAGATGGAAGGCAAAAGGAGAAGGTGGTGGCAGGGTGAGATGGTTAGATAGCAAATAAATGTGAATCTGAGCAAACTCAGGAAGGTGGTGGAGGACAGGGAAGCCTGGTGAGCTGCAGTCCATGGGGTTGCAAAGAGTCAGACATGACTTAGAGACTGAAAACAGCAATGCTTGAGATGTGGATTTACTGATGTCTCAGAGCACAGAATAGAGGTCAGCGGACAGGCAAACAGGTGGCCAGGAAAAAAATCAGTAAGAGCATAAAAACACTGAGATTTAGTGAGAAGCTATAACATGCAAAGGAGAGCTGAGAAAACAAGAGAAAGATTGGAAGAAATGCTGGTCAAGAAATTCTCAAGCCACCCCTAAAGTCAGGAGCAAGACAAGAGTGTCCACTTTCACCACTTCTATTCAATATAGTTCTGGAAGTTTGGGCCACAGCAATCAGAACAGAAAAAGAAATAAAAGGAATCCAAATTGGAAAAGAAGAAGTAAAACTCTCACTGTTTGCAGATGACATGATCCTCTACATAGAAAATCCTAAAGACTCGACCAGAAAACTACTAGAGCTAATCAATGAATATAGTAAAGTTGCAGGATATAAAATCAACACTCAGAAATCCCTTGCATTCCTATACACTAATAATGAGAAAGTAGAAAAAGAAGTTAAGGAAACAATTCCATTCACCATTGCAACGAAAAGAATAAAATACTTAGGAATATACCTACCTAAAGAAACTAAAGATCTATATATCAAAAACTATAAAACACTGATGAAAGAAATCAAAGAAGACACTAATAGATGGAGAAATATACCATGCTCATGGGTCGGAAGAATCAATATAGTGAAAATGAGTATACTACCCAAAGCAATCTACAGATTCAATGCAATTCCCATCAAGCTACCAGCAGTATTTTTCACAGAACTAGATTAAATAATCTCAAGATTTGTACGGAAATACAAAAAACCTCGAATAGCAAAAGCAATCTTGAGAAAGAAGAATGGAACTGGAGGAATAAGCTTGCCTGACTTCAGGCTCTACTACAAAGCCACAGTCATTAAGACAGTATGGTACTGGCACAAAGACAGAAATATAGATCAATGGAACAAAATAGAAAGCCCTGAGATAAACCCACACACCTATGGACACCTTATCTTCGACAAAGGAGGCAAGAATATACAATGGAATAAAAGTCTCTTTAACAGGTGGTGCTGGGAAAACTGGTCAACCACTTGTAAAAGAATGAAACTAGACCTCTTTCTAACACCATACACAAAAATAAACTCAAAATGGATTAAAGATCTAAATGTAAGACCAGAAACTATAAAACTCCTAGAGGAAAACATAGGCAAAACACTCTCTGACTTAAATCACAGCAGGATCCTCTATGATCCATCTCCCAATATACTGGAAATAAAAGAAAAATAAACAAATGGGATCTAATTAAAATTAAAAGCTTCTGCACAACAAAGGAAACTATAAGCAAGGTGAAAAGACAGCCTTCTGAATGGGAGAAAACAATAGCAAATGAAACAACTGACGAACAACTAATCTCAAAGATATACAAGCAACTTATGCAGCTCAACTCCAGAAAAATAAACAATCCAATCAAAAAATGGGCCAAAGAACTAAATAGGCATTTCTCCAAAGAAGACATACGGATGGCTAACAAACACATGAAAAGATGCTCAACATCACTTATTATCAGAGAAATGCAAATCAAGACCACAATGAGGTACCATTTCACACCAGTCAGAATGGCTGCAATCCAAAAGTCTACAATCAGTAAATGCTGGAGAGGATGTGGAGAAAAGGGAACCCTCTTACATTGCTGGTGGGAATGCAAACTAGTACAGCCACTATGGAAAACAGTGTGGAGATTCCTTAAAAAATTGCAAATAGAACTGCCTTATGACCCAGCAATCCCCCTGCTGGGCATACACACCGAGGAAACCAGAATCGAAAGAGACACATGTACCCCAATGTTCATTGCAGCACTGTTTATAATAGCCAGGACATGGAAGCAACCTAGATGTCCAGCAGCAGATGAATGGATAAGAAAGCTGTGGTACATATACACAATGGAGTATTACTCAGCCCTTAAAAAGAATAAATTTGATTCTCTAATGAAATGGATGAAATTGGAGCCAATTATACAGAGTGAAGTAAGCCAGAAAGAAAAACACCAATACAGCATACTGACACATATATATGGAATTTAGAAAGATAGTAATGATGACCCTCTATGTGAGACAACAAAAGAGACTCAGAGGTATAGAACGGACTTTCGGACTCTGAGGGAGAGGGAGAGGGTGGGATGATTTGGGAGAATGGCATTGAAGCATGTATACTATCATGTAAGAAACGAAGCGCCAGCCTATGTTCAATACAGGATACAGGATGCTTGGGGCTGGTGCACGGGAGGATCCAGGGAGATGATATGGGGTGGGAGGTGGGAGGGGGCTTCGGCACTGGGAGATCGTGTACACCTGTGGCTGACTCATGTCAATGTATGGCAAAACCAATACAGTATTGTAACGTAGAATAAAGTATTAAAAAAATAAAAAAAACTAAGTACTAAAAAAACTAAAAAAAAAGAAAAGAAAGAAAGAAATTCTCAAGCCAATGGAAGATATCAAGCCATATATTTGTGAAAATGTACAAGAACCAAGCAAAATGAACACTAAGGAAAGCACACCTGAGCACACTGCAGTCCAACTTCAAAAGCGCGAGTGAAGGGGGTATTGTACACAGGCGGCAGACAGCTGGCTTTCCACGAGATGACGGATGGTGGGAGACCACTGAAGGATGTATTTACAATCCTGGGGAAATAACAGTTCACCCAGAATTCTCTATCCAGTTAAAACATTTTTTTTTAGAATAAACATAAAATGAAGATGTATTAAAATAAAAATTGAGAAACTTGTCAATAGTGATTTTCATTAAAGCTAATGTTAAAGGAAAATATTTAGGTAGAAGAGAAATATTGATTTTTTAAAGTGAGAAATTTATGGAAAATTACAGAAAGAATAAATCTGGAGGGAAATTTAGATGGCTACTGACTGACTGTAACAATAACAATATCATGTAGAATTTAAATATTTGTAAAATTAGGATACAGAAAAAAAAAAGAAGCTAGGATAAGTGAATGGGATTCAGGAGTTGAGGTGTGGTTGCTTTGTCCAGGTAGCTGGGAGTACTAACTCTAATATATCAAGGATACATGTGGGAAATAATTGAAAGAGAAATAGAAAACTTATCTGGGGAAAATAATAAACTAATTGATTAGTCAAAATCTGGCAGAGGAAGGTTTAAAGTGGACAGAGAAGATCCCTACAAAGCAAACTGTAACACAGTAAGTTTGACACAAATATATCATTTATTGCACCAAAACAGCATGGCCATTCTTTTGTTAAATGATTAAAGTACACTAACATTCTAATTGAAGACAAAGATGGTCAGGCTGGATTACAAAAATGAAAGAAAATGAACAGGTGTTTCTCCAATAACACGTGTAAGCGTGAGCACGTATATATGGAAGAGTGGGGGAAAGGTACTGGGCAGGCAGACAAACATCGGTAGAAATAGTGAAGATTTAACCGTCACGATGAACAGACCTGACCTGGCTAACACGCACACAGCCCTGCTTCTAACAGACGACTGCAGTGCACTTTTTCCCTGAGTAAACAAGGAACGTTTGCCAAAGCTGACGGCCTTTTGTGCCATTAGAATCCCTCAACGAATTCTTAAGTGTTGGAACATGCATTGATCAATGACCACATTGATAATGATCTAGAAATCAATAACTGAAAGATACTCGGGAAAATCTGAAATGTTTGAAAATCACATGCTAAAGTTCTAAATGATCCATTAGTCTAAGAGAAGTCTCAATGAAAATTAGGAAGTATTTTGAATTGGATGATAGAAAAACTTGTGTGATGTACTAAAGCTGTACTGAAAAGAAAGTGTTTTAACTTTTAATTGTGTATATTAGACAAAATGCTGAATATCAAAGAACTAATTACTTTATTCAAGAACTTGAGAAAAGGACAGAAAAGTAAAAAATTACACTCAATAAATTAGAAAGAATACAGCAATGATAAAATCAGTAATTAATGAAATATAAAACATATAAGAAAAAAATCAATAGCCAAATGTTACTTGCTTGAAACAGAATGATAAAAACAAAATCATAAACTCCTGGGAACTTTAATCCAGGGAGAAGGCAGAGGCCCAATGGACAATGTCAATGGTGAGAGAGAAGACACCAGTGAGGGTCTCACAGACGTCCAGTCATGAAGGGACCTGCTGAATGATTATGCCAGTGATCCTGACAGCTTAGACAATGGAGCAAAGTCTGGAAAATGCAACTTGCCCAAACTAATACAAGAAAAAAATTAAGTCCATATAGTCCCACTAAAAATATTCCCACACAAAGTCCAGATCCAGCTGGCTTTAGGAGTAAACTCTTCCAGATGCCGTGGAAGAAATCACAGCAGTCTTATACATACTGTTCTAGGGAAGAGGGAAGAAAAATGTGATACTTCACAACTTGATTTATAAGCCCAGAATAACTTCATAAATATCTGACCACAAGATAGGAACATTACGGCAATCTCCGACATGAGCGTGAACACAAAAGTGCTTTAAGATTAGCAAATCACAACAGAATGCAGATGGCCGTGTGGCATGTTTTATTCGAAATACACCACAGCCAGCTGAAATATACTCCAGAGACACAAGAATGGTGAAACATTAAAAAGGAAATCAATATGTAATCATACGCAATCGAGCAAGACCTGCTGCCGCACAGGTGAAGCCTGAGGACGTAACACTGAGGGAAACCCCTGGCCACAAAAAGACAAACGTGAGCAACGCCACCCGTCCGGGGCGCTTAGAGCTGTCGACGCGTGGAGATAGGAAGCAGGTGGAGGGGCCGGGAACCGAGGGGGCAGAGGGAGTTACCGAGTAAGGATAAAGGTTTCAGATGCGCAAGATGAGCAGTGGTGGCGACGGGTGGGGGTGAGGGTCACACAGCCTTCTGAGCAGATAACACACAGGGTCCAGCGCGCTGTCTGGGCTGACCCAGGAGAGTCAGCACTGCCACGTGGCCCTCTCCCGGGAACGAGAGACAGGAGCAGGCTCTCTGGGGCAGCGGGGCCAGAGAAGGAGACGCTCTTGCTGACACTGACTCGGAGACGAGGTGTGGCCTGAGGCCCGGGGCTGGCCTGCAGCGGGGAGAGCCAAGCACAGCCCCGCGTGGGGGCCCGCTCTGTCCCAGTGCCTGGCGGACATCCACGGAGGAGGCTGCCCGGCCATGGCGCGGTGTGAACGGCGGCGGCCCCCGGAACCCCTGCCTCACACCCTGTGTGAAATGGGGAGTGCGGAAGAGCCCCAGAGGGGAAGGCACCATCCTCGCAGCTAACAGAAGATGTCAGCCTGTGCTCAGCACCTGGAAGCCGCAAACGGCCACATGGAAACCTGCTGCGTTTGCCTGCATCAAGGTTAGATGCGCGAGTTCCATGGAGGACAGTCTATGAATGAGCTGTTTCCAGCATCAGAACCCAGTGGGGGTCTGCCCCCGACCTCTCCGGAGCTCCTGATGCTACCGGGCAAGGAGGAGCTGCGACGTGGGCAGAGGATGCGGGTGGGCAGGTCACAGGCGGGCTTTCAGGAGGGTGAGCAGCCTCACCAGTGAGTGGGGGGTGGTGGTCACTTCATGCCCACTGGCTAGGGTGGTGGGGGCAGAGGTGGGGGCGGGGCAGCCCCGCAGGGTGTGGGGAGCATCTCCCAGTGGGGACGGGCATCACAGCTGCTGGAAGGCAGCTGAGCAGACCTGGGCGGAGTGGGGGGGCTCCTGCCAGGGGCACTGACCAGGGTGCAAGCGTGGGGGGTGGCTGGTGTCACCGCCACCTTCTCTGTGGGGGAGGAGGGTGGGGTCCCCAGCTGAAGGGACCGGTGAGGCGGTGCCTAACCCACCTGCATAGGCAGTGAGGAGGAGGCGCCCCAGCCTGTGCGAGGGGCAGCCCCAGGCCCTGCCAGCCACCGTCTGCGGGCTTGGACCAGATGGGTTTGCTCCAAAAACCCCGGGCTGACCCAGACACAGTGGTTTGAGAAATCAGTAAACCAGCTGAGTGGACGACAGCATGAATCTGGACGTGGCTTTAAAATAGTGTCGACTTTAGAAAATTAGCCACTAAGAGTAAGATAAATCACAGACATCAGTCACGGCACTAGAGTCGAGTCAGGAAACGCCTGGTGTGTCTGCATGGCTCATACACAAACAAGGACTTGCCTGGAGGCAGGGTGGGGGCTGAGTGGGACTCGCTGGAGGGATGGATGTGGGGGCAAAGCAGTGTCGTTGAGCCAGAGGTGACCCTCGAGGGGGCGGTGCACGGGCCAGACCCGAGCGGCTCAGTGAACTCTGCGTCCAAGCTTGGGAAGGAAGCAGACAGAGCGAAACCTTCGGGGTTCAGGAGACTCGAAGAAGAGGTCAGTGTTACCTTCCCCAAGAACGGCTCTAAAAAGCTCCGTCTCTTCACGCCCAACCTGAAATGCCGCCTTTACCAACAGTAACTCTGGAAACCCTGGGATCCCCTGCTGACTTCACAGTCCTGCCCCACGGAGTTTCTTATGTTTCAGCATCTTTTAGGTAGAGTCACTCTTCCGATTCTTTTAGGGTTCCTTGGCTATTATTGGATTCTTTTTTAAAAACATAAACTTAAGAATTGTTTTGTTGCAAGTTTCCAACAGTGCCCCTTGGGGTTCGCTTTACTGGTTCTCTGAAGGGTGTTCAGCTGGGCTCCCCTCCTTCCCATGACATTAAGGCTTCTGAAGGGTGGGCTTGCCGTGGCCCAGCTCCTGTGGTGGACCCTGTGGTCTCACCTGTGGTCTCACCTCCGCAAACAGCAGCTCTTCACAGTGGGGGGCCATCGGGGCCCCTTGTCAGCTCAAGACCCCACAGCCCCAGTGGAAGGCAGAAGGCTGGTGCCTGGGGGTGGGTGAGAGAGCCCCTGGCTCAGAAGTGAGGAGCCCGCTTCCTGCTGGCGGGAGGCTGGGTCTCCTCCCCAGTTGGGCGCCTCTACAGACAGTTGCCAGGAGAAGGAAATGGCAACCCACTCCAGTATTCTTGCCTAGAGATTCTGTGGACAGAGGAGCCTGGGGGGCTGTCGTCTGTGGGGATGCACAGAGTCGGACATGACTGAAGCAACTTAGCATGTGTGCATGCATTGGAGAAGGCAATGGCAACCCACTCCAGTATTCTTGCCTGGAGAATCCCAAGGACGGGGGAGCCTGGTGGGTTGCCGTCCACAGGGTCACACAGAGTCGGACACGACTGAAGCTTCTTAGCAGCAGCGGCGGCCAGGACCAGGTGTGGCTGCTGGAGGGAGGAACCAGCTGGGTGAGGACCCGCCCTGTCGGCCCGTCCACAGGGACCCGAGAGGGACTCTTGGGGACCCATACTCTTGTGGCACAACGGCTTTGGGTTTTCTGTTTTTTCGTGCATTTGTCGACATGTCGGGAATTCCTTCCCTTCAGCAGGGACAGCAAGGGCAGTTCTCAGGCCACCGTCCACTCTCCCCTGAACAGCCGTCAGTGGGGAAGCCATGAGCTCTGTGGCCGGCCGGGTCATCTGCTTGTTTTGTGGGCACGACCTGCTTGTGCTGCCTTTGAGAACAGGAATAAGTCAGGAGCGTCCTTCTCCTCCTGACTCTGGTGGAAGCCGTTTCCTCTCACCACTGACCAGCTGTAACAGACGTGTCTTCGTGTCTTCGGGGGAACCGCAGGCCACTCCCCAGGGAAGCCGCGGCGACAGGTCTGTAAAAAACTGATGAGCAGGATGTTTCCAAATAAAGGGCCCGATTGTGCTCATCTACTTCTGTGCTGTCGGCTGGAGGGCCTCGTTACACTTTCCTGGAAAACAATGCATTCTTCTCTCTTTTCCCGGGAGCGCTGTGGCTGCCCGGCGTGGCTTAAGCAGGGCCCTCTGTGGGGCCGCACCCGTGGGTGGCGGGCAGAAGGCAGGTTGGGGGGGGCACACCCATCTCCACCCCTTCCCCCAGCTTCCTCAGGCAGCCCCGGACGTGCAGGGCCCTGACTCCTGCAGCAGACCCTGTGTGGGGGGTGCAGGGCTGTGGGCTGCCCAGGCCCCTCGGGGCAGGAGGAGCAGGTGTGGCAGAGGCCCCGAGGGGCTCTCAGCCCCAGGGGCCACGGTGTGGACGGGGAGCCAAGTCTTTCCTGCCCAGCGGACTGGATGTGGGTCCCAGAGGGGACTTCGAACCTTGACCCGTACTTCAAGTCAAAACAAAAATAAAATTAGAAGAGATCTGAAAGAGTCGCAAAAGGCCCTCATGGCCCAGAGGCACATCTCTCAAACCAGAGAAAGCACGACTCAGGAAAGAAAAAGAGGGACGAATGGGGCTTTATGGGAACTGAGAGCTCCTGTCTGTCTGAGACCCCAGGGAGGAAGCCCAGCCCAGGCTGGAGGGACGTGTGACACACGGTCTGGAGGAGCAGCCGGAGCCCATGGGCGCACTCATGGCTCATCCTGGGGTCTTTCCAGCTCACAGCGAGGGCCCCGGGTCCTAATGACCAGAAGATGCGGCCTGGACCTCAGCGGTCCCCTCTGCAGAGGCTGCCGGCTGGTGGGCCTCAAGGGCAGGAATGGGGGTTCCCGGATGGGACTGCTGGCGTGCCTCCCCCGGGGCTGCACCCCCACATGGGGGCTGCAGCATGGCCCCAGGTGGAAACCAGAGTGGAGGCCAGCTGGCGGCCAGGGTGGAGGGACGGGCGGAGCAGCACCGGGCCGTGTCCCGGGGCTGGCCCACGGTGACCACCGACAGTGCGGCCCGGGAGCCTGCACCACTTCCGAGCCCAGTGGCCGAGACTCCCGGGGGCCGCAGGCGCGGACACGCACGGTCTGCCAGTCCTCGCGGGAGCATCACCGCTTCCCAGCGGAGCGGCACCCCCCCTTGTGTGGGGCTGCTTCTGGCTCTGAGCTGCTCCTGCAGGTGAAATGACTGGGAAACAAAAACGCAAGGCACAGGTGTTCTCAAGGGCAGACCCCCCCACCTGCCGTGTTCAGATAGGGGCCCCCAGGGCCGCAGGGGGCCGACCCACGCTGCCCGCTGTGCCAGGCTTCTGCGCCCCGAGCCTTGGCCTCGGGGTCCCCTAAACAGAAGCCAGCAGCGTCTCTCCCCGGAAACAGCTCAGACCCCAGGGACGCTCACTGCGTGTGCCCCTCTGTCTCCTTGCTCGTCTCTGTCTCTCTATCTCTGTCTCTCTGTCTCTCTCTCTGTGCCTCTCTCTATCTCTCTGTCTCTGTCTCCTCTATCTCTGTCTTTTTCTATCTCTCTATCTCTATGTCTCTGTCTCTATCTCTCTGTCTATCTTTGTTTCTATCTCTCTCTGTCTCTGTCTCTGTGTGTCTCTCTCTGCCTCTCTCTGTCTTTTTGCTCCTCTCTCTCTCTCTGTCTCTCTCAGTCTCTCTCTGTCTCTCTGTCTATCTCTCTGTCTCTATCTCTCTGTCTCTCTCTCTGTGTCTTTATCTCTCTCTCTGTGTCTCTGTCTGTCTCTATCTCTCTGTCTCTCTCTCTGTCTCTCTCTCTCTATCTCTGTCTCTCCCTCTCTGGGGGAGGTGACCCTGGATCGTCTCGGTGGTCTGGTGCAGTCACGGGGGTCCGTGTGGGCAGTGGGGGGACAGGAGGCGGAGTCTAGGAGGCACTGGGCCATGAGCCCTGGGCTGGGAGGGGTGTCCAGATGCTGCAGGGGGAGCCTCGGGGTCCAGCCAGCACACCCGGAATGGAGCCTGAGAGCCCTGCTTCCTGTGGCCTCCAGAGCCACAGGGCGGAAGACGCGCGGTCTCACAGCGGCCCCGGGTGCTCACCGTTGGTCGCAGGAGCTGGCCCGACAGCCCATACGGGACAGCCCTGCGTGGCCTCACCCCTCGGGAGCCGCCCCAGTCCGGCCTCGGTGCCCCTCCTGCCAGGCCAGCCCGGGGCTCACTGGGCTCCCGGGGTCAGGGTCTCTGTCTCCAGGGTCCGCCCGGCCCCACGCCCGACTGATCCCTGGGGTCTGTCTGCCCACAGCAGTCCTCACACAGCCCTGACGTGTCACACATGTATCCACTCTGGGTCTAAAGTGCTCTGCAGCTGCCACTGGTGGACAGGGAGCTGCCCTACAGGGCTGCCCTCCAGGGGCCAGAGGCCCACGCCCGCCCGGCCTGGCCAACCCCTGACCCCAGCTTGCCCCTTTCGCGGGACTCGGGAGGAGCCCACAGCTGCTGGGGGGCGTCCCGCAGGGCTGCGGGGAGGGCGGAGCCACATGGCAACCCATTTCAGGCCCCCTGTCCACCCTGTGCTCTGGGCTCCAGCTGGCGCAGGGGTAGGGGCGGCCCCAGGAGGGGCAGGGAGCAACGGACTCACTCAGCCAACTGGGGGTGGGGGGGTGCAAGGGGCTGGGAGCCGCCCAGCTTCTCCCGGCTCAGACAGCACTCCAGACTCACCCCGTCCGGTCTCCCAGCCTCTGGGCGGGAGTCCCATCCTCAGCATCTGCCTCTGGTCCTGGGGTCTCTTGTCCAATGCCCAGGGCCCAATTCCCCGCCCCCACGTGTACGAGGCGCCGTCTCAGCACATCTGCAGCTGAGAAGAAAATGACACCTTTTCTTTCCCTCCCGCTTCTCTAGACCACTTGTGTCTTTAAAGCCAGAGAGAGGCTCTGCTTTTCCCCTGCCCTGCCTGGAGCTGCAGAGCCGCTCGGTTCCCTTAGAACCGAAGTGGACCGCTGAGGGTGAGTTAACCAGCTCACCTGTCCTCTGAGCAAGGCGTCCCCGCAGAGTGTCCTGCCCCCAGCCCCGTAGCCTCACGGCTTGCTCCCTGGAGAGGGGCCCCCATTCTGCACAGGCCTCTCCTCAAACTTGCGATTTTTAAAGTTTTTCCCCATCTATTAAAAAGACATGTGTTTATTGTAAAGGAATAAAAAGTCCAGAACTGAAACAAGTGTCTCCCCCAACTCCACAATAGGCATAACTTCTGCTAACAATTTGTTGTGTGTCTTTCCAGACATTCTCCACACAAATGCAGATAGAATTATTTCTGCACAATTGGGATCATGACAAAAATACGCTATGAGACCGGCTGCGTTTTTCACTCAACAAGGCGTCCTGGACATTCTTCCTCAAGAGTCAGCCCGGATCCTGACCTTTTAGGAGCTGGAGTGGGTGGGGCTTGGGGGGGTCTTACCCTGCGGGGGTCCTGGTGCTGGTTCCCACCAGGAGTTGCTTCCAGTGACGTCACCTGTTAGAGGCAGGGCTGCGGTGAGGACACACGGGCGTGCACACACACACTTGTGCACACCCCAAGTGCGTCTGTGGAGCACCCACGAGCAGGCCCGTGCTTCTCTGGGGAGAGCTGGGCTTGACGAGGCCATTGCATTCCAGCCCCAGTGCCCGCCTCGGACAAGGCGGCCTGCTGGCGGGAGGGGTCACCGAGCCCCAAGGTCCTCTCCTTCTCCATCACATCGAGTTCAGTGCCCACCCGAGACTCGATGGCTCATCACCAGCATCAACTGAACACCCCCGGGCTCGGCACTCACTGTCACTGGCGTTAACTGTCATCAGGGGCCAGCGCCGGGCAGAGGATATGGGTTTCTGAGGGGTGGGCAGAGCACTGGGCCGCTCCTGGTTCCTCCCAGTTGGCCGTGAACGTGGGGGCTAAGATGACCTCTCGGTGCCCAATGGTGAATGTGACGCCTGGGCCGAACTTCACCAGCCTCCCTCCAGGCGACGTCCCCATCAGGGGAGAGGCAGGTGGCCTGACGGGCACAGAACTGGGCAGCGGGCCCGCCGGGGTCGCCCTGCTCCCTGTCATGTGCAGGGAGGAGGGACGCTTCCCTGGGCCTCCGCGTCTCTGTGGTCACCCTCTTCTGCTTGCTGCCTCTTGCAGGAAATCCTTCTGGGCGGTGCTTGCTGAATAGTTCCCAGAGTCCGGCCTCCAGGTGGTGAGAGCCCAGAGCAAGGTTTACCCAGAGCCCCGGGAGCGAGACTGCAGGGGAAGTCTGAGGGGCTCCCAGCGAGGCCAGCCTCCACCTGAGAAGGTCCTGCTTTCTCCAGGAGGACTGAGCACAGGACACAGCCCCTCGGCCACGGGCGCCTAGCGGGGGGCCTGAGGACCACAGAGAGCAGAAGGCGGCACAAAGGAGCCTCCCTCCCCCGCTGACCTAAGGGTCAGGTCACAGAAGACCAGCCTTTCCCTGGACGCACAGAGCTGTGGGCCTTCGCCACCCCCCAGCCCTGGCGCCCTGGTGTGCAGGGAAGGAGACGTGAGGAAGCCCCACCTCTTGAGAGCCCCATTTCGTCACCCAAGGGGGAAACCGGTGCAGTGGGGCAGAGCACCCTCGCGGCCCCTGAGAGGGCGCTTCAGGCCCAGGGACCATCAGCTGTGGTCTCCTCACGCTGCCCACCCCCTTATGAAGGCTGATGTCCACTTGAAAACTGCCTAGGACAGCTCCCTGCCCCGACCAGGATCAGCCTCGTGAGTCCAGGCTTCTCCTACGGAATCACATGGGGTCCCCTCCTCCGGGCTGGACTTGAAAAACCGTCGGTGTCTCCCCTAGACCCCCACCTCTGGCATTTAAACTGCTTGAATTATAACATTTCCATGACCACGTGCCATGGACTGGGTGCTGTGACCCCTGGGTTCATATACTGACCACGTGCCATGGACTGGGCGCCATGCCCCCTGGGTTCATATACTGGCCACGTGCCAGGGACTGGGCGCTGTGCCCCCCGGGTTCATATACTGACCACGTGCCGGGGACTGGGCGCTGGGCCACCTGGGTTCATATACTGACCACATGCTGGGGACTGGGCACTGTGACCCCTGGGTTCATTTACTGACCACGTGCCAGGAACTGGGCATTGTGCCCCCGGGTTCATATACTGACCATGTGCCATGGACTGGGCGCCGTGCCCCCTGGGTTCATATACTGACCACGTGCCATGGACTGGGCGCCATGCCCCCTGGGTTCATATACTGGCCACGTGCCAGGGACTGGGCGCTGTGCCCCCGGGTTCATATACTGACCACGTGCCGGGGACTGGGCGCTGGGCCACCTGGGTTCATATACTGACCACATGCTGGGGACTGGGCACTGTGACCCCTGGGTTCATTTACTGACCACGTGCCAGGAACTGGGCATTGTGCCCCCGGGTTCATATACTGACCATGTGCCATGGACTGGGCGCCGTGCCCCCTGGGTTCATATACTGACCACGTGCCATGGACTGGGCGCCATGCCCCCTGGGTTCATATACTGGCCACGTGCCAGGGACTGGGCGCTGTGCCCCCGGGTTCATATACTGACCACGTGCCGGGGACTGGGCGCTGGGCCACCTGGGTTCATATACTGACCACATGCTGGGGACTGGGCACTGTGACCCCTGGGTTCATTTACTGACCACGTGCCAGGAACTGGGCATTGTGCCCCCGGGTTCATATACTGACCATGTGCCATGGACTGGGCGCCGTGCCCCCTGGGTTCATATACTGACCACATGCCGGGGACTGGGTTCTGTTACCCCTGGGTTCATCCAGTCACTTGTCTACCCAGCAGGTGATTTCTGAGAACATGTCCTGTCCAGGCCGAGGTCCAGACACTCAGATTCCAGGCTCCATGGATCTTAGAGTGGCTGGAGTGAGTGGTCAGGCAGCGAAGAAACAAGGGGGCTTCCCAGGGCCAGGGATGCATCTCCGGAGGGAAGAAGCGAGAGGGGCCGTGGAGGTGTGTGCAAGGAGCTTCTAGGCACGGGACACCTGTGCAGAGGCCCCGAGGCAGGACCACACGTGGCACACATCCTGGCAGCAATGCAGCTGGTGTTGCTGGAGTGGAGGGACCAAGGACGCGGCACGGGAGGGCCTGGGGGTGGGGGTGCTGGGACAGTGGAGGTGCTGGGGGCCTGGGGGCGACGGGGCTGCCAGCTGGGCATTGAGTGGGCCTGGGGTGGGGGGCAGAGCTGCCAGCCGGGCACTGGGGGGCCTGGGGGCGGTGGTGCTGGGGGCAGAGGTGCTGGGGGTCCCTGGAGGAGATGGGACTGCCAGCCAGGCGCTAGGGGCCCTGGGTGGGGATGGGGCTGCCAGCTGGATGCTGGGGCCCTGTGGGGGATGCGAGGCTGCCAGCCGGGCACTGGGGGTCCTAGGGGGCAGCGGTGCTGGGGAGCTGGAGGTGCTGGGGAGCCCTGGGGGTGACGGGGCTGCCAGCTGGGCATTGGGTGGCCCTGGGTGGAGATGGGGCTGCCAGCTGGGTGCTAGGGGCCCTGTGGGGGACCGGGCTGCCAGCTGGGCACTGGAGGTCCTAGGGGGCAGTGGTGCTGGAGAGCTGGAGGTGCTGGGGAGCCCTGGGGGTGACGGGGGCTGCCAGCTAGGGGGCCTGAGGGGCAGTGGAGGTGCTGCGGGCCCTGAGGGGGTTGCGGCTGCCAGCTGGGCACTGAGGCTCCCCGGCCCTACACTCCCATGGACACACCCTGCTGGAGTGAGGGAGAACCTCTGGGCTCTGCCTCCCCCACAGCGAGGGGTCCTGCCTTCTGACGGCTGCCCCTTTATCCTCATGCCCGTATTTGGCTGGAGGAGCTGTGGTGATACCTGTCCCTGGGTGACAAGGTCTGCCCAGCATCCAGGGCCACAGGGAGCCCCGATCCGGGATGCCCCTCCGGGGCCGTGAGAAACAGTGTGCAGCCCTGCACTCTGACCCACCGACTCTGAGTCCTGGGACTGTGGGGGCTCCCCCCCCTGGGGGGACCCAGACATGGTGGCCTTGGGAGGGGGTCCCAGCAGCTCGAGGAGCCCCCACCTGGTGCCACCTTGGGATGGCCTGCCCTTAACCCCGCATGTCTGTGTGCCGTTCAGGCCGATGGAGACCTGGAGCACGCTGCAGCAGGCTGACTGGCGAGGAGGCTGCGCCCTGTGCAGCTCATGCCCGGGACCTGCCCCGTCCCACAGGGCCCGCCCCCCACGGCCATCCACCCCCACCTGCCAGGGGCCAGCGTGAGGAACTCCACCCACGGCAAAGGTCATGAGAAAGGAGGCTTGGCATACGCAAAGGTGTGATCAAGCCTCAGGAAATCCCCTGTTCCCGAGCATCTACCCCAAAACCAGAGTCTGTTTTATTCTCTCACCTACACCTCTGACTTTACAGGGGGTTCTCCCTCATAACCATTTCTCTCGGAGAAGGAGTTAACTTGCAGCTCCAAGTTAATAAAAATTCCTGGGCGTGACAAGAGTGTTTCAACTTACGAACTCTGAAGGTTATCTAGCCTGCCTGTACAGGTTCGTCCGGCCACATGTGATTGTTTACAGCCTCCCGACCATGAGAGGCACGAGATGTTTTAGACTTACTAAAGGCAAATTCTTTTGGGAAGTTAGAAATTATTGGTATAGTGGGTTGGTTAGGAATTATATTGGTGAAGGATTTTTCATTTGTTGTGCCAATAATTGCTGCTAATTCCCTGCCCTGGGTGGGACAAGGGCATCTCAGGTTAAACCTCTCTGCTGGCAGACTAGCTTGTGTGACAGGATTATCCACACTCTTGCCACTACACACGACTGTTTACTACCTCTCAACCATAAACAGCACAGAGAGTTTTGGAGTATTTTGAGAGTCTCAATTAGCATAGGGCTTTTCTCATTGTTGAGTCAATGATTGCTGCCAGGCCTCCATATCCTTAGGCACCTGGGAATATATTAATCAATGTATTTGGAATATAGCAAAGGAAATAGAGTAGTTTTAGATGTTAGCAATATTAGAGTTTTTGAGTTAATGAATTTTCTATTTTGATATAGATCACTGTACTTTGTTATAAATCACTGTGTCCTTGCTATGAGAAAATGTAACTTTATCACTATCTTAAGACTAAGTAGATCTTAAGGGAACATTGGTGAAGGGTTTTTATTTGTTGGACTGATGTTTGCTGCTAAATCTCCATATTCCCTGCCTTTATAATGAATATAACAAGCATATAGGAGAAATAAGTATTAACCTTTAAGACTGATCATGTTAACCTTGGGTTAAATAAATTCCTGTCTTGATTATAACTCATTACACCCTCACCCTATAGGAATGCAACTTTATTTGGAGGGTGGTGCCTGGTTTAAGAAAAAACACCCTTGGAAAAAATAAGTTTTTGGTTATCGGAAAGAAAGGGTCGTAAATGTCAGCAGGCCTCATGGCCAGAAGATGATGTAAAACCCCTAAGATCTTTTTTTTTTAATGTGAAGCACCTGATTTTGATAAAGATCAGGACTGCTGACCCCCACGTGACTCTGTGTTCATCCCTATGTGTAACAAAAGGTGTATAAGCAAACCCCAAAATAAAGAAATGGGATCAGTTTCCGGAAAGACTGATTCCCTCATGTCGTTCTTTCTTGCTCCCGTTTTTCTGGCTGAATTCCCATCTGGAACGTGGGTGCCCTCCAAGTCTACTTACCTGTCCCGGCTTTCAAGCCCTCGTGAGAAGGAGCCCAAGGAGGGGCGCCCTCCGATACTCAAGTGGTGCCGGTGGCCCAACGCAGATGGTGCAGATTCCTTGTCTTGGAATTTTATTGGTATCCCATGTAAACCAAGTTATTCAGCCTCTTTTTCTCTCCGACTGTTTTCTGGCTGAATTCCCATCTGGTGCAGGGGTACCCACCAAGCCTGCTAATTTTGTCTGGGCTTCTAAGATCGGACCGGCGGCGGGGGGCGAGGGGGTGTCTCAGTGCCTCCTCTCCTTCGGGAGAACGGGAAGATGTCTGCGACCTATGTAGGTGGTGATTGGTATTCCATGCAAACCAAGTTATTCAGCCTCTTTTTCTCTGCTAATTTTCTAATCCCTCTCTATCTGTAATTAATTAAGTTATTTCCAAGGACACCGGCTCCGTCCCCACATTTGAATCACCCTGGATCCACCGCGGCTGGACCCTGGCCCCCACCCCACCTCCCGGGGCCCGGCAAGCTAGCCCCTCTGCTGCAGAGGATTCCCACCCCCTCTGGGCCCTGGGTGCTCTCTGAGTCCCCAGGGTGGCCTCAGTGCCCACTCAGCCAGCTCATCCCCCTTCTGCAGAGGCAGGGGAGGTGGGAGAGAGAAGGCCCCTGGCTGCAGCTCTTGCCTCATCAGCCCCTCTGATCACAAGCAGAAAGCTGCTCGTGCCCCTCCTGCACCCCTTCAAGGGCTGCCCCTGCCCCAGGCCGTGCCCCCAGGCTTCCGGCCACCTCCAGCCCGGGCCTGTCCTGCTGACCCCGGCACGCTGGCCTGAGTGGTCCCCGCTCCGTCTCCAGCCCTGCTCTGACCTCGCACCTGAGGCGTGCACCCAGCCTCCTGAGAGAAGGGGCCCACAGGAGGGGCTCGGCCCAGGGCTGACCTCCAGGTCAGGGGTGGGTCCAGCTGCTCCCTGGTTCATAGCGGGCTGGGAGGACGGTGGTCCGAAGCGTGTCTTCCACCTTCCCGCCCCCGGCCGCTCTCAGCGGTGAGTGGGGCCGTCAGTCAGCACCCCATCTCCCAGGCCTGATGGGCAGGGAGGGCGGCACCCGGCCCCAACAGTCAGGCTGTGGCGGGAAAGGGCTGAAACCCCCTTCCTGAGGGCACAGAGGGAGAAGCCCACCCACCTGGGGGTCCTTGTGTGGAGCCCTCGACGGAGGTCCTGTCAGCAAGACCGGGGAGGGGGGCACAACAGCGACAGCTTGGCCAGGCCAGGACCTGGGAAGCCCAGGAGAGGCCAGGTCAGCCAGCAGGCCCCTGCTGTTGCCCTGTGTGACACCGGGCCCCGCCCTCGGGGGTGACAGTCACCAGGTGCCAGGGGTGGGCCCACAGAGGGAGCTGAGTGGACCCCTGCCCAGGTCCCCACGGCCCCCCGCCACCACCACCTCCCCCGCCACAGGCCACGTGTCCCGTGGACTCCAGGACTGGTGGCTGAGGACAGTGCTCCTGCCCCTGCGAGAGACCCCCTGGGTCTGGGGTCGAGGGCCGTGCTGCATCCACGGAGGAACTGATTCTGGAGGCCCAGCCTGGCTGCACAGCTGTTAGCAGCAGGCCGAGCACAGGGCCGCCTCCGCGCCCGAGTCCAGGCCCTTCCGGCAGGAAATCACTGACAAAGCCCCGAGGGGACAGAGGGAGGTCAGGAGTTCACCACCGCCCGCCCCCAGAGGCGGGACGGCGGGAACTTGTGGACATTCCCTAACAAGCTTGCGCAAGCGAGAAGCGGCTGGGCAAAGGTGCCGACAGCTTTAAACCTGCTTCGGCTTCTCGGTCGATTCCGCGTTTCAGAGGCCCGTGGGCTCGTCGGCAAGCCCTGTGGGCCCTCGGGCAGGTGGCTGAGGATCCCGCCGCGGACTCGAGACAGTGGCTGCAGAGCCACGAACAAGCGGGGGCCAGGGCGCCGGGGCACGTGCAGAGGGCGGGGGACCCTGGGGACGCCGGGTGCCTGTTTCCACTTGTGCGCGAGCGTGTCTGTGCCAGTGCACAGGCATGTGAACTCGTGCGTGTGTGTTCAGCTGTGTGCACGTGTGTGTGCGTGTGAGCGTCTGGGGGATTGGTGGAAGGAGGAGGCCCTCCTCCAGCCCCCTTCTGCCCTTGGACCTTGAAGAGAACACGGTGAGGCCACTGTGTGGGCCCCCCGCAGTCACCCGAGAGAAGGCGATGTGGCCGCTGGTAGGCTTACTGAGGCTGCACAGGTGCTGCCGCGGTTGGGGGGGGACACCAGGGAACCTCTGGGCGTCACGTGAGCAGGTGGCGTCCTGACCACCTGGCCATGAAGAGGCCCCAGAGCAGACACTCGAGAGGCGCGTGTGGGCCCTCTCAGCAGGGCAGCGGGCCTGGTCCTGTCCAGAGGGCCTGAGCCCAGGCCGCCCACCCCCTGCCAGCAGCTCCAAGGGCATGGGCTGACTGGACCTCCTCCCCGGAGCCAAGAAGGGCGACTCAGGCCAGTAGGGCTGTGACTGCTCCCCACCGCCCTGGGGGTGAGCACAGGTCCCCACCATCACCCAGCCCCGGGGCTTCTCCCCTGGAGCTGGGGGGCTGGGCCCCCGGCAGCGCAGGAACTGGGGGGTGGCTTCTAGGGGCATCCAGCATCTGGGCGGGGCCAGGGTCTCCTTCCTTCAGGGAAACCGTTGCTGGGCTGGTTCTGCAGATGGGAGAGGGTCTCTGCTGGGCAGCACAGGGAAGGCCCCCGCCTCCCCGTCTCCCCTGTCGGGGGCTTTGCGGGAGGTGGGATCTGGGGGCTCCACCCACAAGGGTCTCCCTCCGCTGGACATCCTGAGCCCCGGCCGTGGGTCCACTCTGAGCCAGCCCTGCCTCTGGGACCTCAGGAGATGCCCTCAGGCCTCCTGCTGGCCGGGGCTGGGCAAGCACGTGCAGAACGACGGGAGACCCCTCAACCAGGCGCCCCGCCCCAGGGCCACGTTCCAGCCAGGTCCCTGGCCCTCCTGACCAGATTCGAGCAGTAGGTGGCACCCTCACCCATCCTGCCAAGGCTGCCAGTCCAGGGGAGCAGAGGACCTGGGCGCCTGCTCAGTACTGCCGGACCTCCGGCTGCTCCAGGGGTGGACGGGGGGCTTGGGGATCCGGGCAGTTGCCATTTACAGCAGCTGCTCCCATGCGCTAAGACCCTCCAAGGACAGAACACCGTCCAGTCAATAAGCAGAGAAGGCACAGGGATTTTTTTTCCTACACAGAAATATTAAACTTCCGTAAATTAGAAACAAAAAGCAAGTCTGAGAGCAAACTGAGTGAATGTCTGCACCAAGATGACGGGCAAACAGTTCCTTCATATGCAAAGAGCTCCTGTTTAGTTGCTAAATCACGTCCGATTCTTTTCGACCCACCCACGGACTGTAGCCCGCCAGGCTCCTCTGTCCTTGCGATTTCCTAGCAAGAACAGTGGAGTGGGTTTCCATTTCCTCCTCCAGAGGATCTTCCCCACCCAGGGATCGAACCCACCTGCACTGTCTTCTGCACTGACACGCGGATTCTTCACCGCTGAGCCTCCAGGGAAGCCCAGCAAAAGCTCTCACCCATCAATAAAAATTGTGCCGTAGTAACTAGAAACGAGCTAATGTAACGTTAACACAGAAGGCAGTCTTGGCCATAGCCAAAGAAACAGACACTAGACAAAATGCAGACTAAACAGGCTTGAGACTGTTTCAGTCTCTCATTGGCTTTGGAATGCCAGGGGCTTGCCTGCAGGCTTCTAAGGGGAGTGTAAACTGGCGAAGCTTTCTGAAAAGCAGTGTAGCTCTGGATATCACCAGCGTGACAGTGATTCCACACCTCTGCCGGGCAGCTCGGGGGACAGTTGGAACAGGGTCAGTGACTTGTGACAGAGGCAGGCGTGACTTAGCACCTGCAGTCATAGAGCGGAGGGAACCAGGGGCCACGCTGAGAGCCGCAGGCAGACCTTGGCTTTAAGGAACATTTTGTTGTGCAGAGAGGGGCCATGAAAAATTTCCAGTGAAACAAGCAGACACAAAACTCTGGCTAGTGAAGGGGTCATCTTGGGAGGAAGCACTGGGGGAATTTTCATTTCCTTCTTCTTATTTAATTTCTACATTTTCTAAATTTTCCGTAGTGGTCAGAACTTTTATAATGAGAAAAGGTAATGAACTTTTCTTTTTACAAAAAATACAACCTGGAAAAATAATTCTGATGAATGTGTGCGATGTGTGTTGTGAATATTAAGGAGCTTTTTGATCCATGTGGACAGATCTCCAATACCTAGGAGTCGCTGCCAACGCACTGGCCCTTGGGCAGGGCTCGGGCCCTGGGTGGCTCTGGGTCCCCTGCCCTTGCCTGGCCCCCGGTGACAGGGCAGGAGGTGGGAGCGTAACTGGGTGGGGGCAGCTGGCTGTTCTGTGCTGGAAAAACACTCACCCTCCTCTCCTCGCCATCCTACTTGAGTGGGAACACCCAGCTCCGCTCAGCTCTGCTGGTTCCAACGCACTCGGCAGCTGCAGTGGGAATCCCGCCTCCAGGTCCCCGGTCCTTTCCCGTGTCGTCCTTTCTGGACAAAAACATCCATGTGGCTGCGTTTGCAACAACTTGAGTCAGCTCCGTGGTGGTGACCACAGAGATGGGTGGGAGGGGCCAGCCCCACGCAGAGGCGACCACAGAGAGGGGGCCTGGGGTCAGAGCTTGAGAACTGCAGCCCCCTTCCCGGCCCGCCCCCTGTTCTCAAGGACACTGGCCTCTGCTCTGCCTGGAGGCACTGGCCTCTGCTCCAACCTCGGCTCTGACCTTCGTGCTGACCCCCCGCTCTGACCTCCATGCTGACCCCCGCTCTGACCTCCGCTCTGACCTCCGTGCTGACCCCCACTCTGACCTCCGAGCTGACCCCCGCTCTGATCTCCGTGCTGACCCCCGCTCTGACCTCCGCTCTGACCTCCGAGCTGATGTCTGCTCTGACCTCCATGCTGACCTCGGCTCTGACCTCTGTGCTGACCCCTACTCTGACCTCCGCTCTGACCTCTGAGCTGATCTCTGCTCTGACCTCCATGCTGACCTTCAGGCTGACCTCAGCTCTGACCTCTGCGCTGAGCTCAGCTCTGACCTCTATACTGACCTCAGCTTTTACCTCAGCTCTGACCTCTGTGCTGACTTCCACTCTGTCCTCTGCTCTGACCTCTATACTGACCTCCGCTCTGACCTTGGCTCTGGCCGAGGCGCTTCAGGGCCCAGGAGGTGACCGTGCTTCTCGGCGGAGGAACCTACTGACTCAAGTCCGGCCTCATGGGCGGCTGGAAGCTGCACAGGAGGAGAAGGAGGGGGGAGCGGCGGCTCCCAGCCGTGTCCTAGGAAGGTCCGGGTGGCTCCCCAGGCCGCAGCCCAACCAAGCCCTTCGTCTGGGACACCACCCTCCATGCTGTGGCTCGGGCCTCCGTCCTCGGGTGCGGGTCCCTTGGGGGTCAGTGGGGAATCCCAGAGTCGCATCTGCACCCACTCCATCGCCCGGCCCCCACCGTAGCCACGGGCGGGCAGCCTGGGAATGCTGCCTGACCCCGGGGCTGTGATCGTTTCTGAGCAGGAGCACCCTGCCCTGGAAGGGTCCGGATCTGGCCTCCTCCGTGCTTCCCACAGGACACTCTCCCAGTTAGCCAGCTGCCCACAGACCTGCTGGGTGGGGGGCCGTGGGGAGGATGGGACAGGGCCCAAGCGTCCCCCCCTCAGGCTCAGCTCCCCGCAGATGCGTCTCCTCACCTTCGAGGCAAGCCTGGGACCTGATGAAATCTCAGGAGGCACTTTCAGAGGCTGCAAGGCGGCAGACTAATCACGGAGAACGCCGCTAAGCCCAGCCCTGCTCTTTGAAAGCTCTGAGAACCGATTTTATCAACAGAGCAACTGTCCCAAAGGCTCCAGGGCCTGGAAGGGAAGACACGGGCCGGGGCGAAGACTCCCCGCCTGCCTCCTCCCACATGGCTGTCCTGGAGCCCGGACAGGCAGGGCAGTCAGCGGTGCCACACTAGGCTCAGGCTTCTGAGTGAGCCTGAGCTGGTCTCAGCTGCTGGGCAGGCCTGCACTCTCCTCCTGCAGAGGACGAGCAGGGCACAGCACGCGGCCCTGCCTGACCCCCAGCCCCGGGGCTGGGATACGCAGGGAGCCTGAGTCCAGCCACGGAAGGCCCACAGCAACAGCGGGAAGCCCAGGGCAGAGTGTGCACCCAGGCAGGAGGCTAAGGGGGACCCACAGGCAGGCCATGGTGAGAACATGCCCGTCGGGGCCACAGTAAAGGCCCTGGGCAAACAGCCCTGGGTGACCTCGTGGGGAGGGCTGACCTCCTAGGAAGGGCTGACCTTGTGGGAAGGGCTGAAGCAGCCTGGTAGGGGTCATATCGTAGCAGCAGCACCATCATGGGCACACAGCATGCCCACCGAATGGTGGACGACAAGGAGGGGCCCCCAGGGAGCGTTCCCGGGGATGGTGACCGACAGCCCCACGGCCAGAGTGGAGGGGAAGGGACCACGCTGAGGATATCACGGCGGACGTCGACAGCAGGCACGGAGGCCAACACGGCCCCACAGAAGGTGGGGGTCACGCTGCCGGCACCACAGCCGGCACCACAGCGGCTCCAGCCCGAGCGTCAGGGAGATGGGAGCTCCGGCTCGGCAGGCGCCAAGGGCTGATGACATGGCCTCGGGGGTCCCCACCAGGCCCAGGGGCTGGGGGCCGCTGCATCCCAGGGTCCCCTCTGAGCTGGGATTGCTGTGGGGGTGGGGGCGGGGCCCCTCCAGGACTAGGGTGGGTTGGGGTGTGGGCCGAGGTCTGGGTTCAGCCCAGGGTGCCCCCCTGCCAGGGATCCGGCCCCTCTCTCCGGGTCAGCACTTGGCCCCTTGCCCACTATCACAGCTTCTTGTCTACACCCCTCCCAGCCAGCGGGGGCCTCAGTGGGCGGCGGTGCCTGCGGGTGGCAAGTGCTTAGTTGACCGGCCAGACTCCTGGCATTGCCGCCCAGCTGTGGCTTCGGCCTGAGACAAGTGCTTTGTGACGCTTCACCTGCAGATTCTTAACTCAAGGTGCCTCCTGAAACCGCACCTGTGCTGCTCAGCTGGGGGCGGGGGACAACTTGCTTACCCTGCCTCGTGCCCTCCAGCGGCAGGCAGGCGGCCTCTCCCAGGAGCCCAGGCTTGGCTGGGGGCCCACTTTCCGCCCCTGCGGCAGCCAGCAGGACTGGGAGCCCAGTGGGATGGAGGGATGGCCCCAGACAGGGGCTTCTGCCTGCAGCCCAAAGACGGGGGGACCCAGCTTGAACCACTTCCCCAGAAAGGCCCGGCAGCTGGAGTCCAGATGGGGGCGGGGGCACAGCCTCACCTCCCGGGCTGGGTGGGCTCGGTCAGCGACTGGCCAGGACAGCCCCTCTGGGGCTGAGGCTGCAGAAGCCGGGACAGAGGAGCCTGGCAGGCTGCTGTCCGCAGGGTTGCAAGGAGCTGAACTGAAGCAACTGAGCACACGAGTGCTGAAGAGGCAGCACCCGCAGGACCCAGCCGGCCGGAAAGAAGGCAGCTCCAAGGAAAAGGGCCGTGGAGGCTGGACTGCCTTCTGGCTGGCGAGCCCAAGTGCCAGGTGGACGCCCCTGTTTCCCAAGCCGGCCTTCCGGCCCCTCCTGGCTGGGCTCCAGCGGCGAGGGCACCCTGAAATCTGGGAGCGGGTCTCTCCTCACCTCCCAGCCTCCTTGGGCCTGTTGCTCAGGCCCCTGGGGCTCACTGGACCCTCGGGACACACTCGACCCTGTGGGGACAAAGAGGGATGCACACTGGCTCCACGGGGGGCTGTGTGTCAAGGGGCCTGACTGCCCCGGGCAGGGGGTTGCCAGCGGTGCAGACAGCCAGTTCCAGAGGCTGAGCTGAGCAGGACGGGGTCCCTTCGGCTCCTTGAGGTACCCTGAGCCAGGAGCCAGGCAGACGAGCGGGCATCCCTGCTGGGGCTGGCGGACGGCGCTGTGGGGCTGGATGGCCTTCAGGCACCTCTGAGGTCACATCCCTCGAGTGAGAGAGTCTGCCCTCGTCCCACTCCAGATGCAGGAGGGGCCTCGTGGGGCCGGCAGAGCAGCTGTCACTGGGGGAACAGGCGCCCCGGGGGCCTTTCCGAGGAGCAGGCGGAGGTCCCCCAGCTGAGCTGACGACGCAGCAGACAGTGGCCAGGAAGCAGGGGCAGCGAACAAAGGGCAGCCCAAGTCAGGGCCGGGCAGTCCCAGCTGCGCCCGGGCCCCAGGCCCCAGCCTGCTGCCCGTCTCCTGTGAACTGTCTGGCTGGCTGAGGGCAGTCAGGCAGGCATAGCGGCCACTCTCTGGAGACTTCAGTTCAGTTCAGTTCAGTCGCTCAGTCATGTCCGAGTCTTTGCGACACGCCAGGCCTCCCTGTCCATCACCAACTCCCAGAGCTTGTTCAAACTCGTGTCCATTGAGTCGGTGATACCATCCAACCATCTCATCCTCTGTCATCCCCTTCTCCTCCTGCCTTCAATCTCTCCCAGCATCAGGATCTTTGCAATTGAGTCAGCTCTTCGCATCAGGGGGCCAAAGTACTGGAGTTTCAGCTTCAGCATCAGTACTTTCAATGAACACCAGGGACTGATCTCCTTTAGGATGGACTGGTTGGATCTCCTTGCAGTCCAAGGGACTCTTCAGAGTCTTCTCCAACACCACAGTTCAAAAGCATCAATTCCTTTGCAGTCAGCTTTCTTTACAGTCCAACTCTCACATCCATACATGACGAATGGGAAAACCACAGCCTTAACTAGACAGGCCTTTGTTGGCAAAGTAATGCCTCTGCTTTTTAATATGCTGTCTAGGTTGGTCACAGCTTTCCTTCCAAGGAGGAAACTTCAATATACGCCCTGTTTATCCACCCACTGGAGGTGGGCCACCTGGAGGCCTTGCTCAGTGAGGCTGGGGAACGACGGCCACCTTCCACCCAGAACAGGGCCAAGTGGAGGACACAGGACATGGCAAAAGAAGGCCCTCCCACTGGCCAATGCAGAGAGGGTGTGGGGATGCTGTCTGTTCTCCTGGGCCCAGGAGAACAGGCGGGGCAGGGCCTCAGTCCTGCCGGGGCCCTCCCTTGATGGGACCCTGTGAGGTGACGGCTGTTGTCCACATCAGCCCCGCCCTCTCCTGCCATCACCCACCTGGAGCACGGGGGGTGCAGGTGGAGCAGGCCTCGGTCACTGCATAGGCCCTTCCTCGGGACCCTGGCAGCCAGAGCAGGTGGGGCATCCTGGCTTCCTCCCGTCTCTGGGTGCGGGTGCTAACGCTGCCCCACTGAGGAAGCCCGAGTCGCCCCAGGGAGGCCCCACCTCTGCTCACCTGTGTCTCTGCCATGTGACCCTCCTGGGGTTCATCGAATCCGAGTCAAGAGTTCTCGGCACCAGTGACCTCGAGGGGCTCCCCAGGATATCTGACTGTGCCCCGCGGAGACATGGGCAGAGGACCAAACAGACAACCCGAAAGAATGCAGAGGTGTGCCACCGAAACACGAGCAACAAAAAATAAAATGGACAAACTAGAAACGTCAACATTAAAAGAACACCATGAAAACAGGAAAAGACAGCCCACACGATGAGAAAAATACATTTGCAAATCGCATATCTGATAAGGAACTTTAATTCATAATATATAAAGAACATTCACAACTCAGTGGTTAGAAGGACAAAGGTTTAACAGACAGCTTTCCAAGGAAGACGTGCAAACAGAGAAGCACAGGAAAAGATGCTGGACGTCGTCAACCGCCGGGGAAACGCAAACCCAAACCACAGGGACGCCAGCCACGTGCACCAGGATGGCTGGAGCCAGACGCGCAGGGACAGGCATTCGCAAGGGCGTGGAGCCTCCCCCACGGCCGGCGGGCCAGGAGTGGGCAGCGTGTGGAGAACGCTGGACCTCAGTGCGTCCACTCCCCGCAATGTGAATCAGAGGTCCCTAGGGACCCTGAGAGCCCACCCCAGTTGCCAACCAAGAGAACTGGAAACCCATCCACAGCCTTGGGCGCGAGCGTCCAGAGCCCACTGAAAGCAGAGCGACCCAGGCGTACACGGTTCAACAGAACGGGGTCCACTGGCAGCACAGCACGCCACTCAGGCACCAAGGGGAACGGAGCCCTGACATGCTACCACACAGACGAAGCCTGGATGTGCTACGCTGCGTGGAGGAAGCCGGACTCACAGGGCACACGCCACGGGATGCCCCTCACGTGAAAGTCCCAAATAGGGTGATGCAAGGAGGGTGGGCACACCCCTGGCAGCTGGGCGTAGGAAGATGGGCGTGCCAGGATTTCTCTCTGAGGCGCAAAGATGTGCTGAATCTGCCAGGGGTGGTCGTGCACACCCATGAAAGCGCAGACGTCGTGGGCCATACAGAGCGCGGGGTCACACTGGGCGTGTGCAGTGAGATCTGGAAGCCAAAGAATAAGCGCAAAGGATGACGTTTGAAGATGCCAGCAAGCCCAGGTCCACGTGGACAGAGGTGCGCCTTCTGCTTTTCGGTCCCGCTGCCCAGCGCTCTGTGACAAGGTGCCCGTGAAGCCGATGCCAGGCAGCCCCGGGAGGCCAGCCTCCTCCCACCCTCTCAGGACCTGATGGCCCTGCCATCAGGCCCTGATGACAAAGACCGGAGCCTCTGCCGGAAAGGGCGCGGCTCGCCGGGCTCTGCCAGCACACCTGGCAGGCATCCTCACCAGCCCAACACTGCGGGCATGCCAGGCTGGGTCCCATGCGGGGCCACAGCCGACCCCCGGGCCGCTGCCCAGCGTGGTCGTAAGCGCGGTGCACTCAAAGGGCCGCCGCCACGCCCACTGCGCAACACACCATGCTATTGTCATCGTCTCGAAGACACGAACAGGGCGCGCGAAACCACAAGAGGAGGAGCCGCCGCACTCTCCTCCCCCTCTCTCTGCCTGCAGGGTGGGGCCCCTCTGGCACTGGCCTCCAGCTGGGGTCTTTCGGAAGGGATGGTGGGAAGGGCTCATGGGCCAGGCTGCCCGCGGCACTGTTCGTGACACATGTTCACACCTCCACGGGCAACTTGCTTCCCGGCTGAGGGTCGGCCTGGGTCAGGAGCAGGACTCCAGGCCAACCTCCCATCCAGTCCTGGACCAGCTGTGCGACTGTGGGAACCACGGGGCACCTGTGGCGGAGAGTTGTCAGTCACTCAGTCATGTCCAAACCTTTAGGACCCCACGGACAGTAGCCCAGCAGGCTCTTCTGTCCATAGGGTGCTCCAGGCGAGAACACTGGAGTGAGTAACCGTTCCCTTCTCCAGGGGGTCTTCCCCACCCAGGGACTGAACCCAGGTCTCCTGCATTGATGGCTCAGCTGGTGAAGAATCCACCTGCAAGGCGGGAGGCATGAGACTGATCCCCGTGTCGGGAAGATCCCCTGGAGGAGGGCATGGCAACCCACCCAGCATTCTGGTCTGGAGACTCCCTCGGGCTGTATAGTCCACGGGGTCGCAGAGAGCTGGACACCACTGGGCGACTCTCACTTTCTCATTTTCTTTACCATCTGTGCCCCCAGGGAAGCCTCGGGGCACCTGGACCCTCTGAAATGAGGCGACAGCAGCACCGACAGGGGGACAGCCCGGAGCCTGGACCACAGAGTGCGCGAGGCGCGTCCCCGCGCCCGGCGGGCGGGGGGCTGGTCGAGGCCTGAGAGGTGTGGGGGGGCCTGGTGGGTGTGGGGGCTGCAGCCGGGAGGCCCAGCCCCTTGAGGGGGATGGGCCAGGCTCAGGCAGAGGAGGGACCTCACCCACGTCCAGGGCAGCAGCTGGCCTTGGGCCACGCGGGTCACCCATGGAGATGGAGACGTGGCCGTGACTCGGGCGACAGGCACCTGCCAGGCTGCAGCTGCTTCCCGAATGCAGGCGATTGGCCGGTGAGGGGCTCAGCCGAATCGAGGGGAGAAGCTGAGTGGCAGTGCCTGTAAGACCTCACGGCCTTTTTTCAGGACCTGTCGCTCCAAAGACCACAATGGCTCGAATTCGATGCAATAAGCAAGAGGATTTATTAAGCCGGCGCGCGCCGGGTTCAGTCTCCTCGGGAGGAGTGAACCCCCAGCGTCAGTAGTGAGGGGTTTTTATACAAAAAAATCACAGGCAGGTGGGAATGAGGTCAGGTTATGGGATACAATGAAACAGGGGCCATAGGTGCGGGGGATATGCTTAATTGGTGGGAAAATCTACAGAAAGCAACAGAGAAAGCTATTTTCCGGGAGGCTACGGCCTTGCCTCCCGAGCTTAAATTTTTAATCTAAGTTCTTCATGCCAAGCCGGGATTCAAGGAGGTAAGAAGGGGCGGTTTCTGGGAAGGCAGACTGAGAAGCCTTCTGGTAGGGTAGGCAGTGGTGGGACGGGGCAGCGGGGAGTGGGGAGAGCTGGAAGGGAGCTGGTGGTGGGGGCGGGGGTTGGGGCTGGGTGCCCGAGACCCCAGGTCGCCGACACCCCTCACTGCCCAGGAGTCCAGCCCTCGGCCACTCCGGTCCTTGCTGTAAGAAAATGCCGCGGGAAGAAAAAGCCACCTCTAGGACCCGTTAGTAAAAAGGCCTTTATTCGGGCGGGCGGTCGCTCCCGGGCAGAATCCCCAGGGGCAAGCGAGCAGGGAACAAAGGAGTCTGCGAGGCGGGGAGGGGTGCGGGAAAGTTTTATCTTGAGGACTGGTCTTTTTTCCAAGGTCTTTTTCCCATTTAGGTAACATTTGCAGACTACAGCGGTGATTGGTGTCTATGGTTTCCGTGTTGTCCCTAATTGGATCGGGGCTTCAGGACTCGCCCGTCACGTACCGCACGTTCGTGGGGGACCTGGTGCTGCTGCTGGATCGGGGGCTTCAAGGCCGGCCCCCCTTTCCGGCCATGTTTGGACAGCTCGCCCTTTCATCCCGGCCTTTTTGATATAGGATAAGGGGCGCCGAATCTTTCTGGCTACTTCCTGCTGAACGGGGGCGACGTGGGGCAGGGGTGACCGGGATGATCGGGGGCGTCCCTAGGTGGGCCCATAGCTGACAGACAGTGAAAGATGCAGGAAAGGGCAAGGGAATTGGCCGAGAAGCAGGTAGGGGTGGACCGGACAGTTAGGTGTGGGTCTTTTAGGGAATTTTTGGGGGTCGGGCAGGAGGGTGTCTTCTTGCGGCAGGCGAGTATATGTTCCCATCAGTAGTATCTTTCCCGTCGCTGCCCGTGTCATCTCTTGCAGGCGCCTGACCAGCATCTGAAAAATGCAGGGTCCTAAGGTTAGAGCTAGGACCAGGAGCAACATGGGGCCTATGAAAGGTAGCAGGTATGGAAGTAGGCCATTAAGGCCGGCCCATAGCGGGTTATCTTGCAGGCGCTTCCGCCTCTCTTCTAGGTTTTCCTGAAGCTCCTTGATCTTTGTCCATACAATTCCCGATCGATTGGCGTAAAAACAGCATTGTTCCTGTAGGGCCAGGCAGATCCCTCCCTTTTCAGCGGTTAACAGGTCCAGGCCCCGTCGGTTTTGCAGGGTCACCTCTGCCAAAGAGTCTATCTGGTTCTGGATTTCCACCATAGTGTCCGCTAAGCGTTGGACGTCAGAAATCATCTGTTGGGAGAGCTGAGTGTATACCTGTTGAGACGTTCCCATACCCGCGGCCCCCATAGCCAGACCCGAGGATATGCCCAGTCCAGCCAGCAGAGGGATCATTTGGACCGCCCGCTTAGTTTTTCCGGCTATGTGGTCGATGTCAGGTATGGGAACTGGGTCCTCTCCCGATATCAGGTTTATATCAGGAAGGAGGTGGGCTATAAAACATATTCCTGTCCAGTTAGTGGGAAGGAAGGTGTAGGCCAGATTTCCGCCGCAGACCAGGACCGCAGGTGAAGGGACACAGATTGGGGTATTGACATGCTCGGCCCTTGAGCAATTGACATAGCTCTGGTTCCCCACATCTATGGCGGTCTTATTATCTTTTACCTGGCCCCTTACACAGTTGCCCCCGAGGCTGGTCCCCATAGGCTGTACTCTAAAGGGGGTCACTGTGCATCTGGCGGATGCCAGCGTGCGATTGAGGTCAGTCCAGGAACTGTTAGCTAGGATTGCTGTAGGACGAGGTGGACCCAGGGTCATGCATATCCAGCAATCATGGGCCAGGGCAGGGTTAGACCGGTTTAGGAGCTGCCAGGTGTGGAGTAAAACTTCTTCTGTCTTTGGGTCTAACTGGAGGGGCCCTCGGTTTTCAGGGAGAGCCAATGGATGATAGTGAAGCTGAGGAAACGTTTTGTTTATATATGTCTGGATCACCTGGTCCACGAGCCTTTCTCGGACCTTGTCCTGGACTCCTCCCCCGTCTGACACCCCTAAGGGGGCCGTCAGGCCCCAACATACTGGCCTTCCCGGAGTTCCTGCGCAAGCTGGAGATGAAATCATGTGGCCCCGTCTTCCCCGGAAGGTGCTAGTCAGGGTAGCCGTCCACTGAAGCTGGCCACCAAGTAGACATTGCCAGGCCTGTTGCTGCAAATAGCATGATGAGTGAAGAGAGTCATGGGTCTCATTACAAGGGCAGTCGGCAACCTGCCCAGAAAGTAAAGGCTCTGGGAGCGGGATGGCCCGCACGCATTGCCATGAATTGAACTTCCCTATACGTGTGGGCCCCTTACCATCGTCTATATATCCGTTCCCTATGAAATTGTAGGCCATGTGGCTGTCACAGTTAACTTGTTGGATTGCCCTGACGTGGCCCTCAGGGTACTGATCGAGGTAGCCCCTGGCACAGTCACAGGGCTTCCCCATCCTTTTGGCCAGCAGTTGTCTGGCTTTGGAGGGGTCATCGAACCCTCCCTCAGCCAACTTTAATAGAACCAGGGAGAAAAGGACAGAAAGACCCCTTCTGTACATGGTGAGCCGGGGTCAAAAGGCGCCTCCAGATGATGAAGCTATTGAGGAATTCCGAAGGAATAGTAGCACCCCAGAAGCAGAGAGCAGATGGCTAGATAAGCAAGGCCCAGTGACAGCCGAAGGGCAGATGACCAGTCTTGGGGAGCTGTAGCCACCAATCCAATGGCAAAGAGAACGGCCAGGATTGCGATTGCCAGCAGCCCCAACGAATGGTCCCAGGCGAACATCAGGTAGGGGCCTGTCTGCCCCCAAAAGGAGGCGCTGTTCTGACTACTCAGGGCTCGTGCCCAGGGCTCGTGTCTCAGAAGGAGGCGGTGTCCCCGGTTGTCTCAGGACTGGGGGAAGGAGGAGCCTGAGTGATAGTCAGCTTAGTCGGCCCAGTAAGGACAGAACGGTAGTGTCTTTTTCTTCGGGGTTAGGGTTTGGAAAACCTGGGGGTGCAAGTTTGAGTCGGGTCAGGTGGTACCAAGGCTCGTGTCCCAGGAGTTTGGCTGCCGTAGGAGTGGTGAGGATCACCGTATGAGGTCCCGTCCAGCGGGGCTGCAGTGGGCGAGGATGGAGGACTTTCAGTAGCACCTGATCTCCCGGGGCCAGAGGTCGGGCTGGCCCCTCGTCGTCCGTCGGTTGCGGCAAGACCCTATTAGCGTGTTCTCTCAACAAGGACCGTAGGAGGGAAAAAAGAGGGAGATACCCCGCGAGTGGGGAGCCTCTCCTTCTGGGAGGTAAGTCAGGAGGTAGGGCCTGCCGTAGAGTAATTCAAAAGGAGTCAGACCTGTCCTGGAGTGCGGAGTAGTGCGGATGCGGGTGAGCGCCAGAGGGAGGAGGTCAACCCAGGACAGCCGCAGCTCCGAAGTGAGCTTGGTCAGATGTGTCTTGATGATGCCGTTTATTCGCTCTACCTTGCCCGATGATTGAGGCCGATGAGGAATGTGAAGGTGCCAGGCGATGCCCAAAGTTGCAGCCACCTGTTGAGAGATCTGTGAGATGAATGCGGGGCCATTGTCAGACTGGAGAGAATTAGGTAACCCGAATCTGGGAATGAGATGGGTTGTTAAGACCTCTGCCACCACCGTTGCGGTTTCTCTGGCGGTGGGGAAGGCCTTGACCCAACCTGAGAAAGTATCCACCAAGACCAGCAGATAGCGGTGACTCCGATGTCGGGGCATATGAGTGAAGTCCATCTGCCAGTCTTGCCCAGGCAAGTGTCCCCTGAGTTGGTGTGTGGTCTGAGGGGGCCTGAGTCCTCCCTGAGGAGAGGTGGAGGCGCACGTCAAGCAAGACCGGTGAACCTCGTATACCGTATGTCGAAGATGCCAGGGGGCAAAGATGGGATCAAGGAAAGAGAGGAGGGCCTTAGGTCCGATGTGCAGAGTGTTATGGATCTGGGATACAATGTCCTTTGCCTGATGTTTGGGGCACCAGCCTGTTGTAGTGTAATATCCATCCCGATGGATGTTCTTTAGTCCCCTCCAGTGCCAACAATTTCTGGGTTTCATTTCCGGAGTACTGGGGTGTAGGTGTTGGCTGCAAGGTAGCGTAACGCATGAAAGGCCTGAGCTACTGTGGCGGGGGAAGATAGTGGTCCTGTGGGAGTCTCTTTAGCTGCAGCATACAGAGGCTTGGCCAGGGTGGTGTAATTTGGGACCCAGTGTCGGAAAAATCTGGTCAGTCCTAGGAAAGATAGTATCTGATCTCCGTTAGTTGGAGGGTTAAGGGACCTGAGGAGGCTACACCGGTCTGCTGTCAGAGCCTTAGTTGTGGGAGTAATTTGAAGGCCTAAATAGACCACAGAGGTTTGAGTCAATTGAGCCTTGGACTGTGAGGCTCGATAGCCCTAAGAACCAAGGAAATTAAGAAGAGTCGCAGTGTGTTGTCTAGAAGTCTCTTCTGAGGGGCTGCAAAGGAGTAAGTCGTCTACGTATTGGAGGAGAGTGCTAGGATGAAGTGAACATCTGGCCAGGTCTCGAGATAGGGCTTGCCCAAAGTAATGAGGGCTGTCTCTAAATCCCTGCGGGAGGACCGTCCAGGTGAGCTGAGTGGTCAGGTGGGTGTCAGGATCTGTCCAGGTGAAAGCGAAGAGAAACTGACAATCGGGATGAAGTGGGATGGTAAAAAGGCATCTTTGAGGTCAATGACAGTGAAATGAGAGGTTTGAGGAGGAATGGAGGAGAGAAGGGTGTAAGGGTTAGCGACAAGCGGATGGGCGGGGACCACCGCCGCGTTAATCAGGCGGAGATCCTGCACCAGCCGGTAGTCTCCGGAAGCCTTCCGGACAGGAAGGATGGGCGTGTTACAGGGGGAGGTCGTGGGGATCAGGAGACCCTGTCTCATGAGACGGTCGATGACGGGCTTTAGCCCCCTGAGGCTCTGGGTCAACAAGGGGAATTGAGGCCGAGCTGGAAAAGAGGTGGGATCTTTTAGTCGAATAAGGACTGGAGGGTGGTGTCTAGCCACTACCGGAACCTGAGTATCCCAGACCTCAGGGCTCACCGAGGGGGTCAGGGACTCTGCGAGTAGCACCAGGAAGGCCCCCGATGTGGGAGCCGACCCTGGGGTCAGGTGGAGGGTGGCTTCTAGCTTAGCGAGTATGTCCCTCCCCAAGAGTGGGGTAGGGCAGGAGGGTATGACTAAAAAGGAGTGTGTGAACATGGATGAATCCAGCTGACAAGACAGAGGTTGTGTCTGGAGAGGACACGAGGGTTGGCCGTCAATTCCCATCACCGAAATCTGAGAAGGATGCAGAATGCCCCCAAAAGAAGGAAGAACCGAATAGGTGGCCCCGTATCAACCAGGAAGTTGATAAACTTACCCGCTACCTGGAGCGTTACCCTGGGCTCGGCTTGGGTGATCGGGGTCCCCGAGTCTGGGCGGCATCAGTCTTCGTCGAAGCTCAGCAGCTCCAAAGCCGGAGTAGGGCCGGAAGCCTCCCTGGGGTGCTCTGGTCCCCGGCCCCTAGAGGTCGGGGCCCGAGAGGCCTGGAGGCAATCGCTGGCCCAATGTCCCCGCTGTTTACATAGCGGACACGGCTTGGATGGAGGTCGCGGGTTGGGGCATGTCCTGGCCCAATGTCCTTCTTGGCCGCACTTGAAGCAGGCCCCCGGAGGGGGCTTTCGGGACCCCGAACCCGCAGCCGGCCGCAGGGCCGCCACCAAGGCTTGGGTTTGCTGGTTAAAGAGACTTGCTTGCTGGTTGAGGAGGCTAGCCTGAAATTCGGCCTTTTGTTTAAGCCTTGCCTTTTGGCTGGCCTCGGCTGCTTCCTCCCGGGCATTGTAAACTTTGAAGGCCATTTTTACCAGATCTCGGATAGGGGTTTGAGGACCATCCTCGGCCTTGGCCAGCTTTTTCCGGATATCAGGAGCTGACTGAGAGATAAAACGACTGGCCAAGGTGGCTGCCCCCACGGGAGACTCAGGGGACAGTCTAGTGTATTGAATAAGGGCCTCAGTAAGCCGATTGAGGAACATAGCTGGATTTTCATCAGGCCCCTGAGTCACCTCGTCCAGCTTAAGGAAATTTACAACCTTATGAGAGGAAATCTCCATCCCGTCAATGAGACACTCTATCATATAACGTACTCGCAGCTGGCCACCACCCCCTCCTGATAATTCCAGTCAGGATCGGTGTCAGGCACTGCCTGGGCCCCTGGGGGGCGTTCCGGAGAGGGGTTAGCAAAATGCCGTTGGTCGGCCTGAGCTTTAGCTGCAGTCCATATAGCCTGCCTTTCTTCTGGGGTGGTGGAGGACCCCAGAATAACATAGATGTCTTGCCAGGTCAGAGCATAGGCGCGAGTTAAGCCCGTGAACTGTTTAATGTATTGAGTAGGGTTGGAAGAAAAAGAGCCCAGTTTGGCTTCAATCTGTGCCAGGTCCTGAAGAGAAAAGGGGACATGGACCTGGGCTAAGCCCTCGGTTCCGGCCACCTGCCGCAAAGGAAGCAGTGGAGCCGCGGCTGAGGGAGCCGGAACGGACGGAGGAGGTTCCTGTAGGTTGTCGTGAGAACGAGTGTGAGAGCTGACTGGGGAAGGCAGCGGAGTTAGCGGGGGAAGAGGGGGATAAAGAACAGGAGCAGGCGTTGTCGGGGCCAGATCCGGGGGTGAAATCTCCTGGGCTGACGTGGAAGCCGGGGAGGGCGAAGTAGGAGGAGTGGAAGGAGTGGAGATTGAGGCCGTAGAAGACGCGTACGGAGGAGGAGCAGTCAGTTCTTCCGGAGGGACAGTGAAAGCAGAAGACTCGGGAGAAGTAGGGAGGGGCTTGGCCTGAGGGGAGGGAGCCGGAGGAGCCATGGTTAAGAGGATCTGGCCGGGGAGAGCATGCAGCACATAGGATGGGGCGGGAGCGCAACGCCCAAAAGGCCTGGACGTAGGGGACCTCAGACCATTTTCCCGTTCTCCGGCAGTAATTATCTAAATCACGGAGGACGTCAAAGTCCAATGTCCCTGCGGCCGGCCACTGCGAGCCATTATCCAGAGAATATTGAGGCCAGGCCTGTGAGCATAAAAAGTAAGCTGTTTGGCGCGGACATGTCCCTTTAGTCCTAAGGTCTGCAAATTAGCCAATAAGCATTCCAAAGGGGTTAAATCTTGGAGTTCGGGTTCGGGTTTGGAGACTGTCGATCCCATAGCGACCACCAACAGCGGAGGCAGACCCCGGTATCCAAACGTCTTTGGACACGCTGGGGGAAGCAGGAGGTCCAGGCAGCCGATCAGAACGTCTTCCTCACGGTCTGCCAGACCGGAAAAGGCCGAAGCCGGAGGTCCACACAGTCGATCAGGACGTCTCCCTCACGAACTGGCAACCTGGGGAGGGGGGCCGAAGCCGGAGGCCGAAGCCGGAGGGAGGCCGAAGCCGGAGGTCTATCAGTCGATTAGGACGTCTCCCTCACGAACTGATGACCGGGAGGGCCCAGTAAGTGCGCACCCGTTACAGGGCCCTAGGAAGTGGTCGCCAGGGAGTACAGACCCCCAAAGCCGAAGGGACTTACCCCGTATCCTGCCGTCCGGGAGGTTGGTCAGCCGCCTGGGTCTGGGGCTACCGCAGCGGTGGAGCTCGAGGGAGCCTCAACGGCGGGTGCCAGAGGCCCTCACCTCGAGCCCCACGTTGGGCGCCAGATGTAAGAAAACGCCGCGGGAAGAAAAAGCCACCTCTAGGACCCGTTAGTAAAAAGGCCTTTATTCAGGCGGGCGGTCGCTCCCGGGCAGAATCCCCAGGGGCAAGCGAGCAGGGGAACAAAGGGAGTCTGCGAGGCGGGGAGGGTGCGGGAAAGTTTTATCTTGAGGACTGGTCTTTTTCCAAGGTCTTTTTCCCATTTAGGTAACATTTGCAGACTACAGCGGTGATTGGTGTCTATGGTTTCCGTGTTGTCCCCTAATTGGATCGGGGCTTCAGGACTCGCCCGTCACGTACCGCACGTTCGTGGGGGACCTGGTGCTGCTGCTGGATCGGGGGCTTCAAGGCCGGCCCCCCTTTCCGGCCATGTTTGGACAGCTCGCCCTTTCACTTGCCTGTCCTTGAATACCACGAGGTAGAAAGAGTCCGGCGGGTCCTCATCAGTTGGGCCGGGACCGCAGTTGGCTTTACCCAGAAACCCGTTCCCCACCTGCTGTCCTTCCAAAGGATGGCCCCCCACCGCGCCACCCCCCGCCGCCCCCCGCCCCCCGCCCCGCCACCTCTACGGGCCTCTTGACCTCTCCGGCCCCCACCCTCTCCCCCGAGACCAGCTCCACCAGCAGCCAGGCGCGTGCCCTCTAAGGTCCCCTCCGCAAGGGGCAGGGGGCGCTGGGGGGCCTCCCGAATTCGGGGTGCCAGGACACGCCGTGAGCGGGTGGGGCTGGGAGCTGTCCACACAGCGTCCACCGCAGCCCCCGACTCCCTTTGCAGACCTTCTGTCCGGGGTCCTGTCGCGGGCAGCGCCGCCCCCCGGCGCGCAGGGCTGGGCTCGCGCCCCCGCAGGAGGCGGGCTGGAGGCCGGGCCCGTGCGCTGCGGGCGGCGGCCGCGGGGGGGCGCTGCGGGGGCCGCGGTTAAAGCCGGGGGGCGCGGGCGCGCGCGCTCAGAGGGAGCCCGGCAGCCGCCGCCGCGCCGCGCCCCCGCCCGCCCGCCCGCCCGGCCCCGCGCCCCGCGCCCGCCCCGACCTCGCGCGTCGGGTCTCCGCGGCCGCCGCGGACGCCTGGGCCCGCAGTGGATCCCGGCCCGGCGCCCGGGCGCGGCGCCGGGAGCGCGGGCGGGCGGGCGGCGACATGGGGAAAATCCAGTCCAAGCACGGTGAGGCGCGGGCCGGCGGGCTGGCGGGCGGGGGCGGACGGGCGCCGGCCACTCACTGTCCCTTCCCTCTCCCCGCGCCCTGCCGCCGCGCCGCAGCCGCCGCAGCCTTCAAGCGAAGAGAGAGCCCGGAAGGTGAGCGCGCGGGGCGGCGGCCGGGGCGCGGGGGACCGAGCCCGCAGCGCGGCGTGCGTGCTGCCCCGCGAGGCCTTGGGTGGCGGCAGGGGCCTCGGCGCGGCGCCCCCGGGAGCGCGTGGGCTCCCTGCCCACGCCCCAGACCCCGGTCCCAGCCCTGGGCCTGAGCCCCGCGCCCCGGCCGCGCGGAGAGGGGGGGCGGGCAGCGCGGCGGGCATCGCCAGGCGCAGCGCCCGCGGGCTCACGGGCGTCTCGTTCTCTCCTCGGGGCCGCGTTCCCCCGCGTCCCCCGCGGGCCCGTAGGGGACAGTATCGTGGTGTCTGCGTACATGGGCGGCCGCAGAGGCGCAGAGGAGGCGGAGCGGCGGGGCTGCGCGGAGCACGGCGCCAGGGACAAGCAGGTAGGCGTGGTGGGCCCGGCGGGCTCCTTGGGCCTGGAGCACCAGAGCTGAGCCCCTGACTGGGATCCGGGGTCCGGGGACAAAGAAGGCGGCGGGGCAGATGACTGGCAAACGGACTGCGGTGGGGCCTGGGGAGGCCCCTCCCGCTCCTGGGCGGGGGGCCTGTGGCCGCAGGGCCTGCGTATCCGAGGAGGGAGCTGGGCGCCGGGCTGGAGCCGACTTTCTTTAGGATCGATGCGCTGCACAGCCGCGGTGGAGAGTTAAAAGCCACCACGCTGCCCATCTGCTGTGTCGGCGGTCGCTGGGCTCACGGGAAAGCCAGGCTTTGCGGGCATAGCCAGGACCCCCAGACTGAAGCTGCTGTCAGCATCAAGGCCCCCTCTCGGGACCTGGTGCCCCTGTGAGTGGGCGTGGAGGGTGTCCATCCAGGACTGGGGCGCCAGAGGGGCCTTGGGTGAACCAGACCCTGCCCACCTGCCAGGGTGGGTGCCTCCAGGCACCAGTGTGCACTGGGTTCAGATAGATGGCCAGGCCAGAGGGCTGAGACCCCTCTTCGCCCACCGCTCGCTCCCCAGCAGCCCCAGGAGTCCACTGCAGACAGCACACCCGCTCAGAGGCACGGCAGCTCCCATTTTGGAAGGACACCCTCTGGCCAGCTGGTAAATGAAAGGCTCAGAAGGTGCTTGTAAATGCTTGTGAGTGGAAGACGTGCCCTAAGATCAGGCGTGCCACTCGAGTCAGGACAGAATCCCACGCCTGTAAAGGCAGGAACCCCATTAGAGGATCTGCTGGGCCCGTCACAGTGCGGCTGGAGGCCGTGTGCTCCTGGGGGCCAGGGGGCCAGGGCGGGGCCAGCCCTCCTGTGGACTGATCGTGTCTGCCTGGGGAGGTGAGTGTTGGTGACAGGGTGCTGTCTCCTGCCTGCTTGGTCCTGCGTGTGAGGAGTCAGAGATGCTGCCAGGTGACGCAGAGCCATCCCGGGCTTACCCCTCCTCTTCCTGGCGGCCATCCACCTGGGGGCTTTTCCCAGGTATGGGCACCTCGGGCCTTGAAACAGGTGGACGAGCCTCCGTCAGCTCAGGATGTGGACCACACAGGAGGTCCCAACACGCAGCCAATGCGTGTCATTTGCGGAGATCAAAGGCGATGCCCCCACTGTGTGGCCGTGAGGTGTTAGAGCCCACTGTGTGGGCCTCTGAGGCCCACAGAGCCCATGCTCCTGGGACGCATTTGAAGGAGCGGTGTGGTGTGTGACTCGGGTAGTTACCTTGCTGTTTTGTTCTCTGCTGTGCTCTGAATGTTAGCGTCACCCCGAAATTCAGCCTTGCCTCCCTCCATGTGATACCTTGGGGAGGTGGTTAGGGCCTGGGGGCTGAGCCCTCACGATGGATCAGTGCCCATGTGAGCCCCAGAGTGCTTGGTGTCCTGTCTACCACGCGAGGTGTCAGGCAGCAGGCACCATCTACGCCCCAGGAAGGGGCCCTCGCCAGACGCCTAGGTGACTGGGGCTTTGGTCTCCGACGTCCAGGCGCCTCGATCTCAGACGTCCGGCCTCCTTGGGCTCGGACGTCCAGGCACCTTGGTCTCGGTCCAGCCTCCAGGACTGTGTGGCGAGTTCCTCTTGTTCACTGGTTGCTGGCCCACGGTGCGCTGCGGCGGCCGGCCGGGCTGAGTCTGCAGTACAGGGAGAGTGGAACCTCAGAACAACAGATGGTCCCTTGTGTCTAGCACAGGTCCTTGTTCCCCATCTTCTGTCCTTTCCTTGTTTGGCCGTGGGCTGACAGCCCCCGCCCTGGAGCCTGGACTCCCGGCCTGGGAGCTCAGGCGTCTTGCTGCCACGCTGCTGCCCCTTCCCGAGCACCCCACCCTGGCTCTCCCGGAGAGTGTCGGTCGGGGCACCCTGGGGTGTCAGCTCTCCCTCTGTCCTGTCTCCAGCCCCAGCTTCGTCCCTGCCTCCCGGGGAGGCTCCGAGGATGGCCTGCCTGACCGTGCTGTGCCCCCAGGACCTCCGACTGGGGCCGGCGCGGGGACATGTCCCCCCTTCTCTCAAGGCCGCCATGTGCTTCCTTGTGGGTCTGTGCCGGTTGCCGTGTGGCCACCAGAACGGTGGCCAGGGACCTCGTGCAAATTGGGTGCATGTCCCCTCTCCTAACCCACCCGCTCCCACCACACACACGAGATAAAGGGAACAAGGCTGACTTTGCCCACGAGTTAGTGAGCCCGGCTGGCTCCTGGTGTTCCCCCTCGTGCACACCCAGAATGTCTGGTAAACGTTAGTTTCCCGGCAGGTGGGCACTTGCTACACGAGCTAGAAGGATCCTCCTTGCAAATCTGAGAAGCGCTCTGTGTTGCTTCAAGGCCACGTGTCCTAGAGGGCCGGCGCGGCCATGAGGTGCTGGCGGGGGTGGCACCAAGGGTCCCGGGAGGGGTGGCTGAGTCTGCAGGTGCCTCACGGGGTCACAATGCAGCATTTGGTGATGCTGTTATCACAGGCGGGGCGGTGGGGGCTGAGGTCACGGGGGCCGGCGGGGTCGGGGGGCTCTGTGGGAACTTGCTCCCCCCAGCACACGCGTGACCTGTGGGGTCCCGGCAGGCGTGTGTGGGTGTCTGGGCACACGCCAGCCCCAGCACATGCATGACCTGTGGGGTCCCGGCAGGCGTGTGTGGGTGTCTCAGCACCATGCCAGCCCAGCACACGTGTGACCTGTGGGGTCCGGGCAGGCATGTGTGGGTGTCTGGGCACACACCAGCCCCAGCACACGCGCGACCTGTGGGGTCCCAGCAGGCATGTGTGGGTGTCTGGGCACCATGCCAGCCCAGCACACGTGTGACCTGTGGGGTCCCGGCAGGCATGTGTGTGTGTCTGGGCACCACGCCAGCCCCAGCGGGCGTGTTTGGTTTCCTCTTGGGCCCCTTGGGCACCCAGGGCCTGGTGTCTGCTTTTGGACGTGGCCTGGCCATGTGCAAGGCCAGCACAGGTGTGCACGCAGCCCTGGGGGCTCCTCAGGGTTTGAAGGCATCAATCCTAGCCCTGGGGCCCAGACCCTGCAGATCAGGGAACCAGGAGTCCCCCCGAGGTCGGGCATCATCCATGTCCCTCTCCCCACCCTAGGCTTCTAGAGTTGCAGATGGCCCCCTGGGATCCCACTCAACCTCAGGATGAGCTGGTGGTCCCAACTAACCCTCATCTGACGAGCCACCCCTCTGGGGACCCCGGAGGCACGAGGTCACTTTGCAGAAATGCTTGGAGGGGCTGGGGGCAGGGAGGCAGCCCGGAGGACCCCGGGAGGGGGCTGCTGTGGGTGGGCATGTCCAGGGCGAGTAGCTAGTGTTTGCCTGGTTTTCACCTGGAAACCAGGGAGGGGCTGCCTGCAGGTGGGCACCCTGGCGACACGCCCACCGGGATCCCCTCCAGACTGGAGGGGGCGGTGCAGGGCTGGGGGGTCACCTCTGGGCCTGTGGCCAATGGCGCTGGACACCCAGGAGGGCCTGAGGGCGCCTGGAAGGGCCAGACACCATGCATGCAGCACTCGCCCCACCCAGGCTTCCGTGGATGGTGCCAGGGCAGCGTGCGTACCCATCTCTTTCGTGCTGAGACACCTCCCGTGGTGTGGCCAGGGCTCTGGGGTGTGGACACAGCCAGGCTGTAGCTGGTGCCCTCGCCTTGCCCACAGTGCCCCTCCAGGGGACCATGTTGGCCATGGTGTGGCCAGAGGCTGACGGAGCCCTCCCCAGGGCGGGGCAGGAGGGGCAGCGCCCCCAGGATGGGCGGGAGACGTGGACTCACTGCCTGCCCCGTGGACATGTGGCATCAACCTCCCCGCCTCCACGCGTGCTCGGGGTGGGGGGGGCAGCCCCAGCGAAGCCCCATGTGCAGACCGGGGCAGTGCTCTGAAGGAGAGTGGGGAAGTGCCGGGAGCACCCTGCTGGGGACGCTGCTGTGAGAGGAGGGGCCCGCAGGGCGGGGCGGCTCGGGAGGCCCGCGTGCTGTTGGCTTAGAAACACCAGCTTCCGGAAGTAAGAGACGCGGCGGATGTCACCTGCTCACCTCGGGACGCGCTCGGCCACCGTGGGATGGCACATCCAGGCAGCAGGTGTCCTCACCTGCCTCCCCGCCCCTCGTGCCAAAGGGGCTCGAGTGGCGTAGGGGGCTCCTGCAGCAGGGCTCGCTCTCTCCTGGTGGGTTGGGCGTCTCACGTGGCTCCGTTCATGAATTTAAATGTATGCAGCCGCGCGGGCAGCCCAGCTCCGGGACGCTCCGTGTGACGCCTCGCGGGCCTTCTGCAGCAGGGGCTCGCTCTTCGCTGGCTAGCTGGTCGTGGTCCGCGCCCATGCCGCCCACGCTGGTCACCGCTAGCTGGCTGGAGCTTGCAGTGTGACGGCTGATGGGAGCCAGGCGTCTAACGTGGCTTTGTTCATAAATTTAAATGTAAGTGGCCGCTTGGGCAGCCCAGCTCCGGACGCTCCGTGTGACACCTCGCGGGCCTGAGCCCACCCCCAGCGAGCTCGGCAGGTCTCCGAGTTTTGCAGAATTGTTCACGAAGCAGTGTGGAGTATCCCGCAGTCCCTGCTCGCCTTTGAACATGCTGGAGGGTTTGGTCTTAAAATTAGCCAAGGTTCTTCCAGATGTCAGGAAGCAAGGCAGACCCTTGGCACCGGGGTTCCAAGTGTTGGCTCGGTCAGCATGTGACGTGTCAGGCATCCATCTCAGACCACAGATGGGCTCGGTGGGGCCAGGGTGGAGGGCCCTGGTCTGGAACCCATGCTGGAGCTGCTGGAGGGGACATCCTGCTGCCCATCTGCCGGGTCACGTCTCTCCCTGCGGCCTTGTGAGAACGTACGCCTGAGTTCAGGGAGCTGGAGTCTGTGGTGAGGAGCAAGGGCGGCGAAAGGGTGTCTTGCAGGAGAAGGTCTGGGGTCCAGCCTCCACTGGCATCAGCGTCTGCGGCTGCCCGGGCTTGGGACTGTGGGCTCAGGGCTCTTCTGGGGACGGCGCCTCCTGCCTCCCGGCAGGTGTCTGTCTGGTTTATCTGAGTCACACGCGGCCCAGGCTCTGCACACGAGCCAGGCAGGCCCCTGCAGGTCCGACCCAGAGCCCAGGTGCCCGTGAAAAGCATGCAGGTGGGCAGTCACGGGGCAGCAGGCGTCACGGGGAAGGTGGGGGGGTCATGGGGTGGCGGGCATTATGGGGCGGTGGGCTGTCACAGGGCAGGTAGGCGTCACGGGGCGTCAGGTATCACGGGGAAGGTGGGGGGTCATAGGGGAGGTGGGGAGTCACGGGGAAGGTGGGGGGTCACGGGGGAGGTGGGGAGTCACGGGGAAGGTGGGCGGTCATGGGGAAGGTGGGCGGTCACAGGGAAGATGGGGGGTCACGGGGAAGGTGGGAGGTCACAGGGAAGGTGGGGGGTCATGGGGAAGGTGGGGGGTCACTCACGGGGAAGGTCGGGGGTCATGGGGAAGGTGGGGGGTCACTCACGGGGAAGGTCGGGGGTCATGGGGCAGCAGGCATCACAAGGAAGGTGGGGGGTCACGGGGAAGGTGGGGCGTCACGGGGAAGGTGGGTGGTCACGGGGCAGCAGGCATCACGGGGAAGGTGGGGCATCGTGGGGAAAGTGGGGGTCACAGGGCGGCAGGCATCACGGGGAAGGTGGGGCGTCACGGGGAAGGTGGGGGGTCACGGGGAAGATGGGCGTCACGGGGAAGGTGGGGCATCACGGGGAAGGTAGGGCGTCACGGGGAAAGTGGGGGTCACAGGGAAGGTGGGCGTCACGGGGAAAGTGGGTTGTCATGGGGAAAGTGGGTTGTCACGGGGAAGGTGGGGCGTCACGGGGAAGGTGGGGGTTCACGGGGAAGGTGGGCGGTCACAGGGAAGGTGAGTGGTCACGGGGCGGCAGGCATCACGGGGAAGGTGGGGCGTCATGGGGAAAGTGGGGGTCACAGGGCGGCAGGCATCACGGGGAAGGTGGGGCGTCACAGGGAAGGTGGGGGGTCACAGGGAAGGTGGGCGTCACGGGGAAGGTGGGGCATCACGGGGAAAGTGGGAGGTCACAGGGTGGTAGGCATCACGGGGAAGGTGGGGCGTCACGGGAAGGTGGGCGGTCATGGGGCGGCGGGCGTCACAGCGCAGGTAGGCGTCACGGGGCAGGTAGGCGTCACAGGGAAGGTGGGGCGTCACGGGCGGCGGGTGTTATGGGGTGGCGGGCGTCACGGGGAGACAGCTCCGCAGGGGCACCACAGTGCACGTGGCTGAGGCCTTCCAGCCTGTGTCTTCCCAGCTTTGGAGGACAGAGCTGGGGCCCTTCCTCTCCTTCCCTTGGTTTTTCTGAAGGGTTTTTCTGATTTACGCTGTTTTAAAACCGAGCGTGGTGCCCACGGTTGTCTCCGGGCATGTTCCCCAGCCCGAGGCATAGTTCCAGCTCCTTCGGGAGCTCGGTGGGTGGTTGCGGCCTTGAGTCAGTGGCTGCTGAGAGCCCGCAGCCCCTGACCCCGCGGCCCCTGACCCCGCGGTCCCCTTGCTCCCAGGGCGGGCAGTTTGGGTGCCCTCAGCCACAGGCCCAGTGCCGCCCAGAGGGAGGCCCCGGCTGGGACCCGGTGCAGGGCCACAGTCAGCTCCACCCTCCTGCCAGGGGTCCTCCCCCAGGAGGGCACTGAGGTGCTACTGCCATCCTGGCTGCCATGAATGGTGCCCAGGCCCTCTTCCCGGGGAAGGACCGTGCGCGTTGTGCTGGAACAGAGGGACCCCCGGAGCTGCGCTGAGTTTCCAAGGGGAAACCTGGAGGAGGTTGGGAGGCGAGAGCAGGCCTCCTGCTTGGGCCTTCGTCCGCTGCTCCCAGACCACGTGGCTGCCCCGGGCCAGGGGCACTTCTGAGATGAGGTCATCATGTAACAGACGTTTTCCAAATAGTAAATGCACGAGGTCAGCAGGTCCATGAAAAGGTGCCGGGCACCCTAGTCATCAGGACCGTAGCGAGGCGCCACCTCCCCCTATCGGGACTGCTGCCCCCAGAAGAACACAAGTAACAAGTGCTGGAGAGGGTGTGGCGAGAAGGGAGCTCCCTCCACTGCTGGTGGGGGCGTGGAGCGGTGCAGCCGCCATGCAGAGCAGAACACTGTGGAGACGCCTCAGAAGTTACAAAGAGAAGTGCCAGGTGGCCCAGCAGGCTCCCTCCTGGGCACACATCCGGAGAAAGCAAAACCAGCTCCAGGAGGCGATGTGCAGCCCCACGCTCCCGGCAGCATCGTTCACAGTGACCTCGACAGAGGCTGAGGCTGAAGCTCCAGGACTTTGGTTACCCGATGCAAAGAGCTGACTCACTGGAAAAGAGCCTGATGCTGGGAAAGATTGAGGGCAGGAGGAGAAGGGGACGACAGAGGATGAGACGGTTGGATGGCCTCACCGACTCAATGGACATGAGTTTGAGCCAGCTCCAGGAGATAGTGAAGGACAGGGAAGCCTGGCGAGCTGCAGTCCATGGGGTCACAAAGAGTCACACACAATAACTGAACAAGACACAGAAGCAACTTAAATGTCCTTTGATGGTGGATGAATGGATAAAGAAGATGCGGTGTGTACACGCAATGGAATATTTCTCAGCCATAAAGAAAAAAAATCTTGCCCCAAACATGGATGGACCTTGAGGCCATGGTGCTAAGTGGAGTAAGTCAGGCAGAGAAAAACAAGTACTATGTGACCTCTCACCTATGAGGACTAGAGATATGTAAATATGTGTATAAAACAAGCTCCGTGTTGCAGAGAATGAATTGATTGTGGGAGGTGGGGGCGAGTGGGAGGAACGGGTAAAGGAGGCTGAAAGGCTTCAGCGAGGCAAGCGCAGGTCTGCTCAGGACTCTCTTTCACGGGTGGCATCGCAGATGAATTGTTCTTGAGTCGATTTTGGTTCCTGTTTGTGAAGCCGGGAGGGGGCTCCAGTCTCCGCTCCGGCCCCAGGGGTCTGGCCCCACGGAGCCTCTGCGGGTGTCGCCTCCCTGCAGGCGTTTCCCCTGAGGGTGTGCTGCTGCTTCCAGAGGCAGGGAAGCCCACATCGCTTCTCAGAGCAGCTCAGCCCTTGGGGTCCTGGGCTGCGATCAGGTGTGAGCCTTTAGCGTCTCCAGCATGCTTGCCTCTGCTGCGGACACTGGCGTCACGTGTGAACATGTGGGGCCTTCTCAGCTAAAAACACAAAGCTAAAAAAGTGCGGGGTTCTGCTCTGCTTTGGAACTGATCTTCTTTTGAAGTGGGAAACACGAGGCTTTAGTACGGATGGAAGGGAATGAAAGTCCAGTGGTTTTTCCAGAGGAAGAGCTCAGGTGGAGGAAGGATGAACCTGGGTCTGCATTTCAGACCCAGCGGTAGGAAACCTCTGCCCAAGTGCGCTGGCGGGCGCGACGGCTCCCACCCGAAGGGCACGGGCGTCTTGTCGACACTCTGTGTGTGCTGTGACCTCAGCGGCCGGGGGGCTCAGAGGGGAAGGAGGGGGGCAGGCACTGGGAGATGGGTCCTGGGGATCTTCCTTTCGCTATGAAGCTCCTCCTTATTGGTTCTGAAGACTGAGCCAGTAGTGGGCACGACTGGGAGAAAATGAAGTCTGCAGATTTGTTGCAGAATGATTTTGTGTTAAATGAAAACAAAGTTCCAGGATGCTGAGAACTGAAATCACTGGAGTTTTTTAGCATATGTTACGGGCACATCTTGATTCTCTGTGGTAGAGACTGTGTGTGTCCATGTATATGCGGGTGTGCATGCAGACATACATGTGTGTACATGCATATGTGCGTACATGTGTTTATTGTGTTCAAGCATATATGTATGTGTGCTCTCACGTGCGTGTGTGTGTATACATGTGTGCTCATGCACAGGTGTGTGCATACGTGTATGAATGTGCATGTGGGTGTGTGTAAATGTGTGTGCGTCTGTTGTGCTCATGCGTATATGTGCTCGCACGCATGTGTGTACATGTGTGTGCATGCACGGGTATGTGCACACGTGTATGAATGTGCATGTGTGCATATGTAAATGCGTGTGCATCTGTCTGTTGTGCTCTTGCATATATGTATGTGTTCTCGCACATGTATATGTGCATGTATATGCGTTTTTGTACATAAGTGTACACGAATGGGTATGTGTGTACATCATTGTTCAGCTGCTCAGTCGTGTCTGACTCTTCGTGACCCCGTGGACTATATCATGCCAGGTTCCCCTGTCCTTCACGATCTCCTGGAGTTTGCTCAGGCTCGTGTTCCTATGTGCACATGCGTATGTATACAGGTCCATGCGTGTGTATGTGCATCTGTGCACACATGTACATGCATACGTATGTTGTTTGTGAATATATTGTGTTCACGCACATGTATATGCCTGTGTGAGCACACGTGTGTGTGTGTTTGTGCACATTTCTGTGTGTGTGTGTGCTTGTATAGAGGGCATATAGGGCTTCCCCTGTGGCTCAGATGGTAAGGAATCCGCCGGCCGTGCAGGAGACCTGAGTTTGGTCCCTGGGTCGGGAAGATGCCCTGCAGGAAGGCATGGCAACCCACTCCAGTATTCTTGCCTGGAGAATCCCATGGACAGAGGAGCCTGGCGGGCTGCAGTCCATGGGGCTGCAATGAGTTGGACACGACTGAGCACCCGACACTTCTGTTCACACTGTGCAGTTTCTCACTGGCTCTGCACACACCTTAGGGTGCAGTTATTTCCCCGCAGGTGACCTTAGTGACCCCACCACATAACTTGTCCACAACCATGGGCTGTGGGCTGAGCTCCTGTGGTGTGTGTTTTCAGGCCTCCCTGACACACATGTGGAGCCCCTCTCCAACAAGCTTCACAAGTGGGTCCTTGGGGACCTCTCTGGGGTCAGGGTCTTTTTTGTGTGTGGTTGCCAAGAAAGAAATCCCGTAGACCAGGGCGAGTGGGCGTGCGATACTGCTGCTAGGCGCTCAGTTGTGTCCGACTCTGCGACCCTGTGGACCGTAGCCTGTCAGGCTCCTCTGTCCATGGGACTCTGCAGGCAGGAATCCTGGAGTGGGTTGCCATGCCCTCTTCCAGAGAATCTTCTGACCCAGGAATCGAACTCGCATCTCTCCCGTTTCCTGCATTGGCGGGTAGGCCCTCTGCCAGATACAGTCTGTATTTTTTTGACCAAAATGAGTGAATTTGTGAGCAGTTGTGGTGAGTGAGGTGTCCTCACCCAGGCTGTCAGTTACGGAGCATGTGGCCCGTTAGGTCTGTAGGTGTTTACTTTAGGAGACCCTTTGATCCCCAGAGAACTGCATTTCTAGGCGTAAGTTCCAAATCTGGTTGGTAGGAAGTCTGGTTGAACGGCCCTCACCCAGGAGCTCTGCCGCACAAAGTCTCAGAATGCCCTCGGGTCCTGGAGCTGTTGCAGGAGCTGTGGTTTGTGGGGACCCTGTGCGCCCCTTCCCCGACGCTTCACCTGCCTTAACTTGTACTTTAAAGTCAGGAGTTGACAGTCACAGCCACGCAGCCCCTCTGATGGAGCCCCTCCGTAGGCCTCACTGCGGACGTGCTGGAATTATTAAGCCCCAAACCTCCATTGCCCCTCTGAGGCTGTTTAGCCGCTGAAGCCACGACGCGCTACGCTGCCGGGCCTTTCCCGCAGCCTGTGGAGCAGCCGCCATCTCCCTGGCGGTGTGTCTGCGATGTGTCCCCAGCAGGCCTTCCGTCAGGGGTGCGGGCAGGCCCGCCTCTGCCCTCAAGCTCTCCCACCGAGGCCGCTGCCCCTCCTGGGCCTGCCCCTTCACCCCCGGCCGTCTGCCATCCCCTCTGCTGCCCCCTTGCCCTCCCACTCTCCCCCCAGCGCCCCGTCCTTGCCTTCTCCTGCACGACCCAGTTCTTTCCAGTGGCCGGGAGCCCAGGCCCCCCGCCACTCATCCCATACCAGTCCCGCCCCGTCCAGCATCCTGACAGCCTGAGCAGGAGCCCAGGGGCTCCTCTGGACCCCCACTTGGCCCAGATCACCCTTGCATGAGACATCACCGCCTCGTCCAGCCCCAGGCACTGCCCGGAAGTGACCTTGGTACCTGGCAGCATGAACCTGGTGGGTGCTGCCCTGGGGTCCCCGCCTCTGCCCACTTTGCCTGTCCAGGGCGTTGCCTATCAGGGCGGGAGGTGAGGCCAGGCTCCATCTCTGACCAGCAGACTCCCATGGCTGACCGCCCAGGAGGCGGGGCTGGTGTGAGCAGGCCGGGGTGGCGGGCCCACAGGGCAGCAGGGGGCACGGCCAGAGAGGGGTGCCGCGAGCCTGGGAGACGGTGGCTAAGGGTGGAACCAGCAGGAGGGAACAGGCAGGGACACGCGGTGAACACACCTTCAGGGAGAGCATCTGGGACCCGGGGTTTGGGCCCTGCAACTCAAGCATCCCCGTGCCCGGAGCGTCCACCACGCCCGAGCATCCCCCTGAACCCCAAGCATCCACCAAGCACTGGGGCCACCCTCTCCTGAGGAACTTGGGGCACCAAGAGGCTGTTCCACCAGGAGCTGCTCGCTCTGGAGGACACCCTCACCACCTGCTCCTTCCTCACCCTGGGCTCGCCCTCCTGTCCCCCAGCCTCCCCTCCCCGTCTTCCTTCCCCTCCCCTCCCCCATCATCTTCCCTCTCTCCCTGTCTTCCCTCTCTCCCCTCTGCCTGGACTGCCATCCACACTGGGCCCCTCCTGCCCCCCTGCAAACAGCTCACCGCCGGACTCAGGAATCCGCCCCGTCCAGGCCCTGGAGGCGCCCTTAGGTGCCTCGGGGCAGTGTCTCTAGGACCCAGAGCTCCTGAGCCATAGGGGCTGCAGACTCTGGGCCGCCTGTATTTGTAACGGAACAGGGCCATTCTGAGGGCAGCAGAGGGGCTGGGGCAGCTCCTGGGGGTTGCGGGCAGCCGGGCTCTCCGCTAGGGACCTTTGGGGTTTGGTCATGGCTGCCCGTCCTCGGATCCGTCACAGGAGGCTGAGCCTGTCCTCCGGGGCCCCCGAGTCTGGAAGGCGTGCCCTGGGAGCAGGTCTGTCCTTGCGTCCGCGCCGTGACCTGCGCTGCGGTCTCTCCTTGCTCAGGCCAGAGGAGGGGCCTGGCTTCCGCTGGGTTTCTGACTGGTGTACTTCCTGTCTGTCCCCATTGGAGGGGATGGCACCCCGTGAGCGTGTGCATGGGTGCTCACCGCACTCCATCCTCGTGGGGTTTGCAGCACCCCACCCTCTGGGGTTCACTGCACCTCGTCTTCTTGGGGGAATCACCACACCCCCATCCTCCTGGTGGGTCACTGCACCCCACCCTCTGGGGTTCACTGCAACCCCATCTTTTGGGGGATCACTGCACCTCATCCTCCTGGCGAGTCACTGCACCCCACCCTCTGGGGTTCACCGCATCCCATCCTCGTGGGGGATCACCACACTCCATCCTCCTGGTGGGTCACTGCACCCCACCCTCTGGGTTCACTGCACCCCATCTTCTTGGAGGATCACCGCACCCCGTCCACATGCTGTTGTAAAGGGGTGGAGGCGGTGGTCAGTGGCCAGTCCAGACTCTCGACTGGCTGGCGGCTCCCCGGACGTGCGGGGCTGCTCCCCATCCCAGAGCCCGCAACTGTGATCTTACTGGAAAGGGGCCTCTGCAGATGCGGCTGAGTGAGGGGGCTCAAGACAAGAGGTGGTCCTGAGGCCCTGACTGCCGCCTCCCGTCTTTGCAAGAAGGGGCGGGCACAGGTCCAACCTTGGACGGAAGACGCACACGCAGAGGCCGAGTAGCCACAGAGCGGAGGCTGGGAAGCGCAGACACGAGCCCAGGGCCCCCAGAGCCGGGGACGCAGACACAAGCCCAGGGCCCCCAGAGACGGAGAGGCAGGAAGGGTCCCTGCTCCCAGAGCCAGGGACGCAGATGCGAGCCCAGGGCCCCCAGAGCCAGGGACACAGACACAAGCCCAGGGCCCCCGGAGCCAGGGATGCAGACGCGAACCCAGGGCCCTTAGAGCCAGAGAGGCAGAAAGGGTCCCTGCCCCCAGAGCCGGGGATGCAGACACAAGCCCAGGGGCCCCAGAGCCAGAGAGGCAGGGAGGGTCCCTGCCCCCGGAGCCTGGGGACTCCCTCCATGCCATGAGTCCTGACTCTGGCCATAGAACTGGGAGGCGGCACGTCTTCAGATGTGAGCTGCCTGGCTGGGGACCACTCGTTATGGCCCTGGGACTCAGACGCATTGTCCCTTAGGCCCTGGGATCCTGCGGGGGCTCCTCTCTGTTGAAGCCCAGATCCCCAGATCCGCACACCGAGACCCCGGGGACGGAGCGGGAACCAGCCTGGGTCTGTGAACAGCGTTGCGAGGGGCCTTGAGTCCTGGCAGCATTGTGGGGGGGTGGTTGAAATATGAGGGCTCCCCCAGGCTTGCCGCAGATGCGCTGCACACTGGGGCCCTGGGCAGTTTTTCTGGGCAGGCTCTTTATCGGGGCGACGGTGAAGTGGGTTTGTAAAGGCCATCTTCCCACGTGCTCCGCCAGCTCATGGACGCACCATCTCCTCGGGGATCTTTCAGGGACTCTAGAGCCGGAGGGCCTCTACCCCAGCAAGAGTGGGGCTTCCCTAGGGACCTGGCCGCCCTCAAAGCCCAGGGACGCTTCCTGAGATCGCAGAGGCACCGAGTCTTGAAGGAACGTGTGAATCTGGACGCTGGAAAAAGTGGACGAGTTCAGGGGGTGGTTGGCGGCGCCACCGGAGCGTTCTCCTTCCTACACAGCCGACCACCCCACACTCCGTGGCCTCCGACGGGTGTGTGCCTGCCCCTCGACCAGGCTGTGTGACCCCCAGCCCGCCCGCGGGGTGGACGGCCCAAAGTCCCTGGCTCCGGTGGGCGGAAGGGGACCCTGGCTGAGGGAAAGTGTGGCTGGGCCTCCTGGCTTCTCAGGGGAGGCGGGGGTCCGAGCTTTTCTGTGAACTCCTCTGTGCCCATCACCCCCACCTGGGCAGGGGGCCGCCCCGGCCTTACAGCAGGACCTGGGAGGGACCGAGAGCTCAGGGCTGCACCTTCCTCATGGGGCGGACATCCTCTGGTGTTTGGGGTTCGGGGCAGTCGTGCCCGGGGAGGCGAGATGGTGGGCTCTCAGCCTAAGAGGCTGGGACGGGGGCAGCAGGAGCCTGCAGCGAAGGCGGAGGCTGCCTGACAGTGATGGAGAGGGAAGACCTGGAGGAGAAAGCGTCCGGTGTGAGGGCCTCAGCCTGTCTCTGGCAGCCCAGAGCACTGGGCTGAAGGAGGGCCCCTCGGACTCCGGAGGAGGTGGGGGCACTATCTCCCCTGCTGGGGGCCCCCAGGGTCATCAGGAGGCCAGGCCATGGTCTGAGCTGGCTGGGTGGTGGACTGGGTCACCCACAGGCCCCTGCTGGGGGTAGAGGAGCCCCAGGTGCCATGGGGATGGAGCCGTGTCCCTCATCAGAGTCGGAAGCGGTTGGTGCCAAGGACCGTCCAGGTGGGGCCAGGATAGGGGGCGGGAAGGCGGGGCTGGAGGGTTTGTAGGCAGAGACTGGGTCTCCTTGAGGAGCGGGGAGGGTGCGAGGTGGGAGTTTGCTGCTGGGGAGCATCTGCAGCTGGGGGGCTCGGCTGGGGACAGAGGCCAGCACAGGTGGGCCTCCCAGGAGGGGGTGGGGCCCGGGCAGTGCCCGTGGGTGCGTGGGGACGTCACCTGTTTGCCCCCAGTCTTGCTGGAAGGCCTGGGTCTTCCAGCCACATGGGAGGTCGCCGGCGGGGTGGCTGCACGTCTGGCCAGCAGCCCTGCGCTGCGTGTCCTACGTTACAGCCGAGCTCTTGGCCCTTCTGTTGCGCTGCAGCAGCGCAGGTGAAAGGGCGTCTGTGTAACCAGGATGGACGGGACGGAAGTCACCAGCCACAGGGCCAAGCATGGCAGCGCTTCCCGCAAGCCTCCTCGCCCCCCTTGTTGGTGGCCCCATGTCACAGAGACTGCCGGTGACCCGTTAGATCTTAGACCGGCCTGTCCTCCCGTCGGGGTGTGCGTGGAGGGACATTCCGAGTATCCTGAACTCCCAGCCCCATTAGGGAAGGCGGGCACTGTCTGGGGAGGCGGGCACGTCCCTTGCTGATCAGAGGCTGCTTGGTTCTGTCCTTGGTGTGTTTGCGGTTGTAGTGTTGGGAGCGTCTCAGGGCCCCACCGAGGCTCACGCAGACCCAGTCCTGACCCCTCCCCAGCCCAAAGCACGCATTAATATCTCATCTGTAACCAGCACCACCTACCAAAAGTAAGTGCTCAGATTATTTTAAACCAAAAAGATGGAAGGAGTCACTGAACTTTCGACTCTTTTAAGCTCGTGTGTAGAGGCCATGGATGGGCTTTGCTCTTCCTTTGCATGCTTGGCCGAGCCAGGCAGGCAGTGAGGAGATTCTCGGGTCCCCCATCCCGTGGCTCTGGGGACTGAGTCCTCAGGGCCAGCCTCCCTGCCAGCACTGGGGCTCCAGCAGGTCCCCAGATGCGGGCTTCGGGGCCTTGGACGTTTCCCCACTGAAACTGGCTCTTTTAACGAAAGGCTGTGCCCAGTCTGGTCTCAGATCCTTAGATCCTGGGGAGGTGCCTTCTGCAGCTTTTCTTGCCTCTGTGATTTTAAGGAGGTGAATACAGGGGCTCTGCTCCGGGTGGGGTCGTCAGGAACCATGCAGGATCTGAGCATCCGACCACCAGCCCAGTGGGGAGGCTGGCCAGGCCCCTGGTGGGGCGACGTGGTGGAAAGCGGGCCATCCAAGCGGGGGGGGTCCTGCCAGTGTCTGAGCCCCTGGGCCCATTTGTCCATGTTCTGGCCCCACAGTGCGTGGCAGGGACCGCAGGGCCCACAGCCGCACTGGACGTCGGCTGGCTCCGGCTGCCCCCTGTGATGCAGCCCCTGGGGCCAGCTGACCTGCCTCTGGCCACGCACTGCACCTGCTCCCTGCAGACACCCGGAGCCGCCGCTTCGCAGCTTGCTTTGATCTTATGGAAAAAATTCAACTGAAAGCCAGGGTCTCATGATTGGAATTTATCTCGGTGTCCATGGGGCAGAGCGCTCAGGCTGGACTCAGTCTGGCTGGAGGGCCCTTGTGTTGGTGTGCAGGGCGACCTCAGGGCCCTCCGAGCTGCGCCAACAGGTGTGTCTCTTGGCAGCGGGCTGCATGGCAGAGGCAGTGGCGTCTCCGTAACCTGGTGTTTTGTTTCCTATTAAAGCGAGCTCGGACACACCGCCCGCATGGCCTCTCGAGGAAACTGAAGGTCGCCTGCTTCTAAGTGGCGTGACAGGGCGGGGCTGTTAGGGCCAGGGCCTCTGAGAGGAGGATGCTGGGGGTGCCTGGGGGCCCAGGAGACAGACAGGCAGGGCCCCCTCCACCCTGGGCCCAGCCCCGCTCTCCCGCGTCTATTCTGACCCTGGAGTTGGCTCTGCTGGCCCCAGGAACTCCGTTCTGTGGTTTCCCAGCTCGGTGGAAGGTTGGTTCTGTTTTCGTAACTGGCCTCGGGATCAGCCATGGGGGCCGGGGCTGGGGGCAGGGGGCGTTCTGTCTGTGCCCTCGGCCCAGCCCCCCAAAGGAGTCGCCCCCTGCAGCCCCGGCCCCCGGTTCCTGGGCCTTGCGGGGGTGCTCCCTGGCTCTTGTCCAGCTGGGGCGGGAGGTGCCGTGTGCTGGCCAGTGAGCTCGCCTGTTCACGGCCCGGCTTCTGGTCTGTGCCCACCTTGCTCAGCAGAAGCCCGGCGGTGGGGAGACTTGTTCCTGCTGCCCCGTGCCCTCCGGTGAAGGCCATGTCCTCGGTGGGAGGGGGGGATGCAAGCTCCGCTGAGAAGCACTGGCCCAACCTGGGCCCTGTGTCTTGTCCTGGAGGTAGTTCTGACGGAGCCAGCCACGCCCAGGGATGGGCACGTGCACGTTCAGAACCCGAGGCTGAGTGAGCGTGGAGAGGCTGGTGCTCCGCAGCAGGAGCGTGATGCCCAGGAAGCTGGTCCAGTGCCCGCCCCTGAGCCCGGGCAGGTGTCCATGGTCTGCGCCACCCCTTCTCCCTGCAGGAGCTGCTGGGCGAGGACCCCAGGGAAGGGCCTTTCCACGATGACCAGTGTCCCCTCGAGGGTGAGCCCCACTCCCCAGCCCTCACTAATGCCCCCTGCCCCGGACACCCGGACACTCTCACCCCGTACCCCTCCACTTGCCCCCCAGACCCCAGCCAGCCTGGGCTTGAAGCTGCTGCACCAGGTGGGCAGGACAGGGGGGCTGCCCCAAGCCAGGGTAACCCTGAGGGCCGCCCTGGCCTCCCTCCCAGGCCGCCTGATGCCCTATGCCCAGACTCTTGGCTTAGACCCTTCTGGGGGTTACTCACCGGGGGAGGAGTTTCCCACTGGGGGAGTTTCCCAAGGGGGGGTTCCTACTGGGGCGTTCCCACCGGGGGCGGGGTCCCACCCACTCCCCTGCTCCTGGGGACACCGGGCTCACCCATCCCTCCCGCGGCTGGGACACTGGGGCCCGCCCCCGACCCCCGCAGTGGTGCTGCCTCCTGAGAAGGCCGAGGCCCGAGAGGGGCCAGGACAGCTCTTCTGCTTGGACGATGGGGAGAGAGCAGCGAGCCACGAGGGCACCCGCGGGCTGGGCAAGCGGCGCCTGAACGTGGACGTGGGTCTTCGTCCTGCTCCCCCTCCGGTGGGTGCCCTAATGTGGGGTCCCCGTGCCTCCCGGGGCGGCAGGCCCTGCTGGGCTGAGAGATCCCCATGTGCCTGGCCAGAGCTGCAGCTGTGACCCCCACAAAACCCGCAGGACTTCCCGGGCTTCAGTGCCAGAGCCGCGGAATGGCCCAGAAGCCGGGTCATGCACAGACCGTCCGTCTCCCTGCCCAGCCAGGAGGGGCGGAGACTGGTCTCCGGAGGATGGGGCAGGGTTGGGGGCCCGGCGTGTGGGCGAGGTTGTCCCCGTGCACCCCACAGGCGGTCCAGTGCGACGTCTCGGTGGAGGAGGACAATCACCAGGAGTGGACGTTCACGCTCTATGGCTTCGACAACAGCGGCAAGGCCACCAGAGAGGTGACGGTCTGGTGCTGGCAGCAGACAGATGAGGAGGCCTGGGTCCCACAGTGGGGATACAGCTGGGCCCTACAGGCGGGAGGAGAGGCAGGGAGCTTTCTGGGCTCAGGCTGTGGGGAGGGAGCCAGCGCAGGGCAGGACCCAGGTCACCAGCACGGCCGGCTGGAGCCTTGTCTGTCCCCCCTGTGACCAGCGGCTGTCTGTGCCGTCCCTGGTGGAGCCCGGCACGCCCGTCTCTGCCCTGGCCACCAGCCCCTCAGCAGGGCACTGCGGGTCCCAGGGGTGCCCCCGGCACGCCACTCCGCTGCCTTCTGTGACCAGGAGGGCAAGGGGCCCTCAGAAGAGAGCAGACGTGGAGGATGACTGAGGCAGTGTGTCTGGAGTTAAAAGCGACTCTGATCGTTCGTCTGCTCGCTAAGCCCCCTTTGAACTCAGACTCAGTTTAAACTTGAAAAGCTCAGAAGGACGTGTGGTTCCATCAGGGCTGCAGGCTCAGGCCTCTTGGTGCCTCTGCGGTGCAGAGGAAAGGAGTGGGGAGGCAGGCAGCAGGCAGTGTGGGCTGGCCCCCAGTCTTCCTGTGCCCTGACGCCTGCCACCCGCCAGGACATGTCCAGCCTGATGCACACCATCTATGAAGTCGTCGACGCCTCGGTCCACCACTGCTCGGGCAGCAGCAAGACCCTCCGTGTGAAGCTGACCGTCAGCCCTGAGCCCTCCAGCAAGAGGAAGGACGGGCCCCCTGCTGCCCAGGGTGAGGGCCTGGGCTCCTGGGCTGGCAGCTCCCTGCGCAGGTGCCCCGGAGGCCCTGCCCTGCGTGTGATCCCCGCCCCACGCTGCCGCTCCCTGAGGGCCCACTCACTGTGCGGGATCGGGAGTGTTAACTATGACCTCCGCTCAGTGGACCCTCACGGCAGAGGGCTCTGTGGCATCCTGAACACGGAGAGCGAGCCGAGGGCTGGAGCCGGTTCCATGAAGGAGAATGAATGTGTGCAAGAGGGAAGGTGCACGAACGAGTGAGTGAGGAGTGACCAGCACGAGTGGGCAGTGGTGGGCGAATAAGGGAGTGATGCACGTGTGGGTGGATGAGGAGTGCTGAGCGAGCAGTTGGCCTGATGCTCGAGTGAGTGGAGGGCGAATGACAGTGAGCGCGCAGGGGCTGGAGAGCACCTGAGCAGAGTGAGTGAGGCTGCCTGCCCGCGTCCCCGCTTGCAGACCGTGAGCCCAGTCGCTGCAGGGCGGAGGCGGAGCTCAGTGAGGACCCCAGGGTGGCCGACAGGAGGCTGTCTGCACACGTCCGGTGAGGGCCTGGGCCCCGGCGCTGCTACCTCGGACGGGAACACTCTGGCCACACCCCCTGCTTCCCACAGCCCTCAAGGGCTGTCCCCTCAGAGTGGCCTCGGGCACTCACTGCCATCGAGTGGGTGCCCAGACCCCGGGTGGGAGCTGGGCAGGCCCAGTGTCATCTGAGAGGCCGTAGGGCTTCACAGGCAGCCGGGGGGCGGTCTCCTCAGCCCGCTTGCTTCTGGTCCCTGTGGTTCTGCCCCTTGAGGGCAGCGGCCACGGAGCCCTCGCCAGCTCCTGGGAAACAGCAGTGGCACCAGGGTCCTGGGCCCCTGTGGGCCCTGCTTGTCCCTGAGCTTGCGGGTCAGAGCTCCGATCAGAGCTATACCCCGCCCCGCTCCCCGCAGGAGGCCCAGCGCCGACCCCCCAGCCCTGCTCGGAGAGAGGGCCCTACTGCGTGGACGAAAACACGGAGCGGAGGAACCACTACCTGGACCTGGCCGGAGTAGAGAGCTACGCGTCCAGGTTCGGGCCAGGTGAGTCCTGGGGGCCCGGGCCCTGGGCGTCAGGCCTGGGCGTCGTGGGTCCTGGCAGCAGCAGGCCCAGCGGGACGGAGCCAGCCCTGTGGAGGTCCTCACGGCTGCCATGTCTGCAGGGTCCCCCCGATGCAGGCCCGGCCGGGAGCCCCCCGCCAGGGCCTCGCACCCGCAGGGCCGGTCCCGCTCGCAGGAGTCAGACGTGCACGCCGCCCACCATCGCCGCTGCCCGGGCTGGCTGACTTCGCCCTGCCAGCCGCTGAGCTGCTGCCCCGGGCCCTGGACCTGCCACCCCGGCCAAAGGGCCCTGAGCGCCCGTTCCTGAGGTCCCCCAGGGCTCGGGCCGGCCCCCTGGCATGCCCAGCGCGCCCAGGCCTGGGCGGTCCTTCAGCTTCCACCCGCCCGCCCCCCTGCCACAGGCGCCCCTGGAGGCCCACACCCTCCCGCAGCCACCGCCCCCGCCCTACGGCCACCGGCGGTGCCGGCAGAGGGTGCGGGAGGGTCACTCGCCCCTGAAGGCCGCACCGGGCCCGCCCGCAGCGCCGGAGCAGGAGCTGCCCCCTGCGCTGCTGGGCGAGGCCTTCGCGGGGCCGGCGGTCCAGCGGCATGAACACCATCACCACCACGAACACCACCACCACCACCACCACCACCACCACGCGGCCTAGTGCCCACGGCCCGGCCCGGCCCCTCGCCAACGGCCTACCCCTCGAGGCCCACCCCTTGCCAGTGGACCAGCGGCCCCTAGCGCCCCACGGCCCGCCCCCTCACCAGGGGCCCACCCTCCTCGCCAGCGGCCCGAGGCCGCGTGTCCCCCAGCCGAGCTTTCTGTGCCAGCCCTAAACACGCGTTTGCTTCGAGATGCCTGCTTCCGCTTCTGTCGTGATTCCAACGTGAGGCCCAAGGGCAAGAGGGAACTGCTGGCCACTCCTGGCCTGTTTTTTTCCCCGAAGAGCAAGTGCTGGGGGTGCTTACTTTGGCGGGGGGCGGGGGGTTGGCCGGGGGTGTGAGCCTTCTGGTTGCCCGGGACTGGGTGGACGGGGCCCTTGCGGCTCCTACAGCTCATCTGTCGTGAAGCCAGGAGGGCAGTCAGGGAGCTGCGGCTGCCCGAAGCTCCAGGGTGTGCGTGGCCCACAGATGGGGAGGCGGCTGCCCTTCAGTCGTCCGGGAGCCGAGAGGAGGTAGGCTGTGGGGGTGCCCCCAGCACCCTGAGAGGACGCAGAGGCCGCGGTGGGGCTGGGGAGGTGTGGCTGCCCCGAGAATGCACGTGGACAGCTGGGCGGAGGCGGCCTCCCGTCCTCCCTGGACTAAAACGTACCCCATCGAGCGCCGCGCACAGCTTCACCTTTGGGAAAGCACCTTCCCGCTGGCAGGCCCGGAGAGGGCAGCAGGGAGCAGGGCGCCCAGTGTCCTGGAACCTCGGCCTGTGATCCCCCTGAGGCCCGATGCGGCCGCCACTCATCCCGAGACGAGCCACTTGTGAATTTGTGCCGCTGGTTTGTATTTGCTTCCTTGGCACTGTTTTTACGGATAAAACAGCTTGGTGGTCAACCTGTGATTGCGTTTTCCCGTCATAATAAAAATACGTGCATTTGGTAACGTCACACCTTGTTTTCAAGTGAGTTTTCAGTAGAGTTGGTCAGTCCACCTCCACCAGCGCATGTGGCCACAGGTGCGGACAGCTGGTGGCTCGGCCAGGACAGGCGTGCTCTTTGGGGACACAGCGTGTCCGTGTCTGTGACCTGCACGCAGGCCACAGCTCCACATGTGTGGCTCACTCTTGCCCCGCGTCACTGCTCCCAAAACGAAAAAACAGCCTATGCCTGCACGGGGTTCGCGCCGCGCGTGCGCGTTTGCTCCGCTGCAGCGTCGTGTCTGCCTCTCTGCAACTCTGTTGACTGTAGCTGCCAGTGGGTTGCTGTTTGCTCCTCCAGGGGATCTTCCTGATCAAACCTTTGTCTCGGGAAGACCCCCTAAGCCTGAGATTGCGTTCATGCTATGGGGCCTCTTCAGCTGCTGTCTGGGGGCTGTGTGGACCGAGGTTAAGCAGCAGCTTTGGCTCTCTGTGGATGAGAATGTCTGGAGAACACGGCGCCCTGCGCCTCTGGGCCTTCCCCTCCAGACCCCGTGTTTGCAGCTGCTTGAAAGACCCCTTGGGGTTCCCCAGGAGCTGGTCGCCCATGATCCGTGGCCCGCATACTCGGGGAGGAGCTGGGGTTTCATTTCAGGGTCTCGGGAGGAGCGGGCCAGGCCGGGTTGGCCCTGAGGACTGCAGCTGAGCAGGTGGGGTGCGGCCTCCTCATGACCACATCCTGTGTGGCCATGGTGAGCTCCGCTCCGTGCGGCCTACCCCCGCCGCCTCGGGGGGCCCACAGGACTGTCCTCCCCAGCCCCCGGCCTTCCTCTGTTTGCAGACCCGCCCAGCCCTGCTGCTGCCTGCACCACCCGCGGGCACAAGCTCACCGACCCGCCTGCAGCATGGGGAGGCCTGCGCTTGAGCCAGAGCCCAGACCCTGGCTTTAATGACGAAACGTAAGGGGAGGCCACCCTCAGGCGGAGCCAAAGCAGAGCGTGTCTGCGGCTCGTGGCTCCCCCAGGGACGGACGCCCACCCCCACCGACCCCAGCACGGATCCCTGGTGGCAGAAGGGACAGAAGCCGCGGGATAGCCGCCACGCACGGGGTCCTGTGTCACACGGACGTGGTGACCTAACATCCACAAGTGGACAGAGGCTGTCTCCCAGACGCAGCGGCTTGCCCTGGGGCTGGGGGCTGGGCCCTGGCACCACCCGGGTCAGGGAAAGTGGACGTCCTCCTGGAAGAGGCTGTGATGGCTGGAGAGAGGAGGGGGAGTCAGGGGGCCACGTGCGGCCTGCTTCAGGGGCAGCCTCTGCCCGCTGACTGGAGGCCCCAGGGCCAAGTCACCCTCTTGCATTGCACCAGGAAGGCCTCGTGGTGACCAGTCAAGGGAGGAGAGGCGCCTTTTGTAACAGAAACAAACAAAAAACTGACTTGTTCGTTTAGACCTGGCTACTGGGTGACCTCAGAGCTGGACCAACCTGTCTCACGTTCTCGAAGCCCCCTCTGGCGGGCGGCTGCCAGATAGCCTAGAGCTGAGGGGCGAAGATCCCCGAGACTGCAGTGTGGCCTCTGCCACCCAACCCCTGGGCTGGCAGTCGGCTTGGCCACCAAGCCCTGGTCCCCTCCCATCTCCCCTGCCCCCTTTCTGGGCGGCGAGGCTCGGATGCAGTCTGAGGGGCCAGTGCCGCTCCGTTGGCAGCTCAGGGCAGGCCTGCCAGGCCGGCACCACCCATCTGGACCCTGCGGCCTGAGCTCAGGCCTGTGCTTCTGTCTTCTTGGCTGAAAGGCGAAACCAGAACGCGGCCTGCTTCCCTGGTGTGGCCGTGCAGACCAGGGCCGGGCCGGCGCCCAGCCTGGGGGTCTTCCGCCTCCACTCCCTCTGAGCACAGATGAGACGAGTCCTTCACTGCCACAGCCATGGCCCCTGGTGTGGGACATGAAGGTGGGCCTGCCTAGGGCCCCCAAGCTGGGACCCCACACGATCCCGGCCTACCCTACCCTAGGCCCCACATGACCCCCAGACCCCACATGGCCCCACATGACCCACACACAACTCCCACATGACCCCGGCCCACCCCACCCCAAGTCCCCACATGACCCCCAGACCCCACATGGCCCCATATGACCCTACACAACCCCACACGACCCCAGCCCAGCCCATCCCGACTCCCTCACCACCCTCACTCCTCAGGCCTCTCTGCACCTGAGATGACCCCAAGCTGCAGCCCACATGTCCCCACCCCATGCCAGCCTTGCCTGCTGCCTGGTCCCAGCTTGTCCTGGAACAGGCCCCTCACAGGAGCCAGTGTGGGGTGTGAGCGGGCGAGCATGTGGAGAGCGGAGGACACGGCCCCCTGCAGCCTCCACACCGACAGTCACCGAGTCTGGGCCTGAAGGGCGGCCGCCCTACCGGCATCAGCCAAGCCTTCCCTTGGGCTCCAGAGCTTCCGCTCCCACCCAACACCCCTGGCACCTCGGGTAGGGTTGGGGTGGGGCTGGGGGGGTCACTGGCCTCGGAGGAGCAGGCACAGGCAAGGCCGGGCCCCCAGCCGCCTCTCCGCCCCTGGACAGCCTGATGCGGCACCAGCTGGGCCACACCCCCACGGGACAGGCGTTGGGAGGACCGAGGTCCACATGCACCACAGGAGGGGGTGGGAACACACACGGTGCCTCCTGAGACTCAGCAAACAGCCAGGCAGGGACACAGAAGGGGTGGACAGGCCACTAAGGCCACAGCCACTGCATCCCCCGGGTGGGTGTGGGGGGGCAGGCTGTACTGAGAGCTCGGGGGAGGGGGACGAGGGGGGGCTGGGGGAGTGGACTGATGAGAGCCCGGGGGAGGGGGACGAGAGGGGGTCTGGCATGCGGGGAGTCAGACATCGCTGGGAAACCGGGGAGGCACAGACCCCAGTGCAGAGGTGGGGAACTGGCCTGGAGGCCAAGTGGTCATGTCCTCCTCGGGGCATTTTTTGTGATCTGAACAGACTGCACACCCGCCCGGCCTCTTGCTCCATTACCCCTTGTCTGCCCCGTCGCCCATGCCTGTCTCTGGCTCCCCGTTTCTGTGGCCCGAGGGGCAGCTGACCGTGGCACCCATGTCTCTCTCAGAGGGATGGTCTGGGCTCCCCGTGGGCAGCTCAGCCCTGCACTGTCTCAGGACTGACTGGCGCCATCGAGAACGCGTGCGTCCTGCCCGCCTGTGCTCCCACGTGGGGACAGCTGAGTCAGGAGGGACACCCCCCGTCCACGCCTTCGTGGAGTCAGTGTCCACCGGCTATCGAGACCAGCAGCAAAACTGCTGGGTCACCCAGCTTAACCCTGAGAAGCGGCAACAGCGGTCTCCGCATTCAGGCACCATCTGCTGGTCTCCCTCCTTCCCTCCCTCGGGTCCCTGTCTCAGGTGGGAGGGCCGTCCCAGCCCCAGCCTGCGTGTCTGTACAGAGGGCCCCTTGTCACGGTTCTCTCCCGATGATTACAGGTGGAGTCAGCCCAGCAAACAGCAGGGCCTCACGGCTGGGCTGCCCACTCGGGTCTGGGGACAGCTTGGCTCTCCTATCACCCACTGTGGTTACTCTGGTTACTTCTTTCAGCCAGTTCACGCGGTCACTCTTCCAGCATCTGGGTTTGCCCTGCTGATCAGACCTGAGGTCAACTCCAAGAGAAGAAGCAGGGAGCTGAGTGTTTCATTTCTAGGCTGAAAGAGTCATATGAGATCCTTCAACACATTCGGATTCTATACAACTTTATTCTTCTGCTAACAAAATGATACCAAGAACCTAAAAAGGGAAACAAGAAATCAATTCTAAATGGCTTGTGGTTCCATGTTTGACAGTGGAAAGGCTGCCGGTGAAGACACAGACAGGGCAGGGGGCCACGTGCCCCTGAACCACGCCAGCCGGGCCCCCCGCCCCCGCCAGATGCAAGATGGGGCCAGAAGCCAGTGGGCTGGGTTTCCCTGCTGGCTCAGCCCTGAACCAGACCCCTGCCACCCGTGGCATTTGGCACTAGCTGTGGCCGCTGCCCAGCCAGCCCTCGGGGGCATCCGGGAAGCTTAGCCCCCGCCTGACCTGAAGTCCACAAACCAGGCCGATTCTTTGGGAGCCCACAGAAGCCAGTGACGGCAAGGCTGGGCCATTTGGGGCCCCTTCCATCGAAGCGATCTCCGTATGGACAGCTTTTACCAGTGAACCTCCCGCCCCTCAGTGTTTAAATAAATAAATAAGCCGTAAGGAAAGTGAGGCACACAAGTTACTCCAACAACACACAGTGGGTGTGAAGGCGCGCGCAAAGTGCAGACATGGCCAGCCACTGGAAGGCGTGGCGTCAGCGGCCTGGGGCCACCTGCCAGTGCTCCAAGCATGGCTGGGTGCAGCCCGACCCCTCCAGCATGAGGAGTGGGAACCGGGGTCACCGGAGCCAGTGCTTCAGATGCTTGCACGTGCGGGGCTCCAGGTCCCGAAGGCCTTCCTGCCATTTCCTGGAGCCTAAACCCAGGCGGGGCTGCAGCTGGGGAGACCCAGCGCCCAGGGCCACCCAGGGTCTGTCCGGCTCCTCGTGGGCACCTGGGGTGAGGCTCAGAGTGACCCTAAATGCGCATCAGCCCTAAGGCCCAGCTGGGGAGTCTGCTCTGAGTCTCCGGGGGCTTCCCGCCTCGGGGAGTCAGCTCCGAGAGTCCATCTGGGGGCTTCCCGCCTCGGGGAGTTAGCTCTGGGTCCGTCCGGGGGATTCCTGCCTCGCTGGGCCACACGAGGTGGCCACTGCGTTCCAGTCTCCGCCAGCCTCCTGGAGGGAGGGGCCCAGTGGGGTGGACACAGGAAAGCTTGAGTGCACGCCAGCGCTCGGCCTGGACAGGAGCGCCTGGGGGCATTCTAGCAACTTCCACGGGATGTCAGCACCAGCCAGCGCACTCTGTGGCTCCATCAGCATGCCTGCCCGGCTGGCCAGCAGCACCACGGCACTAGGAATAGATGGTGACCACCTCCCGGCCGCTGCCCCTGACCAGCAGCACCCTGTTCAGCCCCTCGGTCAGGACCTCGAGGAACTCCATGTCTGCAGCGGGGCTGAGTTAAGGACGCAGCCGGCCCCAAACAAACACGAAGGGAGCCCCTGACTCCCTAAGAGCTGCGTCCTCCGGACCCAGCCGGAGGTGGAGGAAGCTGGGACCCAGGTCCTTCGGGGTGGGAGACTGGGGAGGGGAAGGGGGCCTTGTCCGCCCACCAGGACCCCACATCCTGGGCTGCCCAGGCCGACCCTCAGCCCACAGCAAGGGTCCTCCGCTCTGGCCCCCGCCCTGGGCGCCTCCACTGAGCAGGGGGCAGCACGGCATGGTGCGCCCTGCAGGGACAGTGTCAGTGAAGGATACAGTTCTCGTCCCCCTGCCGGTTCTTGGGGGGCCCTGGCATGTTCAGCAGGACCAGCTGGGCATCCTGGGACTTGTCGAGGACGACGCCGTTGAGCCGCACGGCAGTGTGCATTCTCCTCACGTTGGACTGGTTCCTGGGGAGGGAGGCACTCACTCGGCACCTCCAGCTGCGCCCCGGGCCCCGGCCCACTCAGCTCCGCTCAGAAAGGATGGGTGGGCACAGGTCCGACCCGCCACACAGAGTGCCCCAGGGGCAGCAAGTCCAAAGGGGGGCCGTGATGGCGCCCAGGGAGAGCTGGTTTCCATGCTCTGAGCACAGCATGAGGCCCGCGGAGGAATCGTGGACCACAGCCTTTGATCAACACAGCCCTTCGGCCAAATGAAGCCAATTACAGCCACCAATTACCAGGAGGGAAGCAAGGGAATGGAGCTCCTGGCTTCCTCTCTCCAATTTTGTCTGATAAAATTACAGGCTGGGCCTCTGTCCATGGCAGTCGGGGTCTTTTGTTATAAGAACCATGAATTAGTTGCCGGGATGGACCACAATTACTAGTGTGTTTGGGGGCAGTGACCCCAGGAATGTGCATGTGATATTAAAGGGTCTCTCTGGGTTAAGGGTCTGAAAACACATATAATCTAAAAATTAGGAGTCTGGGGCCAGACAGACACACGCCTCCCAGACGACAGGCCCCATGGAGGGCAGAGGCCGGGCGGCCCTTGAGTGTCCAGGACACAAAGAGACCAGCTATGAGACCACCGACGGGGACGGGCGGCCGGGAGCTGAGCCTGGCAGGGAGGGGCACTCGGGCCAGGGCTGCAGTGTGGGTGGGGGCGGCTGGATACACGGAGGAGGACTCGTGGCCAGCCTGGGCACAGAGCTGGAAACCGGATCCCCGCTCCGGACAGTGGCCCGGAGGACACCAGTGACCACACATCCGGTTCACGGGACCCAGGGAGCCCCCTCGGGGCGGGCACGTGTCGCCAGTGGGCTGACCGCCACCTTCCGGGAGTCCCTCCAGCCGACTCCAAGGAGGCGCCCGGGGAGGCCGTCCCCGAGCCCGCCTCCCACGCTTCCTGCAGGCCCCCCGGAGCACACGGGGTGTGGGCCCGGGGCTCGTGGCGCCTTTTGCGGGGATGCCCGCTCCTGTGTCCACAGACGTGTGCTTGTCTTTCGGTCAGGAAGCTGTGCGTGGAGGGCACTCTAACGCCACAAGGGAACAGCGGCAGCAGTGCTCAGCCCTGCATTCCCGGCACGTCTGTGGGTCTTGTCCCCTCTGCAGCCCGCTCGGGTTTAGGGGCTGGAAGTGCAGTCCCAAGCCCCACGGTGCTGCAGGGCGAGCAGCCAGAGCCCCCGAGGGAGGAAAGACAGCCGGAAGTCACAGGGCGCCAGGGCAGACAGGCACAGACGGACAGCACCCCTGGCCTGGAGCCCCGGCTCCAGAAGTTCACCCACATCCCTGCGCCTGAGACTGAAGGCGCTGCTTCCTAGGGGCAAGGCGTGCCCGGCGCCGGGCAGACGAGGACACGCCGTCCAGCTGAGCCGGAACGAGGGAGCCCAAGCCCCTGGCCCCGAGGGATGTGGGTGAACAGTCACTGCAGTTTCTGGCACAGCCAGCCTCTGCTCCACTGCAGAGCCGCTCAGGGCCGTCCCGGCCTGGTCCTCATGCACTGCCCAGAGAAGGAATCTCGGGTATGCGCCCTGAGCAGCTCTGGACAGAGGGGCCAAACTAAACAGGAAACCACTGAAAGCCAGGGCGGGGGAGCAGCACATGCACACGGACATACACACACAGATCAGCACATGGACATGGACACGCACACACAGATCAGGCGCATGTACATGAATGTACACAGACACGCACACACAGATCAGGCGCATGTACACAGACACGCAGATACACAGATCAGCACACGTACACAGACACGCACACACAGATCAGCACACGTACACGGACACGCACACACAGATTAGCACATGAACATGGACACGCACACACAGATCAGGTGCATGTACACGGACACGCAGATACACAGATCAGCACACATACACAGACACGCATACACAGACCAGGCACATGTACACAGACATGCAGATACACAGATCAGCACACAGGCCAGGCACACGGACACGGACACGCACACACACACGAGCATGCACACAGGCTAGGCGAAAGTACACAATGGACACATACATGCACACAAACAGGCCAGGCACACATACATGAACACGTAGGCACACAGGCCAGGCACAGCCATAGACACATGCACACACACACAGACATGCATACACACAGACACACACACAGGCCAGGCACGTGTACACAGGCATGCACACACATAGGACTGAGCACACCCACACATGGGGTTGCATGTGTACACACTGACCCACATGTGAGGCCAAGTAAATATGCATGGACACATGCGTGCACAAGGCCAGGCACACACACATACTCACAGAAGCACCCACACACCGGGCCCTGCACACACACGGGGCTGTGTACACACTCGGACATGCACACGCGGTTCACGGGGGTTGTGCGTGCAGCGCATGCCAGGCAACCACGGCTACGAGGTCCGGGGTAGGGGGGCGACTTACAGGTTTCCCCATTCTCTACACGGGAGAGAAAACGAAGAGTGTGTTACTCCAGGAGAACACACAGCGTGCGGCACACAGCTTCTAGCTCCACCAGGCCGCCCTTCTCAGCCGACAGCGTCCTTCTCGAGGGGACGGGCCCCTCGGACCCTGTGGCCAGTAGGGCTCCGTGGCTCAGCTCCACCGCCCAAGACTCTGCAGACGCTGTCCTGGCCTCCCAGCCAGGACCCCTCCATCTCCCAGGCCCAGCCACACCGTGCACTGGGACGGGGCCAGCCCTGGGGCTCTCAGCACAACACTGCAGCCGTGAGCTAGACAGGGCTTGGGCCCCGGGCGGAAGGGCAGCCTGGAGGGTCCCCACTGGGGCTTGGCCCTGACCTCTAGATGCTGGGACCCCCATCAGGAGCACCAACGGCAGCTCCACTGGCCTCCTCGCCCACATCCCCGCTAACTGTGCCCTAGGCTGGCCCCCTCCACCGTTCATGGGCCGTGCGGGCTGCGGCCCCTGATGGACAGGCAGGGTACCCCCTCAGCTGCGGTCGGGGTAGCGTGACACTCACGGCTTCAAGCTGAAGAGGTCCTTGAACCCGGACACAGTGGCGTCCTTGTTCCGATGCTTCTCGGCGACCAGCTTCTCCTTCGTCCAGGTCATCTGCACCCTGTCGGGTGTGGACGGGGCTTGGGCCCTGGCAGCCATAGCTGAGTGGGAAGCGGTGTTCCTGTCGTGGATCAGCTGAGCCTGGCGGGCGTGGGGAAGCGCAGCCTCACTCATGGGCACACACGGCTCCCGAGAGAGGGAGGCTGGCCCGGGGCTGCAGCACCCTCCAGGACAGAAGCCAACCCCCATGGGGAGAGCAGCCAGCTGGCCCCACGGTCCCAAGACAGACACAGCGACACGGCCCCCAAGCCCAGGCCCATGAGGGCGTGACCTCGACCACAGCAGAGGGGAGGAGGAGGGTCAGGCGTGGAGGTGAGACGCCTCGGAGACCAGGACCCCACGCACCTCACGCTCCCGCTCCGTCTTGGACAGCTGCATCTGCTTCAGCATCTGCGAGCGCTGCTCCATCATCAGCGTCCGCTCGTAGGTGAAGGCCGAGATGTCACTCTCCACCTGCAGGCCCCAAGCACGCGGCTGACCCTCGTCCCCCGACGGTGGGCCACAGCCCCAAGCACGAGGCTGACCCCCGTCCCCCACCGATGGGCCACGGCCCCAAGCACGAGGCTGACCCGTCCCCCGCCAGCGGGCCACGGCCCCAAGCAAGAGGCTGACCCGTCCCCCGCCGGGCGGGCCACGGCCCCAAGCATGAGGCTGACCCCGCACCCCGACGGTGGGCCACGGCCCCAAGCACGAGGCTGACCCGATCCCCCACCAGTGGGCCACGGCCCACTATGGGCACAGAGCCTGGCCCCAGCGTGCCCGCTGCAGGACGTCATGACTGAATGCCCCCGCCCTTCCTGGGGCCCTAGTCACGGACACGCGAGAGGCCCTCAAAGAAAATGGGCACAGGCCAGCCCGCCTGCACAGGACTGACGGGAGCCTCTCACTGGCCGCGGGGCTGCAGCCGAGTCTTCCCCACAGCCCAGCCACCCACAGGGAAAGCCCCAGGCAAAGCTACACTGAGGCACTCGCTGCAAGACACGCAGCCCTCCTCGAAGCCAGGCTCACAGAGAGAGACAGAGCCCAAGACGCAGCCGTCCAGGAGCTCAGGACCGGCTCCGGGGGCGACTCAGCCTAGGCGGTGGGGACGGGAGCCCTGCCCAGCGCCCGCCGGCCCTCACCATCTCCACCACCTCCACCTCGGCGCTGATCCGCAGGTGGTACAGGAAGGTCTGCAGGTCCTTCTTCATCTGGATGCTGTTGTCGTCCACCTGGGCCACCGTGAAGATGCGCATCTGACACTTCCTCCACACCTGGGGGCGGGGCGGGGGCGGGGCCGTCACTCCTGCCTGCTGCGCAGGACCGCAGGACCGCCTGGGCGACCACGCCTTCCGGTGACCCCACTCCCCACGAGCCCAGCCTCAGGTGACCCCACCCCCTATGAGCCCTCCCCCCATGTAAACTCTGCTCCTCATGACCCTGCATGCCTCCCTGTGTGGCCTCCCCGCACCCCTCCCTGCGCCCCGCACACACACACCCCTCCCCTGCCCGCCCCACCCCCACCTTGTGCTGCCGCAGGAGGAAGGGCAGCAACATGAGCAGCCCCCCGTCATGGACGATCCACCAGACATCGATGTGCCCGCCGCTGAAGCGCTGCTGGTTGTGCGGGAACAGGTCCACGTTCTTGGCCACCAGCAGGGCCTGCTGTGCGGCCGTGGCGTCACGCACGGTGTCTGCAGGGAGGGGCGGTCATGGGTCACGCCTGGGGCCGCTGGGAGCAGCCGGGTGGGGTGGGCTGGGGTTTGGTGCAGCCCCTGGGGGCAGGGCCCTCAAGCCCACCACCCTGCGGCTAGGGCAGCCAGACTGGAACCGACCGCAGCCGGCCCCCACCAACCCCCCAGGAAACCGTAGCCCCTCCCCCAGTGGAGTGGGGTGTGGACCCACCCACAAAGTTCCTCCAGGAGGAGGAGTTGTCCTCTCGCTTCCAGGCCCCGGGCCAGCCCACGAGCACTGTGTTGTGCTTCATGGCCCCCAGGCCGGCTGACTGGATGAGGTGCGACGTGCCGTCCCGCAGGCTGGACGACACCACCAGCTGGCAGAAACCCTTGGTCTTCTCGGCGCTCATCAGGGCCCGGATGTTCTGCAGCACGGGGGCGGGCGGCAGTCAGTGGGGGCTGGGACTGCCCTGTCACCCCCACCCGGGCGCCAGGCAGCTTCCACGTAGAGGCGGAGGCTGGAGCACACGTGCGTGCATGTGCCCATGGAAGCACGGGGCAAAGGTCATCACTGGGACCGTGCGGTCACATCCCACCCACCCCGGCACGCAGAGACCCTGCCCCGGCTCCTGCTTCCTGGGGGCCAGGCCAGGAAGTGTGGGGCCGAACAGCTGCCCCTGGGAGCCTGTGGAGCCGGCAGTTCAGGAGGGAGAGGCCGCCTCCTGGACCACACGCCAGTCCCCGACAGGCAGCTCGATGCCCAGTGAGGCCACACACGCAGGGACCAAGGGAGGCCGCCTGTCCAGAGGCCCAGCCTGTGCTTGCCGGCCGCCTCCTGGCCCTGCTGACTGCCCCTCGGGGCCTGCCATGGGCCCAGCTGGAGCAGGAGCATGGCCCCGTGAGGGGAGGCCTGGACGCTGGGCCTCTGGCCTCAGAGCCGAGACAGCCAACCTCACTTGTCCTGAGCCCCTGCTGTGGGCACTTGTGACGGACACCCAGGAACTCCCACCAACACGTCTCCCCTTGGCAGCACACCCCCTCGACCGCCGACATAAGCTACCACCTGCAAGGGTCCCAGCTGGGACGTGGCCCAGGGCCACCTCAGTGCAGCCGCACCGCTGCTCAGAGACCAGTCCAGGGGCTTGGCCTCCCTGCTCAAGCGGCTCAAAGGCCACACGCTCCAGCCTAGAGACCGACGGCCTTCCAGATCACGGGCGGGAGTGCAGGCCTGTGCGGGGCTTGAGGAGCCCCTGTGGGGTGACGAGCAGCAGCACTCGGGCCTCAGACCGCAGCCCCTCGATGAGCCCTCCTGTCCCAGGAGAGCAGCCTCACCCACGCTCCCCTAGACCCGGCCGGCCCTCCGCTCACCGGATCATCTGATGTGGGCCCCTCCATCCCCCCAGAACCAGCAGAGCCCCCCACCCAACAAGGCCACCGCTTCCACGAATGGGCTGACACACAACGTATCAAGTCAGACCCACAAGCACTGCCCAGGCTCCTGCCTGCAAAGCCACGTGGGTGCGTCCAGCAGACGCGTCCATCACAGCAAACCCGGGGCCTCACCCCGAGGCCCCTGCGAGCGCCTCCACCAGCCCCTCCCCTGGGGAACCCACACAGGTCTGAGCTCCACCCCTGTTGGACATCTAGGGTGACCCTAACCCCACCCTTCCCCCAGCATCGCCAGGATCCAGCCACCGGCTTGGGATGGGACGGGGCCCTCAAGGTAGAGATGACTGAGCACCGCAGTGGGGCGGCCGAGCTCCCCATGAACCATCACGGAGAGCGGAACTGCACCAGAAACCCGCCTCCCCTAAACATTCAGGGAGACCAGAACCGCACTCGAGGCCCGCCTCCCAAAACAGAGACCAAACCCCACAACTCTGCCCGGCCTCAGAGGTGTCGGGAACCACCCCCACGCCAAGGATGGCGGATTCCACAGAACAGGACTCGGCTCGTCCGGGAAAGGAGCCCTGTGCGGCCTTCGTCCGACACGCCACAAGCACTTGCGCAACCGGGAGAGCAGTGGTCAAAGCGAGGTGAGCGTGCCGGAGAGTCTCCCACAGGGTCGCGCCAAAGCGAGGCGAGCGTGCCGGAGAGTCTCCCCACAGGGTCGCGCTCAAAGCGAGGCGAGCGTGCCGGGAGAGTCTCCCCACAGGGTCGCGCTCAAAGCGAGGCGAGCGTGCCGGAGAGTCTCCCACAGGGTCGCGCTCAAAGCGAGGCGAGCGTGCTGGAGAGTCTCCCACAGGGTCGCGTTCAAAGCGAGGTGAGCGTGCCGGAGAGTCTTCCCACAGGATCGTTTGTTTAAAAACAACAGCTGAGGAAGGGCCAGAGGGGCAGGCGGGGGACACCCCTCGGGTCTGGAGGGGGGCCGTGAATCTAGCCACGCTGGCGCCATTTCAGGTGGTGCTGAGCTCTGACCCTCGCCCCTTCAGTGCTGGGCCCGACGCCCACCACCCCACCCGTCCCGAGACGCTGGGAGCCAAAGGGGCCACAGTCACAGAGAGAGAAGGTGCCCTCTGGCAGGCGGCCCCACAGGAGTGCAGCCGGAGGCCGCCCGGCGCTATGCGCAGAGCCGGCCCCACCTTGGCATGGGGATCAGGTCTGGAGCATCTTCACACCAGACGCAGGGGCTCCAGGAGACAGCGCCGACACACGGAGCCACTCTGCCGGCGAGGACGACACACAGTGTCCATACCAGGGTCGCCGCCACGAGCGGGGTCAAACCCACGGCCACGCTCAGGTGTCTGCACCCATGGTCACAGGCGACCCCGGGGTCCACACCCAGGATCACGGCCACAAACCCAGTGTCTACACCCACAGTCACAGACGACCCTGGTGTCCACACCTGCGGCCCAGGGCCTCGACCCTGGTGTCCGCACTGGAGGCCCATGGCCTCAACCCCGGTGTCCGCACCCATGGCCCAGGCTCATGGCCATAATTTCGGTGTCCTGCCCAGGGTCACAGACGACCCTGGTGTCCACACCCACAGCCCATGGCCTCGACCCCAGTGTCCGCACCCACAGCCCAGGGCCTTGACCCCGGTGTCTGCACCTGAGGCCCAGGCTCACGGCCATGATTTCGGTGTCCTGCCCAGGGTCACGGCCTTGACCCCAGTGTCCGCACCCACGGCCCAGGGCCTCGACTCCGGTGTCCGCACCCACGGCTCAGGCTCACGGCCATGATTTTGGTGTCCTACCCAGGGTCACAGATGACCCTGGTGTCCACACCCGCGGCCCATGGCCTCGACCCCGGTGTCCGCACCTGCAGCCCAGGCTCAGGGCCATGATTTTGGTGTCCTGCCCACGGTCACAGATGACCCCGGTGTCCACACCCGCAGCCTAGGGCCTCGACCTCGGTGTCCACACCCGCAGCCTAGGGCCTCGACCTCGGTGTCTGCACCTGCGGCCCAGGCTCACGGCCATGATTTCGGTGTCCTGCCCAGGGTCACAGACAACCCTGGTGTCCACACCCGCGGCCCAGGGGCCTCGACCCCGGTGTCCACACCCGGGGCCCAGGGCCTCGACCCTGGTGTCCGCACCAGCGGCCCAGGCTCACGGCCATGATTTCGGTGTCCTGCCCAGGGTCACGGCCTCGACCCCAGTGTCCGCACCCGCGGCCCAGGCTCGTGGCCATGATTTGTGTCACACCTAGGGTCACAGCCATGCCCACGGCCTCTACACGCACGGCTCACACCAACAGCTGCAATGTCAAACCCCTGGGTCATGATGACCCCAGAGAGGACGGTTGGAGCCCCTGCAGACGAGGAAGAGGCCGAAACGCGTCCCCATCAGGCTGCGTCAGAGGCTCCGGCCCCAGGCGGGTCCCCGGGCTGCCTGTCCCACCGCTGAGGAAGGGAGTGGACGCCTCAAGATACCCGGGCTGCGACCCTCTGAGAGGCCGGGGCCGCCCCAGGCACGCTGGGGGACCTCCGGGTGCAGCCTGGTTTATAAACAGATGGACACCAGGCAGCCCACACGAGGGGACAGCAGGTGAGGGTGCCCACAGTGGTCCGCACCCTGCAGCCAGGCAGGGCTTGGGGACAGGGGGACGGGGGGCACGGGGGCGGGGGGGGACTGCTGTCACAGACACCTCCTGTCTCAGAGACAGAGGCACAGCTGTGGAGGAAAGACAGCTGGTGGCGGATCGCCTGGAAATGCCGCGGGCGGGCGGGTGGAGGTGGCGGGACAGGCCGTGCAGGGACAGCCACGCAGCGCGTCACTTGAGCCTGAACTGTCCCCAAGATGGGGTTGAGGGTCAGGGAAAGCAGGCCATCAGGGCTGCCCCCAGACCTAGGGCTGAGGCCATGGCCACTTCAGCGGAGCGTCCCAGTTGGAGGACGGAGTGCTGGCTGGCCCCCGTGGCCCCTCTGGCCCCTCTGGACGGGGCCCTGAAGCCAGGCAGAGGGAACTCCAGCCGGTCCCGCCCACTGGGAGCCCTTGGGGGGGCTGGCATCCCTCAGCCCCGCCCACCGCCCCACCCCGCCCCTCAGCCCACCTGGCCCCGCCCAAGGCCTCAGGGCATACACTCCAAGTCTCAGTTCCCCTCCCTGTTTGTTCAAACTCAAGACCAGAACAAGACCAGAACAAGACCAGAACCAGCACTATCCAAGGGAGGGCGGCGGGCGTGCGCTGGAAACACTCGTGGGGCGCCCGCTCCCTGGACGCGGGGCCGCCCACCTCCTCGGCCTGCTGGGCCTCCGCGTGCTTGTCCAGGAAGGTGCCCTCCAGCACGGAGCCCACGATGGTCAGGCCCTTGCCAGCCTTGAGCTGTGAGGTGAAGGAGAGCAGGCGGGGGGTGCTTCACGCGCTGCTCGGCGTCCAGGTTCAGCAGGACCAGCACCTGGGGCCTGGGGGTGGGGCGGGCGTTACCATGGCATCAGGTTCCAGGGGCAGCCCCTCCCAGGAGTGCGGAGGTGGGCAGGCCCCCCATCCATGGTGGGGTCCCAGCTAGCTCGGCTCACCCCTGCACCCGACGCCTCAACCAGAGGTCATGCCCGAGCTGAGCGGCCGGCTGGGCAGTCCTGGCTCCCGGTCCCACCGCCCCTGAAGGGAGGGGAACCCCTTCCCTCCGTGAGGCCTGGCCTCAGGACAGGGCATGGGGGCCGGCTGAGCGGCGGGCGTGGGCAGCTCACCTCCAGTTCTTGGTGTGCAGTGGGCCGTGCTCCACGTGCAGCAGGGCGTAGCGGGCGGCGTTCAGCGACAGCCCGCGGATGCCGTCGCCCCACTCCTTCCTCGGCCCTGCAGGGCAGGTGCACAGGGATGAGGCCCGGCCCCCAGCACACCCGGGTGGACCCACAGGCAGCCAGCCCAGGGCCGTGGGGGCCTCTCGGTGCCTCTGTGACAAACGGGGAGGCTTCCTCGGGCTGGGCAGGAATGGGGCAGCAGGACGAGAGGACGACCTGTGGTGTAGGAGGGGCGAGGGCCCCGGAGCCTCCCTCCAAGCTTGGAAGAGCTGGACAGGGCCTTCAGGCTGCGCCCCTGGGGGCCTCTCACTGCCTCAAGCCCAAGAAGCCCCTAGGTCCCACCTCCCCAAGGCCTCTGCTCCCAGACGGGGCCAGGGTACCAGGGAAAATGCCCCCGTGATGGACCCAGGGCTCTGAGATGCAAGTGACCCGCCCATCACCTAGAATTCTATGGGGAACCCTTTAGAGACATCATAATCCGCCACAGGCCAGTGCCGTCATTACACGGATCTCACGGCTTACAGACACACCGCTGAAACAGGCGGCTTCTACACGGGGACACAGACGAGCCCAAGGGCAGGCCGTAACAAGCACGCGGCGGACGTGGGAGGCGCGCGGCCGCAGGCTCACCCGCGGTACTCGATGTACTTGTAAATGCAGCCGGCGATGAGCATGGCGCACAGCGCGTAGTACCAGGAGCAGATGAACATCAGGGCGAAGCACAGGCTCATGCCCAGGAAGGACAGCGTCCTGCGGGCGGCAGCCAGGGCGGCACTCACCACCCAGCCCCTTGCCAGCACCCGAGCAGCCGCCCGGAGGCCTCCCCCCCGCCACCCCAGCAGGAGGACCCGAGCCCTGGCACCAGCCGAGGTGCACCCACCCGGCCGTCCCGAGGGCTGAAGCAGCCCCGGGGCTGGGAGGCCCCCGGTCCAGGAAGGGCAGCTGGGGCCTGGGGGGCTGCCCCCACGCCCCGGGAAGGCAGGAGCAGCCCCATGCTCACCAGTGGTAGTACTTGAAGCGTGGGCGCCAGCTGGGCGTGCGCAGCAGGGTCTGCAGAGCGCAGGCCAGGTTCACGAACATGTAGCACATGAGGAAAAACCTGGGGCGTGAGCGGCAGCGTGAGGGCCGGGCCCCGGGGGTCTTCCCAGCCTTGTCGGTGCCCCCCGCGAGCAGACGGCCCAGCGGCCACTCACATGGACAGGATGGGGGCCACGCTGTCCAGGGAGGCGATGAGGATGCCGGTCTCGCAGATGAGGGCTGTGAGCAGCAGGGCCCACGTGGGCTCTCCGTTGGCCTTCCCGTGGCCGAACACCTGCCGGGAGAAGGGGGTGGGCACTGGAGGAGATGCCCGCATGCGCGCAAGAGGCAAGGACGCTGAGTCCAGCTCAGAGGAGGCCTCGAGGCTGCAGCACTAGGATGGACCCCACCCAGCCACAGCCAGGAGGAGAGGCCAGAGCGCAGAGCCTGGAGCTCCCGGTGAGTGCCAGCTGGGGGCACAGCCTGGGAGAGCCCCATGGGGACCATGGCTCCTGGAGGAAGCTTTGCCCCCTGCCTCCTTCCCGCATGTGGTCCGGGATGGGAAACCCAGAGCCTGGGGCAGACATAGGGTGAGACGAGAACACAGGCTTGGGGCGGGGCAGCCAGGCTGGAGGCAGGGACCTACGTTCCCCGCCTTGTGCTCAGGGGAAGACTCCGGGCCCTCAGAGGCAGGCTTCCTGGGGGGTTCTCACACATGTGATGGGGGGCGCTCACCTGCAGAAAGGGGACGATGGAGTCCCGGGCGATGGCCTGCAGCAGGCGCGGGGCCCCGGTCAGGCTCTGCAGGCCGGCCCCACAGGTGGAGAAGAAGGAGCCGATGACGATGACCCAGGGCGACGGCCAGGCCAGCATGCCAATGACGAGGTTCCCCTGCAGGGCCTCCCGAACCTGAGGCGGCAAGAGTTTCCAAGGTGCAGCTGAGGACAGAGACCGCTTCCTAGCCCCCGAGAGGGAGAGGCAGGGCCCCGGAGCCCAGGGTTGCGGTGTGGGCTCCAGGCTCCAGTACAGGAGGGGCGCACGGGCCTGAGCCCAGCACGCTGGCCGCTGGGACACCCTGCCCTCCCCAGGCTCAACGCAGGTCATCAAAGGAACCAGCGCTGGCCCAGGAGCTCCCGGGAGCCATGAATGAAACGTACTTATCTCGCAAGATCACGCCTTCAATGCAGGCCCCGAAAAGCACGATGCAGGACAGGTCTGCAGATGGGGTCAAGGATGCGCAGGCAGCACACACTGGCTGGAGGCGGGCCTGCCCCGCCCCCGCCCCGCCCTGCCCCGCCTGCCCACCCTGCTCGGGTCACGGCCCCCTGGACAGGACACCTCAGGTCAGTCGGGACGGGCCTGGTCCTCGCCATGACCACTGCTCGCCGGCTGGGGAGGCGTGAGCTCGGGAGAGGCAGCCCCACCAGCACGGCAACACCAGGGACCCCCGCTCGACGAAAGCGTGGCTCGAGCACACTCGTGGCTGCACATGATCACGCGCCACGGAGCTGTGTGCTCACTGCGTGCGGTTCCCAGGCAAAGCCACGCCCTTCAACCAACCCAGGCTGGAGTCCAGGAGTCAGGGCGAGGCCAGGCCGGCCTGGCCCCTCCAGGGCTGCCTAGAGGCGGGGGTGGGGGGCACCTGGAGGCGGCCCCAAGGGCGCGGCCACAGGTGAAGGACGGACGCACAGGCGCCCACCCGCCCGCCCACACGCGGCCCCCACACGGCCCCGAGGATGGTGGGGGGCACCTGGAGGAGGCCCCAGGCGCGGCCCCAAGCGAGGACGGCACAGCCGCCTGCCCGCCCGCCCGCAGGCAGCCCCCACTTGGCCCCGAGGATACAAATGAAAGACGTGGTCGCGATGGCCAGGATGGTCCCAGTGGGGATGGACTTCTGGGCGTCCCTGAGGTCCCCGGACCGGTTTGAGCCCGCCATGATGCCTGTGGAGACAGAGGGTGGTGACGGTTCCCGGGCACGTCTGGGAGATGCCGCCCACCCAGCCCCATCGGGCAGAGTCCAGCACGGTGGGGGGCAGGGGGCTTCCTCACAATGCACGGGAGAGACCCCGGGCTGCATGAGGCGGCTGTCGGCACGCTGGGCCTCATAGACCAGGCTGGACCTCACTGCACGCCGCGGGACTGCAGGGCACGTGAGTGGGTGCCCCAAGGTCCCCAACAGTGTCCGCAGGATCAGCTGCCTGGTGTGAACCAAGTCACAGCACAGAGCAGAGCACGGCTCAGCCCCGTGCACCAATGCCAGAGCCAGCCTCTGTGAGCATCCAGCTCGGACCTCGTCCCCTGAACGCCATTAATCCCCGCAGCCGGGAGTGAGAAAGTCCCTGTAGGCTGCTGCCAAACGCTGACTCACCCCAGGCCAGGCCCCCCCCATCCCCCGCAGGGAGCAGCTTCCGCCTCCACCCCCATCACCCCCAGCACATAAGCTCTAAGTGAGTCCATCTGAGCTCAGAGCACGTCCTCAGAGGCACATCTGTCAGCGCCTGTGATCTGTCCCAGAGGCGGCCTGAGCAGAGCCCATGGGTGTGGTACCACGGGGCATGGAAACGCACCCACAGGGGAGGCTCCTATGCCCTCATCACCGACAGGTGGCGAGACAGGCATACAGGAGAAAGACCCCCAAGGGGCTGGACCCCACCCCCAACTACCGCCTAAGTGAGACGTGACCCACTTCCACGGAGAGGCTAGACACATGCCTGTCCACCCCCGGCTCTGAGCCGCGTGCCGGAGGGGAGCAGCCCCCATCAGGCCGGCCTCCCCAGTGTGTGTGGACAGGCTCTGGGGAGCCAGGAGCAGGAGGGACCGACACACCACCACGGGCTGCTCAGTTGGCTCGGGGGGCCAGGGGACCACGGCCAGGCTGAGGGCTTCCCAGGAGCAGGTGTGTGTGCATGTACTCACATGTGTGAACCTATGGATAAGTGTGTGTGTGTATACGCATGGGGGTGGGGGTTGGCCTGCACCCCAGTCCCTGCAAGAAGACTCAGCTGACTCTCATAAGCACAAGGACAGCGGCCTCCAACAGCCGTCGCGTCCACTGCTAACACCAAGGTCACAGGGCTTCTCTGAATAGCCTGGCCTCTCAGGAGAGTGCGGGTGAACCTGCCCGACGCCACAAAGCTCCCCAGGGACCCCACTCGGGACAGATGGGGAGCAGAGACCCTTCGGCTCATTTCTTGAGCCAAAAGGAACCGGGCGGGGGGGTGCCCTGACCCACGGGAGCAGAGACGGGGTTGGGGGCAGAGATGGGGACGGGGGTGGAGGGGCCCTGACCCACGGGGGCAGAGACGGGGGTGGGGGGCAGGGGGGGAACCTGACCCACGGGGGCAGAGACGGGGACAGGGGTGTGAGGGCCCTGACCCGAGGGGGCAGAGATGGGGGCGTGTATAGGAGCCGGGGGCCCTGACCCGTGGGAGCAGAAACGGGGGCATGTGTGGGAGCCGGGGGGCCCTGACCCGTGGGAGCAGAAACAGTGGCGGGCGGGAGGGTGTGTGCTGGACCCCCGGGACCCGGGCCTCACCAGTCACGGACGGGAAGTAGATGCCGACCAGCATGGTGAAGTAGGTCATGATGTCGGTTAGCACGTAGGGCAGCCCGCGGGCTCGGGCCTCCTCTGGCACGGCCACTGAGGGCACCCCCTTCTTCTCCACGAACGCCCCCTTGTCTGCATACGCGCTCCACAGGTTGTCTGCGGGGGGCAAGGGGGGCTCACAAGACCCCAGTACTGGCCCAGGGCTCAGCTCCCCAATGCTGACCAATCAGAGCAACTGAGCCCAGAGAAAATTATGCCTCCTGACGGCCGAAGCAAAGGCTTCAGCACTGGAGTCTGAAGAAGACCTCCATCGTGGACACGTTACCCAACCGCCGCCCTCCACCTCTTCATTAACCTCCAACTGCTGCTCTGCAAGCCGAAAGCTAGGGGCATGATGCCGGGCGTGACCTGCCCCCTCCACGGCACACCAGGCATCTAAGCTTGGGGAGCACTAGCCTGGGGGCCCAGAGGGTCAGCAACCGGGGATGCAGTCACATGGCTACCAGCAGGACAGAAGGACAGGGCCCCAAGGAGGGGCGTGGACGCCCCCCAGCAGAGACCTGCGGGACACTCACAGGGGGACACTCACGGGGGGAGGGAGACGCTCAGCGGGGGGGACACACGGGGGGGTACACTCACCCACGGGGGGATACTCAGTGTGGGGGAGACACTCGTGGGGGGACGTTCACCCAGGGGGTAGACACACGCACCGGGGGACACTCAGCGGGGGCACACTCACCCACGGGGGCACACTCAGCGGAGGGGCGACACAGCAGGGGGCACACTCACCCACGGGGGACACTCAGCGGGGAGGGGGATGTTCACCCAGAGGGGACACTCACCCAGGAGGACGCCGCTGGCCACGCCCGGGATGCCCTGGATCTCGGTGACGTTGTTGTGCAGGAAGTACTGGTCGCAGGAAGCGGTGTCCGCGGAGCCGTTGCAGAAGACGCCCCAGAGCGTGGTGGCCGCTGAGCTGCTGTTGGCGGTGTGGACTTTGGCACAGACGTCGAAGCCACGTCGGGACAGCGTGCGGTTCCCCAGCAGACAGACCCTGGTGGGGGCGGGCAGTGAAAAGCCTCTGCCCACTGTCCCCCTCTGTGACCGAGGGCAGCTCAAGGGTCTCTGGGGAGGAGCTGCTGACACCCTCCACTCGGCTACAGGTGTGTCCGCGAGCAGCGTGCGCTGGTCTGTCCCACCACCCTCTGCTCTGGGGTGTCTGATGTGGCGCAGACAGCTCACCCACAGGCGCGCAGCAGCGCACAGGAGTCGGGGCGGGGGACTCAGGGCCAGCACCTCCCACTCTGGGCGCCCCCGACCCGCCCCATGTGGGCAGCACTGGGGCTTGCTCGCCCGGTGACCGGGGCTGCTGCCTTCAATCCCGGAGGGGACAAGGAAGGAGCCTGCTCAGGGGCTCCGGCGAGCACAGGCCTCGGCCGGGAGCGGCGCGGTGCTGCCAGACGGGCCCCAGGCCTGCCAGCCCGCCTTCAACCCAGCCAGAATGCTAACGGCTGTGGACACGGCCAGCCCCCAGCCCGGCCGACACGTGCGGCAGGCAGAGCCCCAAGATCCAGTGGAGGACTCACGGGATATCAGGCGGGTCAAAGGCGGTCTTGATGACGCCGGGCGTAGATGGCAAGGATGGAGAGCACCACGCAGGCCAGGAACACCAGTGCCAGCTTGTTGACGTACTTGACGCCCACGAAGACCACCGTGGCCATGACAGCCAGCGTGCAGGTCCCGTACACGCGCATGTTGTGCAGCAGGGCCACGGCTTCACCCCCTGCGCGCTCCGGGCGCACGAGCGGCTGCGCCGGGCGAGATGTAGGTCTGCAGGGCGTGGGCACAGGACCAGGTCAGGAGGGCCGCCCACCCTGCCAAGGGGACCCCTGGGAGCAGGGAGGGGCCGGGCGCCAGCGTTTCCCAGAGGGCCTTCTCAGGGGCTCTGCGCTGGGTGTCCCCGGACCCCGTGAGCCCCCATACCCACAGATGCACTGGGACAGACCCTCGAGTCACCAAACAGGGGCATCGGATGCCCACCGACGTGCTGGACAAAGGAGCCTGGGCCGAGACAAAGCACTTACCAAGAAAATCTCAATGGTCCCCAGGATGTACATGGCCCCTGCAAATGTGGTGCCCAGGTAGAAGCAGAGGCCCACGGCGCCCCCGAACTCCGGCCCCAGAGACCGCGATATCATGTAGTAAGAGCCGCCCGCTGCAAGACATGCCGGATGGGGCCCAGCAGGTCACACACGCGCCGCCGGCCGAGAACACAGGCCTGCCGGGGTAGGCAGGCTCACCCCGGAATGGGGCGCGAGGCGGCGGGCAGGGGACCCGCCTGGCATCCCCGGCACCTCCTCCCAGCAGGCGGCCGACTTTGGCCGCCGTGACTGAAGGAGGTGCAGCTCCAAGCAGCAGCCCAGGGCCGAGACCACGGCGGCCGGCACCTGCATTCTCTTAACTTCGCCCGAGAACACTTAGAAAGCTGGGTCACCTGCTCCACGTCTCACCTCTGGGTGTGGTGGCACCCAGCTTGCCGGCCCACCCCTGTTCCTCCTGCTGGCAGGCTGAGACCCTACTCAGACACCAACCAGGGGCCGTGCGTGGCAAGGGGCACCTGGAGAACACCTGAGGGCCCACATCCTCCTGAAGAGTGGCGGGCCCCTCAGGAGGCTGACCACAAGGCCCTCCCTGGGACACCCCCCCAACCCCGGCCACCTCCCCCAGCCCCACGGCGCTTGGTTTAGTTTAGTCCTGGCAATGACTTGCCTCGGGAAGAGAACCACAATCTGGAAGAAACCAGAATCCAGAACCAAAGAGACACCACGGCTGTGAGGCGCCAGCCCCACCCAGGGGTGGCAGCGTGGCCAGGACAGGAAACGCCATGGGGGCGTCTCGGAGGAGAAACCCAGTCTCACAGGGCCCCTGGGTGCTCGGGCTCCAGGGGACAAGCTGCAGGTACACACCCACCCTGGCCTCACAGGAGCCCCGAAGCGCCTGGGGCTGGGGGCTCCCTGTGCACCCTCCCTGTTCAAGCCCCGTCTCTGCTCACGGGGGCCCTGGCGGGCGAGCCCCCAGCCGTCTGCCCCCTTGGGACGCAGGCTCCCCTCCTGCCACGGGACTGCCCTCTGCTGTCCCCAGGCCACCCGGTGGTGGGGGTGCTTCAGACGCTCAGTCGTGCCCGACGGTCTGCGACCCCGTGGACTGCAGTCCGCCAGGCTCCTCTGTCCATGGGATTCTCCAGGCAAGAAGACTGGAGTGGGCTGCCATTCCCTTCTCCAGGGATCTTCCCGACCCAGGGATCCAACCTGGGTCTCCTGCATTGCAGGCGGATTCTTCACCACTGAACCCCCTGGGAAGCCCGAGGCCACCCGGGATGCAGATAAAGGTCACAGGAAGTGGCTACGCAGCCCCTCCCCGCCTCCCCGGCTGCCCACAGCTCCCCTACCTGGGACCACGCCGTTGGTCGCAATCGCACTCATGGAGATGGCGGTCAGCATCGTCTGCGGATAAACAAGGAGCCTCTCAGAAGACGGAGGGTTTTCAAGACACCTCAGCACACAGATGGCGCCAGGCCTGGGCGGGAACACCTACAGGCCAGCTCCCAGCTTCTGACCACAGAGGGGTCAGGCGGCCACGTGGCTGGAGCACTCAGGACCTCGGCTACTTGACCCCCAACGTCGAGCTCCTGGGATCACCCAGGGGTTGCCCAGCTCAAGGCCCTCCTGCACTGAAGGGCTGGCTTCTAGCGGGTGCCCACTCCCCGTGGGAGGCAAGGGGCCCCGTTGAGATGCCCATTTCCTGGGAGCACACAGGGGGAACCCCGAGGAGGCACACCTCCTGTGACGTGCCCAGGACCCCGTCTGCGCAGCCCCCACCCTGGGGCGGAGGACCACAAGCACCTGTCCAGGGCGGGCCGTCTCCCCCCACCACCTGCACAGGGGGCCACACCTGCAGGCTGCAGGGCAATCACTTCACAACCTGGAAACCTGACAGAGCAGCCCCGGGAGGCTCGAGGCCTCGGCAACCCGCCGGGCAGGTCCTGCCACAAGCAATTCCAGCTCACGAGGCCCTGCTCTGTCTCCTGCTTTCAGCGGTTTGGGGGAGATTCTTCCAAAGATGCTCCCGGGGGAACTAGGTGCAGAACAACACGGCGCGACCCCACTGTGACCCCACCGCCGCGGGGCGGCCAGGGGCCCTGCTCATCTGCCCGCTGGGTCCTCTCATGCTGGTGGTGCTTGCAGTCAGAGCGGCTGAACGGCCCTCCTTGCCACAGGAATGGAGGCAGGGGCCAGGGGCCACTTGAGAGGGCCTGGTGCGCCCGGGTCTGAATAAGTCACCAGTAGGCGTCCCCTCCTTCCAATGGGAGCCCCGGAAACACCCAGATGCTCCCAGCGGGCAGGGGAGCTGCTGCAAGCACAGGATGGCCAGCTGGGAGCGGTGACCGTCCAGGGATGCTCACTCACCCTGCTTCCGTGGAGACCTCAGCAGCCCCCAGCCCCACCCACCCGTCAGCAGCCAAGGGCCGACCTGCCCACGGGCGAGGCTGGGGGTCCCGACAGGGGACCCTGATGGCTGGCCCTCTGCCCCATGCACAGCCAAAAGTGGGGGCACCCTCACAGGGCCCCGACACCCCCCCCTCCCACTCACGCAGGTGCAGCACATGGATACGATCAGGAACGACTCCAGCACGCCGGCCGTCCCCACGATCCACGTGAGGCGCAGGAAGAGGATCACGCCCAGGATGTTCTGCAGGCAGGGCAGGTAGACGCCGATGAAGGTGCCCATGCCGGGGCTCTGCAAGAGGCGGGGGCCGTCAGGGCCGGGCCAGAGCCGCGTGCAAGCCGGGGACAGGAAGACATGGAGAGGCTGCCAGGGCCAGGCCAGCTCCCCCTCAGCCCAGGAGCCGCGTGCATGCCCTGGGCCCCGGAACCATAAGCCCCAGGGATGCAGAAGATGCCTAGGGCTCGGACAGAACCCGGAGCAGGATCCCCCACCTCGGGCGGGGGCAGGCTCCACCCTCCTCTCCTAGGAGCGCCACGAGAAGGTGGGGAGATAGAGCGACCTGCCCAGCACACCTGCACCCCAGTCTTCAGGAGACCCTGACTTGGAGGAAGAGAGGCCGGGGGAGGACCGGCCGGGCACTAGCCGCCAGGCCCTAAACCACGACAGGCACTCGCCGGGTCCTGACCGCAAGGTGGACGTCCAGCGAGGAAAGACCCACGAGGGTGTGGGAGGCACATGCCACCTGCGGGCCACCCCTTCCCAAGGGTCCCGCCCGCACGGGGCCCAGACGCAGCCTGGTAGAGGGGTCGCCCCGCTGCAGGGTAACTGCGGGGAGGGTGGGAGGGCACATGACGCAAACGGCCGGGACCCCGCACAGACCATGGCCCGGGAAGCCACCCGGCAGAGAACAGGGGCCGGCGGCCGGCGAGACCCCAGCGTCGGGGCTTGCGGCCGGCGAGACCCCAGCGTCAGGTGGCCCACTAGGGATCTGGGGACACCCGGCCAAAGAGAGAACGTTTAACGGGGGAGCAGCTTAAACTCTGGGTGAGCAAGAGGAAAAAAACTGGAGAACCGGCTTGCAAAAACACTTTCCGTGAAAGTATCCAGGCTGCCTGAAATGGGGCATCCCGTGGAGGCTGGGGAAACGCAGTCCGGCCCCCAGACACCCCCTCAAAGGAAGCCGGGGGGCTTCTGAGGAAGACCAGGCGGGCGACGCAGGAACACCTGCAGAGCAGATGCCCCGGGAGCTGACTCTGTGGGGCAGCGATGGCCAGGGAGGTGGGTCAGAGGCCGGGCGGGCTCAGCCTGAGGCCAGGACAGCCCCAGAGCCCAGCCCCCGGGTGCTGGCGTGTGATGATCGAAGCAGCTACGGGGGAATCTGGGGGAACTGGGGGCTCAGGGCCTGGCGGCAAACGAGAGGGTGATGCGAGGCCAGCACCCAGCCAGGGCCAGCAGCTGAGATGAGCCCCGTCCTGAAAGGCTACTCAGGGGCCCCAACACTGCAAAAGAGGCCACTTTTAAGGGTCAACCTGAGTGGTCCCCAGGCCCAGGACATGAGAGGTGCCTGGACCCTGGAGAAGGCACCTTTGGGGGACCGATGCCCCACCTCGGTGCCCCTCAGTTGGAGGGACCCACACTCAGTCCTCGGTGGGGCAGCTGGGGCATCCGGCAAACCCAGCCACACGTTACGCACAGGGTCCCAGGCTGCCTGCAGCACCTGCTCCCAGCCCCCCGGGGATGGGGGACGGAGACCTGGGCTGTCTGCCCGGGACACGAGTTCACAATCTCCCCTGTGCACACAGGATGTTCGCAGGGACCTGCAGGCAGCTCAGCTCATCTTGGGAGAGTCCCAGAGACAATGCTCAGAAATAAGGCCCCTGGGAAGGTGGGGCAGGATAGGGCCCAGGACAACCCAGGGGGCGGGGGGCCTGGGTGGGGGCACCTTGGCCTGGGAGCCAGGGCAGGGGGCAGTCACAGGCCAGGGGCCCAGGGGCCCATGGTCGGGGACACCTTGGCCTGGGGGCCAGGGCAGGGGGCTCGGGGTCAGGGGGAATCTTGGCCTGGGAGCCAGGACAGGGGGCAGTCACAGGCTAGGGGGTCTCGGGGGTGGGGGCCTGGGTCCGGGGGCACCTTGGTCTGGGGGCCAGGGCAGGGGGGCAGTTGCAGGCCAGGGGACCCGGGGTGGGGGCCACCTTGCGCTGGGGGCCTGGGGCCCAGGATGGGGGTACCTTGGCCTGGGGCCCAGGGTGGGGGTCTCACTTTGGCCTGGGGCCCGGACTGGGGCTCACCTTGGCCTGGCGCCGCCGGCTGTCCTCCGCTTCCTCATGCTCCACCACGCCCTGACTCAGGTTGGTGTAGTTGGCTAGCTTGTTGAGCAGTGAGGACACCATGGGGTTGCTGTCCATCTCCTCCTGTTTTGGGGCCGAGCTGTGGAGTCAGTTACCCATCCCCACCCCGGAGATATCGCCCAGTTGACCAGATCAGCCAGCCGGGGGCTGCCCCTGCTCTGTGTGCCCTGAGGCCAACATATCCCAAGTGGGCAGGGGGCTCTGGACGCAGCTCAGGGGTCAGGGATTCGAGGTCAGAGCTCTAGGGCTCCCAAATGGCCTGGGTCTAGCCCCTCCGAGGGGCTCCCTGAAGCCGCGGCTGGGACCCTCCGTTCACCGTGAGGCCGGGGGTGGCCTCTGGTGTGGAGGACAACTCCTCCCGCCTCCTCCTGCTCAGAGGGGGAGTGAGGCTCACCTCGAATAGCGCCATGTTCTTCCCTTCGTACACGCTCTCTGTGTCCGCCTCCCCATGGCTGATGAACGGGCTGCTCTCCCTGGGGTGTCCGTCTCCTGCGGGGCAGGGCACAGTCAGATGGGGAGGGGCTCAGTGAGACGGGGCGGGGGCTCAGTGAGACGGGGTGGAGCCCGGTCAGACGGGGCGGGAGTCCCGGGGAGGGAGTCCCAGGGAGGGGGTGAGAGGGGCGGTGACAAGGGAACGGGCTCCTCTTGACCTGGCCCTCACACCCTCGGTGATCCGTCCAGGTGAGGGCACCAGGCAGAGACGAAGCTGAGGGCAGAGCTGGATCCAAGAGCTTGGGGCCCGGCTCCAGCATCACAGGTCCCCCAGGACTAATATCTCATGCCCAGCGGCTCCCGCCAGCCTGGCCTTGAGTGTCAGCGGGGATCGGCCTTTGTAACGAGGCTCTGCCCTGACAGCGCCTCCAGTCCCGGGCCTGGGGACCCCGCCACCCCCCGTGAGGGGCCTGGAGCCCACATGGCGCACCCACAGGCAGGTGGCCCACCGCAGCCCTGCCGCCTCCGCAGCCCGACCCTGTCGGGAAGGCCTGGGCCGCCAACCCCACCGCGAGTGTATGGAGACCACGGGCACCAGCCGTCCACAGAGCAATGATGGGTCAGCCCAGACCCTCACACACGGGCCTAACCGTGTGCTCCAGCGCAACATGAGCAGAAAAACCAGGTGGGCACGGCTCTCAGCATGGCCCTGGCTCAGGGTCAGCGCCGCTCTGGGAGCTGCCCGGGACCCAGGTGAGCTCGAGGAGTGGCCGGGCCTCCTGCACGTCAGCACCACCCATGGGCCTCCTGTGGTGGGCCCGGCCCTACTGAAAGCACTGAGCGAGGACTCGGGGAAAAGGCACCCGAAGCCGGCTTCTCTCGGGCCCCGGGCCACCCCAAGCGCAGCCGCAGCAGAGAACCACCCACCCACCAGGCCCTGTCGGGGGTCGGGGTGGGGGTCACTCGTGGGTGACCCCCAAGTCCCCAGAAAAAGCCCAGCCCAGACGCACAGGGCGAGCGTGTTCCATCCATCCACATCCCCACGCCTCACCACGAGACAAATGAGCCCCTGGGGCTCAGGGGTCGCCCCCGCCGGGCCCCTCAAAATCCAGAGGCCCCACTCAGCTCCACGCCCCACCTCCCAGGCCTGCCAGCCCCTCCCCAGAAGCTGGCCAGGGCCCAGCCCGTGGAAACGCTCGGTGGGCAGAGCCCTGGCCCCTGCTGAGCGAACCTGCACTGCCTGCCGCCAGCCCCAGGGACCAGCGTGGGGGCACAGGTCTGTGGGGCCCAGAGATGAGGTCAGTGCTTGCCAACAGACGCTAGGAGCACGGGTGAGAGCTGGAGGCAGGGACAGGGCTGCCCACGGCCCCTCCAGCTGCCCACATGGCAGGGGTGGTGCCCAGACGAGCCGACCACCCAGTGAACCAAGGTCAAGTAAACCTGAGGGTCACGGGCTGACGACACCCAGGAGAGGACGTGCCTGCTGGGGCTCCTGAGCCCCAACATGAGCTGAAAGCCAAGTGGGGACCACCCTCCTCAGGAGAGAGGCCACAGGGGACATAGGCCGGCTCCAGAAGGCTCAGGAAGGTTCCGGAAGGGGAAAAAAAGAAGACGGAGGCAGGGCGTCAGGGTGCAGAGCACGGCAGGGCGCTTTTCACGAAAGATGTTGTTGGGCTGAGGGCGAAACCCAGGACCTGCACTCACTGCAGATCCTGGTGCCTGTGACTGGACCGCAGGGCTCGCGAGAGGAAACGCGCCTGTTCTGGGAGACGCAGACGCACAGCACCGGCGCCTGCTCGCTGCAGACGGAACGGAGCGCGGGGCGGGAGGGCCGGTGCCAGGGGGCGCGCGATCCTGCGCGCGAGTGTGTTCTCTGAAGCCGAGGTTCTGGCGTCCGGTTGGAACAAAGCCCACAGCACACACCCAGGGACCCCGTCTCCTCCCCAGGGCGTCTTCCAGACTCCGGGGGGTCGGACCTGCGTCTCTCACGTTTCCTGCACTGGCAGGCTGTCTGCCACTCGCGCCGCCTGGGAAGCCCTTTAAGAAACACAACTGCCTCCAGCTGGGCGAGAATTCGCGCCTGAGCGCCCCCTCCCTGCTCGGCGGGCGCCTCCTTCCCGCCGGTCACTCAGCGTCCTTTCCCGTCCCCAGGACCAGGCTTTTCTGGTAATAACAATCCTTTTTCTGGTAACGAGAGGCTGGCGTTTCTGACTGAGTCTCTGGCGTAAACGGAAGCTTCAGAGAGCTGTCTGCGGAGGGGACGCTGGAGGACATGCAGGCCGGCCCAGCCCCAGGCGCCAGCCGCCACGGGAGGGGTGTCGGGTTCCCTGTCTGCCCAACCTTGCACACAGTCTCGGCCCCTGCCTGGGTCTTGTGTTTCTCAGCCAGGAGAGGCGGCTGGCGCGGGCAGGGCCTCCGCTCTGCTCAGCACAAACGCCCTGGGTGCCCACCCCAGCCCCCCTCCTTGGAAGCACAGCCTGTGGTTGGGGGCCTCTGGCGGGTCGGCCTGAAAGCCCCTGGGCACAGGGCGGCCGGGCACCTGCAGAGGGTCTAACTCCCAGGCACGGCTGGGAAAGCAGGCGGCGACCTCAATCGGGAGCTGGGACAGCCCACCCGTCCCCCCGTCCGGGGGGCTCTGAGACCAGAGGCCGGAAGGGAACAGGAGGGGCCGGGGCACGGGAAAGGGGCACCTCGAGGTGCGTGGACCCAGGCCAGGAGACGCACACGCGGGGACAAGCGCCTTCCCAAGCAAGCAGCGGCCACGGGTGGGGGGGCTTGGACCGGGCCGGGGGCAGCCTTCTCCTCAGCCTGCTCCAGCCGAGACCCCCGACTAAAGGTCAAAGAGCAAGCGCTTCCTGGGCTCCCCTGGAGGCCCAGGGGTGAGGAGCCGCCTGCCAAGCAGGAGACGTGGGTTCCGGCCCTGGGCTGGGAAGGCCCCACATGCCCTGGAGCAGCTGAGCGCGTGGCCCGGAGCCCGTGGCCCACAGCAAGAGGCGCCGCCACAATGAGAAGCCAGTGCTTGCTGCAGCAGAGAAGGCCCGGCAGCAGCAGAGACCCAGCACGGCCGAAATAAAAACACAGGGCACCTACACCCCGAGAGCAGGGTCGTAATTAAAGGGAAAATCCAACGTTTCCACCCGAGGGGCTCACCTGTGCTTCCACAAAACGGAAACACCTGTCACCCTGATTCACTCTTACTTCTGGACAGCGCCCGCTTTTATCTCTCAAGGGAGCAGCAGGTCACAACTCCTGTGTGCACAGAGGAGCCCCTGGCACGGAGACCCCCGGGCCTGAGCCCTCCGTTCACATGGGGCCCGGACCCCGCTCGGGGCTCCCAGCCCCATCCGTGCCAACTCTGCGTGTTCGTGATGACAGGGGCCCAAGACTAGCCCAAGCAGAGGGAATCCCGGGGCCCCAAAGCATCCCTCCTCCTGTCGGGTCTCCCGGTGCCCCCGAGGGCCCAGTGGCCTTCAGGCCATGTGACGAGGGCGCCCCAATGCAGATCAGGTGTCTGGGGCCAGGCCGGCCAGGAGGGCAGGCCCCACCCTGCCGTCCCCAGGCCAGGGCGCTCAGGACAGGCAGCCCCACGGGTTAACCTGGGGCAGGTTAACCCCCACGGTTAACCCCACGGGCAGGCCAGGCTCGCGTCAGGCGTCTAATCACAGAATGGCCTGGAGACCGTGGGGCGGACCCCCACTGCCCGCAGCAGAGCTGGCCCATCTGTCCATTCCCCCTCGCATGCACAGCCCACCTCGGTTCACAGGCGGGGTCCCCTCAGAAGCCCCCCAGGTGAGGAACGCAGGGCTCCCGCACGGCACTCTGGCTCCTGCTCCCCCGGAGGAGACTGGGAGTCCCTGTCATGATCACAGCAGGGCCTCTGCAGAGCGTGGAGGGTGGCCAGGACCAGGCAGGGGCAGAGCCCTGGCCAGAGCCCTGCCCGCCGAGGCCCCGAGGGCAGCAGCTCCCTCCCGCCTCCGCGCTTGGGGTTCAGCACGAGTCTCGGGAAAGGCCCCAGATTCAGGGCCAGAGGCATTCCCAAGGGTCAGCTGGCCCACAATGGCCCCTTCCTGACACCAAGCACGGGTGGCCTGCCCTCTCGGGGGCGCAGGGCACCTCCAGGACAGCGGCCCCACCTGCCGACCTCGTGGTGAGCCTAACCGGCCACCCCCTGGGCTCCCCATACAGCCACAGCCCCCACGGCGGGCTCTCCTCCAAGTCACCTGGGGCTAGGACCCGGAGTTTTAGGTCCCACGACACTCAGAGTTAACGAGCACCCCCTGCCCTCCATGCTCCGCGGCCAGGATTGACGCTGGATCTGAAATCCAGGGCCTGGGCACCAGTGCATGCCCCGAGGGGCACGGGCCAAGAGCTGGAGAAAGAGCACCGCTCGAGCCCGGGGGGCTCCGCTGCTCCCACGGCAAGCTGGGGCTGAAACAGTGACTCACTCTGCGGCAAAGACAGGAAGCCCTGAGAGGACAGCAGCGGCCAGGAGCGCCCACGGCCCCTCCAGCAACACCGCCCCCCCGCACGGCATCTCCTCCGGCGTCTGTCCTGGAGGGCCGGCCGGACTTCACCCGGGGCTCCGGCGGGAGACGGACGCTCCAGCCCACAGCTGAGAGCCGCGAGGAGGGCGACAGGTGGATGGGTGATGAGACCCCCGAAGCCTCTACAGTGGGGACGGGGCCCCCAGAGCCTCCGCGGGGAGACAAGACCCTGGAGCCTCCACAGGGGGGATGACACCCCAGAGCCTCTGCGGGGCAGATGGGCCCTGAGCACCAGAGGCTCTGCAGGTCTCCCTGACCCTCGCTCTTGGCCTGCGAGGCCCCTGTGCCATCTCAGGGAGGACCAGACGCTGAGACGCCATGTGCCAGGGGCCTGGCCAGGTGACCCCTGGGTTGGCAAATTTAGTCTCTGTCCTGTGCACCCAGATCTTCTGCCCCGCCTGAGCCAACCCCACCACCAATACAGCCCCCTACCAGAGCTACAGGCAGCATCGTCCCACCCCCGGACCACGGTGCAAGGTGGGAGGCGGGCCCGGCACCCTGCCCCCACCTGGGAGTGCCCTCCACACGGGTGCGCCTGGCATCTGGCTGGCCGCCCAGAGCCAGCGCCTGGTGGGCGGGGGAGCTCAGTGTGGAGAGGCGGGCAGGGCCTTCGTGAAAGGACACTCACTCCCGGGGGCATCCCACCACCAGCACCCTGGCATGGCCAGGAATGAGCCAAAACCCGCAGCTGGCAAGGCTCACCGGCCCAGCTGTGTCCGCTCACTGCCCGCGAACCCGCCACCGCCGCCTCCCGCGCTGTCCCACAGAGCCCAGGGACAGAGCTGCTCCTGTGAAACACCCAGGACGGGAGGGACTCAGAGAAGGACTCAGGAGGTTCTGGGTGGGCGGAACACGGCCGCCCCTCAACCAGGCCCCGAGGCCACGGCCGCCCCAACAGTGGGGCCGCAGACACCATCTGCTGAGACGGGCGGCTCTGGGCATCTCGGCTACCAAGAGGCGCCAACACCGAGGAGCAGCCGAACACCGGAGTGCACACAGACGCATGGTCAGCACGCGCGTGTGGGACGGGGCACAGCTGGGCCCTCCCGAACAGAGTGTGTTCCAGGGACTTTCCTCCCGTCTGGCATGACCCCGCGCCGGGTGGTGAGGGCCGCTGGTGGACTCAGGAGCCTGGCTCCCTGCCTCCCCCTCCGTCACGTGGGTGCTGCGGCCGCTCCGGCTGCTCCTTTCTCAGGGACCCGCGGCTGTGATCCCAGCCTAGGTAGGGCACAGAGCTGGCCCAGCCAGGGCCGAAGGCGGGAGGTGGGCACCCTAGCAGCCTCTGGGGACGGCTCCCGTTACGGGCTCAGGCTCCATCTGGCTGTGGTCAAGACCCTCTCAGAGAGAGGAGGAAACCCAAGACCCACCTGGGGCTCCTCTTCTCTGATGCTGGCGCCACACAATCCCTCCCCAGGGACCGTCCCATCCCGCGAGCCTCCCGAGAACCGGGCCTGACCCAAGGGCCACCTCTGGGACAGACCGGCTCCAGGGCAGGAGAGCAGGCAGGGCGAGAAGCCTCAGCAAGGTGCGGGGGGCTCTGAGGGGCCTCCTGACCCCCTGGGGGACCGCCCACTCTGGGGGACACCTGAGAGATGGTTCCCTGGGGGACAGCCTTACCCTAACCACGTGCAGACCCCAGACAGGCTTGGCTGCAGAGCAGCTGCAGGCCAGGCAGAAGTGGGTGGTTCTGGCTGCGAGGGGCAACCGCAGGCCGGTCCAGCTCCCTCCCAGCATGCAGCCTGAGGACAACTTAAGCCCAGGAAACTCGCGCAGGGTCATGGGTCTCACCCCCGGCCGCATGAAGCTCAGAAACTAACACCTCCCCCGACTCTGTGCTCAGAAAGAAAGCACCCCAAAAGAGGAAACTAAGGCAGCAGGGGCCAGCCTCTGGGCCCGAGCAGAGACGCGGGCAGCTGGCCCTGCACAGACGCCCGAGGCTCCAGAAAGACCCAGCACCAACGGCTCCCACCCACCCTCCGGGGGGCACGGCTGCAGGACCCCCCGCCCCCAGCCACAAGGGCACCTGGACGGGGCACTCACTGGGGCTCCTGGCAGCGGGCTCTGGGCCCAGCACAGCGCGGGCCGCCGTGGACGGGGAGCGGCCATGGATGGGGAGCCAGGGCGTTCATTCCTGGGCTGGTCCCACCACAGCAGAGCTTATCTGCACAGACCAGGCCTGGCTCTCGGGGAGTGCCCGCTTTCTCATAAAAGAAACGTGTTAACCCTTCGTGCTCTGCTCTCTGTGCAGACAGGCTGCCCCAGGACCCCGGAGCGGGCAGCCCACAGTGGCTGCCTGCCACAGCCCGCAAGGCCCCAGGCCCAGCTGCCAGGCCCAGGGGCCATCCACTCCTGCCAGGCCCCAGACCTGGCCTGGCCTCTGTCTCACGGGCCCCAGGGTGGGGGGTCTTCCCCCTCGAGCAGAGACGACAGCCACGCTCCCCACCGGACAGCAGCCTCTGCCCCGAAGCCTCCCGCGTGCGTGGCGGGGGATGGAGACCCCAGGCGGCCAGCCAGCGGCACACGTCCACCCACAGCCTGGGCCTCCGATTCCACCCTGAGCCCGATTATGGGAAAGGTACCCCCACCAGAGGCCACAGTCCCCCCAGCACAGCAGTGCAGGCTGACCCAGGGGTCACCCGGCCAGGCACCATGGCCTGCCAGGGTCGGCTCAAGACTACGGCCGTCGGGCAGAGCCCCGTCCCCACAGACAGGTTCTCTGGGAGCCAGGAAGAGGAGAGCAGCCCCCTCGCCCACGGTGCCTGGCCTGGCAGACACCACTGGCCACCCCCGGGCGCTGCTGTACAGCCTGTGACGCCCTGAGCTGCCGCAGATCAAGACCTTGGGGGCCCACGAGCCCATCGCCGTCCCTGGCCGGCCCCCCGGCGCTCCAGCGAGCCTCCCCATCCCCTCCTCCAGGCAGAGCTTGCCAGCCCGCCACCCGCCTCCACGCAGGGGCACGGTGTGCTCAGTGCCCAGTCGTGCCCGACTCTCCGCGGCCCTGTGGAACATAGCCCGAGGCTCCTCCATCCATGGGATTTTCCAGGCAGGAATCCTGGCGTGGGTTGCCATTTCCTCCTCCAGGGGATCTTCCCGACTCAAGAATCGAACCGGAGCCTTGCAGGCTGGTCCTTTACCACTGAACTTGGTGGCTCAGACAGTAAAGAATCTGCCTCCAATGCAGGAGACCTGGGTTCAGCCCCTGCGTCCGGGAAGATCCTCTGGAAGAGGGCATGGCAACCCACGGCAGGATTCCTGCCTGGAGAATCCTGTGGACACGGGAGCCTGGCAGGGTGCATCCCTGGGGTCACAGAGCTGCCACCTCACTTTCTTTCCTGCCTCTCCTTTGCCACTAGCACCACCGGGAAGCCCGAAGCAGCAGGCATTTAGAGTCAAGTGCTTGAGTCCCCTCCAGTCCCGGGGCGAGAGGGGGCCCCCTCTCCAGCAGGACTCGGGGCACCATCAAGCAGCAGGCCCCTGGGCCTGGAGCAGCAGTGGGTCCCTCCAGCCCAGCTGGCCGCCCCACCCAGGTCCCCAGCCTGGCACACCGGACACAGCAGCCCCTCCACACACCGCCCGCCGGCCTTCGGGGCCCCTTCTCCGATGGAGCCCGTGGAGCACACAGGAGACCCTCTGCCTGGGGCTGCCAGGCACCCACACACCGGGCAGTGCTCCAGCCAGTGCCCCAGATACACAGACACACACAAAGACAGACACGCACAGACACAGACACATACACACACAGACATGCACAGACACAGACATGTACAGACACACACAGACACACACAGACATGTACAGACACACACAGACACAGACACACACAGACACAGACACACACAGACACAGACACACACAGACATGCACAGACACAGACACACACAAACACGGATAGACATGCACAGACAGACCAGCACAGACATGCACAGACACGCATAGACATGCACAGACACAAACAGACAAGCACAGACATGCACAGACACACACAGACCAGCACACGCATAGACATGCACAGACAGACCAGCACAGACATGCACAGACACGCACAGACATGCACAGACACAAACAGACAAGCACAGACACGCACAGACACGCATAGACATGCACAGACAGACCAGCACAGACACAGACACACACAGACACACACAGACATGCAGACACACAGACCAGACACGTACAGACACAGACACACACAGACAGACACGCACACATACAGACATGCACAGACATAGACACACAGACACACACAGACACGCACAGACACGCACAGAAAGACCACCACAGACACAGACACACATAGACACACACAGACAAGCACAGACACGGACAGACACGCACAGACAGACCACCACAGACACAGACACACGCACACGCAGACTCACACACACACATTCACACAGCATCAACCCCTGGTGCCCTGCCGGCTCCAGGCCGCCTCTCTGTGGAACCCCCAGGGTAGGCTCACTGTCCCGTGGCTTCAGGCCCTGAGTCACTGCCCAAGGTGCCGGTCTCAGGCCAGGCCCCCTGCCCCCCACCCGGGGCTGCATCCCAGGGAGCCGCGCTTGAAGGGCAGACTGCGGGTCTGTGTGACTGTGGACAGCCTGCCTCCCTCTGCTTTGCTCAGGAAGCCAAGCCCGGCATAGGAGACTCAAGCCCCCAGCACCAGAGGGGGCCGCCCTCGCAGAGGGTGCGGCCGCTCCCGGCTCGAGGCCACAGCCCACCTATGAGCGGAGGCAGGTGGGTGCTGGCTTCTCCTGGATGGAGCAGCTCCCAGGGCAGGGGGCCTGCAGCTCAGAGGCCCCCCGGGCAGGATTGTCACACAGCCAGGGCACGAGCACCCACCAGATCGGCCGCAGCCCCTGCTTTCTATGTGGGCGGGGCCGTGGCTCCCCTGCCAGTGCAAGCAGCCCCTTGAGAGACCACCCTGCCGCCCAGCGGCTCGTGAAGCTCCAGTCTCCCCTTGCACCCTGAATCATGAGCCCGGGCCCTTCGGGGAGCTGCTGTCAGAGGTAGGCACGCGGGAGGATCTCTCACACCCAGAGTCAGGCAACAAGAACTGCTGCGTCACAGCTCAGACGCCCACCCAGCATAGCGTTGACATCGGGGGTCCAGGGGTGTTCCAGAGGAAAAGACCCCAGGGCGTGGTCTAAAGCTCCTCACAGAAAATGAGGGCACGTGAGCGGAGAACGGCCTCGGATCCAGGCACAGGCGTCTTAGCGGGGCCAGCATGGCCCACGGGGACGGGGCTCCCCTGGGAGGCAGCACCTCCAGCCCTCACCAGACGCAGGCACCTCAGCACACATGACCTGGCCCCGGGGACCTCCACGCCGAGGCCCACACACGCCTGCAAGCACGCACACACGCAGGTCTACAGGGCTCAGCGGGGAATTCAGAACACTTCTCCCAGCTTCCAAGAAAAGGACCCGTGGCCTGGAGGTGGGCGCAGGGAGGCCAGGACGCAGGCCGCCTGCCCCGTGAGCATCCAGGCCCGGGCTGTCCTGCGCTTTTAAAGGTTGGGGTCCAGCCCTCCCACCCCCTCCATCCAGCATCACAGACTCCGTGAGCGAGGTCCAGAGCCCAGACTACCCACAGATTCCCATGTCAGGGGTGCCGGACACGGGCCGGAGTCAGCCCTTCCTGCTCAGCGTACGTAGCCCTTCCTTCCTGGAGCCCGGCGACGGGGCAAGGCCGCACGCCTGACCCCGCGAGACGAGACTCACAGGCTCGTCTCGGGCTCCTGCAGCTGCGCTCACGTCCCTGCGCCTGGGCGGCCCGTGGGAGCAGCCCCTGGAGGGCCGCAGCCACACCAGGCACCGGGCAGCACAGAGCCTGCTCCCCGGACCCCTCAGTCCCATCAGGACCCAAGATGACGACCCCAGGGCTTCTGGGGTCGACGGCCTTGGCTGCCTTCACAGAGGTCAAGGAAGCCCCCAGGTGACCCTCAGGGCTTGAGCCACAGAGCAGGAAATCACAAGAAAGGCATCCCAAGAGGAACAGCCAGGAAGGAAAGGGAAGTGAGAGCAGAGCTGGGGGAGGGCAGAGCTGGGGGGGCAGAGCTGGGAGGGGCAGAGCTGGGGGAGGGCAGAGCTGGGGGGCAGAGCTGGGGGAGGGCAGAGCTGGGGGAGGGCAGAGCTGGGGGGGCAGAGCTGGGGGGCAGAGCTTGGGAGGGCAGAGCTGGGGGAGACGGGCGGGAGGCCCCCTGCAGGGGCTGGCAAAGTCCAGCGAATACCCAGGGGCACACAACGCCTCCCAAATACTGGATGCCCCACCCCCACTGCGCACAGGCCCCCCCAGCTCTAAGGCCCAGGCCTGCCAACCTGACTCAGCCAAGGTCATAACCGCAGCAGCAACGCAAGGTCAAGACTCGGGTGTCGGCCCCCGCACCCCAGCGGAGGCCCGGGCCCCGGACAGCCAGGAAGTGGGCCCTGGCTTCACACGCTGACCACGGGGCCCACGCAGGCCTGGCCCAGAGCAGGGAGCAAAGGCAGCCTGGGCCGGCCGCCTCGTGTCACGGGCTCACGCGCCAGGCCCGCGGGCTCGGGTGGGCAGACTCAGGCTGGTCGCGCGGCGTGGAAGCCAAGGAGGCTGCAGAAGTGAGCCCGGCCCCTCCCTGGGGGCAGCCCTCCCCCAGCCCTCAATTTCCAGCCTGCTCCAGCTCCGGGAGGGCCTCCCGGGCTCATCAGCACCATCAGGAGGCCCGCCCGGAAAGCCAGGCGCCTCCCCAGGGGTTCAAGGGCCAGCCACAGAGTTGGGAAGGATCTTCAGCGACCCTGTGGTGAGCAGGCACGGCCCCAGGCTGGGCCAAGGGGGCAAGGACCCCGCACACGGGTCTGTGAGGGGCTCCACCAGCAGTTCTATGCTGACGGGTGGGCCCCTCATCAAGCAGAACGTGAGCTGCTTCCCGGCCGCCCCATCACACTGGCAACGCCTTGGCCATCACGAGGCCTCTCGGGCACCACTGTGGGCTGACGGCTTGAGCAAGCTCCAAAAGGCAGCTCTGCGGGGGCGAACCTGCCTCTGCTGCCGTCCCTCTAACGCAGCGCGAGCGAAGGACAGAAGTCCCAGGTTCAGTTCTGCGCCAGCTCGTTCAAGTGCCAGGCTCAGCACAGACCCCCGGAGGGCTCGTCGACAGGCACACGAGACGCCCACATGTGGCGTTCGCCGGGGTCCCTGCCTCTGAACACGCAAGCAAATGCGATTCTAGACAAGCCCAAGGCAGGGGCTGCAGTGGAGAAAGCAGGAGCCTCAGACCGAGGGCGAGTAGGGGGCTCACAGCCCCCTGCAGCCATGTCCAGGTCTGCAGACAGCCACTGAGGCCCGCCTGAGAAGGGGCCAGCGGGTGGGGGGTGCCCTCCTGGCGGGCAGCAAGGATCCCCTGAGGACCCGATGGCTCCCGGGGCCTGCTAGCCGGAGTCGCAGTCGAGGAGGCTGGGCTCAGGGACTCTACCTGCAAGGCCCGCCTGCTTTCCACCGGGCAGTCGGCTGGAGCCCTGTCCAGTCCCATACCTCTGTGCAGCGGAAAGCAGGCAGACCCAAGGGAGGGGGCAAGACCCTGCGGAGCCGCCCTCACCGGCCGGGACGGTGCACAGCCCCGGAGGGACCCGGCCTCTCATCCTGGAGGCAGCTGGAGGGGCCTGTCGCCTGCGCTGGCGTCACCGGCTTTCCTGCTGGTCACCTGCTCCGATGCTGCAGTGACCCCAACTTCGACGGGGCACTGAGCCCAGAGACGAGGCGGAGCCCTCGGGCGATCCACCCACCCCCTGTAGGGAAGGCAGGACCTGGAGCCCCCGAGATGGAGAAGCAGGCCGGGGATTCCCAGCCCACCAAGAGAAAGTGAAAGTGCTATAGACCTCCGGGCTCCAGGAGCACAGAGGCAGGAGGACCCGGGTCTGAGCACAGTTCTGTGGGGGCGATGGAGGCCTTTCCCTGCCCGGCAGGGACCTGCTGTCCTTCCAGCTCAGGACCCCACAGGGCAGTGGGCTGGTCCTCCCGCAGCTTATCTGCCTGGCGGCCCTTTGCCCCAGAGCGAGCGGAACGCAGTGGAGCAGAGGCGGCCGGGAAGGAAGCAGGCAGGCACTCCGCCCCCCTCGGCCTCTCCGGGGGTGGAGGTCACACCAGGTCACCTGGGGGCCTGGGGACGCTCTCGGAGAGACCCTCCTCCGTCTCCACGGCTACCTAGGGCGTCTCGCACCTCCTCATGAGCCCTCCCCGAGTTGGGGGAAAGGCGCATTCTGCGTCCCGGGCCGGGGCGGCGTGGGGGAGGGACTCGGGGGCGCAGCATACGCGAGCCCGCGGCCCCTGAGGCTTCGCCCTGCGCCCCCACCACGAGGCTCGGGGAGGGGGCCGCGGCAGGCGGCGGACGGGGGCGGCGAGAGGGGAACCGCAGGGGCAGGCGAAGTGGTGGGAACTAGCGAGGAGGGGAGAGGACCCGGCGGGGCCCGGAGGGGGCGGAGAGCAGCCCCACAGCCGTTCCCGGCGCGCCGTCCGCCTCCCCGCCCCGCGGCCGCGCCTCCTCCCGAGACGCCCTCCCCTCCGGCCCCGGCCTCCCCCACCCGCCCGCCGCCCCGCGCAGCCGGGCCTCCCGCCTTTGTCCCGCGGGCAGGTGCGGCCGCGCTCACCCAGGCTCGGGCAGTCGGGCTCGCCGCCCTCGGGCGGGCCTGGCGCCTCGATCGGCTCCGCCGCCTCCTCCTGGCCGCCGTCCGCCCGCGCCTCCACGGGCACCACGGTGAAGTTGGTGGGCATGGCGAGCGCGGAGCTCCGGCCACTCTACGCTCCCCGCTCGGCTCCGCGCGCCCGGGCGCGGCTCCGCCCGCTCCCGCCGACGCGGCCGGACCAGGGCGCAGGGGCGGGGTCCGCGCGGCCCGCCCCCGGCCCGCCCGCCCCACGTGACCGCACCTGCCGGCCCGCCGGCCCGGGCGAAGTTTGTGCGCCCGGAACCGCGGCGGGCGCCCTCCGCCGGGAACCCTCCCTCGGCCCGCGCGCGGGGCCGCCGCCGCCGCCTCCGGACCCCCGGCCCGCCCCGCCCCGCCCCAGCGGCTGGCTTTCGGTTCCGGAGCTGCCCGCTTTGCCAATGTCCGGCGCAGCCTCTGCCCGCTCAGCGCCCTCGCTGCCAGCCTGCTGCCCGAAGCTGGACCCCTTCCGGCCTCACTGCCCCCTCACCCGAGAGGGCGTCTCCCCCCCCCTGCCTGACTCACCCAGAGCTCGGTTTAGGGAAGCGCTTCCCCCGGCGAGCAGGGGGCTCCGTCCACGAGAGACACAAGCGGGACACAGGTCACCAGGCGCTCTGCCGCGGGGCCCCCGCCCACCGGGGGCCCCAGGCCCATCCCCTGCCGGCTCGGGAACCCGCCCTGCCGGACCCTGGCGGTGTGCTCTGGGAGGCCCCTGGGGAAGGGAAGCTAGGGCATGAAGGGCACAGGTGGGCCGCCCGACTCAGGGTGCCACCTGCCAGGTGGCCTCCAAGCGCCCTGTAGTCTCAAAGACAAGAAGTCTGGCAACGGCTGAAAGTCCATCCAAGAGAAATGAGTTCAAAGAGTCGCAGCCGCTGGGTGCCGTGGGTCACCCCAGAAACGCTTTACAAAAATGAGGTGAAACGTATTTGGTGTGGGCAGCAGGGTCAGGGCACCGTAGTGAGTCAGGCAGGCCCAGGTCCTGTTTGAAAAGGCTTGGGGTTGCTTCCGGCTTCAGGCAGGAAAGTGAAAGTGTTAGTTGATCAGTCTTGTCTGACTCTGCTACAGACCTTATGGGATTCTCCAGGCAAGAATACCGGAGTAGGTTGCGGTGCCCTCCTCCAGGGGACCTTCTGACCCAGGGGTTGAAGCCGGGTCTCCTGCATGGCAGGCGGGCTGTTTACTGAGGCCTGGGGTTGCTGCAGGCCTTGGGCAGGAGGCTTTATCTAGATCTCTGGTCAGGGGTCTGGCTGTGCACTCCCCTGCCTTGGGTTCTTGTCAACAACCAAACCGCAGAGAGCCAGGCCCAGAAAAGCCGATCCCCATGGAAGACGAAAGAAGCAGTGAGGCGGTCCAGACTCCCACCCCCGGCCCCAGATTGCTGGGCCCACCGGGAAGGCTCCCCTGTCTCCCACCCCCTCCCCGGCAGCAGCCTTCTGAGGAGGGGCGCAGCTGACCTGGGCCACCCCCGCAGCCTAGCCTCTGCAGGGGGCTCTGCAGGCCTGTGGAAGGGGCCGGCGTGTCAGATGGCAGAGGTCGGCCTTTTTCAGTGCCAGCTGGCTTCCAAATGGACTTCCTCGTTCCGGAGCAGAGTCCCTACTGGGACAATACTATCAGCCAGTCTGCCCCTGAAACTAAGCAAACAGTTACAATGAGGCCCCCCAAACACAAAGGCCATAACTCCTCGAGGTGACCTTCAAAGTAGCGATTGAGGAGAAGGAAAGGACTCAACGTGAAGAAGCCGAGCCAAGGCTCAGGCTCAGGGCTGCGGATGGTGCTGGGTGGCTGTCCACCCCCATGCAGGTCGGGGAGGGTCCCCAGATGCTCTCTGGGAAGTGCCAGCTCCCTGGGGAAGATGACACCACGGATGCGGGGCTGAGGGGTGGGGGCAACAGACCCTCTCCTACCACTCACGAGGGCCCTGCATAACCATGGCTCAGAGAGGGGTCACCCCTGCCCCAGGCCTGGGACCCCCCACACACACACACCAAGCCAGCCCGGGGCCTCCTCCAGACAGCAAGCTCCCCGCCTGGAGAGAGCGGCAAACCCAAGGGCTGACCCCAGCCCCTGCCAGCGGCCTCTGGCCTCAGTTTCCTCATCTGCAAAACCGAGGGGTGGAGCTCCTGGCAAGCTCCTGGGGCCACCACGAGCTGAGACCCGCTGGGGCTGTGAGGAGGCTGGCAGGCCTCCTGCCCTCTGGGCCCTGCCAATAAAACCTCCCCGCCAACCCGCGCCCACAGGCGGCAGTAACTCGGGGTGGCAGTCGGTGCTGAGTCTGCAGAAGCCTTTGTTGGCGACTCCTGCATCCAGCCCCGCCACACACTGGACCCCAAGTCCAGGGCCCCCACCCGGGGGCTCCCCTTGAGGACCCAAGTCCCACGCACTCAGGAGCCCTGCATTTCGAAGCCTGGGGCGGCGGCCTGGCCCCAGCTCGCTCTGGGTCCCGTGGAACAATGCCTGGCTCCTGAATCACACCGTTGCCACCTGAGAAGCAAGCAAAGCCCAGCCCTCTTTCCAGGTGAAAGGGCTAAAGTGGAGTGGGGGTGGGGAGGTGCGGCGGGCAGGAGCCGCACAAGGGCACGTGTGGGTCCTTGCACATTCCTGTCAGTTTGGGATTTTTTCAAACTAAGTTTTATGGCTCTCAGTAAGTAGATTTCCTTTTTCACTACATGTAAAAGAGGCAAACATCAAGGACCTACTTAAGCAGCACAGGGAACTCTGCTCAGCGTCTTGTAGTACACTGTGAGGGGAAAATCTGAGAAAGAATGTGTGTATGTAACTGAGCCACTTTGCTGGACACCTGAAGCCAGCACAGCTTTGTAGGTCAGCTGGACGTCCAGTGAGACGGGAGGACAGACAGCAGAAGCGCCTCGCTTCCCAAGGGCCTCGCGGCATCTTGGGCGCTATCTCCACGCCCTCCTGTTCCCCGGGAGGCCCGGCCCGCCTGTCCCAGCCCAGGACGTCAGCTGCCTCCTGGCTGAGTGGCCCGCTCATCCTGGTGCCTGGATATCCCAGGCCCGCCCACTCTGCCCCTCGGCCTCTGGGGAGCTCCGCACACCCAGCAGTGGGCGGCACCTCCCTGCAAAGTCCCTGTCGGGCAGTGCTGAAGACCACCAGGCCCCTGAGACCTGGCGGGGCGGAGAAGGGAAACGACATTAAAAGAACACATGGCTTAGCAAGCCCGGGCCTGAGCGCTGGAGGGCTGGGAGCCAGTCACAGGGCAGACCGTCCGGGAGACCCCAGGGGGGCCGGCAGGACGTCTCACCTCCCGCCACCCAAGGCTGGGGCCCTCACACTGGCGGGCAGTACCCTCCTCGCCCAGGACTTCAAAGCTAGAACAACCGAGGGCCTCCCACTTCCCTTAAAGGCCGAGACACAGCCTGTCTAACTCCACAAGCAGCCTCTTTCCAATGAATCTCAAACAAACGCTTGCCGTCAGCTCTGGGAACAGTCCTCACAGGCCCTGGCCGGGGTGGGATGCGGGCGGGGCGGGGGGAGCACAGCCTCGGGTTCCAGGTTCCTGCCCTCGTTCCACCAGGAGGACCCAGAGCCCCCTGATGAGAGCGGGCGTCCCCACCCCTGAGAAACTCAGCCCTGTAATTTGAGGACTTTGCAAAGAGCTTTCCAAACCGTGCAGAGAAGGGATGGGGTGGCAAAGAGAAGCACCAGGCCTGGCCGGGCCCCACGGGATTCTTGGCCCTCCGCCCGCAGGGCATTCAGACGACTGGGCAAGCTCAGCCAAGGCCAAGGAAGGCCACTTTGGGCGTGACGGACCCTGAGATGGGAATCCTCCTGCCAGGAGAGAGGGTGGGCCTGGGCGGAGGTGGGACCGGGTGGGACATGGCCCAGAACAGGCCGGGGCGGGGCTGAACTGAGCTGAAACCCACGAAGACGCTGGCCGTTTCTGGGGGTCGTTCCAGCAGGCTCATTGGGAAGAGGGTCAGGGCCGAGATCTGCCGGGGGGCAGAGAGGGGAGGGGGCCCAGCTGCCTGGAGCCCCAGGGACCACAGCGCCCATGGCTGTAATTCTCCAGAAAGGAGAGGGGCCACAGTGCTCTCAAAGGGGACGCCCACTGCCCACCTCAGGGAGCGTCCTAGAGGGCGGGGCCGCACGCGACACCTGGTCCAGCAGGCCGGCCCCGCTGCTCTTTTGTGAAACCAGACCCTCCCTGGGAAAGCACATATGCTCGTCTGGACCTCAGACTGCAGACAGGAGCTAAGAGGTCCCAGGCAAGCTCGAAGAAGACCTCCCCAATCCACAGGACGCTCCAAGTCCCACCATATCGCTGGGGGTCGCACCTCTGGCAACACGGCGCTTCTCAAGCAGCAGGACCCGGGGGCACAAAAGCCGGTCCTGTGGTCACTGCGGGCCCCACCTGACCCTGTCCGTGGGCCCCAGAGGGGCCTGGAAGCCCGGAGCCCTCATCACCCCGGACCCTGACCCCCGAGGGCTGTCAGCTCTGCAGGGACCCTGGGAGCAGCCCCCGCCCTCGGCCATGCCTGTGTGTGACGCCACCTCCCATCCACCCTGGTCCGCAGCTCCTGTCTCGTCTCACCCTCGGCCCGGCCTCCAGGAGCAGAGACGACGCTCAGGGCTTCGGGGCTCTCAGCCCAGTCTCTCACCCTCCTGCCCCCCTCTGCCATCTCCAGGCAGCCCCCAGCCCCCTGCACGCCCACCCACCCCCAGCCCAGGCCTGGGACGGCTCGGGCGAGGTCAGGGCACAGCCGCCCTCGCCCGGACTCCCCAGGAGTTCCCGGGTGGGCCGGCACCAGCCTCCTGTGCCAGGACGAGGTGAGAGGCTGGGGGGCTTGACAGGAGTGTCAGCTTCAGACTCTGGAGCCCCTGACCTCCCCTCTGCTGCTTGGCTCTCCACCCAGGCCACGTGTGCAGGTGGTTCCCAACAGCAGTCCTCCTAAAGGGCGTCGGGTTCCGCGCGCGGCACTCGGGTCCCCTCAGGACCTTCCTGTTGACGCGGTGGCCAGGCTCCCGTCTCTCCCTCAGAGTGCCGTGGGTTCCCTCTCCCAGGACACCCCGTGGGGTGGCTCCGGGCTCACCATCAGGGAGGCCCCAGGCCTGCAGCCTGAGCTCAGTGCTGCAAAACACAGACGTGCGTAGTCGTATTGGACTCTCTGTGACCTCATGGGCCGTCCACGGATTCTCCAGGCCAGAATACTGGAGTGGGCTGCCATGCCCTCCTCTGGGGTCTTCCCGACTCAGGGGTCAAACCCACATCTCCTGAGTCTCCTGCACTGACCAGCGGGTCCTTTACCACTGAGCCTCCTAGGAAGCCCGCATGACCTGGGACACTCTTCACGAGAGGACCCTAAGTGGTCACTGGGCACAGTTGGCTGGCAGCCAACCCAGGCCTCTGCGGACCCTGGAAGGACCTCCCAGCAGAAGGGCAGGCACCGAGCGGGCGAGGGCGGGGCACGGGGTTCCCCGACTGGCAGTGTGCAAACTGGGCTCTGTCCGCCCAGAGACTCCACAGTACCGTGTGGGCCCAGAGATGCCCCAGGTGTTCCCAGCAGCAGGCCGGGTCAGTCCACTGCAAGCAATGCACATGCCCTGCCACAGCGACTGGTGAGCGGGGAGCGGGCCCTTGTGGTCAGCTGTGCGAGGCGGGAGGCCAGAGGGACCGCACCGTCCTGCCCGCTTGACAGCCGGGAAGGAGGACCAGCAGCCAGCAAGGACCTCTGCCAGGACAGTGAGCTGGACGGGGCTGGGTGGGGCTCCAGTGTGGACTAGGGTGGGCAGCCCTCACCGGGAGGAGAAAGACCATCGGACTCTTCACCATCTGAGCCCCCAGGGAAGCCGCCTGCTGGGCAGGCCCCACAAATACTCCGCCGCGTTCATTCACAGAAGCACGTGGTTGAGCGGCCACTGCCACCATCTCCATATCTGGGGCTTTCTCATACTGCAAAACTGAACTTGTCTCCCTTAAGCATCAGCTCCCACCCTCTCCCCCACTCCAGGAGCCCGCCGCCCTATGCTCCGCCTCTGTGGGTCTGGCCATCCGGCCCTTAGCCGAGACTCGCTCAGTGCCTGTCCCTCCCTGACAGCAGAGGCCCGAGAGCCTTCCACGCTGGGGCCTGCATCAGAAGGGCTTTTTAAAAATAATATTTATCTATTTATTTCACTGCTCTGGGTCTCAGCTGCAGCATGTGGGATCCGGTTCCCTGGCCAGGGATCAAACCCAGGCCCCCTGCTTTGGGAGCTCAGAGTCTCGGTCTCTAGATCACCAGGGAAGTCTCAGACATCCTTCCTTGGAAGGCAGAATCCCATTCCAGAGTCTGAATGGGCCGCACTGTGTTTACCATCAGCCACTGGCGGACACCTGGGTTCCTTCCACCTCTGATCACTCACTTCACTCCGTGCTCCTTGTCGGGGTCGTGGGGGCGCTTCCCAGGGTCTGTGTCAAGTAAACACAAGCATTTAAAGTGTGCTCCCTGTGGACACGGGGTCACAGAGGCGCACACACGTGCAGACAGCCCCCAAAGGAGACAGGAGGCCTCTCAGTGGCCGACTCTGACCAACAGACGGGGGTACCAACCCTCATGGGACACTCCTCTGGACCTGCTGCGTCTGGTGACATGCAATGGAGACAAAAATACCTCACAATCTTTTAAATGAAACAGCTGCTGCAGCCCGCAGATAAGCAGGCCACCTCAAGTGCCCAGGGCAGTGATTTCTACCCTATTATTACCCACAGCGCAGACAGCGAGACCAGGACGTGCCTCAAGGTCATGCCACCCGGCCCGGCCCGGGAGAGGACTGCAGCCAGGCTGGGGGCCGCACGTGGCTCCGGCTGAGACTCCCGGGAGCGAACCTCTGAGGGGCGTTTGTGCGTATCGCGGGGCGGGGACACACACAGGCCTGGCTGCGGCCCATTCTGCTAACCGTTCCCCGCGTGGGCTGAGCCGTCACCCCGAGTTTCAAACTTCAGATCTCCTCTGGCAAATGAACCAAGCCCACCTCTCGTCTTGGCTTTTCTTTGATTCCCTGAGGAGAGAGAAAAGGGAAGTGCGTTTGATGGACAGTCTCTGGGTTGGACAGCTATCTCTCGGCTTAATGACCTCATTCAAACCTTAAACGTTGTGCTCGAATCACGTGAGCACGGAGAGGGCTGTGCTAACTCGTAAGTCCCGCCTCTGTCTACAGAGAACGGCTTTTTGTATAAAAGCTACAAGCCATTAATTTCTATTTTCTCATGGCAGTGAGTTAAAAATACATTTTAAAAATAAGCTCTGATTGCCACTGAAGTTTGCCAAGGCCACACAGGCCTCAGACTCAGACTCCAGCAGCTCAGGCTGTGCCCCAGCAAGATCCAGGTCCTTCGAGAGGCAAGCTTGGCGGGTCAGACCCTGTGATACGAGGGAACGCTGAGCCCAGAGGAAAACAAAACCCAAGGCCAGACTGTCTAATTGCTGCACTCGGCTCCGAGGAGAAGAGAGACGCACGACAGGAAAGCGGAACCAGAAAAGCCCCGTGACTGCAGCTTGGGAGGGGTCACGGGAGGGGCAGGGCCGGAGGGGCCGGGAAGAGAGCTTCAGGCACCCCGGGGCAGCAGCTCCTCCGGTTCCCACGCCAGCAAGGACGGGCTTCGAAAAGGAAAGATGCACGCGCCCGGGGCTCACTGCAGCCAGACACGGAAACAGCCCGCGTCTGGACAGAGCAGTGGAGAGGGGCGTCAGCTGCAAAAGCAGACGCAACCGCGCCCGTCTGCAGCGACGCGGACGGACCCAGAGATGATCACGCTAAGTGTAGAAAGTCAGAGAAAATGTATCGCTTCCACGTGAATCTAAGAAAAAAAGACACAAATGAACTACAAAACAGACTCTGCCCGCCCCCCCCCCCCAGACAAAGCAAACTGAGGGTTCCCAAAGGGGAAAGGCGGGTGGACTAGGGGCTGAGGACGAAGCGGCACCCGCTGCGGAATAAACACCATGGCGTCCAGCAGCCCCGTCTCCGGGAAAATCACAGCCTGACGGGTGGGGGCGGAACTGGTGTGATGGAGCCGCAGGAAAATAAAGGACCTCGGCTGGCGTCACACTCACAGAAGCCAGGGACACCTGCTCCCAAGGCCTGCATCATTCCCCTGCCCCAAAGCCAGGTGATTCAGAGGCGAAGACGCCGGCTGTCATCAGAAGTCGGGGACCTGGGCTGTGCCCTGTCACCTGACCCCTGGGCTGAGGGCCTGCGGGTGGGGCTCCAGCCCACCAGGGGCGGGAGGGGGGGACAAGCTCGCTGAGGCAGCCCAGGGCACGGGACTCTGCTCTTCCCTGAAAGCCCAAGAAGCCTCTGGAGTTGCTGAAGACTTCCTTTCTGGATGTGATTCAGCAAATAGGGTGAAGGTCACTCAAAAGTGTACCAGTTTGGTTTACAGGAGTCTCGTCTCGTGACTCTCTGCTGCCCCACCGAGGTGGCCGATACGGCAGCTCCAGAACCCAGCAGAGGCCCCGGTGCTGGCTCCAGCCAGGCGACCAGCAGGGCCTCCGGGGGGGCTGACTGCGGGGGAGGTGCCCCCTCGCCGAGCACTAGGGTGGTCGCTGGGGGGGCTTCCCGGGGCAGGAGAGCAGGCGGGGGGCGAGGGAGGTCGGAAGGGCTCAGTTCAGGGCTCCCATGCCCAGGAGCGGACACGCCGGGCCCAAACCTGCCCAGCCTTCTGCCTGGTGCCCCGAGTCAGGTGGGAGGACGAGGAGGACTTCCACCTGCCCCGAAGCTGCAGCCTCGGACACACGTGGGCCTCAGCCGGGAGAGGCCCCGGGCACGAGGCCGGGAGGCGGAGGACTAGGGCTGCCAGGGTGACTGGGGGGGACGGGACGGGGCGCACGGCCCAGCCTCGGGGGGCGGAGCTCAGGAGGACCCCGAATCAAGGGGGACCCCCAGGCTGGTCTGATGAGGGCAGCAGAGGGGGCCTGAGGGCGGGTGCCACGGAGCCCGCAGGAACCTGTCCGCGGAGGGTAGTCTGGGCAGGCACTGAGGTGGAAGCGGGGAGACACCCTGAGCTGAGCGGGGACTGGCCGGATGGGAGAGGGTCTGGGCGTGAGGGTGTGCGGAGGGCTTGGAACCTGCTGGAACGCCTCTGCTTCCTGGCCTCCTGGCAGGATCTGAGAGGAGCCAAGATGAGTGGCAGAGCCCCAGGAGGCCCACGGACAAGGCAGCTCCTCCCGGGGACACAGGCCAGAGGCAGAGCTGGGCAGCAGGGCCCAGTACAGCCTGGGGCCCCCCTCGGTGCCCTCCCCCGCCCCTGCTGGCAGTCGGTTACTTGCCCGACAGTCACCAGGAGGCCCTGGGGCCTGGACACTGCCCTCTAGCGCTGCGGCCCTGCTGGAGGGCCGAAGAGGAGGCCAGCACTGGCTCCACTCGGGGCAGGTTCTGGGGACTCTTCTCCCCTCTCGCCAGGCTCCAGCCCGGGTGAGCTCGGGGACCCAGTGCTCAGCGACGCGCACGAGTCCCGGGAGGACAGACCCCGCACGACTCGCTCACACAGGGGCCCAGAGGAGTCGGGCTCCTGGAGGACAGGAGGTGGCGGGCGGCGGCGGGGACTCAGTGTTCACGGACGGCGCTCCAGCCTCACAGGACAAGGGCTCACGTGGAGGGTGGTGTGACGGGGCTGTGCACTGAGAACGTTTCAGGTGGTGAACGCCGGGTCGCGTACGTCTCAGCTCAAACAGGAAGCAAGGCTCGTACACGGCGGCAGGAAGGGGTCGGTTCTGCCGGGTGAGGAGCCCACGTGTGGCCACAGGGGCCACAGGAACCACAGACGAAGGCGTGTGCACACGCGTGTTACCAGCAGGCCCTGTGAGCGCAAACCTCAGTCACCCTGCGAGGGGGTTGCCAGAGTCCAGGTCCACCCACCCCCCCACCCCAACCCCCTCGGCACACACACACACACACTTGGACCTGCCCCCGGGCGGGGTGGCAGGCCGAGCAGGGCCCGTTAGCTCAGCCCAGGGGCTTCGAGAATCTCAGCTCACGACGTGGTGGCAGGGCCCCCTTAGCTCAGCCTAAGGGCCGCGAGAGCCTCAGCTCACGACGTGGTGACCTGGCCTGTTAGCTCAGCCCAGGGGACGCGAGAGTCTCAGCTCATGACGTGGTGGCAGGGCATGGCTCACAGGTGGTCCAGAGAAGGGGCCAGTGGGGCCCGGGGGCCCCTGGTCAAGCCAGGCAGGGCCGCGGGAGCCACCTCGAGGGGAGCCAGGTGTGCCTGGCAGGCAGGCAGAGAAGAGAGGGCCCCAGCTCCCGTAGCTGGGGGGGCCTCTGCAGCCCCCAACTCAGGGCCAGGCCACAGGTGAGCCCCCCAGGCCCAGCTGGCTCAGCCCAGGGCCAGCAGGCCATCCCAGCCCTCAGCCTGCTCCCAGAGGCCTCCCCAGAGGGTCCCTGCCCCGAGGCGGACTGCACAGTGGCAGGAGCAGCTGAACCCAGGCTCCTGACCCCCAGCTGGCCGCCCCCAGGGTGCCTGGTCTTCCCCCAGACGGTCCTCTCACCACTGACGGGGGGCCTGTCCTGTGGGAGGCCAGCCTCCTCCACTCAGAACATTCCCACCCAATGCCTCCTGAGGCCCTGCCTGTCAGACCAGGACCAGCACAGCCCCTACAGACACACGGACACACAGATGTGCGGATACAGACACACGGACACACGTATGAACACAGACGTGCAGATACAGACACACGGACACAGACATGTTGATACACATGGACACACATATGAACACAGGCGTGCAGATACAGACACAGGGACACACATATGAACACAGACATGTGGATCCAGACACACAGACATGCAGACACAGACACACAGACACACACATGGACACAGACACACAAAGACAGACACACACACGGTAGACAGACGTGCAGACACAGACAGAGACACACACACACACACACAGACACACACACACATGGATACAGAGATGTGTAGATACAGACACACGGACACAGACATGCTGATACAGACACACGGACACACAGACATGCAGGTACAGATACACAGACACATATATGAACACAGACGTGCAGATACAGACACACGGACACACAGACGTGCTGATACAGACACACGGACACACATATGAACACAGACGTGCTGATACAGACACACGGACACACATATGAACACAGACGTGCTGATACAGACACGCGGACATACATATGAACACAGGCGTGCAGATACAGACACACGGACACACAGACGTGCTGATACAGACACACGGACACACATATGAACACAGACGTGCTGATACAGACACACGGACACACATATGAACACAGGCGTGCAGATACAGACACATGGACACACATATAAACACAGGCGTGCAGATATAGACACACGGACACACAGACGTGCGGGTACAGACACACGGACACACATATGAACACAGACATGTGGATCCAGGCACACAGACATGCAGACACAGACACACAGACACACACATGGACACAGACACACAAAGACAGACACACACACGGTAGACAGACAGACGTGCAGACACAGACAGAAACACACACACATGGACACACACAGACACACACACACATGGACACAGAGACATGCAGATACAGAAACACGGACACACAGACATGAGGATACAGACGCACAGACACACATATGAACACAGACGTGCGGATACAGACATAAGGACACACATATGAACACAGATGTGCAGATACAGATACACGGACACACATATGAACAGACATGCAGATCCAGACACACAGACACACACTGACACAGACATGCAGATACACACAGGCATGCAGATACAGACACACACACGCACACAGACACACAGAGACAGACACACACACGGTAGAGAGATAGACATGCAGACACAGACAGAGACACACACACATGGACACACAGATGTGCAGATACACACGGACACACACAGACACACACACATGGACACAGAGACATGCAGATACAGACAGACACACGGACACACACATGGACACACAAGCAGACCTGCAGACACAGATAAACACACAGACACATACATGGACACACAGACCTGCAGACAAACAGAGACACACAGACACATACACACACACACAGATACACACCAGTCTCCCGTACAGACCCACAAGTGCACGCACAGACCCATGACACCCCCACAGACACAGACACAAAACCGTGACCCGAGCCTCGCTTTTGTATCCCCACAGGGGTGCCCGGAGCCAGCCTGGTCTCCACTCACCGCAGACGTCCTCCCCAGGCCTCTGCCGCCCAGGGCAGGGAGACGGTGGGCCAGGGCGGGCTGGGCAGGCCAAGCATCAGGGGACACCAGGGCAGGGCTGTGCCCTTGGGGCAGGTGGGGGCCTGGGGCAGCCGGGAAGGAGCCTGGGGGAGCAGCCGCGGGTGCAGACTACGGGAGGCCCAGCAGCAGAGCCCCCCACCCCACCCTGGCACAGGGGCCGGCGGGAGGGCGAAGGCAAAGGGCACTTGCCTCTGGGGGTGTTTCCTCCACTTTGTGAACCTACAGAGGAAGGAAGAATCCCTCCCCAGGCCCACAGGCCTCCCCTGGGACCGTGGGGCCCTGGCCGGGGCTGTGGCCGTGACTGTGCCCCCGACTGGCTTGTGAAGGCAGCCTCTCATGCCCCCTCCGGGGCCTGTCTGAAGGCCGAGCTGATGGCGGTGGTGGCTCCTGACTCAACATCTGCAGGGGTTTCCCAGGAACAGAACTGCAGCCCCAGCCACGAGGAGGCCCGGGACCTGGGGGCACTGGCTCGGAGTGAAAGAGAGAGAGGCTGGCGTGGGCCGCCCAGGAGGCCCATGGGCAGGGGCTCCTCCAGGCTGGTGGCCAGCCTGGCTCCCCCTCCTCCCGGTCAGGCAGGTCTCCCGTGGGGGCTGATGCCCCGGGCCCAGGCGTCGCCCGCAGGCTGTGCCCTGGCGCCTGCAGCCGCGGGGACTTTGCTCTGGACCAAGTGCCACTCGGCAGGGCCAGCCACTGTCCCTGCGTTTCCCCTCCCGGGCCCCTTGGCGCTCACTCCACCTCCGCCGCGGGGCTGTCCACCTCACAGCCACGGGGCCACGTGCTCCTCTCCGGAAACCTGAACACAAGCCCATGGCTGGAGCACTCTGGTCCCGCTCTGCATGGAGCCCCGTGGCCAGCGTGGAGACCCCGAGGGCAGGGTGGCCAGCTCACAGGCGACCGCGGATGCTTGACCCACGGCCTCTGCCTCCACCAGCCCAGAAGCCAAACCACAGCCTCGGCGGCGACGGGCCCCCATGGCCACTGACACGCCTTCCAGCTCAGGACCAACCACAGGGGGTCCGGGGCTCCTCTCACAACCTGGGGGACGCCGCCTCCCAGCCCCGTCGGTTTCCCTGGCTGTAGCCGGGTCAGGACACCTGAGCCCCCCTCAGCTGGGATGCCCTTTCCCCTCCCCTCCCTCCCAAATGAGTGCCGTGGCGGGGCCAACCCCCTCGCCCCTGGGAGCTCCTCACTCCTGTGCACAGCAAGGCCTCTGCGCTGCTGTGCTCGGTGGGCAGCGGCTGCCCAGGGCCCTCTTCCTGCCAGCGGCCCTTGCAGCCAAGCCCTGCCTCCCACCCCCTTCCGTTCAGAGCATCCTCGGAACCCCGGCCGGGCAGGGAGAGGCGCCGGGCCGCGAGATCTGAGCTGTGGCTCCCGCGCCTGAACCAGGACCCCACGCACAGCAGGCAGCCCACCCCCGGCTGAATTTCTGAGACCAGCAGCATTTCCCACCCCGCACATCGCCCGCCCACCTTTAGGCTGAGGCTTGTGGAGTCCAGGCAGACCCTGCTCCGGGGAGAAGCCGGCACCATTCTCCGCGTGGTGGCCCCGTGGTGCTGGGCGCTCGCTGCCTCGGGCAGCCCGAGGCCCTCCTGCCGCCCTCACCCACCTTGCTCGCGTCCCCTGGCCCTGCCTAGCTCGTGCCGGGCCTCCGGTGACCACTCCCAGCCTCCCCCAGGGTCAACCAGCTCGGTTCAGTTCAGTCCGTGAGTCGTGTCCGCCGCTTTGTGACCCCACAGACTGCCGCGTGCTGGGCCTCCCTGTCCATCACCAGCTCCTGAACGTGTGGGGCCCCTCGAGGGCTGCAAGCTGCAGTGGGGCCCCTCCCTCGAGGGGGCTTCTCTTGATTCAAGGGCCTTCAGGGGGGCACCAGCCTGGCCCCACGGGGAGCAGGGTTGGGGGGAGCCCCACCACTCGCGGGCTGCACGCTGCGGTCAGGTCTGCTCCAGGCGGCGGGTCCCAACAGGCTTGTTTCCGCGGGCTCCTCGGTCACCCCTCGGCCCACGACAGGACACAGCCACCCCCACCGCGGGGGCCCAGGGGAACTTGGCGCGGGTCTCCTCCTCCTCCTGGGGTAAGCGGATGGGGTGGGGGGGGTCCCCGGAGACAGAACCAGGCTCTGATGACGGAAGAGGAACAATCTGGGGCCTGAGCTACTTTGTCACTGAAGCCTGAAGGCAGGCTTGCCCTGGGGTGGGTCTCAGTGATCAGCGATCTTCAGGGAAGGGAGAGAACAGGAACAAAGGGAAGAGACATAAAGTATAGTTTAAAGCATAAAAGAGAAAATATAGAGTCCAGTGTAAGGCAGCCGGCCCCTCCCCCACCCCACCCCAGGGCAGGGGAGGGCAGTGCTGCCTGGGCGGTTGCCATCCGCCCAGCCTGGGGTCTGTGGACTCTGCCCCAGGCCTAGGCTCAGTGCTCTGCTCAGGCCCCTTCATGGACGTGCCTGTGCCCTTAGCTTAAACACCCCCAGTCTCGCTGTTTGGGGGAGACCCCAGGGTCCTCCTCACTTGCTGTAACACTATGTCCTTCCTCTCCCACCCTGTGACTTTTGGCTCACACCCACCAGGAGGCTCCAGATGTTCAAGCTGGATTTAGAAAAGGCAGAGGAACCGGAAATCAAATTGCCAACATCTACTGGGTCATAGAAAAAGCAAGAGAGTTCCAGAAAAAACATCTACTTCTGTTTTATTGACTATGCCAAAGCCTTTGACTGTGTGGATCACAATAAACTGTGGGAAATTCTTCAAGAGATGGGAATACCAGACCACCTGACCTGCCTCTTGGGAAACCTATATGCAGGTCAGGAAGCAACAGTTAGAACTGGACATGGAACAACAGACTGGTTACAAATCAGGAAAGGAGTACATCAAGGCTGTATATTGTCACCCTGCTTATTTAACTTCTATGCAGAGTACATCATGAGAAACACTGGGCTGGAAGAAACACAAGCTGGAATCAAGATTGCCAGGAGAAATATCAATAACCTCAGATATGCAGATGACCACCCTTATGGCAGAAAGTGAAGAGGAACTAAAAAGCCTCTTGATCAAAGTGAAAAAGGAGAGTAAAAAAGTTGGCTTAAAGCTCAACATTCAGAAAATGAAGATCATGGCATCCGGTCCCATCACTTCGTGGAAAATAGATGGGGAAACAGTGGAAACAGTGTCAGACTTTATTTTGGGGCTCCAAAATCACTGCAGATAGTGATTGCAGCCATGAAATTAAAAGACGCTTACTCCTTGAAAGGAAAGTTATGACCAACCTAGACAGCATATTGAAAAGCAGAGAAATTACTTTGCCAACAAAGGTCCATCTAGTCAAGGCTATGGTTTTTCCAGTAGTCATGCATGGATGTGAGAGTTGGACCATTAAGAAAGCTGAGCCAAAGAATTGATGCTTTTGAACTGTGGTTTTGGAGAAGACTCTTGAGAGTCCCTTGGACTGCAAGGAGATCCAACCAGTCCCTCCTAAAGGCAATCAGGCCTGGATGTTCACTAGAAGGACTGATGCTGAAGCTGAAACTCCAATCCTCTGGCCACCTGATGTGAAGAACTGACTCACTGGAAAAGACCCTGATGCTGGGAAAGATTGAAGGCAGGAGGAGAAGGGGACGACAGAGGATGAGATGGTTGGATGGCATCACCGACTTGATAGACATGAGTCTGAGCCAGCTCCAGGAGTTGGTGATGGACAGGGAGGCCTGGCGTGCTGCAGTTCATGGGGTCGCAGAGTCGGACACGACTGAGTGACTGAACTGGACTGAACATCAAGAGGCGCCCCCAGTTTTGGGGGTGACACCAGGACCCCCCGTGAGACCCCAGAAAGGCGGGTCCAGGGAGCCGTGCGGGCTCCTGGGCAGCAGGGCGGGTGCTCGGGAGGGGTGGGATCTGGGCTGGGCCTGCTGCCCCTGGACTCCTCCAGCCCCGTTCTTGCAGTGGGTGGTGTCCCCGTGCCCAGCCACACCTCCCAACCAGCGCACATGAGGCCTCCTGGAGCCTGGCCGTGACGATGCCGCCCTGGGGAGACTCTGGCAGGTCCAGCAAGGCAGCGTCGGGCACCCAGGCTCCTGTGCACCCTGCCCCCCATAGCCAGGGTGCACCTCAGACAAACCTGCCCAGCCCTGCGGGCGCCCCCCTCGAGAGCAGGGTCCTGTGGGTGCTGAGACCTGTAACCACGGGCGGGTGGCCTGACTCAGAAATGCCCGCTCGGCTCTGGGGCTGGAGGCTTGCGCGGGGCCGGGGCTCAGGGGAGCGTGCGTCCTGCCTTACCAGCTGCAGGACGGTCAAGGCTCTGAGGCTGCAGGAGGTCAGCCTCTGCCCCCGTCTTCGTGCGCCTGTCTCCTCCCTTCCCTGTCTCTCCAGGACACTCGTCTTGGAGCCAGAGTCCTCAGCGGAGCCAGGATGAGCTCGTCATCTCCAGACCCTGAATCACATCTGTAGAGAGCCTTTTTCCAGGAAGGTACCAGGGGTCAGGGCAAGGATGTGTCTTTAGGGATCACCATTCAGCCCAAGAGTGGCATCAAATCTGGGCCCCTCACCCCACCACATGCCCGTAACAGGGGCTGCGGGCCACACACGCAGAGCGGGCAGTGCAGGACACGGCGCCCAGAGCCCCCAGCCCCCACCAAGGGCGCACAGGCTAAGCAGACTCTGCACATCGAGGCCTGGCCCGCCCCACAGGCGAGGCTGCTACGCGAGGTGGTCTGCCTCCCAGACAGGCCACGTGGCTGTGCAGGACGCCTGGGCAGCCAGGCCCGACATCTGCGGCCCGACTTCAGGCCTGCGTATCTTACGAGCGTCCGTGAGCCCCCACCCTGCCGTCCTAGCCCCCACGTTCCGACGCCTTCACAGCCTGCCCTGAAACAGCACCTCCAGGGGCACCAGGGCGCGCGCTCCGGGCCCCCCAGACGCTGCACCGTGGCCAGGGATGCCCTCCCCCGGCGCGCCGAGGTCAGTGGGCACAGACCCCCTCCCCAGCCAGGCTGGTTCAGGCTGGGGGGCCTCACAGCTCCCTTGCAGTGTTCAGCAGCTCCCCGAGACCCAAGGTGCCCCCACGCCCGTCAGACTGGGAAACCCTGCAGGGCCGCGAATCCCAGGCCATGTTCACAGGCCAGGACTCCAAGGAGGCTGTGTGGTGGAGCAGGATCCAGGGCCTGGGGACCCCTGCTTGAGGGCCAATGGAGGGTCCTTGTCCACGGGAGGGCGGGGCCTCTCCTCGTGCAGGCTGCAGGGCAGGCCCCAGGCCCCAGGACCCTGCAGCCCCCCGACCTGCACGGGCTCGGATGGGCCCCTCCTGAGGAAGGTGGCTCCACCCAGCGCTGGGGTCCTCCTGACCACCGTCTGGATAGTGGCCACATCTGTGGGTGGTCGCCCTCAACTCGCTAACAGCCCTGGGTGGGTGGGCACAGGCGCTCGGGCTGGAGGCGGGTGGCTGGCATTACCCGCAGGCTCCACACCCCGGCCTGCACCCCCGGGAGGCGCCCTTCTGTAAACAGGGGCCACGGGCCCCGCGTGCCCGGCACGGTCTTGCTCAGCATCGCGGTGCTGCCTGCTCTGCTCGTGAATCCAGGGGGACGCGAGCGCCGCGTCTCCAGGCAACGAGGACAGGAGCCGGCCCCAGGGAGGGCTCAGGTGGCGGGGAAGGAGGGCGGGAGCCTTGGTGCAGGTGAGGCAGTTCCTGGACACCCGGCCGCGGGGCCGCCGCTCTCCCGTGGCCGCTAGCGTGCCCTGTGGGGAAGCGGGGAGCCACCTAGGGGCTGAGGGTGGCGCGGAGCCAGGGCATGGGGCAGGGTCTGCGGGGAGGTCGCCCCTGTGCGTCTGTGTCCCGAGCTCCCCTTCTCATGAGGACAGTCAGGGCGAAGGCCGCCCTAGTGACCGCGTCCACCTCACTCGCCTGTTTAAGGCCTGTCTCCAAACGCAGTCATGTTCTAAGATCCTGGGGGCAGGACCCAGGCGGAGGAATGCTGGGGGACACAGCCAGGCTGGCCCGCCCGTCCGGTCACCGCAGAGTCCTGGGGCGTCCGCCCCCCCCCCCGCCTCCACCGCTGGTCCCGCAGGGCCTGCCTGGTCCCTCCCCCGAGGCATCCCCGGCGCCTGGACCGTTTGGGTCAGCAGCCGCGGAGCACACAGTTAAGTGTCTCGTTAAACTAATTAAACATTTAAAAACTAACTCCTGTGCCTGGGCCGCACTGGCCATGTTTCAGGGGTCAGCGGGCAGCTTCCTCAGCCCTTCTCTGTGCACGCCGTCCTGTCTCTTTCCCTTCCTGTTTCTCCGCCTCTCTCTGTCCCCCAACCCCGGGCTGAAGTTGCCGCCCAGGGTGCCAGGCAGTGGACTGACCACTGACCCACCCCCACGAGCCCCGGCCCTCCACAGCCCACACTCTGCCCTTCGGATGCATATGGAGCTCAGCGCAGACAGACCGGCTGAACATCGAGAGAGGAGAATGGACTTTACCCGCCCGCTCCCCCGCGGGGTGGCTGCCAGGTCCTGGGCACTTGCTTGCGAGGCCAGCAGGGATTGAGGAGGCTGCGGCCCTGTGCCGGCTCCCCTGAGGTCTGGGGGTGTGACCCGCCGGTGCAGGGGCAGGGCTGGGGAGCCTCCAGTCCCCGAGAAGTCCCCCTGGAAGGGGGCGGCCGGCACAGCCCGGGAGGTGAGCCCATGGGACACCGGAACATCCCAAGCACCCCTCAGAGAAAGCGAGAGGAGCCCCGAGCTGCGCTGTGTGTGAACCTCCCCGACTCGTGGCCTCTTCCACCCCAGGGCCCCTGCTCCCTGAGCTCAGGGCAGGGAGTCAGGGAGGCTGGCACCGCACCCTGCCCCCACTGAGGCTTCCAGAAAGCACCCACCAGCCCCACAGACAGCAGGAAAGCGGGCGGCCGGACGGCGAGAGGGGAAGGCTGCCCGGCTCTGAGCCCATCACAGGGCCCTTGCTGCCACACACAGGCACACACAGACACATGCATAGAGACAAACGCGCACACACAGGCACAAACGCACACACGTGCCCACAGACACATGCCCACAGACACACGCAGAGACTGTCCACACAGACACACGGGCACACAGACACACGTGCACACAGACACATGCAGAGACTGTCCACACAGACACATGGGCACACACAGACACATGTACAGAGACACACACACAGAGGCACACATGCACACACGTGCCCACAGACACACGCAGAGACTGTCTACACAGACACACGTGTACACACAGACACGTGCACAGAGACACACACGCACACATGCACACACGTGCCCACAGACACACGTGCCCACAGACACACGCAGAGACTGTCCACACAGATACACGGGCACACACAGACACATGTACAGAGACACACACACAGGCACACACGTACACACGTGCCCACAGACACACGCAGAGACTGTCCACACAGACACACGGGCACACACACCCATAGGCACACTCCCTGCCCATGGCCAGCGCCGGGCCCCGCCTGCCAGCTGGGTCCCGCCTCGAGCGCCTGCACCCAGGCCCCTCCAGGGCACGAGGCTCAGCCCACCCCCCAGCTCTGACCTGGCAGGCTTGCTGCTTCCAGGGCGGAAGCGCAGGTGGCTCCCACCCGCTCTGAGCAGAGGACAGATGGCAGCAGAGGCTGCGAGGAAGGGCGGAGAAGCCGAGAGGCCACGAGCACCCGGAGCCTGCCCGCCCTTCCCTCTGACAGACCCAACCTCCGGGCCCTGTGTTGGGGACCGCCAGCGGGGGGTGAGGTTGCGGGAGGGGAGTCCGGTCTGTGCCCTCAGCTCAGGGCAGCCTTGAGATCCCCGCACATCCAGAGAGGAGGGCCCTGGGCGGGCAGGGAGGCTCGGGGGATGCCGCCCCTTCCCGCCGGGGGGCTCGGGAACACGGGCAGCGCCAGGGGCAGCATGGCAGGGCCATCCTGACCTGCGCCCGCCCCTCCAGGAAGGGAAGGGCCTCACAGGGAGTCCTTTGCGACAGGAAGGCCCGTGGAGAAACACACTCTTGTGAGAGGCCTGAATGCACACCTGCAGAGAGCAATTTAGATTAAAAAGGACCACTCCTGGGAGGGCCTTGCGGTGTGAACTGAGTTAATCAATCTGGCCTCTCCCGGAAGATGGAAGACGAACGGAGCCTGGGGAAGGACTTACATTTCCTGTCTGCCTGGCCCTTCTCCTGTATTTCCATTTGGGGGTGTTTTGTTGTATTGTAGAATCTATATGGCATGAAACAGCATTTTCAGCCATTTTAATATGCACAGCTCAGTGGCGTTAAGGACACCCACGCTGTTGTGTGAACACCACCCCCACCCCCCAGAACTCTATGGTCTTCCAGAGGGAAACCCATCCTCAGCATCGCTGCCCCCTCCCGCTCCAGCCCCAGCCCCACCTCCATGCTTTCTGGCCCCGAGACCGGGCTGCCGGGGGGCTCACAGAGGCAGAGTCCGGCAGGCCGCCCCTTCTGTGTGTGGCTCAGCTCACTGAGCACAAGGCCCTCACGGCTCGCCCGCGCTATCGCAGAGGCCAGAGTGTCCTCCCGCTCCAGCCGGAGCCACGTTCTCTCCTGCGTGCACACCACGGCTGTGGGTCCGCCCGCCCGGCGGTGGCACGGGGCTGTCTGTCTGCACGCCGCCGCTGTGAATGCAGGTGCACGGACTCCGTTCAGGCTCCTGCTTTCAGTTCCGCTGGGTCCACAGCCAGGAGCGGAACCTCTGCGTCAGGCGGCAGCTCTGCTTAGCTTCTTGAGGAATCGCCTGCCGTTTTCCGCAAGAGCTGCACGTTTTCCGCTTTCATCAGCCGTGCACAAATGCTGCCGTGTCCACATCCTCGCCAACGCTTGTGATTGTCTGGGTTTTTAACAGCCATTCGGATGGGTAAGAAGTGGCATCTCCTGTGGTTTTGAGTTGCGTCTCCCTGACAACCAGCACAGCTGAGCATCGTTCCACATGCTTACTGGCCATTCATGTCTTCTATGGAGAGATGACTATTTCAGACCTTTGCCCATTTTCTAGTGCTTGGATGTTGTTGCTATTGTTGACTTGTATTGTGGATACTAACCCCTCATCAGATGTAGGAGTCGCAGGCACCTCCTCCCGCCTGTCTGCTGTCTTTTGAGTGTCCATTCATGCCCCGTGTTCACAGCCACCCCTTTAATCACTATCAACCAAGAGTCAACCCCATGGATACACCTCGGGAGGGCCAGCCCAGGCCTGTCTGGGGCCACAGCCCTGCTCACGGGACAGGAGCCAGGCGGACACTGCCCACGGGGCACAGGAGGGCAGCCTGGGGTGGGCGGCCACAGGGGCCCCGGGGCCAGCCGAGGCCTGTCTGAGGCCACAGCCCTGCTCACGGGACAGGGGCCAGGTGAGAGGGGGAGGGCAGGGGAGCCAGGGCCAGGCGGGCACTGCCCACGGGGCACAGGAGGGCAGCCTGGGGTGGGCGGCCACAGGGGCCCCGGGGCAGAGCCTGCCTATGCGCGCAGTGCCAGTGGGCGAAGGGCATTGCGTGGCCACCGACAGGGACCCCCTTGAGCCTGTTTGCCGTGTGAGCTGGCACGTGCAGGGTGGGCAGAGAGGGCTCGCTCAGGGTGTCGGCGGCTGGGGCCCCACCGTGCCACCTGACATAGGCCCTGGCGCTCAGGAGCTGAAGCTTCTATTTAAAGAAAAGCTTGATGTGTAAAGGGGGCTGGTGCCTCCAGAACCCGTGACGCCCCCCGCCCAGCCCCAGCCCCGGAAAAGAAGCCGAGATGACTGTCCTGTAGCAAAGAAGAGAAGCCAGGGACGTGCTGGGGGTGGTTTAAGCCACAGGAGGAATCCTCCCCCAGCTCCCACAGGGGCCCGTACACACCACACACACACAGAGAACACACCCACAGCTGCACGCCTGCGAGCCTGGCGCTGGGCACTTACACACTGACACACACAGACACACACAGACACACACAGCTGCACACCCGCGAGCCTGGTGCTGGGCACTTACACACTGACACACACAGACACACACACACAGACACACACACAGACACACACATGCACAGACATATAGACAACACACACAGAGACACACACAGACACACACAGTTGCATGCCCGCGAGCCTGGCACTGGGCACTTACACACTGACACACACAGATACACACACACAGACACACAGACACAGACACACACACAAACACACAGACAACACGCACGCAGACACACACATAGCTGCACGCCCATGAGCCTGGCACTGGGCACGTACACACTGACACACACAGACACACAGACACACACAGACACACACACAGACAGCACACACAGCTGCACGCCCGCGAGCCTGGCGCTGGGCACTTACACACTGATACACGGCTGCACTCCAGGAGCTGTTTAAGGGGCAGGGGGGCGGAGCATGCCTGGCAGCCACAGGCTCTCCCACGCCAGCTGCCGCTCTCTGGGGTGGCAGCGCCTGCTTCTCATCCGGGCAGGAGCCCAGAGCCTCACTCCCCACAAGAAAGCCCCAGTTCAGCCAGAGGAGCACGACCTCGAGCAGAGACTATGCATGCCCGCTGTGAAGGCGTGAGCCATGTGCACAGCCACGTAGAGGAACGCACGCGTGCCAGGCAGGTGGGGGCTCCTCCTGGACACAGAGAGTGATGAGGGGCCAGCCTCCTACACACCTACACTGTGGGGCCTGGAGAGGGGGTGCAGCGGGCGCAACCTGAGCTCAGCTCTGGGCTTGGCCCCTTTGTGCCACTGGGTCCCCTGGCCCCAGCTCACGATGGAGCGTCAGGCCTTCAGGTCTGCGCCCCTGAGCTGTGCCCTCAGGCACACGACTGTCCTCCAGCCAGAGTCACTCGCAAGGCAGGTGCCCAGACTTCACCTTCTCATCAGTGGACACCAAGCCACACACACACACTAGACAACACACACAGACACAGACACACAGACAACACACAGACACACACACTAACACACATAGATAACACACAGAGAAACACACAGACACACAAACAACACACACAGGCACACATACAGATACACAGACAACACAAAACACACAGACATACACATACTAGACACACAGACAACACACACACAGGCACACACAGACACTAGACATACTCAGACACACAGACACACACATACTAGACACACAGGCACACACACACAGGCACACACACAGACACACAGACAACACACAGACACACAGATGACACAGACACACACATACTAGATACACAGGCACACACACACAGACACACACAGACACACACATACTAGACACACAGACAACACACAGGCACACACACAGGCACACACACAGACACACAGACAACACACAGACACACAGACAAATGGACAACACACACACAGGCACACACAGGCACACACAGACACACAACACACACAGACACACACAGACACTAGACATACTCAGACACACAGACACACACATACTAAACACACAGACAAGACACACAAACCTACACACAGACACGCACACTAGACCTACTCAGACACATAGACACACACACACAGACACATACAAACACACACAGACATCAGCACTAGACACACTCAGACACACACACACAGACATTAGACACACACCAATACACAGACACACACAGACATGAACACACACTGTGACACACATGAATATTAGGTCGGTGTGAATACACACACACACACACAAAAAAACAGCACACAACACACTCCCTCAAGTGTTCAGGGCGAGAGGCCCGCACTTCACTCCTCCAGGCGTAACCCCGGGAGCCTGCAGGACTCGCGACCCACTAGCACAACCACCCTGTCTCCGAAAGGACCCGGGAGGGCCAAACCCCGATCAAGGTGGAGGTGGGGTGATGCTGGGGGGATGGTCCCCTGACAGGGGAAGCCAGTCTCCCCGCCCCACCCCGGCCTCTCCAAGGGCACAGGCCAGGGCTGCCCACAAGGTGGGCAGACAAGGGGGCTGGCCTCCCCGGAGCGCCTCAGCCTCAGGCCCCTAGGCACCCCCACCCCCAGGCCTGCACACCCGCCAGGCCAGCAGCAGGAGGGCGGGGGCCCAGAGCAGACAGGCAGAGGCCGAGCCCGTGTTGTGGGCACTGCTGAGACCCTGGCAGAGGCCCTGCCGCACTGGACCCCCGGGCAGTCATGCAGCTGACGCTGTGGTGCCCCCTCCCCAGGCCCAGGGCAGGCCCGACCAGGCCGCGTCCCTGAGCTCCCATGGCCCAGACGGACAGGCTGGCAGGTGGTCCTCACAGTCCCTTGGCCAGGCAGGCCCTGCCAGCCCAGCGGGAGGCCCCTCCCGGAAGTGACGGAAGTGACAGGCAGATGTCCACAGGCCCTGAGAGGCAGGCCCTGGCCCTCGCTTCTAGAACTTTCTGCTCAGGACCTGTTTCAAGGGCAGCCCGCCCCGGGCCGCAGAGACACGGAGGTGGCCGAGGGCAGTGTGGCCTCTGAGAGGCGTGGCCTCTGAGTGGTGTGACCCTCAGGGTGGGGACACACAGAGGAGGGTAGGGGGAAGCGGGGAGTCTGGAAAGCCTACCGATCCCACCAGAGGGCCTGTCCCGGGAAGTCCCCATGCTCGCTGCCGGCCAGATCCTCCCCCGACCACCTGTGACCCTGCCCACCTTCCATGCCAGGCCCCTCCCGGGCAAGCTGCGTGGCCACCTACCCGCCCTGCGCGTGGGACCAAGTCAGTGACCAGCCCAGCCGGCAGCTCCTCCAGTCAGTCGTCAGCGGCTGGGAGGCCAGGAAGGCTCCCGACACAGCCTCGGGCTGGGCCCCCGCCATGCGGAGGCGCCCCTGGGTCACCGCCCCACCCACGGGCGAAGGGCAGCTCGGGACAGGAGCCCTCCAAGCGCTCCTGGCTCAGCCCTGGGCGCGCCGCTGAGACCCGCACCTGCTGCTTCCAACCTAGTCTGCGCTGTCCTCTCAACGGCAGCGTCAAATACTAGGGTCTTTGTTCTCCTCCAGTGGGAACGACAGAAAATCACAGGATTGATCCTTGGTGGGCACTATGCCCGTGAACTCCCGCACCGCTGGAGCCTGGCCGCCTATCGGCCGGGCAGCCAGGCAGTGGCCCTGGACTCAGCGCGGTTTCCACCCCCCCGAGGGCTGGACGCTGAACAGGCCGCTGGGGGCCAGGGAGCCTGAGCCCAGACGGCTGCCCCACAAGGAGAGATGGGTGTGGGCGGTCCTGGGGGCGGGGTCCCCTTTCTCACACCTGCAACATCGAGGACGCTGGGCGGTGCCCTTCCTGCAGGTCAGTGTGAGCACAGAGACAGCAGCAGGCCAGCGGAGGGCGTCCCCAGTGGCAGAAGCCAGCACAGCGGGCACCGAGGGTGGGCATCACAGTGGGCGCTGAGGGTGGGCATCACAGCAGGTGCCGAGGGTGGGCATCACAGAGGGCGCAAAGGGCACCATAGCAGGCGCCAAGGGTGGGCATCACAGAGGGCGCAAAGGGCGCCACAGCGGGTGCCAAGGGTGGGCATCACAGAGGGCGCAAAGGGCACCACAGCGGGCACCAAGGGTGGGCATCACAGAGGGTGCAAAGGGCATCACAGAGGGCGCAAAGGGCATCACAGAGGGCACAAAAGGCAACAAGGCGCGGGAAGGGTTGGAAGGTCAGCTGACTCAGGCCGCGTTCCCTTGCTGGGCCCTGCCGGGTGGGAGAGCAGCCCCATGCAGGACGGCACCATCAGGGTCCAGCCAACAGGCCAGGCGGAGGCTCTCGGGAGCACTCTCTGGGCGGGGGTCCACGGGGAGCCTGGTGCTGAGCCTCTCGCTGCCGCGGCCCCGAAGCATGCACCCCTCTGCCCCGGTCCCCCAGAAAGGACGCGGGCTGGCACGACACCCCAGAAATACAGACTGGCTCTGACACGCACCGCTCAGCACCTGCAGAATCCCCGCTCACAGGAGACCCAGGGTCTGCGGGAGTGGGAGGCCCCTCGGAGGTGGGGGGCCCCCTCTGGTTCTGGGGTTGAGACTGCGGGCAGGTCAGTCATCAGGTGAGCATGGCCCCACCCCAGAGCCCGGGAAATGGCTCCCGGCCAGAGCGGGGCCAAGAGCGGGGCGAGACCCAGGGGCCTGACCCGTGTCGGGTGAACCAGCCCTCCGAGCAGACGGGGCGGCCACAGGTGCCTGGGCCGTCGCCCTGGTCTGGGGTCCGGAGGCTGAAGGTGAGGCGCAGACAGGGGTTCGGGGGGTGAAAGGCAGGGGTGGGGGCGCTGGGGAGGACACAGCGGGGGCAGGCAGGGGCTGGCAGTCCTCCGAGCACCTCAGGCCGCAGAGGGGCCCACGTTTCCTGAGTGGTCCCCGAGTTCCCGCCCCTACACACCACAGCGACTCGGCCTGGACCTGCGCTCCCAGAGCGCTGATGTCGCTGGGAGCTTGGGGCTGGCACCAGCCAGTCCCCAGGGACAGCGGCCCAGGACGGCTCCTGTCCGAGCCCCGCGACAGGCGGGGAGCGGGGGGCGGGGAGCGGGGAGCGGGGGCGGGCGGGGGTGGGGGGCGGGGGGGGCGGGGGGGACCGTGACGAGGGGCGTAAGCCAAGGCCCTCCCCGCCCTCCCCCCGCCCTCCCCCCGGGAGCAAGGCGCACGGGCGCACCAGATCAGTTCCACACCAGGCAGCCACCCGCGGCGGCCCCGAGGCCAGCGCCCGGCCGCCGCCTGAGCCCCACGGCGCCGGCCGGCCCCGCGCCCCGGACGCGGGAAGCGGCGCCCCAGGGGCCGCACCTACCGGAGTAGCGGCTCGGCTCGCGGCAGTAGCGCAGGATGGGCAGCGCGTCCCCCGCCGGCGGCTCCGGGGAGGCTGCGCGGTCCGCGTCGGGGCCCCGGCCGGGGCTGCAGCTCTGCCCGCCGCCGCCCCCGGGCCTGGGCCCCGCGTCCCCCGCGCCGCCCGCCGCGGGGGTCACCACAAAGCGCTGGGACATGTTGGCCCCGGCGGCAGCCCCGGCCTCCGGAACGGGCGCTGCGAAGGCGGCGAGGACGCGGGCGGGGCCGGGGCGGGGCGGGCGGGGCCGGGGCCGGGGCGGGGCGGGGCCGGACGGGCAGCACCCGAGCGGCCAACGGACCCCGAGCCGCTGGGACCCAGGCCGGCGCGGGTGGGGGCGCCCGGGGCCGGGCGGGCGCGGCAGCCCGGAGCGCAGAGAGGGGCGCGGGACCGCGGAAAGCCGTCGGGCCGCGGGCAGAAGCTGTGCCCACCGTCGCAGCGCGCCCCGCGCGCCCCAAGACGCCGAAACCTTGTTCTGTCTCTTCAGAAGAGGCAGCCGCGGGGTCTCCTTGCAAAACCTCGGAGACCCCGCCCCAGGCGCCAGCGCTCAGTGCCGCCCGGGCTGGTCTGGGGAGGGACAGGCCGGGGACGCTGGAGGTCCGGCTTTGGTCTGGGGAGTGCGGCCACCCCCAGGGGCATCCGGTGGCCTGGGGACCTTGAGAATGCCCACTGAGGGCCAGGACCAAGGTCCCCAGTGACGGAGGGTGGAGGTCTCCCATGGGGAGACTCTGGGGGCTGAGGACCCTGGCCTGGCATTGCCTACCCCTACTCCGGCCTCTTGGCCACCAGGGTCTAGTCATTCAGCCCACGAGGTCAGGCAGATCGCCTCCCTCAGGATTCTGCCTGGCAGAAGCCCCAGGAGGGCGGGAGGGCTGAAATGGGGCTGGGGAGGCAGGGGGGCCCTGGGCAAGAACCAGCCCCCTCTGTCCTCGGGTGTCTGCGGCAGGGCCCCGGAGGTGCTCCAGTCTGCGCTCCCTCCAGCCTCAGGTTCACGCCCCTGGCACCTCACTCATTCACGAGTGTGTGCTGGCGCCGAGCAGAGCCCAGCCCCGGGACGGCGCAAAGAGGCAGGGAGCCCCCGCAGCTCTGAAGCCTGAGTTCCACATGAGAGGCAGTGGCAGAGCTCCGAGTAAGAGACACGAAGAGAAGGGGTCTGGGGGTGAGACTTTGAGTGGGATGTCGCGGCAGTGCCAGAGGCGCTGACAGTCGAGCAGGGACTTGGAGGCGGGCTGAGCAGTGCAGCAGCTTCCTTTCATTCACCTCTTGATCCATCATAGCTGCTCCTGGTCCAGCCCTCACATTTCTATTCCAGCAGAGGAGGGCGGAGACAGTGGAAGGGATGATCCGCACCCCTCCCCAGAATGTGGTCCAGAAGCCAGACACCGCACCGTTAGCCAGAAGGTGGTCATGCGACCACACCTGCCTGTTGAGAAGACTGGGACACGGACCCACCAACATTTGGGAGCTCTGCTGCCGGGAGAAATATCAATAACCTCAGATATGCAGATGATACCACCCTTATGGCAGAAAGTGAAGAGGAGCTAAAAAGCCTCTTGATGAAAGTGAAAGAGGAGAGTGAAATTCAGAAAACGAAGATCATGGCATCCAGTCCCATCACTTCATGGGAAATAGATGGGGAAACAGTGGAAACAGTGTCAGACTTTATTTTGGGGCTCCAGGATCACTGCAGATGGTGACTGCAGCCATGAAATTAAAAGACGCTTACTCCTTGGAAGAAAAGTTATGACCAACCTAGATAGCATATTCAAATCAGAGACATTACTTTACCAACTAAGTTCTATCTAGTCAAGGCTATGGTTTTTCCTCTGATCATGTATTTTGGATGTGAGAGTTGGACTGTGAAGAAGGCTGAGCGCCGAAGAATTAATGCTTTTGAACTGTGGTGTTGGAGAAGACTCTTGAGAGTCCCTTGAACTGCAAGGAGATCCAACCAGTCCATTCTGAAGGAGATCAGCCCTGGGATTTCTTTGAAGGGAATGATGCTAAAGCTGAAACTCCAGTACTTTGGCCACCTCATGCGAAGAGTTGACTCATTGGAAAAGATTCTGATGCTGGGAGGGATTGGGGGCAGGAGGAGAAGGGGACGACAGAGGATGAGATGGCTGGATGGCATCCCTGACTCGATGGACGTGAGTCTGAGTGAACTCCGGGAGATGGTGATGGACAGGGAGGCCTGGTGTGCTGTGATTCATGGGGTCCCAAAGAGTCGGACACAACTGAGCGACTGAACAGAACGAACAAGGGAAGATGAGAAGTTAGGGCTAGTGGCCCCCAGGGGGAGAGGTGGAGAGCTGTGGGTGAAGACTCCACTCTGGCACTCACCCTCTCATTATCTCCCCTATCTCCAACCACATAGCAGCAGAGAGGGTGAGCAGAGCCCTCTACTCACAGCTGCAGGACACCCGGCCTCTCCCATCTCACTCCCGCTCACACCTGCAGGCACACCAGGCCTCTCTCATCTCACTCCTGCACAGCCTTCTTGGCTTTTTCTAGGTGCGCAGGAGGCCCTCCTGGCAGAAGTGGGGTCTCCACAGACCCCTCTGTTCTCCGTGATTCACTGGGACAGCTTTCCTGCCTCCCCGCCCCCCACCCCCGGTCTAGGTCATTTTTGCCCTTCAATCTTTTCCCCTCAAGACGAATGTTTGAATCATTGTGGAAAGTTTTCCCCAAGTGCCTTCATGTTTTGATTGAAAAGGCATTCACTCTGAAAGTAAATTTGCAGGAAACTGTCTTTAAGGCATCTAATCTGTCCGCCTAGTCCCGCAAGTCTTTCTCATCTTGCTAATTCACCGAGTTCCCATTCTTTGTTGCTACTGTGATGGATCTTGCAATTATGCTGAAATGCGAAAACCAAAGCAAGACAAACACTGCTGGCAGTTGCGTTTGTTTGCTCTGAAGCCTGCCACCTCCCCAAACTCTGAATTCCGTTATTCACTTGTCTTCCCAGCTTCCCCTGTGGTTTGCAGGGATTTTTTTTTAACCTGTAAAGAACGAGCTTTTGTCTTTCTTTGTTGCTTTTACTTCTTCTGCTTTCTTCCCTCCTTTTGTTCTTATTTTGGAATTTTCTAGAAATTCTGGGGAAATCTGAAATAGCACATTTTCCAGAACTGAAAATGGAACAGCCCTGGAGATCAGCAGTCATCAGAAGCACCCAGCTGGGAAGGGCCACCGAGCCCTGCTCTGTCCTGACCCTCCACCCTGAGACCAGAGGCGGCTGTGGGCAGGCTGGACGCGGAGGCTTTCTCTTCCCTCTGTCCGGGGCCCATCAGGTGAGGGGGCTCCCGGCCTCTGCCTGAGGACAGCCTGCACCCCCAGCCTTGCCTCTGCGATGCCCACAGAGGCCTGGCCCAGCCAGCCTCCCCTGTCTGCGGTCCTAGAAGTTTGGAAGACTCTGGGGCCGCGCTGACCTCGGCCAGTGGACCTCGGGTGAACAGGCCCACTGTACCCCCAGGCCCTCAGCCCCGTGTGGGTAGGGGCTGCGTTCTGAGGATGAGCAGGGAAATGGAAAGGGACAATTGCAAAGCAGACGTTAACAGTGGCATCCCAGCCGTACAAGCGTCCTCGTGGAGCACGCGTGCGCCCGCAGCCTAACTTCCAGAAGCCACGTCTCCAGCGGCAGGTGTGGCGGCGCTCGGGCTCTGCAGGGCACTTGAAAGGCAAGTGTCAGAGTGGTTTGTGGCCAGAAGGTGATGGGCTGGGCCTGGGAGGGAGGCTCTGGGCATCCGCAGCGGTCAGTGCCGTCAGCCATCTGAACGGAGCCACGCTGCCCGACTGACCGCCTGGCGGTCACTCAGGAGCTCAGGCGGCACTGGCCGTCAGGCCTCTCTGACGGGAGTGGCCCTCCTCGGCGTGTCCCGCTGGCCCTGCCAGGGCACCCACAGGGTCAGACCAAGGAGGGTCCCCACGGGCTGTGGTCCACGCCGGCCCAGGGGACCCACCGTCACCTGGAGCTGCCCAAAGGCCCCGCTGCAGAGGGAGGGACGGGACTGCTGTCATCCGGGGAGCAGGGCTGACGGCTTGGGCGGTGGCCTGTCTCCAGGTCCCCTCCGGACGGCCTGGGCCCTTTGGAGTCATCCTCCAAGATGACACGCGTGTGAACACACACGCGTGCACACACACATACAAGGCACCTGGGGGCTTCATTCCATTGCCAGGGAGGCCCGTAGTCAGAGGCCTGAGCAGGCACTGCAGGGGGCTGGGCCCTGTCTGGTGGGAGGCCGCAGAGGGGCTTGCCACTGACCTGGAGGCTGCTCCCCTCCCCATCAGCAGGTCCTGTGAGCACCTCAGGAAGGCCAGTGTCTCCTTGGAACGTTCCCCTGCCCCCCCACCCCGGAGCAGGCTCCCAGGGAGAGAGGGCTGCAGTGTGAGCAGAGGCTGACGGGGGAAACAGACAGAGATGGAGACCAAGAGAGCGATACGGCGAGGCGGGGGGGCAGGGCCACTGGCCTTCTGCTGCACCTGAGCTGGGAGGCCTGCACGACGCCCTGAACAGCTGGCTCGGGCCTCCGGACCCCTCTGGCCCTCGTGGGGCTGACCTGCCTTTGGAGATGCAGACAGGACGGTAGGGGAGGAGGTGAGGGGTGTGCAGAGCCGTGGGGGTTGGGGGCTGCCCCCAGCATGTGAGGCAAATCCCGAGCTCCCACGAGCACCCCTGGGGCTGGCTGGAGCTGGGGGCTGAGCCCCCCAGGGAGGTTCCCCTGGGTGGAGGACCGGTCCCAGGGGCTTCTGAGGTCTCAGGCTCAGATGACCTCTGCCCGCCCTTCTCCAGTCTTCTCACTGCTGACCAGGGCTTTTGATTTTGTTCCGCCTGTGACCGTATCTGTAAACACCAGTGGGAAGAACCTGCCGGCTGGGCCTGGGCAATGGCCTGAGCTGGGTCGATTCCCAGATGCCTGGAAGGGAACAGAGGACCCGACCCCCCGGGCTCAGGAGCAGCTGAGGAGCCTGGGGTGGCGGGAAGCCTTCAGGAGTGGACCTGACCCAGCCCCGCGGGCAGCCACGAGGTCACACAGGGCCTGTCCGCACAGTGACTGCGCTGAGCCCACGGCCATATCCCTAGGTGGGCCTGCTCCTGGGGGCAGCGAGGAGGAAGACGTGCAGCGGGGCGTCCCTGCTGGGGACCAGGAGCCACAGCAGCAGCGCAGCCCATCACAGGCACTCCCCTGCAGCGCTTTCTGCAGGGGTCTGACCGTGCGAGGCAGACGGCCTGAGCTGATGCCTGTCCTGCCCAGGCTCAGCCGTGTCCACCCTACCCGTCATCCTGAACGATACCCAGCGTCCAGGGTTTCACCTCCGAGCATCCAGACGGCCTTGTGTCTAGTAAACCCCCTCCCTCCATCCTCGGACTCAAGCCTGATGCTCTCTAGCTGCCTGAGGCCACCCCACCCCCCAGAGGAAGGCACAGCCGCTGCGGGGGTGGGGGGCGAGAGGGAGGGTCACCGGGTCCTCCCGCTCTGCAGGTGGGTCCCTGAAGTGGGTGCTGCCTCTGCCTTCTAGGGCCCCTCCTTCCTGTCTTCTGAGCCAGGGGCCCGGGATCCCCTCTTCCCCCAGGCACACTCAAGTTCACAGGGGAGTGAAAAGGCATCGTAACAGCCGAGTGCTAACAGTGAGGAGAGCAGCTCCTCAGGTGCCCTGAACTAGAAGCCGTTTGGAAAGTGTGGCGGGAGGCGGTCCGTTCCCTCCAACAGATTCCGTCTGCCAGCCTAACGCTCCTCTGAAAACAAAGCCCACAAGTGACAACGTCAGACGGAAGGGCGAGCGCGAGCGTCCTGCGTCCACGGGAAGGCCTCCTCCAGAAGGGGCAGGGTACCCTGGGCCGAGCCCCCTGTGTGCGCGTGACAGACGGTGCCCACTGGGCCTGGCGGCCCGAGGCACCCCGTCCTGCAGCCCAGTCAGGGGCTCGAAGGCACGTGGCCTCCCTGGGCCGGACGCTGGAAGGGGGCTGGGCCTGGGGTAGCTCCCACAGGGACGCCCGCCTCACTCTCAGGCTGCAGGGGCGTGACGAGGGGGCTCCTTTGCCCAGAGCTGCAGGCCTGGGGCAGCGCCGGGCAGCCAGTCTGGGCCAGCCCCGCTGTCTTGGCCCCACCGCCCCCGGTGGCCAGGGTGCTGAGTCACAGACTGCCCTCAGCCTTCGTCCCCCGGGCAGGGGCGTCGTGCCCCCACTGTGCTGGACCGCCCAGGCAGCCTTGTGCCGTGACAAGCACGTGCCTGGTCAGCCTGCAGGCCCCGTGGGGGGTCGGGGGAGCACAGCCCGGGAGGGCGCTGGATGCGCCCGAGGCCTGGAGCCGCAGGCAGCGGAGCCCGCTGAGGGCGTATGAGCTGGGTAACCAGGGCCGCCTGGCGCCCCAGGCAGGTGCCCCCACGGCCCGGTCAGGAGGCGGGGTGACGCAGTGCCTCCCGCGGGGGCCGCTCCAGGGCCAGGTGGGTCAGGTCCCGGGAACACAGTGCTCAGCACGGCAGCAGCTTCCAGCGAATGGCCTGCACCCTCCTAGTCCTGCAGGGTCAGGTGAGACACGGGCCAGCTGGGGGTCCCAGCCCCGCAGAGTCAGGGAGGCTCCCTGTGGGCTACGAGTGAGGGAGCCGTCCCGCCCCCCGGGGGCACCTTGGGGTTGTGCCCTCTTGCCCGGGAGGCGGCTCCTCACACTGCCTCCGGTTTCAATTTCGCTTCCTTTGTGGCTCCAGGCTGTGAGGGCAGTGCCCGTCGTGTGCCAGCAGATGATGAGTCTTGCTCTGGGCCCACTGCCCCCTGTGAGATCCTCTGCAAGGCTGGGCCCCCTTGGCAGCTCTGACATGCTTCCCAGCGAGGGGGTGGGCTAAGGGTTGGGTGTGTTTCAGGGACGGCACTGCCCTCGGGAAAGGAGGCCCCTGAGGCTGCAGGATTCAAAGCCCCAACTTGGGGGAACAGTGTCCCCAGCCCCGGGCAGCCCCTGCCCTCAGCTAAGGCGGACACAGACCTGCAGCCACCGCGTCTCACTGACTTTGGGATGCTCCCCTGGCCCTGGCCAGCTGCCCAGCCCGGCCCTCTGTGGCTGCCCATCAGGAGTCCACGGGCGGGTGCAGTGGGGGAGGGGAGCTTAGGGGTGAGGCAGGGGTGGGGGATGCAGACTGAGAGGTGATGGGGAGCTCAGCAGGGATCAGAAGGTCCCTGCATCTCTGAAAGGTGATGCCAGGCTGCAGGGTCCTCACTGCCAGGAAGGGGTGCCCCAGGCTTTCTGGGGAAGCAGAGCTGGACCCAAGCATGCAGGGCCACCTGGACAACACCCAGAGGACTGGCTTCCTTTTTTGTCCGTCCCCGCCTTCAGAACGTCTTCCTCAGGCTCTGAGCCACCCCAGTGCCCAAACCAGATGTTACCCACCAGCCCAGCAGGACTCCGGGGCACAGGAGCAGCCCTGGTCCTCTGTAGGCACCTCCGTGTTACTTCCTGCCTCGCTCCAGCACCCAGGACGGTGCACAGTGCCTCGGCATTCAGAAACTGATGTGGAGTGACGGGGTGGATGGAGGGAGGCGTACAGAGACAGTGGCCGGAGAGAAGGACGGAGGGTGGCTGGGGTGGATGGATGGTAGGTAGAGGCGTGGATGAAGCATGAGGTGGGGGGGCGGATGGACAGATGATGGGTAAATGGAGGGACCAGTGGATGCGTGGACGGTGGAGGACTGGATGGATGGTCAGTGGTGGGTGGCGGGTGGAAGAATAAATGCCTGAAACTCCCCTTACAGTACAAGTGTGCTTGATTGCTCAGGTGTGTCCGACTCTGCGACCCCGTGGACTGTAGCCCACCAGGCTCCTCTGTCCATGGGATTTCTCCAGTCAAGAATAGTGGAGTGGGTTGCCATACCCTCCTCCAGGGGATCTTCCCAACCCAGGGATCGAACCCAGGTCTCCCCCCGTTGCAAGCAGGTGCTTTACCATCTGTGCCACAAACTGGCACTCAGTAAATGTCAGTTTTCATTCTTCTTTTCCTCTGAAACCTGTCGAAATGGCTATTATCTGCCCTGGGCCCTCAAGGCTGTTTGGCTTAAGTTCCAGTTTTCTGCCTTTAATTGTGTGCTGAGCTAGGGTAGTGTTGTGATTGCCCTCGGGGAGTTTAGATGAGGAGGAGAGGGGGAGAGAGACAGGGGGCGGGCACACAGGCGGTGGGCTGTGGCCAGGCACCCCGGGGTGAGGCAGGACGGTCTGGGTCTGGATGTGGCAGGCTGGCCCTGAGGCTGCTGGGATGGTCCTGGGCGGGGCCGGATGGGAGACCACCCAGTAGGGCGGGTCCTGGCAGCGGGGGTTCCTGCGGCCCCGTGTTGCCCCATCCTGCTGGGGATGCCCACGTTTGCCCGGGCACCGCCTCTCTGCACAGCCTCCCGCAGAGGCCTGGCCTGAGCCCCGCCCCCCGGCTGCTGCTGGTTTGGCCATGGTGGGTGATGAGGGCTGGCTGGTGAACGGTGGGTGGGAGTGGGTGAGGGGCCCAGGGGACGTTTCTGCAGGGCGAGGGAGGAGGCCCCAGTCGGGGGCATCTCCCCCTCAGGCCAGGGCCGGGGGACTCGGTGGGCGGCTGGCAGGAGGCGGGCTTTGTCCTCGTCGGGGACACCCCCAGCAGCAGAGTCCTGAGGTGTGGGGGTTTGACCAGCCTTGGCTGGGCTGCCCTGGCTCTTGAATCAGGCCCAGGGCCCCAGGTCAAAGTGCTCAGACTCCCCAGTGGCCCTTCTGCCGTCCCCCAACCCTGTTCCCATTGCTCCCGGGTCTCAGGGTGAGCCCCCAGCTGTGGGCCCCTCCCCACAGCCACACCTGCCCCACTTTGGACTCACGGACACGGAAACTTCGGCCACCTGACCCGCCACCTGGCCCAGCATGCCACCTGATGCGTTGGGCTCCTCCCGCCCCCACTCCCTTGGGAGGTCAGGTTTCCTGGGCTGGGCATCTCAGCCAGCTCCAGCGACGGGCCCCTGGGTAATCTTGGCCCAACCCTCCCCGGCACAGGTGGTACCCGGAGCCTAAGACCTTCAAGCCTCAAGGGACGGCAGACCCCAGCCGGCCCTGCCTCCCACACCAGGCAGCCTGGGCACTGCCTGCAGGTGGGTGATCTGAGTTGCAAAGAATCCTCATGCCACGGCCAGCTGGCTCCTGGAGGAGCTCTCAGACAAGGCACCCAGCTCACACATCTTGGCACCATCCAGCCATCCATCCACTCATCAGCCAGCTGTTCTAGCTCACGACGGTCGAGGCAGGCCTTTCAGAGCCAGGCCTTCTGGGCTTCAACCCGCAGTGGCCACAGGCAGCAAGCACCCAGCTTCTTCCAAATGCTACAGTGGCTGCAAGAGTAAAAAGCAACCCTTGTCATCGCTTCGAGGGTCCAGCACTGTGGCCGTTGAAGTTGGCAGGAGCCCGGAGCCCGGGAGAGCAGCTGGGCGGGAGAGGGCTGGGCGGGGGGGTCTGAAAGGCCACCTTGCAGGGAACAGGCTGTTCGGGTCCTGCCGCTCTGAGGCCTGCTGGTCACCAGTTCTCCATGCTGTGTTTTTTGGTGACATTGATAGAAAAATGATAACATTTGAGAATATGGCTTTCAGTTCAGTTTAGTTCCTCAGTTGTGTCCGACTCTTTGCGATCCCATGGACTGCAGCACACCAGGCCTCCCTGTTCATCACGAAACTCATGTCCATTGAGTTGGTGATGCCATCCAACTATCTCGCCCTCTGTCATCCCCTTCTCCTCCTGCCTTCAGTCTTTCCCAGCATCAGGGTCTTTTCCCATGAGTCAGTTCTTCACATCAGGTTGCCAAAGTATTGGAGCTTCAGCTTCAGCATCAGTCCTTCCAATGAATATTGGAATATTCAGGACTGATTTCCTTTAGGATTGACTGCTTGGATCTCCTTGCTGTCCATGGGACTCTCAAGAGTCTTCTCCAACACCACAGTTCAAAAGCATCAGCGCTCAGTTTTCTTTATGGTCCAACTCTCACATCCATACATGACTACTGGAAAAACCATAGCTTTGACTAGATGGACCTTGGTTGCAAAAGTAATGTCTCTGCTCTTTAATGTGCTGTCTAGGCTGGTTATAACTTTTCTTCCAAGGAGCAAGTGCCTTTTAATTTCATGGCTGCAGTCTCCATCTGCTGTGATTTTGGAGCCCAAGAAAATAAAGTCTGTCACTGTTTCCATTGTTTCCCCGTCTATTTGCCATGAAGTGATGGGACCGGATGCCACAACCTTCATTTTCTGAATGTAGAGTTTTAAGCCAGCCTTTTCACTCTCCTCTTTCACTTTCATCAAGAGGCTCCTCAGTTCCTCTTCACTGTCTGCTGTAAGGACGGTGTCATCTGCATTTCTGAGGTTATTGATACTCCCAGCAATCCTAATTTCAGCTTGAGCTTCATCCAGCCTGGCATTTCACATGATGTACTGTGGATTTAGAAAAGGCAGGAGAACCAGAGATCAAATTGCCAACATCTACTGGATAGTTGAAAATGCAAGATAGTTCCAGACAAACATCGACTTCTACTTTGTTGACTATGCCAAAGCCTTTAACTGTGTGGATCACAACAAACTGTGGAAAGTTCTTAAAGAGATGGGAATACCAGACCACTTGACCTGTCTCCTGAGAAATCTGTATGCAGGTCAAGAAGCAACAGTTAGAACTGGACATGGAACAACAGACTGGTTACAAATTGGGAAAAGAGTATGCCAAGGCTGTATATTATGACCCTACTTATTTAATTTATATGCAGAGTACATCATGTGAAATGCCAGGCTGGATGAAGCACAAGCTGAAATTAGAATTGCTGGAAGAAATATCAATAATCTCAGATACACAGGTGACACCACGCTTACAGCAGGAAGTGAAGAGGAACTGAGGAACCTCTTGATGAAAGTGAAAGAGGAGAGTGAAAAGGCTGGCTTAAAACTCTACATTCAGAAAATGAAGGTTGTGGCATCCGGTCCCATCACTTCATGGCAAATAGACGGGGAAACAATGGAAACAGTGACAGACTTTATTTTCTTGGGCTCCAAAATCACAGCAGATGGAGACTGCAGCCATGAAATTAAAAGGCACTTGCTCCTTGGAAGAAAAGTTATAACCAGCCTAGACAGCAGATTAAAAAGCAGAGACATTACTTTTGCAACCAAGGTCCATCTAGTCAAAGCTATGGTTTTTCCAGTAGTCATGTATAGATGTGAGAGTTGGACCATAAAGAAAGCTGAGCGCCGAAGAACTGATGCTTTTGAACTGTGGTGTTGGAGAAGACTCTTGAGAGCCCCTTGGAAGGCAAGGAGATCCAACCAGTCAATCCTAAAAGAAATCAGTCCTGAATATTCATTGGAAGGACTGATGCTGAAGCTGAAGCTCCAATACTTTGGCCACCTGATGCGAAGAGCTACTCATGGGAAAAGACCCTGATGCTGGGAAAGACTGAAGGCAGGAGAAGAAGGGGACGACAGAGGATGAGATAGTTGGATGGCATCACCAACGCAACGAACAGGAATTTTAGTAGGCTCCAGGAGTTGGTGATAGACAGGGAGGCCTGGTGTGCTGAAGTCCTTGGCATCACAAAGAGTCAGACATGACTGAGTGACTGAACTGAACTGAATTCTGCATATAAATTAAATAAGCAGGGTGACAATATACAGCCTTGACGTACTCCTTTCCCAATTTGGAACCAGTCTGTTGTTCTGTGTCCACTTCTAACTGTTGCTTCCTGATCCGCATACAGATTTCTCAGGAGGCAACTCAGGTGGTCTCGTATTCCCATCTCTTTAAGAACTTTCCAGTTTGTTGTGATCCACACAGTCAAAGGCTTTGGCATAGTCAATAAAGCAGAAGTAGATGTTTTTCTGGAACTCTCTTGATTCTTCTATGATATAATGGGTGTTGGTAATTTGATCTCTGGTTCCTCTGCCTTTTGTAAATCCAGCTTGAACATCTGGGAGTTCTCAGTTCACGTACCACTGAAGCCTGGCTTGGAGAATTTTGAGCATTATTTTGCTAACATGTGAAATGAATATGATTGTGTGGTAGTTTGAGCATTCTTTAGCATTGCCTTTCTTTGGGATTGGAATGAAAATTGACTTTTTCCAGTCCTGTGGCCACTGCTGAGTTTTTCATATTTGCTGGCATGTTGAGTACAACACTTTTAGGACTTGAAGTAGCTCAACTGGAATTCCATCACCTCCACCAGCTTTGTTAATAGAGATGCTTCCTAAGGCCCAATTGACTTCACATTCCAGGATGTCTGGCTCTAGGTGAGTGATCACACCATCATGGTTATCTGGGTCGTGAAGATCATTTTTGTATAGTTCTTCAGTGTTCAGTTCAGTTCAGTCGCTCAGTCGTGTCCGACTCTTTGCGACCCCATGAATCGCAGCATGCCAGGCCTCCCTGTCCATCACCATCTCCCGGAGTTCACTCAGACTCACGTCCATCGAGTCCGTGATGCCATCCAGCCATCTCATCCTCTATCGTCCCATCTCCCCCTGCCCCCAATCCCTCCCAGTATCAGAGTCTTTTCCAATGAGTCAACTCTTCACATGAGGTGGCCAAAGTACTGGAGCTTCAGCTTTAGCATCAATCCTTCCAGAGAAATCCCAGGGCTAATCTCCTTCCGAATGGACTGGCTGGATCTCCTTGCAGTCCAAGGGACTCTCAAGACTCTTCTCCAGTGTATTCTTGCCATATTTTCTTAATGTTTTCTGCTTCTGTTAGGTCCATACCAATTCTGTCCTTTATTGTGCCCATCTTTGCATGAAATATTACCTTGCTATCTCTGATTTTCTTGAAGCGATCTGTAGTCTTTCCCATTCTATTGTTTTTCTCTGTTTCTTTGCATTGATTACTGAGGAAGGCTTTCTTATCCCTCATCGCTATTCCTTGGAACTCTGCACTCAGATGGGCATATCTGCTTTACCCCTGTGCCTTTTGGTCTCTTCTTTTGTCAGCTGTTTGTAAGGCCTCCCCAGGCCATTTTGCCTTCTTGCACTTCTTCTTCTTGGGGATGGTCTTGATTCCTGTCTCCTGTACAATGTCACGAACCTCCATCCATAGTTCATCAGGCCCTCTATCAGGTCTAATGCCTGGGATCTATTTGTGGCTTCCACTGTACAATTGTAAGGGATTTGATTTAGGTCCTACCTGAATGGTCTAGTGGTTTTCCCTGTTCCTCAATTTAAGTCTGAATTTGGCAATAAGGAGCTCATGATCTGAGCCACAGTCAGCTCTCAGTCTTGCTTTTGCTGACTGGATAGAGCTGCCTCATCTTTGGCTGCAAAGAATGCAACCACTCTGATTTTGGTGTTGACCATCTGGTGATGTCTGTGTGTAGAGTCTTCTCTTGTGTTGTTGGAAGAGGGTGTTTGCTATTCTCTTGGCAAAGCGCTGTCAGCCTTTGCCCTGCTTCACTGCGCATTCCAAGGCCAAACTTGCCTGTTGCTGCAGGTGTCTCTTGACTCCTGCTTTAGGTGTGGCTTTAGGTTGGCTGACTTTTTAAACTTAAGAGAATTCGGTCACGCTTGAAACAGAAGCAAGAACCAAAACCCTACTGTGTTCAAAAGAGGCGTCCCCGTCACAGTCCCACCCAGTCTTCGTGCCTGCTGAGTGTCTGTCACCTCGCGTACATGTGGGGCCAGAGAGGTCTGTACCAGCCACCAGCCAGCTCTCGGATGTCCCTGGCTGTCCCTGTGGACATGGCGAGCAGACAGCCCACTCAGTGGTCACTGACCCGCAGGAGCTGAGGCCCGCCCTTCAACGTTAAGCAAGCAGCAGACTTCACAGCAGCCTCGGCCCACCCTCGAGCTCCCCCAGGAGGACCCCCAGCAGGACCCAGAAGGCAGGGGCCCCAAGGCCCTCCCTGCTCTCCAGCTTCCTTGGGCATTTCCCCGGGGACAGTGCTGCTGGGCAGAAGGGGCAGACAGCTCTTTCTGGGTTTGATTACCCCGTGTGAGCCCAAGGTCCCCATTGGCAGGGACATCTCAACCTGCACGAAGTCCACGATGGATTCCCGTGAGGGCCACCCGGGGTGGCGGTGGGGACGTGCACCCTCCGAGGTGGGCAGAGGAGGGGAGAGCACCCCGGGTGAGATTGGCTCAGGGGCCAGAGGAGGCCGATGGGGGCCAGAAGGGGGTGCCCCACGAGGTGGGTGAGGGCAGCGCCTGGCCCCCTGCGGTTGGGCCTGAGCTGGGGATCAGTGGAATCAGGGACGTAGGGCTTGTAGGGGTGGATGACTTCCGGGCGGCCGTCGCAGGCCCGGGGCCGAGGTCCGCTTCCACGGCTGGTCTGGCCGCTGTCTGTCTCCATCGTCAGTCTCTCACATGTTAAAATAGACGGCAACATCCGCCCCGTTTCTCATGGTGAAGGAAACATCCCCTCACATTGTGAGCCCCACCGCTGCTGTTCAAAGGGCCCAGGTGCAGCTCCCCTTCACCCCGGCCAGGGTCCCGCCTCTTCCTCTCGCCCACCTCCAGGCCCTAAAAGCTGGCCCGCTGGTCCCTTTCCGAGCACCTTCCCAGGCTTCCCTGGCCAGGACACACAGCGGGGCGGGCTTCACCTGTTGGGAAGGGTGAGCGGTGGGAGGGGTGAGTGGAGGAGGGGTGAGGAATGGGCGTGGTGAGCGGTGGGCGGGGTGAGCGGTGGGCGGGCTTATCCGTAGGCGGGGTTAGTGGGATTGGTGGAGCTCCCCTGAGAACCCCCAGCTTTCGCTGATGCAGCTCCCAGGTCCTCAGAAGCACCCTTGGCTGCCAGGTCCTGATAGCTGACAATTTCCAGGCAGGTTCGAGCCCAGGCCAGAAATAGTGGAGGCGTCTGCATGGCAGAGACCCCGGATTTCCTGTCCCTAAATACTTTGGCCACCTCATGCGAAGAGTTGACTCATTGGAAAAGACTCTGATGCTGGGAGGGATTGGGGGCAGGAGGAGAAGGGGACGACAGAGGGTGAGATGGCTGGATGGCATCACGGACTCGATGGACGTGAGTCTGAGTGAACTCCGGGAGTTGGTGATGGACGGGGAGCCCTGGTGTGCTGCGATTCATGGGGTCGCAAAGAGTCGGACATGACTGAGCGACTGAACTGAACTGAACTGAACTGAACTGAACTGGAGTGCGCTGCGCGTGGGAAAGAGCCTGAAGGTAGGTGGGGGTGGCCTCAGAACAAGGAGCAGCCCACAGAGCTGCCTGGAGGAACCCATGTGCCGCCCACTCCATGGAACCCCGAATTCCAGCGCAGCCACGCCGGCCTGGGGGCAGCTAGGTCACATCAGGTCCCAAACTAGCCTCAAGGCCCTGCGGGAAGTTCAGTCGCTCAGTCGCGCCCAACTTTTTGCAACCCCATGGACTGCAGCACTCTAGGCCTCCCTGTCCATCACTAAGTTTGAGCTCACTCAAACTCAGGCCCATTGAGTCAGTAATGCCATCCAACCATCTCATCCTCTGTCGTCCCCTTCTCCTGCCCTCAATCTTTCCCAGCATCAGGGTCTTCTCTAGTGAGTGAGTTCTTCACATCAGGGGTCAAAGTACTGGAGCTTCAGCTTCAGCATCAGTCCTTCCAATGGATACTGGAATATTCAGGACTGATTTCCTTTAGGATGGACTGGTTGGATCTCCTTGCAGTCCAAGGCACTCTCAAGAGTCTTCTCCAACACCACAGTTCAAAAGCATTAGTTCTTCAGTGCTCAGCTCTCTTTACAGTCCAACTCTCACATCCATACATGACCCCTGGAAAAACCATAGCCTTGACTAGACTAGACAGCATTACTTTGTTGGCAAAGTAATGTCTCTGCTTTTTAATCTGCTGTCTAGGCTGGTCATAGTTTTTCTTCCAAGGAGCAAGTACCTTTTAATTTCATGGCTGCAGTCACCATCTGCAGTGATTGGGAGCCCAAGAAAATAAAGCCTGTCACTATTTCCATTGTTTCCCCATCTATTTGCCATGAAGTGAATTGCCAACATCCGCTGGATCATCAAAAAAGCATGAGAGTTCCAGAAATACATCTATTTCTGCTTTATTGACTATGCCAAAGCCTTTGACTGTGTGGATCACAACAAATTGTGGAAAATTCTGAAAGAGATGGGAATACCAGACCACCTGACCTGCCTCTTGAGAAATCTGTTTGCAGGTCAGGAAGCAACAGTTAGAACTGGACATGGAACAACAGACTGGTTCCAAATAGGAAAAGGAGTACGTCAAGGCTATATATTGTCACCCTGCTTATTTAACTTATATGCAGAGTACATCATGAGAAATTCTGGGCTGGAAGAAGCACAAGCTGGAATCAAGATTGCTGGGAGAAATATCAATAACCTCAGATATGCAGATGACACCACCCTTATGGCAGAAAGTGAAGAGGAACTAAAAAGCCTCTTGATGAAAGTGAAAGTGGAGAGTGAAAAAGTTGGCTTAAAGCTCAACATTCAGAAAACAAAGATCATGGCATCCAGTCCTATCACTTCATGGGAAATAGATGGGGAAACAGTGTCAGACTTTATTTTTGAGGGCTCCAAAATCACTACAGATGGTGACTGCAGCCATAAAATTAAAAGACGCTTACTCCTTGGAAGAAAAGTTATGACCAACCTAGATAGTATATTCAAAAGCAGAGACATTACTTTGCCGACTAAGGTCCGTCTGGTCAAGGCTATGATTTTTTCCAGTAGTCATGTATGGATGTGAGAGTTGGACTGTGAAGAAGGCTGAGAGCCGAAGAATTAATGCTTTTGAACTGTGGTGTTGGAGAAGACTCTTGAGAGTCCCTTGGACTGCAAGGAGATCCAACCAGTCCATTTGGAAGGAGACCAGCCCTGGGATTTCTTTGGAGGGAATGATGCTAAAGCTGAAACTCCAGTACTTTGGCCACCTCATGCGAAGAGTTGACTCATTGGAAAAGACTCTGATGCTGGGAGGGATTGGGGGCAGGAGGAGAAGGGGACGATAGAGGATGAGATGGCTGGATGGCATCCCTGACTCGATGGACGTGAGTCTGAGTGAACTCCGGGAGTTGGTGATGGACGGGGAGCCCTGGTGTGCTGCGATTCATGGGGTCGCCAAGAGTTGGACATGACTGAGCGACTGAACTGAACTGAACTTACTAGCGTGTGAGATGAGTGCAATGGTGTGGTAGTTTGAGCATTCTTTGTCACTGCCTTTCTTTGGGACTGGAATGAAAACTGACCTTTTCCAGTCCTGTGGCCACTGCTGAGGTTTCCAAATTTGCTGGCATATTGAGTGCAGCACTTTCACAGCATTTTCTTTCAGGATTTGAAGGAGCTCAGCTGGAATTCCATCGCCTCCTTCGGGAAGAGCCACCACAAATGCGGACTCAGCTGAATTGGGTTTTTGCTTGTTTTTAGCTCAGTTGTGAAAATCTGAAGTCAGGCTGTGGCTTCCAGGCTTAGGGGCTCAGGGTCTCTCTGTGTGGGGAGTGTGCAGACCCGCCAGGGCCTGAGCCTCACCCTCCCTGCGTGAGCCAATGGCCTGGGTGGGTCTGAGCCCACATGGACGCCACCATCCTGCAGCCGTTCCCACTGAGCTGCGGAGCACACCCCCTCCTGACTCAGGCCCTCGAGGTGCCCCTTCTGCTCCCACCGTCTCCTCTCAGGGCCCTCTGCCCTGACCCTTCCCTTTGCTGGGTAGCCACCCCTCCCCGGAGCATGGAGCATCCCCAGTCTCTTTCCACCGGTGGGTCTGGGAGACAGAGAGACCAACAGAGAGACAGGGGCTGGGCGTCATTTCAGTGATTTTGGAATAAGAACCAATGCTACTTGCTAAAGAATGAACATGTTTTAACTTTAGTGAGACTTTGGGACTTATGTCCTAGCCTTTTCTCTCCTCCTGGAGGAGCGTCAGGAGAACCTACGTGAAAGCCCCAGGTGGCCGGGGAGCGGGCCTCTGAGTGCCTCGCCCTCCACACGGGGCTTCTCTGCAGGGCCCTGAGCGCGGGGCAGAGGGCTCCATGAAGCCGGGACGGGGGTGGACCGGCGCGTGGATAATGACCTTGCAGCAGCAGGGCTTCCAGCAGCTGACGTGCAAACCCCAGCCTCCAGGGAGTCTTGGGGGCCCGGCTGGGGTGCGTGTGCACGCGTGAGCCTGTGTCCCTCTGCCTGCGGGCGCCGCGTCTCTCTGAGCGCCCGCGCCCCCTGCTGGCCGGTCCAGACATTACCGTCAGCAACGTGTCCTCAGAGTGTAGCGACCCGCTTCAACCAGGACAGGCTTGCCTGGGAGTGACTCTCACCCACCCTACCCGCCCCCAACCTTAACCTCCCCTGGCTGCCCGCTTCATGCCAGCGCCGCATACAGACTTGGAGGGCGATCCCTGGGGTCCCACCCGGTGGAGAAGGTCATGGCACAGTGAAGGCACAGGAGCAGCCCGAATGAGCCGGGTCCGTCAGGGGTGGTGCCTGGAATGATGGAACGCTGGTGCGTCCAGTGCTGTCCCTGGGCGGCGGTGGGGGACATCCCAGAGCACGGGACACAGCTTTGACCCTCCGTCCAGGAACTAAGATCCCGCGTTCCACATGGTGCGGCCGTAAAAGGTGGGGGCAGGGGTCTCGGGGTCTCGGCACCTGGCGGGCTCTGCAGAGAAGTGTGGTTTGTCTGCTTCGTCGATATTCACTGTGGCCACGATCTGTGGGAACGTCACTCTGAAAGGACCTGGGCTGCCTTAGCGCCCAGACGGAGGGAGCCCTCTGTCCAGTGCAGGCGGCCTGCAACCATGCTCCTCTGAGCTGCCCCCGCCTTTATGGGACCCCCCCCCTCCAGCCGCTGACCCAAAGGTGCCCCTAGCCTGGGCGGCCGGCTGAGGAGGGGCCAGTGACCCCGACAGGAGGGGTGGAAGCGGGTCCTCCCCACCCCTGCCGGGGGGCCTCCACGTGCAAAGGGCCCACCACCCTGGGTCTGCCCACGCAGGCCACAGCCGCCTCCTTCCCGGTGCCTGGGCTCCTCTGGGGCAAGCCCCCAGCCCAGGCAGGCTCTTCTCTGCTGTGTCCTCTGCCCAGCCCCCCAGGGGGCCCTGCTCTGTCCCCAGACTCACTGACCACCTCTCACTGGGGACACTGCCCGGCCTTGTTTCCTGGGAGTGCGGGTCCCCGGCCCCCAGGAAAATGCTCGGAAGAGGGAAATGCCCAGCCCCCACACCCCCAATCCAGTCCATCCCAGGCTGCTCATCCCTGGGACCTCTCTCCCCAGATTTAGCCACCCAAGCTGAGGCTTTCAGCAACACCACACAGCACCCTGTGCCTGCAGGAGGTGCCCGCTCCTCCCGGGAGGAGGTCCAAAGTCCCGCCAGCAGGACCCGGCCCTCCTCCCCCGGGCCTCAGCACGGTCCAGGTTTAAGATTAGCAGCACCCTCAGGGTCATGACAATAAAAGCTGGAGACGAAGGAGCTGATCCCAGCAGGACGGGCCACAGGCAGCCTGCCAGGGTTTGCTCTGTCCTTCCTCTCCGCCCGCCTGCGTGCCCGTGTGCTCTTGCCCGCCCTGAGCTCAGCTGTGCAGGTCCTGACCCGGAGGGTGACCAGCCCTCAGTCCTGAGTGGTCACCCTGCACAGCTGGTGAAACCCTCCCCTGACTCCCCGGGAAGCTCGGAGGCCCTCGGAGGACACCTGGGCCGCGGCGCACTCCTTGCTGTGGACGGAGTTGTGTCCCCAAATTCACACGCTGAGGCCTGACGTCCTGTGGTCGCGTTTGGAGGTGGGGCTTCTGGGAGATATAAAGGTTGAACGAGGTCAGGGGTGGAGACCTGATCCCACAGTGTCAGCGTCCTTATAGGAGGAGGCCCCAGGGAGTCTGTCTCTCCCAGGGAGGACACACAAGACAGGTGTCTGAGCCAGGAAAGGCCTCCCCAGGAGCTGGACTGGCCAGCACCGCGAGCTGGGATTTCCAGCCCCCAACAAAGGCCTGCTGTTTCAGCCTCCAGGCTTTGGGTCTGCCACAGTGGCTGAGCAGGCCCAGCAGGCCCACCCCTGGGGTCCTTGGCAGTCAGGAGCCGAGATCCACCAGCTGTCCAGTCATTCTGAAGCCCCAGCAGCCAGGGAGGCCCGGGCAGCCCTTCAGCCCCACCAGCGTCCCTGCAGCGAGCTCGCCCCAGCTGCAGGGCTGGGGTCAGCTGGGAGCCGCGCAAAACACGGACCCCCACCACCCTCACTGTGGGCCCAGGAGACAGGCAGCCCCAGGCCGGCACTGACGGGCAGCATGCCATCCCCCAGATGGTGCCCTGGGCCGATGAGTGGCCTTCAGCCTGCAGGCCTGCTTTCTCTCAGGTCAGCCGTTTCTGGGGTCTGGACTCCTTCCAGGGAACTCATCCTTCACCCTTAGCTGTGAAGTGACTTTTGGGGTCAGAAACATCCCACGGAGAATCCTCTGAATAAACATCCAGGCGGATGGGGTGGGTGAGTGGGAGACCCTCTGGGCGGGGAAGGAGGGTGGACGCCCCAGCCAGCACCTGCCCACCAAGGACATGTTTCCCCATGTCCCCAGTTGCAGGGGGACACCCAGCCCTGGCTGCAGTCAGCAGGGCCCCAGTGAGGGGGAGGCCAAGCCTCCAGCCTGCCAGGTCTCCTCTCTGCCCCCTCTGCCCCGAGCTCCCCAGGAAGGATGGGGAAGAGGCGGTTCACCCACAGAGATGGGGTATGTCATCCACCTTCGCGAGGGGCTCCAGGTCCCTCTGGGGAGCACAAACAGGGCCAAACAGCCTCTGTGCTCTGCGATCACACAGATCCATCTGCAAAGCAGCATCCAGGCCACTGGTCGCCAAGGCCCCGGTCACCTTCCCTCCAGGGTGACCATCAGCCAGACAGGCAGTGGCCCCAGGCACTGGGCCTCTAGCCACCACTCCTTTATTTTTGGGGGCTCCAAAATCCTGCAGATGGTGACTGCAGCCATGAAATTAAAAGATGCTTGCTCCTTGGAAGAAAAGCTATGACCAGCCTAGACAGCAGATTAAAAAGCAGAGACATTATTTTATCAAAAAAGGTCCGTCTAGTCAAGGCTATGGTTTTTCCTGTGGTCGTGTATAGATGTGAGAGTTGAACTGTGAAGAAAGCTGAGCGCCGAAGAATCGATGCTTTTGAACTGTGGTGTTGGAGAAGACTCTTGAGAGTCCCTTGGACTGCAAGGAGATCCAACCAGTCCATTCAGAAGGAGATCAGCCCTGGGTGTTCATTGGAAGGACAGATGCTGAGGCTGAAATTCCAGTACTTTGACCACCTGATGCGAAGAACTGACTCAACGGAAAAGATCCTGATGCTGGGAAAGACTGAAGGGAGGAGAAGGGGACAGAGGATGAGATGGCTGGATGGCATCACAGACTCAATGGACATGGATTTGAGAAAGCTCCAGGAGTGGGTGAACGACAGAGGAGCCCTGCGGCCTGCAGTCCGAGGCGTTGCAGAGAGTCTGACAGGACTGAGCCACCGCACTGAGCTGATAGGCTGCGCTCTGATCACCTCGTGCCCTGATTGGCTGGCGAAGCTTTGGCATCATCAACCGGCTGACCCCCACTTGGGGTCCTTGTGCCGCTTCCTCTTGTGGGGCCTGCTTCCTGCAGAAACTCAGGAATGCATGTCGGGCCTTCACCCGTGTCTTCCTGGCTGCGGGGCCCACCCTCCTCCTGAGAGGGTTTGTAGATGGAGGCGGCGCTCCCCTCGGCTCTGGGTCGTCGTCGTCGTGCCGGGAGGCCCGGCTCTTGGGGGAGCTCGTCCCCTGCGGCCTCTCAGGCCTGCTCAGCCAAGGCCCTTCCTCCTTCCTTATCCAGAGTGGCTGTGCTCGCCTTCCCGCCTCGCCTGGACGCGCAGGTCCAGCTGGGCCTCCCCAGCCTCGGAGAGTCGGCGGCATCCGCCTGGGCACAGGCTCCGTGGCCGGTGGCTGAGACCTGGCTCTGCCGGTGTGCAGCCTCACATCCCCGGGAGCCCCTAGGAATCCCCAGAGGCCACAGCCCACTGGCTGCCCTGCTTCCGCGCTGACCCCACCCGGCGTCTTACCCCAGCGGCCGTCTGACGCGCGCCTTCCACGCCGCCCACAGCCTGCGGTGGTCTCCCCCTTCACGGCCAGGAGCTCAGGCAGAGGCCTCGGCCGTGGGGGCTGCCCCACGAGGCTTCGTTGGAGGTTGCACCTGGGCTGGGTGGGGCTGGAGGTCCAAGATCCCCCCGCCTGTCACCTGAGTGTCCCCCACCTGGCCCCTTTCTCTCTCCGCGTGGCCCCTTTCTCTCTCCACGTGGCCCCATCTCTCCTTGCGTGGCCCCGTCTCCCCTCGCGTGGCCCCGTCTCCCCTCGCGTGGCCCCATCTCCCCCCGCGTGAGCCCGTCTCCCTCCGCGAGGCCCCATCACCCTCCACACCTTGTCTTGCCTGAGCCGCGTTACCACGTGGTTCCCCGGCTCCTCGCTGCTGAGCAAAGCAAGCTGCAGCCCAGTCTAGATCCAAGGGGAGACCACGGGCCTCGGAGCTTGGCGGGCGCCTGGGCCGAGTGCACCGGAGGGGAGCAAACCCAGGACTCCCAGCACCCGTGGCAGCGACACGAGTGTGTCCCCTGCCAATGCCTGAGTGTCACCAGTCAAGTGTCTGGACCGGACAGCACCGTGGAGCGGCTGCCTCTGGGTCCATCTCAGCGTTAAGTCCTCAGCCAGCAGGGGACGGGGAACACAGACCCCTCTAGCCTTCCAGGCAGGAGGGGCGGCTGGCAGAGGCTGGGAACCCATCTGGGGACAACCTGGGCTGCGGGCTGGGCCCCAGCGTATCTGGAGATGCGGGAGGCCCCCTCCTCCTGTGTCCAGACCTGGGTGCTGCCGGGGCCAGTCACCCCCGGCCCGCGATGCTCTGTGAACACAGGTCCCAGCGCGAGGCCCAGGAGAGAAACTCTGGCTGCCCAGACCCTGTACCCTCAGAGAAGCAGAGTGGGCCCCCGTCCCGGGTGTGGCGTGACTCCCGGGGACCACGGGGCCTGGCCCCTCTCTCAGGCGCCCTCCCGCAGTTCGCAGGCGGGGCAGGGCTGGGAGCAGGCTCGCCTCTCCCCTCCTGCGTGTGTCCTGGCGGAGGGCGCTCAGGGGAGGTTGGCGAGACGAGCCCCCGTGGCCCAGGCCCAGCATACTCTCCGGACTCCGAGCACCCGCCCTGCGTGACTGTCAGGGTCTCCGCCTCTCAGGGGAACAGAGGCAGGTCCCCCACCGGACTGTGTGGAGCCCGGCACCCACGCCCACAGCGGCCGTGAGTTATGGGGTCTGATCACCCGTAACCGGCACAGTTGTTTCTTGTAGCTTCTTAATAGCTCATTATCCATCTCCCGTTCTCCACTTCCCACAGTTGTATTAATACACAAAACTACGATACTTAGTATTTCGGGAAAATGTTATTTTTAAGAATGGCTGACTTCTCCCTGGATACCCTGAACCCAAAATCAGTCAGAGGCTGTCACACCAGCTCACAGTGATGCTGGGCCTGGGAGGACATTCAGCTGGGAAGTGACATCACTCGTGTTCATGGCCCTCTCCTCCCCAGTCTGAAGCCATGCCCCTCCTCCACCAGGCACGGGCACTGGTCATGACTCTGCTTCTCCCTGGTCCGGTCCCTGCCTGTCCCTGTCTCCACTGCCCGCTGCGGCCTGGCAACCTGAGCCTCCCACCCCCGAGCAGGGTGGGGAGCTGCGGGTCCAGCGGCAGCTGTGCAGTTCAGGCCCGCAGCCCAGCATCGCTGCATCCTCATCCTTTCCTCCATCCCTTAGTCCCTCCTCCCTCCCTCCCTCCCTCCATCCCTTCCTTCCTCGTCTGTTCCACTCTTTGTCCAGCAAACACAGCCTCAGCTCCCACCACGCTGGATGTTGCGGGAGCTCTCAGCTCTCTGCAGAACTGAGGAGCAGTCCATTCTCTCCAGTATCAGGACCACCATGGAGCAGAGTACGCTCACCTCCTTCACGGGAAACTCCCTCCAAAGCCCAGGAGGGGTCCTGAGTGGGGTGCAGGGCCGATGGGGAGCCAGCCCACCTGCCTGGCCTCTGAGCAGAGCAGCGACGGAGTCCTGGGAACAGTGGGACAGAAGAAGGGGGAGCTGGACACCTGTCCCCAGAGGGAGGGAGAGGCCGCAGCAGAGGAGGAGGGGACGCAGATGGGCCTGTCTGTGCCCACAGCAGGGTCAGCGGTGGCAGAGGTGTTGGGACGGCCTCCACTGAGCGGGAGGAGCGCGGGGAGAGGAGGGGCCCCTGGGCGGAGTCTTCGACCGAATGTCCGAAAAAGGGGCCCGCCCACCTGCAGCACCCAGGCCCTGGGTGAGTCCGCTGGCATCTAGGCAGCCGCCATGGGCAGCTCTGGGAGGGAGACGCCCCTGGAGGGTGCAGAGGTGGGGGACCTGTGCCCCTTCCACTGCACGGGGGCACCCCCAGAACAGCATGGCCCCCAGTGCACTAGAGTCTGCTGCCAGGACAGCGTGGCCCCTGAAAATGGCCTGCTTCTCCTCCTGAGGATCCCACCAGGGCAGGTGGCTGGGGGCAGGGTCTCCCTGAAGCCCCCTCCCCTCCCAGGATGGGAGCCCAGGGCTCCCCATCCCTTCCCTAGGGTCACTGCTGGAACCCCCGGCGCCCCTCCTCAGGCACCCCCACCCTTCCTTCCTTGCCCTGCACACCGAGGGCCGGGGGTGGGGGACTGTCCCGCCGCAAGGGGGGACCGGCTTTTCTTTCAAAACTTCAGAGAGGAGTAGGGGGCAGGGCGGGGCTTAGGCAGGCCCCAGAATGGCCCGTCCTGGACAGCCCCATCTGGCACCTTCGGGCCGGCAGAGGCCCTTCAGGCTGGGCACAGCAGGAGAGAGAGGGTGTGGGCCACAGTGACTAAGGGTCTGTGTTGGGGCTGGGCCTCAACGTGGGCCAAGGTGATGCAGAGGTTGGCGTGGGGGGCTGGCCCCAGGCAGAGCCCCAGGGCCTCGGGGGACAGAGGTTGGGGAGTCACAGAAGGGAAGGTGGGAGGGGGGCGGGGTGGGGGTTTGGATTCTCTAATGAGCCTCGGACAGGGAGAGGGGGCTGGCTCCTGACCCCGGGGGGTGAGAAGGGGCCTTACCTGCTCGAGGGGAACCGAGGACATGGGCAGGGGTTTTCCTCGGAGGCTGTCCCCTCCAAGCCCCGTGGACTTCAGGGCGGAGGGCCCACCTCTGACCCTGCCTTTCCCAAACCCCAGTCCGAGCGGCCCCTCCTCCTTCCTCCAACCTCTGACCTCCAACCTGTCCCCCGTCTGAAGACCTTGGTCAGGCACCGCACCCTCCTGGACACTTTGCCAGCCTCTCACGGGTTTAGAGCTGACTCAGGCAAGGCCTGCCCCACGACCTTGCCCTGTGAACGCTGGCTGCCACCCAAGGCCACACCCTGGGCCTGGCCCGCTGACCCTGCAGCCCGGTGAACGCTGGGCAGGCTCCTCCCTCATCTCCGGGGCCCCCCGGCCGCAGGGCCCCAGCCTGGCCGAGCCCACCTCCACGCCGGCCCTCACCGGTCCTGCTGCTCTAGACCCTTCGCCCCAGCAGCACCTGCTCCGGGGCAGCTCTGTGTCCTGGGGATGCGCTCCTGACCTCAGGAGGGCCCCCAGAGCTTGGCCTCCTTCCCCTCGCCCACCTCAGGCTTTCGGTTGTGTCGCCGCCGCTGACGTCCAGCCCGGCCTCTGCTGACCACCCTGACGTCATCTCCTGACCTCCGGCCCAAGGCTCTGGGGGGCGGAGCCTGGCTGCCTGGGGGCGGAGCCTGGCTACCTGGGGGCGGAGCCTAGCTGCGTGGTCTGGGCGGCGCCCTCCTCTTACAGGAGTTACTGCAGAAGGACATCCTCCCCTGTTTTCCTCTCTTCACTCAGCTCTCTCTTACGGGCCACTTTGACCTCTAACGCTGGACATCCCTGAGAGCTGCCCGTCGCCCCGCCAGGAGCCCCCCAGACTGCCCCCAGGGCGTTGGTGATGGGTCGCTTCCCCACGCGGCTGGGGTTGGCACTCAGGGGCGCGTACCTGCAGCCCCTTCTGCGTCGCTCCCAGGGCCCTTCAGTGTGAGCGGCCAGCCCACCCTGGGTTGCCCCCCCGCCCCGCCCCACGCCGTCCCCTCAACCGCTGCAGCCACACCGTCTCGGCCCGGGAGCTCTGAGGGGCAACAGCCTGCCTGGCTCGGATGGCTCACCTCTGGGTGGTGAGCCGCCCCGCTGGCCTGACTCCCGCTCTCCTCTGCGGCCCAGCTCTGACCCCCAACCCCCTTTGTCATCCTTGAACGTGGGGGCCCTGGGGTCGTTGCCCGGCCCCTTTCCCCCACCTGCGGCGACCTGTCCTGAACGGCTCCTGCAAGGAGTAGGCGCTCCAGACGGGGCGCTGCAGAGCCGCTCCGCAAGGCGTCCCAAGGCGGGAGCCCCGCAGATGTCTCCCTTTGTTCAGCTGTGCCTTCCCTCACAGAGGCTTCGGGCACCCAGCGGAGGCCCCACCTGGGGAGCAGCCGGCTGGCCGCTCTGGCCCGTGCTCCGCGCAGCTCACAGTGAGGACTGTTTCCGGCCCTGGGGCCCAGGGAGCTGCGTTCACGCAGATACGGTTCTCAACGGTTGTTTGGGTAAACCTCGAATTTCATTCTCATGATAGAAACGCTCCCTGAAAGCTACACCCCCTCGCAAGCAACCGTGGCACACCTGAGGGGCAGCGGTGCCAGTTCGGCCCCAGCCTGGCGAACCTCGACACGGTGCCTGGGGCCAGATGCTCCCAAAGGGCAGCTCCTGCCCACGTGCAGCTGCCCAGGCTGCTAGCAGCCAGGGTCCGGCCCAGGTGCCCTGGTCCGGCGCCCAGGCACAAAGGCACAGCTGCTGAGCTCCGAGGACCCCCCACTCCGTGGAAGACCCCACCCTCCCACCTGCCCTGTGTGGTCTCTGCCACCTAGGGTCTCCCTGATTGCTGAGTGAGGAGCCCTGCCACCCCCACCCCAGGGGTCCCTGAGGATGAGGGTGAGGAGGGCAGCCCCAGGGTCCCCTGAGTCCCTCCGCGGGGCTGAGGAAGGGCGCTGAGTCAAGGGGAGCTGGGATGCAGGACAGGCTGACCTGGGGGCATGGCTGCAGCACCTGCAGGCTCTGGGCTGGTCTGGGGCGAGCTGGGGAGGGGGCTGGAAAGGCCAGGTTTGGGGAGAAGGGACCCGGGCTCCAGGGGCACACGGTTCCCCCCAAAGGGGCCACAGGTGGAAAGGCGGAGTTCCTGGGCTGCCCTACCCACCCAGGGCCCTGCCCACCCCGCCCCCGGGGTTTTCCCCAGGGACAGAGTTGAGGGTGGGGGCAGGGCTTTTGGAAAAGTACTGGCCTGGAGGCTGCTGAGAAGTCAGTTCCTCAGGTTAATGGTTAATCTGCAGCTGAAGCGTAAAAACAACTTAACCCAAGCAGGGCAGCTGCTGATGGTGGTGGGGGGCGGTGTTTGCGGGCCACGCTCACCCCTCCCCTGCTCATAAACTCATGCCTCCCTGGGGGAGGGGCGCTGGCCAGGCTGCCCCTCTGCTCCTGAAGCCCTAGGGTCAAGTGGATGGGTGGAGGCCTGCCCCCTACCACTCGCGCCAATACACACTCTGCCAGGAGCCCCAGGACCCCTGTGCCCACCATCTGCCCTGTTTGGGCCGCAGATGAAGGCTGCGCCCTCCTCACCCGTGGATGGGGCTGCCACTGACCAGCCGACTCCCTGGCCAGACCCTTGGAGGCTCCTGCAGCCCAGTGCCTAGGAGAGGCTGGTGGAGTCCTTGTCCCCGGTGGAGGGACAGGCAGTTGGGGAGCCTGGAGGGACCCTGGGCAGCTGGGAGGAGGGACGCAGGGGGTACAGCCGCCAGCAGGAAGCGACAGCCTGCATAGGGGCTGGGAGGTGCACCACTGCTCCATCACCAGCAGGAAGAGAAAAGATCCTCTCCCGCCTGGCAACAGCTCAGCCAATGAGAAGCCCCGGTTCAGTTCAGTTTCTCAGTCATGTCCTACTCTTTGCGACCCCCTGAACTGCAGCACACCAGACCTCCCTGTCCATCACCAACTCCAGGAGTTCACTCAGACTCACGTCCATCGAGTAGTGATGCCATCCAGCCATCTCATCCTCTGTCGTCCCCTTCTCCTCCTGACTCTGATCCCTCCCAGCATCAGAGTCTTTTCCAATGAGTCAACTCTTCGCATGAGGTGGCCAAAGTACTGGAGTTTCAGCTTCAGCACCATTCCCTCCAAAGAAATCCCAGGGTGGCTCTCCTTCCGAATGGACTGGTTGGATCTCCTTGCAGTCCAAGGGACTCTCAAGAGTCTTCTCCAACACCACAGTTCAAAAGCATCAATTCTTCGGCGCTCAGCTTTCTTCACAGTCCAACTCTCACATCCATACATGACTACTGGAAAAACCATAGCCTTGACCAGATGGACCTTTGTTGGCAAAGTAATGTCTATGCTTTTGAATATGCTATCTAGGTTGGTCATAACTTTTCTTCCAAGGAGTAAGCGTCTTTTAATTTTATGGCTGCAGTCACTATCTGCAGTGATTTTGGAGCCCCAAAATGAAATCTGACACTATTTCCACTGTTTCCCCATCTATTTGCCATGAAGTGATGGGACCGGATGCCATGATCTTCGTTTTCTGAATGTTGAGCTTTAAGCCAACTTTTTCACTCTCCTCTTTCACTTTCATCAAGAGGCTTTTTAGCTCCTCTTCACTTTCTGCCATAAGGGTGGTGTCATCTGCATATCTGAGGTTATTGATATTTCTCCCAGCAATCTTGATTCCAGCTTGTGTTTCTTCCAGCCCAGAATTTCTCATGATGTACTCTGCATATAAGTTAAATAAGCAGGGTGACAATATACAGCCTTGACACACTCTTTTTCCTATTTGGAACCAGTCTGTTGTTCCATGTCCAGTTCTAACTGTTGCTTCCTGACCTGCATACAGGTTTCTCAAGAGGCAGGTCAAGTGGTCTGGTATTCCCATCTCTTTCAGAATTTTCCACAGTGTATTGTGATCCACACAGTCAAAGGCTTTGGCATAGTCAATAAAACAGAAACAGATGTTTTTCTGGAACTCTTCCTTTTCCATGATCCAGCGGATGTTGGCAATTTGATCTCTGGTTCCTCTGCCTTTTCTAAAACCAGCTTGAATATCAGGGAGTTCACGGTTCATGTAGTGCTGAAGCCTGGCTTGGAGAATTTTGAGCATTACTTTACTAGCATATGAGATGAGTGCAATTGTGCAGTAGTTTGAGCATTCTTTGGCATTGCCTTTCTTTGGAATTGGAATGAAAACTGACCTTTTCCATCCTGTGGCCACTGCTCAGTTTTCCAAATTTGCTGGCATATTGAGTGTAGCACTTTCACAGCATCATCTTTCAGGATGTGAAACAGCTCCACTGGAATTCCATCACCTCCACTAGCTTTGTTTGTAGTGATGCTTTCTAAGGCCCACTTGACTTCACATTCCAGGATGTCTGGCTCTAGATTAGTGATATATCATCATGATTATCTGGGTCGTGAAGATCTTTTTGTACAGTTCTTCCGTGTATTCTTGCCACCTCTTCTTAATATCTTCTGCTTCTGTTAGGTCCAGACCATTTCTGTCCTTTATTTAGCCCATCTTCGCATGAAATGTTCCCTTGGTATCTCTAATTTTCTTGAAGAGATCTCTAGTCTTTCCCATTCTGTTGTTTTCCTCTACTTCTTTGCATTGATCACTGAAGAAGGCTTTCTTATCTCTTCTCGATATTCTTTGGAACTCTGCATTCAGATGCTTATATCTTTCCTTTTCTCCTTGGCTTTTCACTTCTCTTCTTTTCACAGCTATTTGTAAGGCCTCCCCAGACAGCCATTTTGCTTTTTTGCATTTCTTTTCCTTGGGGATGGTCTTGATCCCTGTCTCCTGTACAATGTCATGAACCTCATTCCATTGTTCATCAGGCACTCTATCTATCAGATCTAGGCCCTTAAATCTGTTTCTCACTTCCACTGTATAATCATAAGGGATTTGATTTAGGTCATACCTGAATGGTCTAGCGGTTTTCCCTGCTTTCTTCAATTTAAATCTGAATTTGGTAATAAGGAGTTCATGATCTGAGCCCCAGTCAGCTCCCGGTCTTGTTTTTGTTGACTGTATAGAGCTTCTCCATCTTTGGCTGCAAAGAATATAATTCAGTCTGATTTCGGTGTTGACCATCTGGGGATGTCCATGTGTAGAGTCTTCTCTTGTGTTGTTGGAAGAGGGTGTTTGCTATGCCCAGTGCATTTTCTTGGCAAAACTCTATTAGTCTTTGCCTTGCTTCATTCTGTATTCCAAGGCCAAATTTGCCTGTTACTCCAGGTGTTGCTTGATTTCCTACTTTTGCATTCCAATCCCCTATCATGAAAAGGACATCTTTTTGAGGGTGTTAGTTCTAAAAGGTCTTGTAGGTCTTCATAGAACTGTTCAACTTCAGCTTCTTCAGTGTTACCGGTTGGGGCATAGACTTGGATTACCGTGATATTGAATGGTTTGCCTTTGAAATGAACAGAGATCATTCTGTCGTTTTTGCGATTGCCTCCAAGTACTGCATTTCGGACTCTTTTGTTGACCATGATGGCTACTCCATTTCTTCTGAGGGATTCCTGCCCGCAGTAGTAGATATAATGGTCATCTGAGTTAAATTCACCCATTCTAGTCCATTTTTGTTCGCTGATTCCTAGAATGTCGATGTTGACTCTTGCCATCTCCTGTTCAACCACTTCCAATTTGCCTTGATTCATGGACCTGACATTCCAGGTCCCTATGCAATATTGCTCTTTACAGCATCTGACTTTGCTTCTATCACCAGTCACATCCACAACTGGGTATTGTTTTTGCTTTGGCCCCATCCCTTCCTTCTTTCTGGAGTATTTCTCCACTGATCTCCAGTAGCATATTGGGCACCTACTGACCTGGGGAGTTCCTCTTTCAGTATCCTATCATTTTGCCTTTTCATACTGTTCATGGGGTTCTCAAGGCAAGAATACTGAAGGGGTTTGCACTCCCTCTCCAGGGACTACATTCTGTCAGACCTCTCCACTATGCCCGCCCATCTTGGGTGGCCCCACAGGACATGGCTTAGTTTCACTGAGTTAGACAAGGCTGTGGTCCGTGTGATTAGACTGACTAGTTTTCTGCGAGTATGGTTTCAGTATGTCTGCCCTCTTGCAACATCTACCGTCTTACTTGGGTTTCTCTTACCTTGGGCGTGAGGTATCTCTTCACGACTGCTCCAGCAAAGCACAGCCGCTGCTCCTTACCTTGGATGAGGGGTATCTCCTCACCACCGCCCCTCCCGACCTTGAACTTGGAATAGCTCCTCTAGGCCCTCCGGCGCCCGTGCAGCCACCGCTCCTTGGACGTGGGGTCGCTTCTCCTGGCTCCTCTCGGCTGCTCGTACGCTGTTGCAGCCTGGTACTCTGGGCCGCCGCCCCTGACCTCGGATGTGGCATAGCTCCTCTTGGCTACTGCCCCTAACCTCAGATGCAGGATAACTCGATGAGAAGTTAAGAGGATGAGAAACCCCAGTCTCCTCCAATGGGCTACTTGTGTTAAGGCCCCACCCACCTCCCCATCTGCCTATAAAAAGATGGTCCTCTCCCTGGCTTGCCACTTGCCCCCAGCTCACCTAGTTCACCTTGCTCTTGCAGCCGGTGTGGCAACCCTTTGCTGCCTTGAGTAAAAAATAACTATTTATTGTTTTAATTTAGCATAATGAAAACCCTCCAACCGCAAAGAGACATGAAAAATGTTAATCAGCTAGGACTCAGACACACAGATGAACCCCATGAGATACCAACTCCTGATTCAGTTGGCAAAGGTTAAAATGATGCCTAGCACCTCAAAGGCAAGGGAGTCCCACAGTGCTGTGCGGAGGTCTTTCCAGAAAGCAATTTTCACACCCTTCAAGCTGACAAGTCACTCCTAGAAAAATCTGTCCCAGGATTTCAAGAAGGGGGAGGTGGTTTTGAACAAAGATGCTTCCTGCAGCAAGATTAAGAACAACTAAAAGCTGGAGCAACAGAACTGCCCAACAGTGGAAAGACGGGTACTAAACTTTCTCCTGGGTCCGCACCGGGGCTTCTGGACAGAGTGAGTTTGCAGTGTGGGATCACAGTGTGCTGACTGGAAAATACAAAACGGTGACCACTGTATGTGCGCCGCATGCCCAGTCACTCAGTCAGGTCTGATTCTCTGCGACCCCATGGACTGTAGCCCGCCAGGCTCCTGTGTAAAGGAGGTTTCTCCAGGCAAGAATACTGGACTGGGTTGCCATTTCGTCCTCCCGGGGATCTCCCCAACCCAGGGACTGAACCCAGGTCTCCCAGACTGTGGGCAGATTCTTTACTGTCTGAGCCTGATTATAATATACCTGTAGTGTGTGTATATGCACACGTGTGCACACACACACACATCAGAAGGAAAGTGCTAAGTTAGCTTTTGAAAACCGTCTGTGGATGTGACATCGTGAATGCTTTTTACCCAGGGCTTGAAATTGCCTTGCATTTTCCAAATTACATTGCACATTTCCGCTGCAATAATCGCAAGTTATAAAAATATAAATGTGCGCATATTGCTATTGGCCTGACAAGACTACTTTAGAGCATTCAGCTATTTTCTCGTCTGCTCTTTCCAACCACACAAAGGTTGGAGGGCTCAGCGGGGGGTCCTGGCCCCGCCCACCGCTGCTGCCTCCGGGTTGCGAGGGCAGCTGCTGCCGCAAGAAAGGCGGAGTGGCGCTGCCTCCTGCCAGCGTATCTGGGGTCATTTCCTCAGAGACCCAGGCGGGTGACAATCAGTTGTCTAGATAAGCCGGCGGTAAACAAACAGGCCCAGGCGGGAGTGGGGCTCCAGGGAACTCTGGCCTCTGGCCGGCGGGGCTGGGGAGAGCGCAGCCAGCATCCCCGAGCGGGAGCTCCGCTGGGCCGGGCGGGGCGGGCCGGGGCGCCTGCAGTCCCGCTCGGGGAGCAGGGCGTGGGGGCGGGGCCCTTTCCGCGGGGCGGGGCGCCTGCGGCTGTCACCAGTCACCAGACACAGGACGGCTCCCTGTCCCTCCCTCTCCTGCAGTGGCCCGGCTCCACCTTCCCCGAGAGCAGATAAGGCAGAGCAGAGGGAGAGGGTCTCAGGTTGGGGGGGTGGGGGAGGCTGGCGCGAACCCAGGGGGCTCTGCTGGAGGCTCAAGGCTCCAGCCGGGCCGGGCGAGGTGGGGGACCTCATGGAGAAGCAACAGAGGTCCCTGGGCCCCGAGGCCCTGTGAGCAGCCGTTCCAGGGCACCCAGCCCTGGGAGGCAAAGGTGGCCGGCTGGAACACCAGCGGGCCGTGGGGCCCCACCCGCCTCGGGTCCGGAGGAGGGCTCAGCCGGGGTAGCCGGGGGACTGGAGTCACGCGTGCTCTTTTCTGTCCTGGCCCTGCTATCTGGGCCTAGGGCCACCGTCCCCACCGGCCCAGGGAAGCAGCACCACTCGGCTCATTTTCTGAGGCTTTGAACTCTGGGGCAACCTCTTAACAGGAGTCAGAGAAAAATATGAAGCTGGCTGCCAGCCCTACTGAGATAAAATCTGATAGAAAAAAACAAAATTAATCAAGGATGGAATCCACTTACACATGCTTCAATAAGCCATCTGGTCCGTTTCAACTGTATTTTTAAAAAGTCAAAGGCAAAGATAAAGCCTTTGACTATGTGGATCATAACAAGCTGTGGAAAATTCTTAAACAGATGGGAATACCAGACCACTTTATGTGTCTCCTGAGAAACCTGTATGCAGGACAAAAAGCAACAGTTAGAACCAGACATGGAACAGCTGGACTGGTTCAAAATTGGGAAAGGAGTACGTCAAGGTTGTATATTGCCACCCTGCTTATTTAACTTATATGCAGAGTACATCATGCAAAATGCCAGGCTGGATGAAGCACAAGCTGGAATCAAGATTGCTGCAAGAAATACCAGCAACCTCAGATATGTAGATGATAGCACTCTAATGGAAGGAAGCGAAGAGGAACCAAAGCGCTTACTGATGAAAGTGAAAGAGGACAGTGGAAAAGCTGGCTTAAAACTCAGCATTCAAAAAATAAAGATCACGGCATCTGGTCCCATCATTTCATGGCAAATAGAAAGAGGAAAAGTAGAAGCAACAACAAATTTTACTTTCTTGGCTCCAAAATCACTACAGATGGTGACTGCAGCCATGAAATTAAAAGACGCTTGCTCCTTGGAAGAAAAGCCGTGACAAACCTAGACAGTGTGTTAAAAAGCAGAGGCATCACTTTGCTGACAAAGGTCCGTCTAGTCAAAGCTATGGTTTTTCCAGTAGTCATGTATAGATGTGAGAATTGGACTATAAAGAAAGCTGAGCGCTGAAGAACTGATGTTTTTGAACTGCGGTGTTGGAGAAGACTCTTGAGAGCCCCTTGGGCAGCAAGGAGATCAAACTAGTTAATCCTAAAGGAAATCAACCCTGAATATTCACTGGAAGGTCTGATGCTGAAGCTGCAATACTTGGGCCACTTGATGCGAAGAGCTAACTCATTAGAAGAGACCCTGATGCTGGGAAAGCTTGAAGGCAGGAGGAGAAGGGGACAACAGAGGAGGAGAATTGTGTTGTTATGTGTATTAGCAATATAAAATGAGAAGATAAACATTTGCTCAGTCGTGCCCGACTCTTTGCGACCCCACGGATAGTAGCACCAGGCTCCTCCATCCGTGGGATTTTCAAGGCGAGGGTACTGGAGTGGGTTACCATTTCCTTCTCCAAAGATAAACATTAAGAACAGTATTATTCATAACAGCGTCCAAAAATGTCAGATGCAAGAAGAAATGTGATAGAAGACCTCCACGTCCTACACACACATGCACACATGCACACATGCACGCAGACACGCACACACACATGCACAGATGCACACACGCACACACATGCATGCACGCACACATGCACACACGCACGCATGCACACACATGCACACATGCACACACATGCACATGTACACATGCATGCACGCACGCACACATGCACGCACGCACGCATGCATGCACACACACATGCACAGATGCACACACGCACACACATGCATGCACGCACACATGCACACACGCACGCATGCACACACATGCACACATGCACACACATGCACATGTACACATGCATGCACGCACGCACACATGCACGCACGCACGCACACACACACACGCACGCATGCACACACACACACACGCACGCACTCATGCACACAATAAAACGGGGGCTTCCCTGGTGGCCCAGTGTTTAGGAGTCTGCACTCTCACTGCTGGGCGTGCAGCTTAAGCCCTGGTAAGGGAGCTAAAGACCCCGTAAGCCATGAGGTGCAGCTGAAAAATTAAAAAAAAATTTAAAAACTATGAAACATTATTGAGAGAAAAAGACCTACGCTAAAGGAGGGATGAGCTGCGTTCGTGGCTTGAAAACCCTCTACTGTTAAGGTCCCATTTAAACTGCGCTGCGGACTGAACACGCTTCAGTCGCAATTCCAGCAGCTTTTGTGTGGAGACTTTCAAGCTTGCTCCACAACGCATGTGTCCTTAAAGAGCATGGCCGGGAGGTATGAGACCTGTGATAAAGCTTCAGAGATGAAGGCTGTGAGTCCTGGCGAAGACGGTGGACAAAAAGACCAAAGGAACAGAACGTAAGTGGAGAAAGAGACAGCAGGCGTCTGTGGCAAAGCCGGCCCTGCAGGAGGCAGGAAAGGGAGGCGCTCTGAGCTGGTGGCTCAGGCGGTTAAGCGTCTGTCTACGATGTGGGAGACCCAGGTTCGATCCCTGGGTCAGGAAGATCCCCTGGAGAAGGAAATGGCAACCCACTCCAGGATCCCCTGGAAAAGGAAATGGCAACCCACTCCAGGACCCTTGCCTTGAAAATCCCACGGATGGAGGAGCTGATGCAGGCTACTATCCATGGGGTTGAAAAGAGTCGGGCACGACTGAATGACTTCACTTTCTTTCTTTGAGCAATGGTGCCCAGCCACCCCCTCCCTGAGGAAGGACTTCTGGCTGATCGAAGGCTGCCTTAGGCGGCACGTGACAGCTCCGCGAGGATTACTGACTTAACCTGAATGCTCCCGGACTATGAGGATGTCTTCACGAACTTGAAGGGCAGAGGCCCTTTAAAGGTGGGCAGGTGGGGCAGCGCGGTAGGCGTGCTTCTCGTCCCCAGCGCCCCGACTGTGAGGGAAGAGGCTCTTGGGGCCCCGGGAGAGCAGGGCCGCGTCCTGGAGGGGCACAGGGAGGGCCAGCACCCCGGATGGGGTTCACGGGAGGACGGTGCTGTTGCAGGTCAAAGCCAGCACGTGCTTTGGGCCAGCGGGTCCCCCATGGCCAAGGGCACAAAGGCCCGCGGTGGCTGTGTGTGCGGAGCACTCCCAGCCCGGCTAGGGAGGCGACTGTCTCGGTCCCCTTGAACGCAGTCTGGCAGCATCTTCTGCGGCTGGGCCCCGTGCGACCCGGGAGGTGCCGTGCGCCTGCGGGTACCTCCCCGAGGGCACCAGGAGGTGGGCAGGGGCTTCAGGGCTGTCCTGCAGCGGGAAGACGGATGGGTGGACAGACCAGGCCCTTCCTGCTGGGGGACGGCTGGGCGATGGTGCGAAGGCCCAGGGGCCTCACTGAGCCAGGAGCAGCCCCAGCTGTGCCACCAGAACAGCAGGGGGACGGACTGACGGGCGTCGCTTGGGAGGAGGGCCTCTGGGAGTGGGGACGCGCTGCCTCTCTCTGTTTGAACAATGTGTTTATTTGTTGCTGGCTGCTCCAGGCCTCCGAGGCCAGCCGTGGGCCTCGCTTGGGTGGTGGTGCTTTCTCCTCGCGGGCATCTCCTGCTGAGGAGCGCGGAGTCTGAGGTGCGGGGCTCCCGTGGCTGCGGCTCCTGGTTGCTCCTCGCCTAGGAGTTGGGCCTGTGTCCCCGGCCCAGGGCCCCCAGGGAAGCCCCATGTTCTCACTCTTCCTCTGGTGGCGGCGCCATGGATGTGCCTGCTTTATGAAAAGTCACCACCATGCCAGTCGCTAACAAAAGACGCGTGTTCACATGCACAGCACAGCAGTAGCTGCAAGAGGACAACTGGCAAGCGGCAGAGATGTGCCGCATCGGGCGTCTCCGCAGCAGCGGGCACAGCAGACGGGGCACCTGGGAGGCTCCCTACCAGAAACAGGGTTTGAAAGGAAATCTCACAGAGCACAAACAGTGAAATCTAATTTCAAGCTTAAAAATGTTTAGTTTAATGAAAGGAACACTCTCAAGACATAATGTTAAGTAAAAATCATGCACGTTTTCACGTCATGGGTGAGTCTGTGTCACTCACGCTTAGAAAACTGTGTAGAATAAGGAGAAAGCTCCTGGCGTGAAGTCTCTGGTTTTCCTTATCGAGCACGTGTTTGTTTTGTGATAAAAGTCGTTGGGGCAAACGTGGGTGAAGAGCCGAGGAGAGGCAAGTGGGCACAGGGCGGAGGATACAAGCCAGGAGCCGAAGGCCAGAGCCCGGGAGCGGGGGGCGCCGTCGGGGGGCGCCGTCGGGTGGCGTGGGCCGGCGCCGGGGGAGCAGGAGGCGCCTTGGCTGGAGGGGCCGAGGTGAGCGGGCCCAGAGGCCCTTGGCCCTCGAGTCTCGGGAGCTGGTGGAGGCTCCAGTGCCTGGAGCGTGGGGTCCTGCACCCCGCCTCCTGCCAGCGGCTCTGAGCCCATCCCCATGTCTGTGCTTCTCTCTCCCTCTCTGCCTCTGGGTCTGTCTCTCCCTCCGTCTCTGTCTCTCTCTCCCCTGTCTCTCTCTGTCCTTCTCTCACTGTCTCTCTCTCCCCCCCGTCTCTGTCTCTGTCTCTCTCTGTCTCTCCATTTCTCTCTGCCTCTGTCTCCCTCCCTCTCTCTCTATCTCTCTGTCTGTTTCTCTCTCTGTCTGTCTCTCTGCCTCTGTCTCTGTCTCTCCGTCTCTGTCTGTCTCCCTCCATCTCTCTCTCTCTCTCCGTCTGTCTCACTATCTCTCTCTCTCTGTCTCTCTCACCGGCCCAGCCCTGCAGCCTGCGTCTGTCGCAGGAACCAGATGTCCCTGGGAGCATATCTGGTCTCTTTCTTCGGGCCTCCACGCTCCTCAGACTCGCCTCCCTCATCCTGGGGGCAAAGGTCAGGGTCCTGACCCCTCCCCTTCCCGTGACCCCTGCCCGCCCTCCCTGGATGAGCTGTTCCGGGAATGCCAGAGTGATCCATGAAGTGGCATGGGGGCCGGCAGCAGGGCCGGTCCAGGGCTGGCTTAGATGCCCCGCGGGGTCTCCTCTTGTGGCCCCAGCTGGGAGGCCAGGTGGGGCCACCTTCCCGCGACCCCTGTGGCCACCCGAGAGGGTGGCCCGGCTCTCTGGGCGCGCAGATGGCCCCCGAACCTCCAGCCTGGCCCAGTGCCCAGCTCAGGCTGCTAGTGGAGGGGCAGAAGCCCCACCTCCTGAAGGACGGGGGACGGGAAACGTCAGGGCGATGGCTCTGAGCCCCGGGGGACCCCACAGGGATGAGGGACCCTCCTGGAGGCCCCCAGCTGAAGCCACACTCCCCGCAGAGCGGCTCAGAGCCAGAGGGGCCAGGCGGCGTCTACCGTCTGCCGTCGGGGGCCTCTGCCCCTGGCGCGGCCGGTGTGCATGCCATGAGGGGGAGGGCCTGGGCAGGCTCCGATGTCCAGCAGAGCCAGGCAGCATCTTACTCTCGGGTGTCCCTGCCCCCACGTGCCCGGTGCGGGCAGGGAGCGGTGGGGGCCTGGCTCACCTGAGCCGACGGTCCCGTTTGCACAGGGGGCGGAGCTGACGGCCGCCCCGCCGCCGGTGGAGGGTCCAGGCGCCTCTGCAGATAAGGCATTAACAGTCTGGCGGCCTCGCCCTTGGGATCTGCTGACGCTTCCTTTCGGCCCAGGTGCTGGGGTGAGGTGCCAAAGGTTTCCTATAAAGCCCCGGGCTCTGGCCGGTGGCCACTCGCTGAGCTCGCAGACCCACCCGGACCACCATGGTGAGGCTGGCACTGCCCAACCCTGGCCTGGAGGCCCGGATCCCGTCGCTGGGCGAGCTGGAGCGCATCGAGCGGGAGGAGAGCAGCTCACGGCCCAAGTGGGACAATAAGGCCCAGTACATGCTGACCTGCGTGGGCTTCTGCGTGGGCCTGGGCAACGTGTGGCGCTTCCCGTACCTGTGCCAGAGCCACGGCGGAGGTAGGCGGGCGGCGGGCGGTGGGCGACCCCCACGGCCGGGGACCCTGCCCCGCTCGGAGCGTGGGCGGCAGGGATGTCCTCCGGGGCCTCCTGGGGCCACGGTGCTCAGCCCCGCACGTCCCGGGTCATGTGGGGTGGGGGCGGGCCAGGCCCCCAGGACCCAGGAGCCCTGCCTTGGCCCCGGACCTCTGTGACCTGGGTCCCCACGGCCCCGTCCCTCCACCTGCCTTCCGGGTGTGTGGGGGCTGCAGCACAGAGGTCACACCAGCGCCCGGCCCAGGGAGCTGGACGCGGGGAGGAGGCCTGGGGATGCTCCTGGCTCTGGGGGCTCTTGACCCCCGCCTTGGGCGGCACAAGTCAGTTCTCATGTGGAGAAACTGCGGGCTCCCTGTGGCTCTGTGCCGTGCGTGTCCTCCGGAGGAGCAGGTGGAAGGGGCTGTCCTGGGCATCCCCAGCGGCTCCCTGAATCGCCAAGGGCTCAACTGCCTGGCAGGGAGGGTGTGTCATTGGAACCGCTGGGCCAGTTGGCCCTTCCTGGGCTGAGGCTGCCCCCTCTGAGCCCAGAAGGTCGGGGCCCCAGCCTGAGTCACAGCCTGTGCCCAGGGGGCCCTCAGGAGGCCGCTGCCCCTTCCTCGGCAACTTGCTGTCACAACTCCTCAGGGGCTGTCCTGGGGAAGGGTCCCCGACTCGGGCACCAGGAGGAGGGTCTGGCTGCTCCCCTGCTCGTGGGACTTGGCAGCCGCTCCGGGTTGACCCTGCTGGTGGGTGAAGGCCCGTCACTGGCCCCTGAGAAGAGGGGGGCTTGACCCCAGAGCTGGGGAGGGACTCCTGGGGGAACATGCTAGAAGCAGCTTACGGGTCTTCCCAGAGGTTGACCGGAGCAGACACCACAAGCTCAGGCCGCAAGGAGGCCGGGTTCACCCTGACTGGGAGCCCGGGGGCAGCTGGGAGGAGCGCTGCTGGCTGGACACTGCCCCCCAGCTTGGGGGGATGCCGCAGCTCCCACGTGGGTCAGGACCCTGTCCCTCACCCCCACCCCTCAGGAGGCCCGTCTACTGTCCTCTGGGCCAGCTTGTGGGCTGGGAGCCCAGTGGCCTGCCCTCCACGCCCAGGAGACCATCCCTGAGGCCAAGGCGGGGATGGCTGCTGACTCGTCAGGCGACACTCCCGTTCCCGAAGCCCCAGCCACGGGGAGGCGGAGCCGCTGTGTGGCTCGAGGAGCCCACCTTCAAGGGTCTTAGGGGGCCTCCCACCCCTGCCCATCCATTCTGCTTTGGCAAAAGCTTAGTCTCCAATTATTTCCAGGAGTTTTGGGTAATTCAAAAAGTAAATGATCTTTTGCTTTATTTTTAACTTTATATTATGGGGGGGGTGGAAAGTCTATACAGAAAAGTAGAGCCATGGTGAAGCCCCTGATTCAGGCCTGGCCGTCAGCGGCGTTCGTGGTGTTTGCTGTGAGTGTGGCTGTGAGCAGCTGTGTACACGCTGCGCGACTCCGACTGCGGGGTCCTCACAGTCCCCCGAGCAGGAGCCTGGTTAGCAAGCGCTGTGCCCCGCCGCCCGCCGCCTGCCGCCCGGCTGCCCTCCCATGCTCCCGCGGCGTCTGCACTCCCCGGGGTCTGCACCGGGCAGGCGGCGGGGCCTGTGAGGCTGAAGGAGCTGGCCCCTAAAGGCAGGTGAGGTGGAGGCAGACGCAGACGCAGATGGGCCTGGGGGCGGGACAGAGGGTAGGTCTCAGCTCGCCTGGGTTTGAGGAGGACCGGCTGCTGCCAGGGAGGTGGGGCCCTCCCGTAGCTCCCACACCCGGCCCCCTGCGGACCAGGGATGTGCTCCTTGCCCTCTGTGCCCCTCGCTGGGCCCCTCCCAGGCCTGCACGCGCCTTCCTTCCTGTGTCCCTGGGTGAGTGCCCCGTTGGGCCGCCGTGCTGGGGTCTGCACACTCGCTTGTGAGTCCAGTCAGTAGGCAGACAGTGTGCACGCTGCGGTCTGCCCTTCTGACCACGAGGCTGGGGTCTGCAGGCCAGCTGCTGGCTCAGCTCTCCATCCCCTGAGCCCCACCCTGCCCTCCTGAGCGCCAGGAGGGGTGCCACCCAGGGGCACCTCCACTCCCTGCCCAGCTCTGTCCTCCCCAGCACGGCGCCCCCCACCCTGCCCTCCCGAGCGCCAGGAAGGGTGCCCTACTCAGGGGCGCCTCCACTCCCCCGCCCAGCTCTGTCCTCCCCAGCACGGCACCGCCTCTGCCCTCCCAAGCGCCAGGAGGGGTGCCATCCAGGGGCGCCTCCACTCCCCCACCCAGCTCTGTCCACCCCAGCATGGCGCCCCCCACCCTGCCCTCCCGAGCGCCAGGAGGGGTGCCCACCCGGGGCGCCTCCACTCCCCGCCCGGCTCTGTCCTCCCCAGCACGGCGCCCCTCTGACCATCCAGCGAGCCTGCAGGTGCACACGGGCTGGGCGCTGCCCTGGGGACCCCGCCGAGCAGGGCCCTCGGAGCACAGGGCCCCGGGGTCGTGACTCTAGGTGAGGTGCTGGGCCAGCCTTGGGCCTCCTCTCCACCCCCACACCCTCAGGGCAGCGCCACGGGCTCTGGAGTCCCCTGGTGCGGGGGGAACCCGGTGCCTGTCACCTGGAGGCCGGCTGGGCCCCCACAGACCTGCAAGGACCAGGCCTCGGTGGCCAGCAGGGAGGAGCAGGGGGAGGCAGGACCTGCCACGCAGCTTTGCCCCCCGCCCCCTGGCTCCACAGCCTAGCGGCCCCGAATCCTGACCCAGGGCAGTGGGGCGGGGGGTGCCGGGGAGGCCACAGGCAAGGGCAGGCGGCGGTCCTCCCCTGCACTTCGGGGAAGTGGAAGAAGGACCCGTGGCCCTCCAGGGCATCTGGGGAAGCGGGCAGTGTCCCAGGGAGCCCTCCCATGGGGACAAGAAGGCCCCCTCGGCTCCTGTCTGCTCTGGACGCTGCGGGGCAGGGGAGGGGCGGCAGCAGCCTCCGTTTCCACTGGGCTTCCCTCCTGGAAGCGGCTGAGGGTCTGTGGGCACAAAAGCTGGGCGCTCCTGGGAGACTCGGAGGCAAAGAGGTGCCCCACCTGATCCTGCGACCTGTGGGCTTGACCTGTGCCCGGGCGGTTCTCAAGGCCCTTGCCCCACTCCCCTTCCCCACCTTGCTTCCTGAGTCCCTGGAACCCCTGCTCCCTGTGGGGCGTGTCCACCTTCCTGCTCCTGCGTCTCTCTGCACATGCGTCCCTCTTCGGGGCTGATGGTCTCCACTCTTGTCTCCCGGGACCTTTGGAACCCGCCGGGCGCCCGGGCACTCCGTGGCTTTCTTGCTTCCTAAGACCTGCAGCCTGCCCCGCCCCTCTGTTTGACACCCCCATTCCCGGCCTCGCAGCAGAGGGGTCAGTTCACAGACAGAAGACCCAACTGCCAAAGGGAGCCAAGAGCCACCCATCCCTGAGGAGCACAAGGGGCCTCCGGTTGGTGCTGCCAGGGCTGGGGGGTGCCTCCAGGCGGGCCCCACCATGTGGGGATGGAGGGCTCACTGGACCCAGCCACCTCTGGAGGCTGCGGTGGGCGTGCCCTGGCCCCACCCTCCCCGCCTCTGTAGAAGCTGAGCCTCTGGTCCTGGAGAAGCTTGTTGCGGTGGCTGAGGGGCTGGTGTAGGTGCCAGGACCACGGGGAGCAGGGGAGGCTTCCTGGAGGAGGGGCTGTCAGAGTGGGGTTTTCAAGGATGAATAGGAGTTTTCCAATGGTGGTGAAAGGGCAGGGAGTCCAGGGGTAGAAGTGGCATCATGAGAGGAAGGGATGGGATGGGGAGCTTGTTTTCTTCTTGGTGGTTTTGCCCCACAGGTTTTCAAATCCAGCTCCTGAGAACCTCAGAGAGGCAAGCCTTACTTCACCTCTACCTCCACAGAGGGATGGGCGCTGAGCCCGCATCTGGCCAAGCCCCAGACCCCAGGCTGCTGGCTCCCCTCTGACGAGGGGTCAGGCCTGGGGGGCCCCTTCCTGGTGCCTTTCCTTGCGTCCCAGCCCACACCCTCGCCCCCTGACCCTCGGCACACTGTCCCCTGCCCCACACAGCACCAGCCCTGGAAGAAGCTTGTGCCTGGAGCCCCAGGTCGGGGGCCGGGCGTGTGGCCAGTGGCCCTGCAGCTTCCTGGCATGGGGACGAGGGCAGTCCATGGATGGGAGAAAGTGCTGCTGGCCCTGGCGCCTGCGCCCCCAGCGAGAGGGCACCCAGGAGGCAGACGGAGGAGGAGAAAGAGAAAAGGCTGAGCGATTAGCCCAGGAGCCAAGCGGGGAGCCGGGTGCAGAGACTGGGAGCCTCTGACCACGTGCTCCAGGTCCCCCTCAACACACACGTGCACACCATGCTCAGGCACAAGAGTACACACACACACTCACATGTGCACATCCACGCACGCCATACACACACAAGGACACGCATGCACACTCGCACACACGTGCCACAGTTACACCAAGCGTCTGGATACATGTGGAGGCACCCACGTGCTCACACATACGCACTCATTCACATGCACGTGGACACACGCATGCGGATGGCACACGCACGTACACATTGATGCACACACACGCACACACAGGTACACACAGCGACATGCCAGGGGGACCTCGAGCTCAGGCCTGACACCCACACTTCCCAGGAGGCCAGCGTGGGAAGGCTGCAGCCCGGCTGGCATCCGGGAGAGAGGCAGGCGCAAGGGAAGGATCTAAGCCGTTTGAGGGCGAGCAGAGAACGTGTGTGTCGGGAGGTGAAGGCGGGGTGGGGAGGACGAGGGAGGTGAGCGGAGGAGGACAGGGAGTCGGGGCTGCACACACCAGGGGGAGGGGGGACTCAGCCTGCGGCAGGCCACGCAGGACCCCGGGACAGAGGGGGACCTCACTCCTCGGCAGGCCACGTGGGACCCCGGGACAGAGGGGGACCTCACTCCTCGGCAGGCCACGCGGGACCCCGGGACAGAGGGGGGACCTCAGCCTGCGGCAGACCACGTGGGACCCCGGGACAGAGGGGGGACCTCAGCCCACAGCAGACCACGCAGGACCCCGGGACAGAGGGGGGACCTCACTCCTCGGCAGGCCACGTGGGACCCCGGGACAGAGGGGGGACCTCACTCCTCGGCAGGCCACGTGGGACCCCGGGACAGAGGGGGACCTCACTCCTCGGCAGGCCACGTGGGACCCCGGGACAGAGGGGGACCTCACTCCTCGGCAGGCCACGTGGGACCCCGGGACAGAGGGGGACCTCAGCCCACAGCAGGCCACGTGGGACCCCGGGACAGAGGGGGACCTCAGCCCACAGCAGGCCACGCGGGACCCCGGGACAGAGGGGGGACCTCACTCCTCGGCAGGCCACGCGGGACCCCGGGACAGAGGGGGGACCTCAGCCTGCGGCAGACCACGCGGGACCCCGGGACAGAGGGGGGACCTCAGCCTGCGGCAGGCCACGCAGGACCCCGGGACAGAGGGGGACCTCACTCCTCGGCAGGCCACGCGGGACCCCGGGACAGAGGGAGGACCTCAGCCTGCGGCAGACCACGCAGGACCCCGGGACAGAGGGGGACCTCACTCCTCGGCAGGCCACGTGGGACCCCGGGACAGAGGGGGGACCTCAGCCCACAGCAGGCCACGCGGGACCCCAGGACAGAGTGGGGGACCTCAGCCCACAGCAGGCCACGCAGGACCCCAGGACAGAGTGGGGGACCTCAGCCCACAGCAGGCCACGTGGGAGCCCAGGACAGAGGGGGGACCCCACTCCTCGGGCAGGCTGCGCCGGACCCCAGGACAGAGGACGGGAGCTCAGGGTGGGCGTCCCAGGCCAGTGCTGGCGGTCCCAGTAACCAGGGAGCCCGACCACGAGGCCCTCTCAGACTGGACCTGAATCCACTCTTAAGTCCTGAAGCAAGTGTTTCCAATCCTTTTCGGCCAGTTTCAGCTCCCGAGCTGCCTGCAGACTAGAGCTGGCGACCTTTGGTAACGGCAGCAGGACTGCACTTGGCTCAGCACGGGGCCAGGCCAGGTCCAGGGCCAGGCTGCCTCCCCCTGGTTCCCCCAGAGCCCGGGTCAGGAGGAGGAGCCCGGGCGGCTGGTAGAACCACGGCCCGGGGCGGAGGCCGGAGCAGCAGGAGGGGGCTCACCCCTTCGGGAGTCTGGGATGGTGGGCCCTCGTGCACCATGAAGGCAGCTGTTCACGGGGCCCTGCTTGGGGCCAGGCCCGGCCCTGGGAGCCTTCAGCGAGGGCAGACACAGACCCAGGTCCAGCTGCTCCCTGGCCCAGTGCAGGGTCTCCAGGGCTCAGATGAAGACGCCTTTTTCGCGGGGTCTGGGCTGGCTTCTGAGCTCCTGGCCTTTACCCGTTCCCCGCCTTGGGTGAGGGTGCCGTGGGTCCACACTCGCAAGGGGGTCATCACCCGCGCCCCTCCCTGGACTCCTCCCACACGCGGACGCCACCCTAGCGCTCCAGGGACTGGGGGGCAGGCAGCGTCCTGGGGGGACCGCGGATGAGCCGGCCACCTCGAGGAGAAGGCGCAAGCCCCCGCCCCCAAACAACTCGACGACCGTCAAGGGCGTGGTCAAGGGCGGTGTCCTTGGTCACGTGCCCGCCCTGACCACGCCCCCACGCCGCCCGCAGGCGCATTCATGATCCCGTTCCTCATCCTGCTGGTCCTGGAGGGGATCCCGCTGCTGTACCTGGAGTTCGCTATCGGGCAGCGGCTGCGCAAGGGCAGCGTGGGCGTCTGGAGCGCCATCCACCCGGCCCTCAAGGGCTTAGGTGCGTCCGCGCCCAGGCTCAGCCTGGGGTCCGGGCTGGCAGCACACGCTGCGCCCTCTTCCCTTTACCTTTTCAGGGAGGACACGGCCGGGCTCCACAGCTCCCACCGTGAGGCTGTTGCCGCCCCTTCCTTAGACTCTCTAGGGGCTGTGGGCTGGAGAGGCTGTCCTGGGTCCCCGGGGAACACAGGGCCCAGCAGGGCAGATACAGGGGAGAGCAGAGCCCCCCACTTCCTGCCCAGAGCAGGCCCTACGAGGGCGCCTTCCTAAGGCTCGGGACCCTTTTGTTCACTCACCCTCAGTGGGCCAGGGGGCCCCCAGAGATTGCCTTCACTCCAGCACTGACCCTTCATTCCACAGTGACCCCCTTCCACTGACCAGCACCCCCACCCCAGTGGTGACCCCCATCCCAGCAGTGATTCCCCTACCCCAGCAGTGACTGCCCACCCTAGCTGTTATCCCCACCCCGGCACCCCCATACTCCAGCAATGCCCCCATCCCCGCCATGACCCCCTCCCCAGCAGTGACCCCCACTCCAGCAGTGGCCCCCCATCCCAGAAGTGACCCCCCGCCCCCAGCAGTGACCTTCCACTCCAGCATTGCCCTCACCCTCACAATGAACCCCACTTCAGCAGTGACCCCACATCCCAGCAGTGACGCCCCACTCCAGCAGTGACCCCCATCCTAGAAGTGACCCCTGCTTCTAGCAGTGACCCTCCACACCAGCATTGCCCTCACCCTAGCAGTGAATCCAACCCCAGCAGGGACCCCCATCCTAGCAGCGACCCCCACTCCAGTAGGGACCCTCCACTCCAGCAGGGACCCCCATCCTAGCAGCGACCCCCACTCCAGCAGTGACCCCCCATCCTAGAAGTGACCCCTGCCTCTAGCAGTGACCCTTCACTCCAGCAGGGACCCCATCCTAGCAGCGACCCCCACTCCAGCAGTGACCCTCCACCCCAGCAGGGACCCCCTCCCCAGCAGCGACCCCCACTCCAGCAGTGACCCCCACTCCAGCCCAGCAGTGACCCTCCACTCCAGCCGCGACCCCCACTCCAGCAGCGACCTCCACTCCAGCAGGGACCCCATCCCAGCAGCGACCCCCACCCCAGCAGTGACGCTCTCTCCCCCAGGCATCGCGTCCATGTTCGTCTCCTTCATGGTGGGCCTCTATTACAACACCATCATCGCCTGGGTCATGTGGTACTTCTTCAACTCCTTCCAGGAGCCCCTGCCCTGGAGCCAGTGTCCGATCATCGCCAACCGGACAGGTGAGCCCTGGGCGGGCTGGTGGGGGTGGAGCTGGCCTGTGAGCAGCACCTCCTGAATCTCTCACATCCACGTGAGTGTCACCCAAGTTGAGCAAAAACGCGAGCACAGAAAGGGCCTGGCCTCCCCGCTGCACCCAGGGCCCTGCAGGGGATGTGGGCAGGGGTGGGGTGGGAGGGTCTGCCAGGATTAGGGTCTGCCTTGGCAGGGTCTCACTGGGGTCCCTGAGCCCAGGGGGGCAGCCAGGACCCTGGGATGCTAGGCCTTGAGCAGAGAGAGTGTGTGAGGCTGAACAGAGCCACCCAGTGCGGGCTCGGGCGTGAGACCCCCCAAAGCCTGGTGGCCTCCTGAATGGCGGAGTGCCGTCACCAGGACACTGACTGCCAGCTAAGCCCTGGGTCTGTGCCTGCCCGGGGCAGGGCTGGGCGAGGGGACAGGTGGTGAGCCCGGTGCACACACTCCCTGTGTGCACGAGTGTGTGCACGGGTCTGCACGTGAATGTACGTTCAAGTCTGTTTGCTGTGTGCACGCTTACGTGTGTCTACAAGCATGTTCATGTGCACACACGTGCACGGAAGTGTGCACGTCTGTGCACACATGTATGAGTGTGTTGTGCATGCTGTAAGGTGTGTATGGCCGTGCACACGCGTGTATGTGGTGCATGCTGTCTGCTGAGTGTGGGTGTGCACATACGTGTAAGTACATTGTGATGCTGTCTGCTGCGTGTGTCTGTGTGGGTGTGCACACACGTGTGTGCGTGTGTGCGATGCGTCCTGGTGTCTGTCGGAGTCCTGGGCCCACGCTCTCCGTGGCCCTCACTGGTGTGGTGCCGTGCCAGGTTACGTGGAGGAGTGTGCCCGCAGCTCCTCCGTGGACTACTTCTGGTACCGCGAGACCCTCAACATCTCCACCTCCATCGATGACTCGGGCTCCGTGCAGTGGTGGATCCTGCTGGCCTTGACGTGCGCCTGGAGCGTGCTCTACGTGTGCACCATCCGGGGCATCGAGACCACCGGGGAAGGTGCGGGGCTGTGGGTGCTCCAGGGGACTGGGGGGCCCTCTAGTAGCTCTGAGAGTCCAGTCCTGCCCGCCGCCTGTCTGGGCAGCGCCCCCAGACTCAGTGCTGGACCAGACAGTCCCAAACACACGCTTCAGAAGCCACAGGCGGGAGCGACTGCGATGCTCGTCTGGGTGGTGGGAGCTGGACGCTGACCGTGGTCACGAGAGGACGCGGGGACTAGAGGGGGAGGCGGGGCCCAGGGTGCGGGGGGGCACGGTCCCCGGCTCAGCCCTGCCCCTCGCGGTGGCCCAGCCCTGCCCGCCCCGCCGCAGCTGCCGTCTCCCCCAGGCCGTGTACATCACGTCCACGCTGCCCTACGTCGTCCTGACCATCTTTCTCATCCGGGGCCTGACGCTGAAGGGAGCCACCAACGGCATCGTCTTCCTCTTCACGCCCAACGTGAGTCTAGGCTGCCTGCCCACCCCCTGGGCTCCGCGACCCTGCTGGCCCCGGGACACCGGCCGGGCCTGCGAGGGCAGCGCGTGCCAGCCCGCATGTGGCTCAGGGCAGAGGGCCTTAGGGTCGTTTTCCCTCTGGCCTCTGCTTGGTGGCCTCATCTGTCCCCTGGCCTCCCGGCTCCTGTCCCCTCCTTGGACACCCTCCTGGGCCCCCCACCCCGTGGTGCGCGGCTGAGGGCCTCTGTCTGTGCAGGTCGCGGAGCTGGCCAAGCCAGCCGCCTGGCTGGACGCAGGGGCCCAAGTCTTCTACTCCTTCTCCCTGGCCTTTGGGGGCCTCATCTCCTTCTCCAGCTACAACCCTGTCCAGTGAGTGTGCCGGATGCGGGTCCCCCGGGGTGGGGGGCTGCTCCTCCAGGCGCCTGGTGCGGGGAACCTTGGTCTCCCCATTGGACCAGCTGCGAGGCTGGAGCAGGGTGGACACTCGCCAGAGCTGCAGCTCCGAGTCTCCCAGATCATGGGCGGTGGGGCTAGAGGCAGGCAGGCCAGCTCCCAGCTGAAGGCGTTCTCAGGAGCTGTGGGGAGCAGCCTCAGCCGGCCCCCGGCCCCCATGCCTTGGCCTGCGTGTCCATCTCTCTCCCGAGGCCGGGCGTCCTTGCCCTGCAGGCGGGCCTCTCTGGCCGGGGCATCCTTGGCCTGCATGTCCGTCTCTCTCCCGAGGCCGGGGCACCCCTTGGCCTGTGTGTTCGTCTCTTTCCCGAGGCTGGTGCGTCCTTGGCCTGCGTGTCCGTCTCCTCCCGAGGCCGGGGCGTCCTCGGCCTGCGTGTCCGTCTCTCTCCCGAGGCCGGGCGTCCTCGGCCTGCGTGTCCGTCTCTCTCCCGAGGCCGGGGCGTCCTTGGCCTGCGTGTCCGTCTCTCTCCCAAGGCCGGGGCATCCTTGGCCTGCGTGTCCGTCTCTCTCCCGAGGCCGGCTTGTCCTTGGCCTGCAGGCGGGCCTCGCTGGGCTGTGTCCACTCTCTGGCTGCTGAGAGCGTCTGTGCTACAGCTCAGGGAGCACCTGTTTGTGTTCCCCGTGCGTGTGCCCTGAGGCGGGGGCCCTTGGGCCTCATGGCGGCTCCAGGTCTAACCATCTGAGGAGCCACTTCCCCGCTGCAGCCCCTGCAGGGCGTGTGGGAGCGCTGGGTCCTCCCCGCCCTCGCCCACGCCTGTCACTCTCAGAGGTTTGGGTTCCGGCCACAGGGGAGGGTGTGGCAGCTCACTGAGCTTCGTGTTTGATTTTTAGTCGCAATTTTTTTTTTTTTTTTTTGCCTGCCCTGGGTCTTCCTTGCTTTGTGTGGGCTTTCTCCAGTTGCAGCGAATGGTGTCTTCTCTTGGGGTCCACAGGCTTGGTTGTTCTGCAACCTGCAGGATCTTCCCAGACCAAGGATCGAACCTGTGTCCCCCTGCGTTACCCTCACTGGGGTCTGATTTGCGTTTTCCTGAGGGTTCTTGACCGAGGCGCCTGGAAGGCGGGTGGGAGGTCAGGGGTCATGTGCCGAGCTGAGGGAGGCTTTAGGTGTCGAGGTGGAGATGGGGTGTCCTCAGCCATGAAGGCCTGGGGTGGGCTGGGGGCAGCATTTGTGAGGGCAGGGAGGGGGGTAAGGAGGGGAGGGAGGCGTCCAGCCTGAGGATGGGCACCCGGCCCAGGCTGCCTCGTCGAGGCCTCTCTGGCCGGCGGCTGGAAGGTCCAGGCCGTCCTGCGCGAATAGGGCTGATGCGCCACCTCCTGAGCCCAGAGCAGACGCTGGCCGAGCGGGGACCTGAACACCGGGGTCTTCAGCCCCAGCTCCAGGGTCCCCAGGGCGTGGGGGCACCGAGGGGCCTGCAGGCTGCAGCGGGCGTGGGGGCCGTCACCTGGTGCTCGGCGTGCCCTCCCCCTCCCTGCCCAGCGGTGGCTCAGCCTGTCCGGGCGGGCACAAGACGCAGCTCTGAGCACCTGTGCCGACGTGGGCTGGCCGTGTGGACACCGCAGCCCCTGGCCTGTGCTCCTTGACGCCACTTCCCTCCGCAGCAACAACTGCGAGATGGACTCGGTCATCGTGTCTGTGATCAACGGCTTCACGTCCGTGTACGCGGCCACCGTGGTCTACTCCATCATCGGCTTCCGCGCCACCGGCGCTATGACGACTGCCTCCCACACGTGAGTGGCCGGCGGGTGCCCCGGCAGCTGCGGTGGCCTCGCCCCACCCCCGCCTCCGAGGAGCCCCCCAGACTGGTGTCAGCCTCGCTCTCTTTCCAGGAACATCCTGACGCTTATCAATGGGTTCGACCTGCCCGAAGGCAACGTGACGCAGGAGAACTTCGCTGAGATGCAGCGGTGGTGCAACGCCTCCGACCCCGTGGCCTACGCCAAGCTCAAGTTCCAGACCTGCGACATGGAGACCTTCCTCTCGGAGGTAGGGCCAGGGAGGGGGCCCCTTGGGTGGACACCGAGCCTCCCCTGGGAGTCCAGGTTGGCCACACGGCTGCCCACTCTGGCTCTCCTGCCCCGCAGGGTCCAGGCACTGGCCCTGGGGCACCAGCATCCACTGGGCCGTGAGCCCCGCATGTGAGGCCGTGAGACGCCCTCTATGGGCCTGACCTCTCCCGTGGCCTCATGTCAAACACACAGAAACACCCACGGTCCGTTTTTACCGTGATTTCTCCCACCCAAAGGTCAGAGTCACTGTCGCTGTCCTTCTGAAGTCACTGGTGGCCACCAGGCTCCCGGGAGTGCCTCCCTGACACAAAGCTTGAGTGCCAGCCCCCCAGGCCGAGCGACATTGCTGCTGTGATTGCTCGTAGGCTGCACCTGCTAATCCTAGCTTTGCAATTCTCTCATGGGAGCCACACAGCATTTCAGGGCCATGTTGAGCATTTTGAGAGCCTGGCACTGCTTCTCCAGCGACAGCACCATCTTGCCAGGAGTGGACACAGCAGAGGGTCCTCCCTACTTGGCTCTCCTGGGGAACGTCACAGGGACCGCGAGTCTCAATCCCCCTTCCTTTTAAAAAGCAACCGTCTCAAGGTGCCAGTTCTCGCCTGGAAGCTCAGTTTGTGGGGGGTTAGTAAGTTTACGTGGTCGGTTTATGCCCTCCTGCGCCCCTGGTAGTCTTCCGTCGGCCGGGAGCGCCCGCCCCCAGCCCTGGGCAGTGCTGGCGGGCTTCTGCCTTCCTGGGCACAAGGCGCTAGGCCTCCCGGACTGCTCCTCTGCGGTGCGGGCTCCACAGGGCCCCCGGACGGCCCCTGGAAACCTCCGCATGGCTCTCTGAGTCCTTGTGTCCCAGAAACGTGTGCAGGTGCCTCACGGTGCCATGGGCCCCACGGGATCCCGCCGGATCCACTGGCTCCTCATTCAGCCCCTCCCGAGCTCGAGGCTCTCTGCGGAGGTTCAGCCCCGGCAACCCTGAGCCTCGAGAAGGAGGCCCAGTGCCCGAGGCCTCACCCACCTGCGTGGGCCACTCCATGCAGAGTGTCGTCCTTATGCACCCACGAGCATGTTTATGGCATTGCCTGGCCCGCGGGCTGCTCTGAGCACTGGTGGGCACACATCCAGGGGTCTGTTTTGGGGTCTCGCTCAGGCCCGCTGAAGTCGGTTTGCGTGATGGCCTCGGCTGTGGGCGGGGTGGGGGCACCCACCGGCGACCAGATGGCGGTCCACGCCCCTCTGCCCAGTGTTTCTGTCTGGGCTGCACGGGGCCCGACCACCGCTGGACAGTGAGGTCAGCTTCCCAGCGATGTATCCAGTTCAGCCTTTTAAATACACCTGGAGCTAAATGCCAAGAGCTGCGGTCACTCCACAGAATGGCCCACGTCAGTCACGACTGCGTGGGTGCCGGGTGGGCGGGCGCAGAGCCGTCCAGGGTCAGGGCCAGACTGGCCAGTGGGCGCCTCGGAGGGCCCTGGTGACGCGCCTGCTGCCCTGCAGGGCGTGGAGGGCACCGGGCTGGCCTTCATCGTCTTCACCGAGGCCATCACCAAGATGCCGGTGGCGCCCCTCTGGTCCGTGCTCTTCTTCATCATGCTCTTCTGCCTGGGCCTGTCCTCCATGTTCGGCAACATGGAGGGTGTGGTCGTGCCCCTGCTGGACCTCAAAGTCATCCCCAAGAAGTGGCCCAAGGAGCTGCTTACAGGTGGGCGGGGCCTATGGGCTTATGGGCGGGGCCTGCGGGCAATGTGGGCGTGGACCTGTGGGTGGGGCCTATGAGCATGTGGGCGGGGTCTGTGTGTGGTGTGGGCGGGGCCATGAAGACCCACCTGGAGGCCCCGGTGCTAGTCGAGACCGTGGTGCAGCGGCCAGAGGGAGACTGCGGCAGGCGTGGGGCAGACGCCCGTGACAGCACCCCGCCCTCTGCCGCCACAGGCCTCATCTGCTTGGGGATGTATCTCATCGCCTTCATTTTTACACTGAACTCCGGCCAGTACTGGCTGTCTCTCCTGGACAGCTACGCAGGCTCCATCCCCCTGCTCGTCATTGCTTTCTTTGAGATGTTCTCCGTGGTCTACGTGTACGGCGTGGACAGGTAGGGGCCAGGGGCGGGAAATCCCATGGTAGGCGGTGCGCAGGGCCGCGCAGGGGTCTCTTCTGTCCGGCGTGGGGTGAGGGGTGGCCTGAGCCTGGGAGGGCAATGGAGAGGCCATGAGCTCGCAGGGGTTGAGGACCCTGCCCTCTGCAGTGCCCAGATGCCCCCAGGCCTCGGGAAGAGCGCTGGCAGCAGCAGCAGGAGGCAGCCCAGTCTCAGGGCGAATGGGAGAAGGCAGGACGGTGCCCAGGCATTTGCTGTGGGTGGATGGGGCTTCCCCAGGACCCTGCCTGGAGGGAGGGAGCTGGGGTACTGCAGTGCCAGGCCTGCTCCTGGGGGCCTGAGCAGGGCTCCTCTGCCAGACAGAGGCTCAGGCAAAGACAGGCAGACAAGCGTGCAGGCCCAGCCGTCTCGTGGCCAGTCGTTCAGGGCCTCACGGATCGGCACAGTGTTCTTAATAGGAGTTGGACTCACCACCGCCCCATAAACGATCTGGTGAAAGCAATTAAGATTAAATGCACAAGCCCATGCAGGGGGCCCTGTTAAGGCCCCCAGCGCTGCACCCCCAAGAGCGCTGGTGAGGCTACCCAGCGTCAGAGCCACTGCCCTGCCAAGGAGACTGAGGCAGGGAGCCCTCCTCCTCGGGCCCCAGCAGCTCTGATGTGCCCTCCACATCACTGTCAGCCTGGGGCCGAGGAGGACGCGGCCTGGCAGCAGCCCCGCGGGACGGCGGGGCTTCCCAGAGAAGGCGTGTCTGACCAGAAGGGTGTGAGAGGTCAGAGTGCAGCATCACAGGGGAGCGGAGCGACTGTCTCTCCAGGAGTGGAGACGCTGCCGCCCTCTGCCTTCTGGGGACTAACGGCCCCTCGGCCTCTGCTTCCAGGTTCAACAAGGACATCGAGTTCATGATCGGCCACAAGCCCAACATCTTCTGGCAGGTCACGTGGAGAGTGGTGAGCCCCCTGCTCATGCTGGCCATCTTCCTGTTCTTCTTCGTGATCGAGGTCAGGGAGGAGCTGACCTACAACATCTGGGACCCAGCCTACGTGAGTCCTGGGCCTCCAGGGCGGGTGGGAGGGGGCAGGCTCCCCCTCCCTCTAGAGGCAGGAGCGAATCACTCGGGCGGGCACGTTGCCCGCGTGAGACCCCCGGCTGCCTGGTTTGCTCACCCGAGGCCACTCTCACTCCAGGAGGAATTTCCCAAATCCAAGGAAATCAAGTACCCGGGCTGGGTGTACGCCGTGGTGGTCCTTGTCGCTGGCGTCCCCTGCCTGGTCATCCCGGCTTTGCCATCTACAAGCTCATCAGGAACCACTTCCAGAGGCCAGGGGACCAGCGGGCGCTCGTCAGCTCACCATCCGCGGCCTCAGTGAATGGTGGCCTGTGGTCCTAGGCAGCCCAGCCCGTCGGGGGGAGTGTCTGAGGAGGGAGTGGGCTGCACGTGTGTGCACATGTGTGTATTACGTGAGAGTGCATGTGTGGGAGCATGTACACGTGGGCGTGTGTGTGTGGTTCATGTGAGTGTGCCCGTGTGCATATGTGGGCACCATGCATGTGCAGGTGTGAGAGTGTATCTACCGTGTGTGGGCGTGTCCCTGCATGTGTGTGTGTGCATATGTGCGTGTACATACTTGTGCAAGTGTATGTGTACATGTGTGGATGTGTGTAAGCATGTGTGCATAACAAGGGTCATCCTGGTGTGGTTACACACGTGTGTGTGCACATGGGTGTGTGTGTGTCCATGTAAGCACGTGTGGGCAGGTGTATACATGAGCCAGTGTGTGTGTATATTTGCACGTGTGAGTGTGTTCCAGTGTACATGCATCTGCCTTAAGTGTGCTCATGCTTAAGTGTGTGTGCATGCATACCTGTCGCTTTGCTTGCACACACACTTGTGGCCTTGCAGCACACACGCCTGCTAGTAGGGCCTGGGGAGCCCACGGGCGCTCCGCCTCCACCCCACCCCCCACCCCAGAGAGCCAGCCGCCGTGGGGGTGGGGCCTGCTGCGCACGTCCCACTCATCTCGGCCCCTGCGACCCAGTCTTGGTGCCTCTGCCCTTTCCTCTCGAGGTCCCCTCCGACCTTGGGATTCTTGCAGTGAGGTCGGGGCTTTCACCGCATGACCAGGAGCAGCCTTCTCAGGCCCGTCCAGAGCTTGACAGAACCTGGCCAGCCCGGTGGGGCCCCACCCATCCGACAGAGCCTTGGCCACACCCGGGTGTCGTGAGGGCTGCTCTGCCTGACCCCTGCATCTGGCTGCCGGCAATAGGTGAGCAGTTAAGCCAAGCACTCAGCTTGGGTGACTTCAGGCAGACGCCCCCTCGCACTTGGAATGTTCTTGAGAGGACATTAACTGCATGAATATTTAGTCAGATGCCGAAAGGACGGGTTGTAGGATAACTCAGCCTTGGCCACCGAGGTGGAGGACCGCCCATGTGTCCTCAGCAACGTCAGGGACCATGAGGGCAGGGGGACTGCCCAGCTGCTGCTCAGTGAAGCCGGCGTCGGCGCCTCCCTCCCGCGGGGACGGGATGCCACATCCACCTCATCCGATGTGACGTGAACTCGGGTGTTTGTTTCCAAGAACCAGTCACCTCCACTTTCCATGCAAGAATCTGCAAGTTTATGTTAAACTGGACTTTCCGAGGGGTCTCCGTGCAGGACCAGAGAGCCGAGTGGTGGGTGGGAGACTCCTGGCAAGCATCCTGGGGATCCACCTCCTACTCCCAGAGCTGTCCGACCCTGTTGGGAAAGCTGCTCAGGACCCCTCAGACACACCCCGCCCCACCCCCCACCCCCGGGGTACATGGAGGGAGACACACTCCCAGACGCGACCTGGCTGGGGCTGGGCCATCTTTGTTTCTTGGTGAGGGGCTCTTTCACAGACTTGATGTTTTGCAGATTGTTAGAAATTTGGGTTTTGTGGGTGTCGTGTGTACCTGTCTGAATAAATCACTCTCTTTCATAATCTTGGCCTAAGTGTTGTCTAAATGAGAGACAGACGAGCCCCAGCCTTGAGAGGCTGGTGCGGGACGGCAGGCCTGCTGTGTCTGTGGAGGGCCCCCCGCCCCACCATTGCCCCAGGCTCCCAGCGAACTGCCCTCGTGGGGGCTACTGGTGAGGCCCCTGGGCGGGGGCACAGGAGGAGGCTGGGCCTCACCACCTGTCTTCCCTCTCCCACGCCTTTCCATCTGAGTCGCCCTTCCTCGGCGGGACCTGCTTCCGCGGCCCCGTGTTAGGGACCATGCAGCCCAGCTGAGAGAGGCGTGTCCGAGGAAAGTCAGACTATGGGTAAGGGGCCCGGTCCTGTCCTGGTGGAGGCATCTGCTGGGCGGTGGGGGAAAGGGTCTGGGGAGCCCCCGGGGGAGGCCTCAGCTGAACCCACCATGTTGGCTCATCACCACTCCAGCCCCCAGACAGGACGGGACCCGAGCTGAGGGAAGGGCTCACACACACCCGAGCCTGGCCACGACCCCCATGCCTGGTGTCACTCCACCCTGCCACCCTCCCAGGGAGCCCCTTGGGGTCGCAGGTCGCCATCCCACCACAGCTCACAGTGGGCTCACATTGGCAAGGGTTCCTGGGCTAGGGGCTGGTGAATGCCAGGAGAGGGGGTGGTCTTCTGGAACTCATCTGGACATCCTCTGCAGAGGAGCACTCAGAACCAGCTAGAGGGGGAGCCCCAGGAGCCAGCTAGAAGGGGAGCACTCAGAGCCAGCTGGAAGGGGAGCACCAGGAGCTAGACGGAAGAGGAGTACTTGAGCTAGACAGAAGGGGAGTGCTCAGAGCCAGATGGAAGGGGAGCACTGGGAGCCTGCTGGAAAGGGAGCATTGGGAGTCAGAAGGGGAGCACTTGAGCCAGATGGAAAGTGGGCACTGGAAGCCAGCTGGAAAGGGAGCATTGAGAGTCAGACGGAAGGGGGAGCACCAGGAGCCAGCTGGAAGGGGGAGCACCGAGAGCCAGACGGAAAGGTCACATTCGGACCATCTGGGAGGTCTGGACATCTTTGGGAAATAACTGGCTTAAAAGTAGACACGGCAGCTGCCCTGGTCCTGCCCGGGCATTCACCCACATCCATGCAGAATCCCATTGCAGACGTTCATTGCAGTTCTTCCTCACGGCCACCCCAGTCAGCGCGTGGTGGACACAGTGCCCCACGGACCATATAACCGCCTGCCAGGCGTGTCTCCAGAGACCAAGGCCTGTAGCCCAGCTCACACTGTTTATACAAGGTCCCTCTACGGAGAGAGAGAACAGAAGCAGGCTGTCGGGGCTGCGGCCACAGGAGGGACGGGGCCCCTCCGGGGATGGCTGTGTCCACCGCGGCAGCCGCGACGCTGGTAGGTGCCTGCAGGGTGCCGAGTGGGGCCCGTGGGCGCTCGGAACTGCTCCTCACAGCCACGTGTGCGCCAGCAGCTTTTCTGGAAAATTTACTAGAAGTGAACAGTGTCTATGGAGCAGGTGGACGGGCCCAGCCTCGGAACCCCTGAGGTTCTCGCGTCCTGGCGGCGGCCGCAGATGTAGGGCAGGAGCTGGCAGGGGAGGGTCGGGGCGGGAGGGGCACACGGCTGGAGGGGGCTGTTACCGATTAACCAGCTCCACTGGTTTTCCTTTAAATCACAAAAAGCACACCCGCAGGGCAGAAAGCTGGTGGCGTCCCACTGTGGCGGAGGCTCCGGGTGTGGTGGAGGCGCCGGTGTGGCAGGCATGGCGGGCGCCCGGGGCCCAGCCCACCTGCCGATGGCGGCGGGGAGGAGCGGCCGGCGTGGGGCAGCAGACTCCAGTACCTGCTGAGCTGCGTGGGCTTTGCCGTGGGCCTGGGCAACCTCTGGCGGTTCCCGTACCTGTGCCAGACGTACGGCGGAGGTGAGCCTCCGGGCGTGGGAACTCCCACCCCCAGGGATCTGTCCCCCAGGGCCCAGCCGGCGACAGCTTCCAGTGCTGCTCAGCAGGCCGCCCGCCCAGGCTCTGCCGGGGTCGGAGCACCGGGCCCCTCTCGCCGGCACTGTGTCCTCACTGACCAGACCCCAGAGGGCAGCCAGGGGGCTGCAGCCACATGAGGAGCTGAGATGGGCACCCAGGCTCCCGCACGAAGCCCGCGGCAGCAGCTGGAGCCGCTGGGCGGGCGCCTCGCTCAGCGGCCCGCGGCTGTGGGTGCCACGCCTGGTGTTGGGGACAAGAGGCGCAGACCCGGTGGATGGCTGCCCGCGGGGGACGGACGTGGGGGGTGGCTCACTGTGGCCCCAGGCTCAGGGTGCGGGCTTCCTGGGCAGAGTCATCCTACTGGGTGTCTGACCTGGGGCTTCCCAGTGCCCACGGAGCTCTCAGCCGAGGCAGACGCTGGTCGAGTGTCCCCTGCGGGGCAGCGGCTCTGGCCTCTCTCCTCAGAGACGGGGAGGCTGGGGTGGTGAGAATTCAGCCCATCTTCTGGTTGGGGGTTGGGGGGTCCTTCCCGTTCAAGGGCAGAGGCTGCCTGTTCTCCACCCAAAATGAGGGGGCAGGGGGTCAACACAGAAGGCGGAGTCCACGTGAGCACCGCCCACCGAGCCTCCTACTCATCCAGACACGGCGTCTTTGAGGTCTCTTTTTCCTGATGATGAGATCTGGGGCATGTGGGAAAATCTGAACATGCAGACAAGTGGCCGGACCTTCCCCTGTAACAGCTGCCCCGGCGCCAGGGCCTCCGTGGGTCCGGGGCTGGGGGGCGGCCGCACTTCTGTGAGCAGGGCGTGGAAAGTGTGGAGCTCCCTGGGGCACCGGAGCGCACCTGAAGCAGGGCGCCCAGAGCCCCCAGTGCCTGTCATGCCAGCCAGGGCCTCGGCGACCCTCCAGGCATGGGGCTCTGCCACCTGCAAGCTCAGCGCTGCCCACAGCCTGACCCGCTGCCCAGAGCGGCCAGAGCAGGGCCCAGGGCCCCTCCCCATGGACACTGCCTCTGCCTCCATCCAGACAGTGAGGCCGTGGGCGCCACCCTCCATGCCCGGGGCTCCAAGACACGCCTGCAGGGCCCAGGATCCAGCTTTCCCGGGCTGGAAGCTCTCGACCAAATGCCATGAAACAAGCTTCTCCAAGTGGCGAGAGGCCCTTCTCCATCTGCTCTGACCACCTCTGGAGACCCTGAGACATGCAGGCACAGGTGATACGCAGACAGGGCATCGCCTGGCTCGCACCCGCAACCCCTGATATCAGGACTGCGCCTCCACGTCGTGGAGGGAGGCAGCGTCGTCGCAGAGCTGAGCGGACGTGGACGCGGGGCCGTGCAGGGTGTCACATACACTCCACTCCGCCAACCAGCAGAGGCAGAAGCACGGTGCCCGGTGCCGACCCCGGCTGCTGAGCGCAGGGCTCCAGCCTGGGCTGTGGCCAGGGGCCTGGAGCTGCAGAGGCCCCAGTCCCTGCGCTGCCCTGCAGGCCTGTGGACTCCGGTTTAGTGTGGAGCCCTGGTGTCCAGCAGAGTGAGCCTCTCGGCTATTCCTTTAAACTCTGCCGCCGCCTTCCCGCATGGACTGCAGCTGCGGCGCGCCCGGGCAGGGGTCGGGCCGGGGGTCCGGGGGTTGTCAGGCCCGGCCCCTGCGGGCTCCACGGGCTTGAGAAGCAGGTCCCCCCAACCCCGTGTGCCCCTCTCTCTCCACCCCCCGTGGCTCTCCTCCCTTGCCGCTGTTCTGACCAAAGGCATCTTTTATTACTGGGCTGAATGGTTGTGCGCTGCGCCCAGCACCCCCGGGCTCTGCCCAGACCCGCCCGCAGGGGACGGTGCACAGCGGCTGGCCACCCGATGACTGTGTGCTCCTTGTCACTGGCTCTGCAGCGGACTTTCAGCTCTCGGGGCCAGAGCATCGAACGTGCGAGGCTTTCCCCACACTGACCAGGGCCCTGGTTCCCAGTGGACGCCGACTGGCTGCCCCAGAACCTAACCCCACCCTGCCCGCACAGGCTAAGGGCAGCCCCCACAAGACGGCCCCCACCTCAGATGCCAATCTGGAGTAGCAGGTCCCCAGGTTACCGTGGCTTCTTCCGATTCTTTACAAATTCAAGGGGTCCCACAAGCCCTCTTAAGACTGGAATGGCTCGGGAAGACACTCAGGTCTACAGGTTTACTATGAAGGGTGCGACCCAGGACTGTCGTCCGGGAGCGAAGCGGAGGCGGGCCCCCAGCAGGGCCCCTCCTGTACCTCCACCAGGCAGGGACCCTTGATGGGACCCTGGGCTGCTGGCTGGTGACTCTCAGTCCCAGGCGTGGGGTCACCTGCCCCTCCAGCGCCCAGCCTGCGGGGTCAACCGGTTGAGGTTGAAGGACGTCAAGCTGTGCCCCTCGCCCGACCCCCTGACACGCTGAGGGAGCTCGGAGGCCGAGCCAGGACAGGACCAGACACACCCCTCTCAGTTCAGCACAGTCCCGGATCTGGGGACCAGCTCTCCTCCCACCTTGCAGCCCGGCAGAAACGAGCCTGCCCCGTGCCACCCCCACCGGCTCCTCCTGGAGTTAGCATGAGGGGCGGGTGCCCCCCGGACACAGAGCCCCCGAGCCCAACCCCCAGCACCCCAGCCGGGCCTGTGTTCTGGGCCCCTGTCCCCACGGTGGTCGTGCTGGGGCTGAAATAAGCCTGACGCACAGGCTGGACGCTGCTCAGCACCGGGTTACAGAGATGCCTCCCTGTCCTTTCTCCCCAGAGCTGGGAGACTCAGCCACGGGCCAGGGCCCCCATCCCTCCCCTCCCTGTCTGTCCCCTCCCCATCCCTCCCCTCCCTGTCTGTCCCCCTCCCCAGACCTCTCCTGGAGCCAGACCCTCTCATGATGCCTTCAGCTGGCCCCTGAGGCCTCCACCTGGACCCCGTCCAGCTGGGGCCTCCCCCTCCAGACCGAGTAGGGACGGGGGAAGGGGGCCAAGTGTCAGTCAGCCTGGAGGCCTCACCCTTCCCAGATGGTGGCTCAAACGTGTGGGGCTCGGGCCCTGGGCGTGCAGCCGTTCCAGGCCTGCCTTCACCATGCCAAAAGCTGTGCGTCCTGGGGCCCGAGCGTGCCTCAGGAGGGCGCCTCCATCCGCGACCTGGACCCCGGGTCCCTGGTGACCTCTGGCCACAGCCCCGCTGCAAGCCCTGCCTGCAGGGCCCTCCTGCCCCTGGGAGGGTGTCCTGGGGCCTCTGGGGCCTCCACCTGGAGCTTAGCTCTTTAACGCACTTTGCCATTTTGCTGCTACATGGGAGATACTGAGACACACCGTCTGCCCACACGCTGGCCCCGGGGTCCCGTCAGGCCCACGTGGCCCAAGAGCTGTTGGCCACTGGCTCCCCCAGGGCTCTGACTCTGTGTCCACACTTTGGACGGTGATAGAAAAAGCCAGCACGAGGCTGTGCTGGTGAAGAGCGCGGGGCCTTGGTTCATGGGAGTGGCTCCTAGAAGCTGAACCCAAGCTTCCCGTGGATGGTGGGGAGAGCCGTGCCCACAGCAGCCTGTGCTGCTGGGGCAGGGCCTGATGGTCTCTGCGGCTCCCTGGGGTCCCCTGGACCTGTGCGGGCAGCAGCTGCGGGCAGCCAGGCAGTGCTGAAGCAGCCACACGCGCCGGCCCAGGCAGGCGGGTTTCAGGGTCTGGACAGAGGACATGCGGCTGAGACTCCCACAGCTCACACAGGGCCGATTCCGCCTCTGGGCACTCAGTCTTCCTTCCAACAGTGCGGGAGCATCCTGCTGGGACACGCATCTCCCCAGCAGGCCTGCGGGCTCAGGGATGCCCGGCCCCCTGCCACCTGCCGGGACCCGTGCCATCCACGTTGTGCAGACGGGAGCCGCCGTGTCTGCCTGCCTGCCCTCGGGTTCTTGCCAAGAGGCAGCTCTGTCTGAGGGTCTGGCACCCAGGCCCACCCTGCTGTGAGCACCCCAGCATCTGAGCAGGAGCAGGGGTGAAGGGTCAGGAGGGGCTTCCGGCCCTAATCCAAGGCGCAGCTTGGGGGACCTCCAGTGACCACCTCCTGCAAGGCCTTGGCTGTGAGCAGACCAGCTCCCCGTTCCAGGAGCCCGGGAACCATGGGTGTCTGGGCCTCAGTGAGAAAGCACCTCAGCCCACGTGTCAGTGGGAACCCCACACAGCCCCAGAGGGACACAGCCCCAGAGGGCGGGGCCACACAGCCCTAGAGGGCGGGGCCACACAGTCCCAGAGGGCGGGGCCACACAGCCCCAGAGGGCGGGGCCACACAGTCCCAGAGGGCGGGGCCACACAGTCCCAGAGGGTGGAGCCACACAGCCCCAGAGGGCGGGGCCCGGCTTTAGCGAGCACACCCCCCGATGCCGGGCGTCTCCCTTGGCGGCCACGAGTGCTTCTCCTCATCCCCCCAGCGCCCTGTGCCACCCTTGCCAAGGCTGGGCAGGGCAGAGGGCAGGGCCACTGACTGCCGTGTCTCTGCAGGCGCCTTCCTCATCCCCTACGTCGTCGCCCTGGCCTTCGAGGGCATCCCGCTCTTCCACATTGAGCTCGCCCTCGGCCAGCGCCTGCGCAGGGGCAGCATCGGGGTGTGGACGGCCATCTCACCCTACCTGGGCGGCGTGGGTACGTGCCCCCGCGCCCCCGCCTGCAGCTGCTCTGTGGGGTGGGGGGCGGGGCTGTGTCTACGCGTGCCACGTGTGTTTGCTGGGTGTTCACTCGTCACGCCAGTGCACGCCCGGCGGTTCGGAATGGAAGGTGCAGGGGTCCCGGGCACGCAGGTCCCCAAGGCAGGAATCCAGGTGTGACGGCGGAGGCAGGGGTCCACCCCAGAGCAGCAGCTCGCTGGCCCATGGGGCCCAGTCCTGTGTGCACGGGGCCCTGAGCGCACGCGACCTCACGGGACCTCGTGGCACCTGGGGAGACTGGGCAGAGGCCAGCCCTGGTTCCCTGAGTGCCCGTGAGGTGGGCTCTGCCGCAGACAGCCCCAGTGTCGCCGGCAGGCCTGTGCCACACCTGTGGCTTCGGGCTGCCCGAAGGCCCACCTAGAAGCAGACCGAGGCTGGCGGACGGGCCCCTGAGGCCCAGCCAGGAGGGTGCCAGAGCAGGCGGGCAGCAGGGGCCTCAGCCTGGCGCAGGGAGTGGAGGCACCGGCTGGGCATGAGGGGCGCCGTCGGGCTGCTCAGGGAGGCGCTCACCGTGCCCGGTGCCCACAGGGCTGGGCTGCTTCACTGTGTCCTTCCTGGTCAGCCTGTACTACAACATGGTCCTGACCTGGGTGCTCTGGTACCTCCTCAACTCCTTCCAGCACCCGCTGCCCTGGAGCGCCTGCCCGCTTGACCTCAACCGCACAGGTATGGCTGTCAGGAGAGACGCCCAGTGCGGCCGGCCCCCGGTGCTGGGTCCTGGTACCCTGTGCTTGCCCGTCTGCTGTGAGCCCCGGGGCCCCTCACCAAGTAGCACCCAGGCCCTCGCAGCTGCTCACACACCTGGCGACGAAAAGCGTGCGGGTGGGTCTTCCAGGAGGACCCCTCTCCAGCCCAGGGTGCACGCCCTCTGTGGGGACCTCAGGTGTGGGGAGCACTCGTGGTTTTCAAGTGTGCTCGTGGCCCCGGGAGGCCTCTGTCCCTGAGGGCCCCCTGTGCCAGCTCGTGCTAGGCACCTGCCAGGCAGAGGCCCCTGGCAGCCAGCCCCCGGGCCCGCTCCCAGGGTGGTGGGCTCCTGCCGGGTCCCTGTGGCCTGCGGCCCACCTGTGCGGGCCCTGCCGGGTCCAGGCCTCGTGCAGGAGTGCCGAGACAGCAGCCCCGTGAGCTACTTCTGGTACCGGCAGACCCTGAACGTCTCGGCCGACATCAGCGACGGCGGCCCGGTCCAGTGGCGGCTGCTGCTCTGCTTGGCGGTCTCCTGGGCTGTCGTGTACCTATGCGTCATCAGGGGCATCGAGACCACCGGGAAGGTGAGCCTGCGGCAGCCCTGCCCCGGGACCCTGGCCCCCAAGGACCCCTGCTCACTCCCACCTCCTTGGGCTCAGGGGCTCTCTCCGTGTCCCTGACGAGCTGGGCTGCTCTCTCCGTGAGGTGAGCCTTCTCGGCCTCCGGGGCTCAGGGGTTCTTCCGTGTCCCTGGCGAGCTCAGCTCGAGGACAGTCTTCTCTGAAACCCTCTCTGATGTTGGGACAGCCATCTCAGCTGCTTTGACTGAACTAACTTTTTCCAGTTCTTTTTCTTCCTGTCTGTTTGGGTCTTTGCGTTGACAGTGTGGTTCTGGGGGCAGCACACAGCTGGGTCTCGCTCTTTGCCCAGTCTGATGGTCGCTGTCCTTTTCCTTCGGGGTGATCGGAGCATCGACCCCGATGGAGCTGCCGATCGCGCTGGGTGCGGCCCGTCATGCTGCGTTTGTTTCCTGCTCGTCCCCTGCTCTCTGTCCCCGCCCCGCTCTTCCTCTGAGCTGCTCTGGGTGCTGCTCGGTGTCCTCTGCTCGGGGGCCGTAACTCGGTGGTTGGATCTGGAGCTGCAGCTCACGCTGTCTCCCAGCAGCGCTGCGCCAGGCCGCAGCGGAAGCCCTCCGCATCGCCCTTCTCCCCTCAGTGACCACGCTGTCAGCCAGCGTACTTTTACTGCAGTGTCATAAACAGCAAGCGAGTCTCAGCACTTCTTTTTTTCTTGGCCGCACCACTCAGCCTGTGGGATCCTGGGTCCCCGTCAGGGACTGAACCCAGGCCCCAGCCGTGAGCGAGGTGAATCTCAGCCTAGGGAACGGCCGCATTCTCAGCAGTTTCGTTTTAAACCCTGCATTACCTTTTAAAGAGACTGAGGCAATGAGAAAAAATACTGAAAGTTACCCCGTTTCCACACAGAAAGGACCAGGGAGCCTGAGTCTCTGCCTCCCAAGTTTGCCTTTCAAGCTGCACCCAGCTCCAGCTTCCCAGCTCTCTCCCTCCCAGGCTTGGATAAGTCCGGTCCTTTTTATGTCTGTCGTGATGTCAACGACTGTGACTATACTCCGTGCGCTTCGGCGGGGGCTCCCGACGGTGGTTGTGGAGGTCTGCGGGTCTGAGTGCGTGTGAGCTCCTGTACTTTATTTCGGTTAACGTGTGAGGGTGAAAATTACTCTCAGGCGAGGGGCTCCAAGCTCGAGGGACTGGAATTTCAGACTCAACCAATCAGCCAGAAACCCAAATAGTCCTGCACGAACGTCCCTGAAGATGCTCCGGGCGGCCCCACCGGGTCTACATCTGGGGTCTGGGGCTCAGGAGGGAAGGGTCCCCATTTGCCGACTGAATTTTCTGCATACGCTGTGTGTGCAGACCCTCCCCCAGCCCTGAAAGAACTGGGGGCTGGTCCTGCTGGGGGAGAATGTGTGTGGCAGGTGTGCGCCCCACAGACCCCATGAAGAGGCCCTCTGGGGCCGCAGGATAGAAGGAGGAGGGGCCTGTGGACCAGAGGGAGGCCACTGCCCACCACGGCAGAACCGGCCCGGAGCGTGCCTGGGGCCCGCAGCCCGCCGTCTCCAGTCAGACCCCACGACCCAGCAGAGGCCGGAGGCCACTCCCTGCGCCCCGCTGACCCGAGTGGACGCAGAGGAGGCTGACGACCGGCCTTTTCAGGCGATTTACTTCACGGCCCTGTTCCCGTACCTGGTCCTCACGGTCTTCCTGATCAGAGGGCTCACGCTGCCCGGGCGATGCAAGGACTGACCTACCTGTTCACCCCTGACGTAAGTGGGCCCCACACCCAAGCTCCTGCACAGGAGCAGAGAGGCGGCCACAGGGAGGGGCGGCCCGGCGTCTCAGGGGTCAGGTTTGGAGGGCGGGGAGCAGAGGAGAGTGCGGCCTGGGGTGTGAGGGAGTGTGAAATGGAGGTGCGGGGGAGTAGCCTGCTGGGGACCTCGGTGTCCCCCGCAGGGTCCCACACCCCACGTCTCTGAGGGGCTTGTCCAGGAACAGGAGCCTGCCAGGAGAGGAGCCAGGGGGCCATTCTGTGGTCCATTCCAGGGGCTGCACAGCTCAGGCCCCCTGTCTCCCAGGCCAGGGCCCCTGGTGGTGCGTGGGTGGAGTCTGTGGGGCCCCAGTAGGAACACCAGGCCCTGTGTGCAGGGGCCCGGTCTAGCCCGAGTCCTCGAAACCCCCAGCCTGCGGGGAGCTGAACAACCCTCGGATCTGACTCCCAGCCCTGAGAGGGCCGTCCTCCTGTGGATGGGCCCAGGGGGCATTCCGCGTCAAAAGGGGGGAGCCCAGACTGGCCGTGTCAGCGCGCACGCTCCTCACGCGTGGTCCCAAGCTGTCTCGGAGCCTGGGTGGGCACACGGCTCGTGGGAGCGTCCCGGGGACGCTGGGCACAGTCTGCACCAGGAGGCCCCGGGCTGGGGGCCTGTCTGCGGACCACGGGTCCCCATCCCTCTCCAGCTGCAGGTCCTGCAGAACCCCCGGGTGTGGCTGGACGCAGCCACCCAGATATTCTTCTCCCTGTCCCTGGCCTTCGGAGGACACATCGCTTTCGCCAGCTACAACCCGCCCAGGTAGGCTGGGGCTGCGGCCAGGGGCTGCGTTCCTTCCAGGAACGTGGGGTCAACCGGTCGAGCCTCTGATAAGCACAAGCGCTTGGGGTTCCAGCAATCACTGGAGTCACCCCGGGGCTGGGAGGCTGCCGCCCTCCGGAGCAGCTTGCAGCACCTTCCGGAGCAGCTGCCGGAAGGGAACTGGGGTCATCAAAGCCAGAACAAGGCCATAGCCGGGGGCTGCCCGCGTGACTCACGTGGCCATAAAAGCAGAATGCAGCCTGTGTCAGCCTCCCGGTCACCGAGAACAGGTGCCCGGGCGCCCGCCTCCGAACGCCGCCCGGCGTGCCCGCGGGCCATAAATGCACGGCATGAGCGATGGTGCACTGGCAGCAGCCACCGCGCGGGGGGTGGGGGCAGCGGGCGCGCGGGTCCGTGGGGGCTCGTGGGCGCACCGGGGGGCGGGGGCCTCCAGTGGTCGCTCCTGCTGAGCTTCCGCCTCAGCTCTTGCACGGCAGCCAGTACTGTGCGTCTCTCATCTGGAGACCAGGCACCCACACCCAGGGCCCCCAGCTTGCTCCCGCCCTGAGGCCGCAGAGGAGACGGGCCCTGAGGGCTGGTGCCAGCAGCAGCCTTGAGCTGGGGTCCCGGGCAGGGCCTGTGGGGAGGGCTCTGAGAGACCCGGAGAGGCGCCCTGCCCCAGGCCTCCTCCCGGGGCCCTAAGGCCGGGCGCGCGTCTGCACAGGAACAACTGTAGGCGGGACGCGGTGAGCATCGCGCTGGTGAACAGCATGACGTCCCTCTACGCGGCCATCGCTGTCTTTTCTGTCTTGGGGTTCAAGGCAGCCAGTGACCACGGGCAGTGCCTGGACCGGTGAGCGGGGGCCCTTGTGCGTGGCGCTGAGGAGTCGGAGAGGGGCGGTCTGCCTGGAACCGGGACCAGGACCCGAGCTGGAGGTTGGGTGTTGGCCGGGAAGGCAGGTTCCGATGAGGGAGTTGTAGATGGGATGGGCCCCTGTCCGACGGCCGTTATCCTGTGGGAGGGGTGGTCACACGCAGACGTGGAGGAGGAGGCGGGGCTGCAGGGAGGCAGCCGCAAGTGCAGGCACAGCCGGGGCCCCTCCCCGGGCCTCGGGGACCCCAGCCCTGTCCACGCCTCCTGCTGGACTCCCTGCTCCAGAGCTAGGAGGTGACACGTCCTGCGGCTTCCAGTTGCCCAGGCTGTGGTCAGTTCTCACCACAGTCCAAGAGCCGGCCCAGTGAGGACGGCCCCACAGAGGAAGTCACTGTGTGGGACTGACGGTCTGGTGGCCTCCTGACAAAGGTTCCCGGGCGGGACCCACCAGAGGGCACAAGCCCGCCCTCCGCCTGCTGCTGCAGGTCTAGGGCAGCTCGTGGATGATGGGCTCGTCGGCAGTGTCAGCAAGGCACAGGGGATGCCTGCCATGACCCCCCCCGGCCACGCGGGTGAGGGAGGGCAGCCCAGGCACAGCAGAGTACGTGCGTGGCTCGGGGACCCCGAGAGGCCGCAGCTGGGCAGCAGCATCCTCCCAAGGGCCAGCTCTTCCCGCCGCCCCCCCAGAAGCCCAGAGAGCAAAGCCGCAGAGCGGCCACCCGGGCGCCCCCACGGCCGCACCTCGGGCGGCGTCACTGCCTTCTCGCTGCGCGGGGGTCACTATCACAGCCGGAACGCAGACACCAGGAGAGCCACGGCCCCAGCCAGCCTCTGGGCTCGCCCACGGCCCTGGGGGCAGAGCGCCCCGGCCTGGTAAGAACGGGCACGCCCGGCCACCCCAGACACCGCTACAAAGGCTTCGGGACTCTGCGGGGGAGGTGACAAGTGCGTTCTAGCAAGCAGAATCGGCCGACCAGATGCCCCCATGGCATCTGAGCCGTGAACCCTGAGACAGACGTGGAGGTGTGAGGAGCTCGAGACCACTGCCGCTGGGGAGATCAGAGCCCACAGGCCAGGAGTAGGAGGCTGCTGGCCTGTTTGTGCCTGGCCCTCAGGGCCAGACAGCCTGTGTCCCCCACGTGTGCACGAGACCCCAGGTGCCCCCAGAGCCTGCCCCTCCGGGGCCGCTCACCCAGCCTCCCCACCCCTGCAGAAACATCCTCCACCTCATCAACGCCTTCGACCTGCCCGAGCAGAGCGTGTCCAGGGACGCCTACACCGCGGCCCTGGCGCGTCTGAATGCCTCACAGCCGGCACGGGTGGCCGGGCTTCCCCTGGAGGCCTGCCGCCTGGAGGACTTCCTGGACGAGGTACGCAGGGCCTTGGCGGGGCTGCAGGCGTTGGCCAGGGGTCGGGGGTGAACCCTGGGGCCTAAACGCAGCACCTCTGGCAGGCCCTGCTCTGCAGGCGGGGTCCCGGGCGGGGAAAGCGGGCCTTGGGGCTGCCCAGAGCCCAGGGGGAGGGGCGGGAGCACAGCCCCCGGAGCCAGGCCATGGCCAGACGACATGGGGCAGGGACACTGGCTGGGGCGGGCAGGCCCCTTTGGCAGCGGTTGAATGGGCTTCCGAGCCCCAGGCCCAGGGGCGCGCGTCCCCCACTGAGGGTGATTTGTATGTGGTAACACGGCCCGAACGGGACAGGGTCAACTCTGCCTGACCCAGGAGGGCGCCCTGGCCTTCTAGCAGGGAGCGTGAGGGCGGGTGTGTGTCCTGGCGTGGCCCCTGCTGGCACACGCCTGTGTCCTGGAAGGGGGCATGCTGGTGCACATGTGTCCCAGTGGGGGGGAGCGTGCTGGTGCACATGTGTCCTGGCTGGGGTGCTGGCACATGCGTGTGTCCCAGGGGGCGTGCTGGCCCACGCGTGTGTCCTGGGGGCATGCTGGCCCACGCCTGTGTCCTGGGGGCATGCTGGCCCACACGTGTGTCCTGGGAGGGCGTGCTGGCCCACGCGTGTGTCCCGGGGGCGTGCTGGCCCACGCGTGTGTCCCGGGGGCCGTGCTGGCCCACGCGTGTGTCCCGGGGGCGTGCTGGCCCACGCGTGTGTCCCGGGGCGTGCTGGCCCACGCGTGTGTCCCGGGGGTGTGCTGGCCCACGCGTGTGTCCCGGGGGCGTGCTGGCCCACGCGTGTGTCCCGGGGGCCGTGCTGGCCCACGTGTGTGTCCTGGGGGCGTGCTGGCCCACGTGTGCCATATTGCAGAGCGCCTCGGGCACGGGCCTGGCCTTCATCGTCTTCACGGAGGCCGTGCTCCACATGCCCGGCGCGCCCGGTCTGGGCCGTGCTCTTCTTTGGGATGCTCTTCAGCCTGGGCCTGTCGTCCATGTTCGGGAACATGGAAAGCATCATCACGCCGCTCCTGGACCTGGGGGTCATGCCCAGGAGGGTCCCCAAGGAGGTGCTGACAGGTGAGTGCCCAGCCAGGCCTCCTCGCTGGAGGTCAGATGAGCGTTCCCCACGGGGACTCGAGGGCTGGTCCCCGCAGCTCGGGCTGACCCCCAGGGGCCAGGGGGCACGGCGGGCACTGCCCCCGCATGGCCCCCGAGGGTGTCCTCCAGGCCAGGGTGCCGGGCACATGGCGGGGGGCACCGGAGGCGCCTGACGGGTCATGTCCAGGCCTGGCCTGCCTGCTGTGCTTCCTCACGGCCACCTGCTTCACGCTGCGGTCGGGGAGCTACTGGCTGGAGATCTTCGACCAGTACGCTGCAGCCCTGAACCTGATCCTCCTGGCGTTCTTCGAGGTCGTCGGGGTCGTTTATGTTTACGGGATGAAGCGGTGGAGTCAGCCACCCGGCCCGCACCTGTTCCCGGCGTCCCCGGCCCCTGCGTGGGCCTCAGGCAGTGGTGGGCGACATGGGCTATCTGAGGTCCCCCCAGCGAACCTGTCCACAGGCACAGCCTGGCACCACCGCCCGGCTGTGCGGAGGCCAGTGACTAAACAGTGTTTCCAGCCTCCTGCAGGAGCTCCCGGTGTCCAAGCACAGGAGGACCCCAGGGCAGGAGGGCCTGCCCAAAGCACCCCGAGCCAGCCTCCCTGGAGGCCTCCGAGGAGGCCCAGCAGTGCTCCACCACCCGCACCCAGCTCAGGCCGAGGCACAGCCGCACCCACACCTGCACTCACACCTGCCACCCTGCCAGATGGGGACCCTAGAGGTTGTGACCCCGACCTTTGTTCTAAGAGCTCCTGGGAGGCCCTGAATGCAAGCCTCCACGCTGCTCTCCAGGCAGAGGGACAGAGGGCTTGTCCCCAGGGACATGCCCACAGATCCAGCAGTGGTGTGGGGATAGCGCACCCCTGGACTCAGGGGGCCACACGGGCTCAGAAGGGGGCCCTCAGGTGGCCTGTGGAGGGGAACTGGGAGGGGGCGGGGACAGGCAGGGGCCCGGGGGGGACCGGTGGGCTCAGAAGGGGACCCTCAGGCGGCCTGAGGAGGGGAGCTGGGAGGGGCGGGGACAGGCAGGGGCCCGGGGCGGGTCCAGAGCAGCTGCAACCCCCTCCCGTGTGTGCGTGGCCGCTGCACGTCCTGGGCCTCTCTTCCTGCCCTGGGACCCCGGTCAGGTGTCACGTCCCCCACAGTTGGCGGGGGCTTCTCTGCGCTCACAGAGCTGGAGCCCCTGACCTGGCCCAGACCCACAGGTCCTGCTGCTCCCTGGGCTGTGCTCAGCAACCCCTTGGGCCTTTCCCCTCCATTGACCTGGGGGCGGGTCGGAGTCCTCACCAGAACCCAGGTGGCCACCTCGTCCAGGGGCCACTTAGGAAGACGGGACGGAGGTCAGGGTGCAGGGGGGACAGTCCCTTGGGCCACATCCTGGTGGACAAAGGCTGCCGGCGAGTGGACGGTCCTGAGCCCAGGCTCTGCGGCAGGTTCTGCGACGGCGTGGCCTGGATGACCGGGGGCGGCCCAGCCTCTACTGGCGGGCAGCCTGGAAGGTTGTGAGCCCCCTGCTGCTGCTGACCATCTTCGTGGCCTACATCGCCCTCCTAGCCAGCTCGGCGCCGCACTACAAGGCCTGGAACCCCCGATACGTAAGTCCTTTGGGTGGGGGATGACCCTGGAACCCAAGACCTAGCCTGACCCACCCCTGGTGCCCACCAGGGACATCGGTGCCCGGGGCCCATGCGGGCTGCTTTTTCCCTGAGACCCCAGGTCCCTGGCCATTTATGTCCTCTGGGGCATCAGTGCTGACTCCCGCAGCCCCAGTGACCTTGGGGCTGACCTTGGGCGAGGGGGCCTCGCTCAGCGGCGGGAGGGCAGGTGCAGGTTCCACACTGTGGTGACCCCGAGGGCCCCTGCAGCCCCTCCCTCGGGGATGGGGTTTCAGGCCACACGCCCAGGTGCCATGGGGCCAGCTCTGCAGACCAGTCTGGGACGGTACCCGCCACCGAGCCAGCCCAGAGCACAGGGTGTGGCCTGGACTCTCGGCCCTTGGCTGTGCGCTGAGCCCGTGAGCTCCACCAGCCTGCCTTCCATCTGCAAGCTCAGAGCCGCCCCTTCTCCGGGGTGTGGACGCAGCCGGTTCTAAAATCTCCCTAGAAAGCAGCTGCCTCACACGGCCAGGCGGGCATAGGAGGAAGGGCGCCATCTCCTGGGGGCTCCCACCCTGTCAGAGTCAGCACGGGCTTGGGATCGGGCGGTTGGTGCTCCCCTCACGGAGGGAGCACGGAGTCTGACTGGGCCCAGTGGTCGGCCCCAGGACCGTGCGGCCCTTCGGGTGGTCCAGGGTGGCTCTCTCCAGAACGCAGCACCCCAGGTCCCTGGCCTGCCTCTCAGAGCCTAACCCCACGGGTGGCTTGGCCAGCCAAGTCCCCGACTTCAGCTGCCCAGGTGCCTACTGCCAGGGGAGCGGCCCTGGCCACGTCCCTTTCCCTCCACCCACTCTGGGGGCCCTGATAGAGGAGGAGACGGGCTGAGCCGCCCCCCATGCTCCACGGCCCCTGGGGCCGAGGGCCAGCCTCCTCCTCGCAGGGGAGCGCATGTGGGGAGATCTGCCTGCTTCCCGGATGCCCCCTCAGGCCTCGTGTCCTGCAGGAGCGGTTCCCCTTGCGGCAGGAGAAGCCCTACCCGGGCTGGGTGCTGGCTGCCTGTGCGCTCCTGTCCTTCCTGCCCACCCTGTGGGTCCCGGTGGTGGCGCTGGGCCAGCTGCTTGCCCGGTGCAGAGAGAAGACGCGGGACCCACCGCAGGATGGACGCCCGAGCCGTGGGGCAGCAGGGCCTGCTGAGCACGGGGCCGGGTGGCGGGGAGGCCTGCCTGTGCCACCGCCGGGCGGCACCAATACACGCACACTCGGCCCCGAGGGCCCGTGGTCGTTGTTCCCGGCGCTGTCGTGCCCTCCCGGACGCGCTCACGGCACCGCCCGGCTCCCATGTCTGTCCACACTCCTCTCCAAATGGGCCAAGTCCGCTGTCCACCTCCTGGGCCCTGTGGCCGGCGGTTCTGCATGGGGCCCTCGGGAGGCCGTGCACCGAGTCCACGGGCAAAACACTGGTGGGAGGGGAGCGGTGTCTGGGAAGGCCCACCCGCACCCCACCCGGAGGGACAGCGTGAGGCACGGCCATCTACAAGGAGGGCCGCAGGGCTGGGATGCAGGCTGGGCCCCACAGAAGCACCTCTCTCTGCCTGAGCCCTGGCCCCAGGGAGGGTCTGTCCTGGGTGTGCGTGATGGGGACCTCGGGGCACCTGGTGCACAGAGAATCGTCCGGGAAGCACGGGCCGCTCCCCCCCCCCAAAGGCCAGGGAGCTGGACACTGAGATGCGAGCTGCGAGGCTGGCTCTTCGCAGGCTTAGCTCAGACGCACTGCCCTTTACTCTGCCGAGACTTTCAAGTCAAGGAGGGAAGGGAAGGCTGATCGTCACGCAGGTCTCCATTCTCTGCAGGGGAAGAAGGCCAGCCTCCTTCCTGAGCATGGGTGCCTCCCTGCACCAAGCCCCACTCCCAGCAGCCTCAGACAAGACCTGCCCTTTCCAGGCCTGCTCGTCTCCCCCCCACCCCTCTGTGCTCTGGCCCTCCTCCACCAGCCAGAGACAGTCCTGAGGGGCCCTGGATACACAGGGGGGGCTTCCAGGAGACCCTGCCTGTCCTCTGCGTCGTGCTGGGAGCACGGCCCTCTGCACCCAGCCCCAGGCAGGCAAGTGCTGTCCGTGGTGCTGAACCAGGCCCTCTGACATGGCCCCGTGGGAGGCCGGCACGGCGCTGGGGCCCTCGGACCCCAGGAAACAGGGCCAGTCACTGCCGCCCGCCTAAGAGGAGTGGGTATTAAAGGCGGGTCAGTGCAAGTTTGCCCCGGAGTGAGCCCTAAGCCGCATAGGGTGGGCGGGGCCTGCACTTCACCCCTGTGGAAGCACCAACACGCGTCTGCCTCAGCCCCCTCCTCCGCATGCGAGGACCCTGGGCTCACACTAGCCCGGCTGGGAGGCGGGTCCAGATCACGTCCCACCTCCAGGCCAGCTGATCGCTAACCATTGCAATGCGCCTCTGCCTCGTCCAAGACGGGCTTCGGGCTCTGGGTTTCAGATGCCCGGTTCCCTGTGCACATTTTGGGGTCACCACCTTGCCTCCCACCAGCATTCGGAGGGCTCTGAGCTGAGACGTCTGGGAAGCCCTCTGCCCCATACTGACTTTCACAAGTGAGCATGCCAGGGCCAGGCACCAGCATGCGCCAGGGGGGTTACAGCGGTGAGCGGGGGGCAGGCATGGGGCCGGGGTCCCCGGCTGTGGCTTGTCCCCTGCTCTCTCTCCTGCCTCCTCCTCACTCCTCACCTTGACTCCCGGCAGCACACAGACCTGGGGGCACGTGAGGGTCTCCTTCACGTGCAGTTTAGAGCCGGTGAAGTGAAAGTTGACCCGTGGTGTGCAACTCTTTCCGACACCGTGAACTGCAGCCTGCCAGGCCCCTCTGTCCATGGGATTCTCCAGACAAGCATACTGGAGTGGGTAGCTGTTCCCCTCTCCAGGAGACCTTCCAACCCAGGGACTGAACCCAGGTCTCCCACATTGCGGGCAGGTTCTTTACCCTCTGCGCCACCAGGAAGCCCATTTAGATCTGGGGAAGCCTGAAAACCTAGCCTTCTCTTGTCAGGAATTCTGTCACTTTTATGTTTCACACTGAGGAACTGCATGGTGGTTTTAAAAATGATAAATCAGAATGAGGTCTTAGTTGAGCCGGACCAGAACACATGCCCTTTCCAAGTTTTACACTTGAGGAAAAATACAAGTGATTTTGAGTAAAATCGGGATAAAATGCATTTAGTAGACAGTTTTAGAGGCATGGGGACGCTGGAAAGCTGGTGATGACTGGCCTTTATGGAAAGGCTAGAAAGAGGTCTGGGGCGCAGGAGCCCGCAGGGGCTGGTGGGGGGTCAGCGGGACGCAGCTGTGGGGTCCTGGTCACCCTCCCCTGCCCGAAGCACCTGGCACCCTGAGCAGCGTAAGCCGTCACCAGAGGGGGCACTGCAGGCGGGCGGGTGGAGCCAGTGCGTTGCTGTTTCTGATGTGCATCTGGACTTGGGTCCATCATAAACGGACGCACCAACCTGCTCACTCGGACACAGCCAGCGGCAGCGGCGGTTGCCAGGCAACGGCCATAAATGCGGCCAGCTGGCACCAGGCACCGCGCTCAGCGTGCAGTGGGCCGCTCCCACGGCAGCCCCGACCAAGGTCCACTTGCCAGCCCCTGCCTCAGGCGCAGCCCGCCAGCGATACCCCGGAAGGGAGCCTCGGGAATCGGCCAATCATCAATGTGAGCTTCTGCCGGGCACAGCGTGGAAGGCGGCCAGCTGCCCCAGGTGGCACCCTGAGCTGCCCCTGCCTCCAGAGTGCGGCCCGCCAGTGACACCCCGGAAGGGAGCCTCGGGAATCGGCCAGTCAGCAACGTGAGCTTCTGCCGGGCACAGCGTGCAAGGCAGCCAGCCGCCCCAGGTGGCACCCTGAGCTGCCCCTCCCGTTCTCACGACCGCAGGGGTTGAAGGGCAAGTACAGAGCAGGGCAGGCCAGGCCCACTGTCCTGATGAACACTGGCAGCTGCCGATGATGGATTCTCTGGGGGGAGGGTGCCCCACAGACCTGGGCCCAAGGGGACATAGAGGCCTCTGACAGGGCGCTGAGGAGGGGACCCCCGCTCTCACAGGCCCCTCCATAACCGCACACCCCCTCTTCCTGCTGGCTGAGCCGCACGCCCACCACCTCTCCCTGACCCACCTCCAGCATCCTGACCCTGACCCCACAGCCACTGAAGGCTCTGCCCCAGGGCCACTGCAAGGAGACGGTCCCTAGGGCAGCCTCCAACCTCCCCATCCCTCAGAGCAGCCTCAGCAGCGTGTGGGACTTCAAGATTCACAGGCCCAGACCTGCTGAGCTAGAGACAGGGGCAGGGGCACCTTTGTGGCTCACCCCCACCAGGGGACCAGGGACCCAGCAGCTGTGTGGCTCACCCCCACCAGACCGGGGACCCAGCAGCTGTGTGGGTCACACCCTCAGGGGAAGCATCTGTGTGGTCCACCACTCCCGACCAGGGGACCAGGGACCCAGCACCTGTGTGGGTCACACCCTGGCCCCCCACCAGAGGCGCAGGTTGAAAGCTGCCCCTCACCTCTGAGCCCAGCCCTCCTGGGACAAGCTCTCTGGGATAGCTAGCCACCACCAGGTTAGGGGCCCGCTGCACCTCTCCATGACCTCAGGGCCACCTGTCTTCCCAGGCCCTCCATGTGGCCCCCAAAGCACAACCCTTGGCCTCGAGCCCCGTGTGGCCCCCAGAGGTCTCACCCTTGGGGACCCGAGCAGCGCCCATCAAGGAGCCTCCTCTCTGCACACCCCGGCCCAGGCCTGTGCTGCTTCTCCGTCCGAGTCCAGCTCAGTGGACAGAACGGCACATGAGCAAAGGAGCCCCCGCGGTCACATGGAGACAGGCAGGGGCACCCGAGGGTCAGGGGGCAGCCCGTGCGGACACAGGCCGCCCTGTTCACTCCACGGGCCCTCTGGAAGGACAAGGAGTCCGGGGCCCGCTGTGAAGGGACGGGCAGGATCAGGGGTCCTGGACCTCAGAATCCTTGTGTCCACCGTCTCCCAAGTGTGCACAGGGGCACAGCCAAGCCACTGTAGGCAGGGTGGGAGCTGGGCCAGCCCACAGGGGCGTCCTCTCCGGTCCCCCCGGCCCCTCCCGCCACACCCTGTCCCCAGGATACCCCCCTCCAACTCCTGACAGGCCAGGGACCCAGGAGCATCGGACACCCCCACAGGTGCGCGTTTATAACCACAGAACCCGGTACTGACGGACGCACCTTTTAATACAAACATCCAGAGAAAAACGGCAACAAGCTGTGGAGATGGCAGGCGGAGGCTCGCTGGCCTCCTTTGCCATGGTGATGGGGGGGTTGGGGGTAGGAAGAGGCACAGATGACCCCAGCCTGGTGCTGAGCGGGCACCAGGTGCCCGCGGAGGTGGGGGGCAGGCAGGCGTGAGGGACAGCAGGGCCTCCAGCAGCTGACTGCGGGGAAGGCCCAGCAGGCTGGACTCCGAGCTCAGCGGGTGGAGGGGGGAAGGTGTGGACCGAGGGCCAGGCGGGGACCAGGTGCCCGCAGAGGTGGGGGGGGCAGGCAGGCGTGGGGGACGGCGGGCCAGGGTTGAGGGCGGGGCTCCCAGCAGCTGACTGCGGGGAAGGCCCAGCAGGCTGGACTCCGAGCTCAGCGGGTGGAGGGGAAGGCATGGACCAAGGGCTGGGCGGGGCACAGGCACACTGTCAGCAGTGGGCAGGGCCCACTCAGCCCCACTGGACAGACGTGCGTCCTCGCTTCAGGGCAGGGAGAGGGGTGACAACCCCCCAATGCCCTGTTCCGACGGCCGGCCACCCCGCCAGGCTCTCCTGCGCATCTTGCCCAGCCTGGCGGTCAGCCACTGGAGAAGCATGGTCTCTGGAGGGCCCCGGGGCAGTGGCCCTGCTCCCGTGAGGACATGGGGGCAGCCCCTCCCCAGGGCTCTCGGGCGCCAAGGCTTTGCCGTGGAGCGGGGCCCTCCCATGGGCTCCGGGCCCACCCCAGGCTGTGGGCAGGACTGACGGTCAGTCCAAGATGGTCTTGAAGTCTGAGGTCAGGGCGGGGTTGGCCGCTGCCTCCACGGCCGCCCGTGTGGGCCCTGGGAGCAGCCGGTGCAGCCGTGCTTGGGCTGTTGGGGGGTGGACTCAGAGCCCCTTGTGAGGGACGCCAGAGACCGCTGCTCACCGGGCACACCGCTGAGGCCAAGCGGGTGCCCATGCTGGGCGGGCTGTGAGCCGGTGGGCTTGGGGGTGTGAGCCTCAGCAGGGGGAGACAACCCATCACGCCCAGAGCCACAGGGGCAGCCGGGCAGCACCCGAGGGGACGCAGGTGGGGGGCTAGTGGGCCGACGCCGGGGGAGAAGAGGCCCTAAGAAGGGCAGTGAGAGGCGGCGTGACCCAGCTGGGTGTGCCCTGGGTGGGCGGGGCTGTGACACGGGTTCCTGGGGACTCCTGGGCCCACCCACCTGCCCGAAGGGGCTGCCTTGTGTCTGCCCACACCCACCTGTCCGGAGAGCTCCCAGCAGGCAGCTGTAGGTGGCGCGGTGGCGAGCCAGCTTGTGCAGGAAGGCGTGGAGACACAGCCAGTGCGCGGCTTCAGACGGGAACAGGCCGGAGGCACCCCTGGCCCCCAGTGACGCCCCTGGGGACACGCACGACTGAGGCCCCACCCGACGCCGTGCCAGGGAGACCGGGGCCTCCAGGCGGAGAGCATCAGTGCGCTTGTGGGACAATGTTGGGCAAATCAGCCCTTTCATCCCAGGGGCCACCCCAATAGGAGCTCGGGGAATTCTGACAACACATGTTTTCTTCAACTTCTCCAAGACACCTCCACGAACCGGATGGTGACAGTAAGTCTGCAGAGGCCTCACCGACGCACAGCCGGGACCTCGGACGGGTCCGCAGGGCCCCCTGGCCGAGGCCGTGGGGGTGGGCACGGGGATGCCCCAGGAAGGCTGAGCTGAGGGCTGGCGACCCCAAAGCACATGGGGGCCCCTCAGCAGGCTCCTCCCCAGCGTGGGCAAGGGAGGCCCAGGGCCTCCTGCTGCCCGCTGGCCTGGCTGACCCAATGCCCAGGGCACCGGGCAGGAGGGCTGCCTGCAAGCAGGTGGGGTGTGCAGGGCAGGATCCCCGGCTGGCCTAGGTGCCCGGTCACTCCAGGCTGGTGGCAGACGACAGGCCAGTGGAGGGCCTGAGCCGCCAGCAAGGTAAAGGCGCCCTGGCCCTGTCTCCTGCCCCATGGGGTGTGGGGGCATGCCGCCCAAGTCCCCACTCCCCGCAGGCCCTCAGCCCCGGGCGCCCAAGCACCTGCGTTTCTGGCTTTCAGGAGGGCGTAGCCGCGGGCCGCCGTGTCTGCAATGACCTGGAGAAAGAACGCAGGGCTGCTCCCGACCGGCTGGCTGAAGGGCAGCTGCAGCACGCAGGCGTGGAACCTGGGGCGGCGGCCCCGTCAGGACATGCCCCCACGCTGCCCACGAGGGGCTCCACGGAGACCAAGCAGGACGAGCCTGGCTCGGGGTCCCGGTTAGGGGTGGACGAGCCCCAGACTCCATAGTCAGCTGCCTGCGCCCCGGCTCAGCACTTGGAGGTGGCATGGCCCCAGAGCGGGGAATGTTCCGGAAGCTGGTCTGTGCTGACTGGTGTGGCTTCCCGCTGCCCCTCCTGGGGGCACCTGAGGGCTGGGGGCCACTGCAGACACTGATCTCTGCTCCCTGACCTGCCCCGCCCCACCCTGCAGCCCTCCCGCATCGACGAGACCCCTGAGTGCTCCCTGGGGACAGAGCAGCGTTCCCAGGGTGGATGAGGACACCAAGGACACAGGGGCTGCCTCCTTGTACTGGGGAGCAGCGTGCCCCCAGGTCCCAGGCGAGCGCGGCACTGCAGCTGAGGCCCTGTCCCCCACCAGACGCACCTGTAGGCCTGTAGCAGGAATATCTTGTAAATGTTTGTGAAAACCGTCTGGAGACTGTTCACCTTCAGAAAGAAAAGAGAAGAAAATGCTGGCGGTGCCTCTGGCTTTGCACTCCTGAGTTTGCTTTACAGCCACGTCAAGCAGAGCGGGAGAAAGGGTCGCCCGGTAAGAACCTGGCGGCCTCTCTGGGGGAAACTCACCAGGTCCCCCGGGCCCCTCAGAGGTGGCCAGGCCTGTGGGAAGGGCGAGAGTGGGAGCCTGGCAGGATGACGGTCCAGGCCCCACAGAGACAAGCAAAGGCCACAGGCTCGGCCCAAGGGGATGAGCAGGGGCCAGGCGAGGGCGGCGGAGTCAGGGCTGTGGGCACAGGCATGCACACAGCTGAACACACATGCACACCCATACGCTCAGTCATGCGTACATGTATATGATGCCCTTTCACACACAGGTGCACGTGCACACCCACATGCTCGGTCACACGTACACGTGTGTGATGACCAATGCCCTTTCACACACGGCATGTACCTGCACACCCACATGCTCAGTCGTGCGTACACGTGTGTGATGACTGATGCCCTTTCACACACAGGCACACATGCACACCAACACGCTCGGTCACACGTACATGTATGTGATGACTAATGTCCTCTCAAGACAGGCACCTGCACACCCACATGTTCAGTCGTGCGTACATGTATGTGATGACTGATGCCCTTTCACACACAGGCACATGTGCACACCCACATGCTTGGTCACCTGTACATGTATGTGACGACTAATGCCCTTTCACACACAGGCACACCCACACAGTCGTGTGTACACGTGTGTGATGACTAATGCCCTTTCACACACAGGCACATGTGCACACCCACATGCTCGGTCACACATACATGTATGTGATGACTAATGTCCTCTCAGACAGGCACCTGCACACCCACTCCCCCAGGATCTACAACACATGGGGTGCCAGCTGCCCCCGTGCCCCATGGCCCCGCCCCCCACCTGCAGGTCCAGGAAGAGCCCGTGGCACTTGAGCTGCAAGACCGCCAACAGCTTGCGACGCATGCTCGTCCCGGGCTTGAAGCCCTGGGTGAAGGTGAGACTCGCTCTGATGGACGTCCGGGCATAACTGTGAGACAGGACAGCGTCCGGGGAAGTAAGTGTGTCCACCCCACCCTGATGCACGCCTGAATGTCCCGCCCCTCGGCTACCCTGATTGGCCAGGAAGGCCGCCTGTCCCCCACACAGTCACAGCTTCACGGGCAGCCAGACATGATAGTGGGCAGGTCACGACTCGCCGGCGTGGTCGGTGCATGGACACGCGAGGGGGTGTTGGGAGCAGCAGGTGGACACACGGAACCGCAGATGGCAAGCGTCTGCCCCGCATCTTCCCAGGGAGCGCCCCGGGGGCAGCCCCCAGCCCCCAGCAGGACTGGGCTAGCAGCGCAGGACAGGGCAGCCCCATCCAGCAGTGCCCCGAGACTGCTCGTTCCTCACAGAGCAGAGGACACACCTGCAGCCACACTGCTCCTCAGTCCTCTGCGTCTGTGCAAAGCCTGGGGCTCGCTGCACCATCCCAGGGTGGGGCGGGAGGAGAAGGCTGCCAGGGGCTCAACCTCGTCCCCAAACTCAGAGTGAGCCCCGCCCCGCGGCCGTTCCGGGACAAGGCCTTTGAGAAGGTGACTAAGGTCAAATGAGAGCATAAGGGGGGCCCAAACCCATGAGGACGGGGGCCCAGGAAGAGGCGCCGAGACGCTGAGCACAGGAGCCCAAACCCACGGGGACGGGGGGCCAGGAAGAGACGCTGAGCACAGGGGTTGTAACCCACGGGGACAGGAGCCTAGGAAGATGCACTGAGATGCTGGGGACGGGGGCCCAAACCTACGGGGACGGGGGGCCAGGAAGAGGCGCTGAGACGCTGGGGACAGGGGCCCAGGAAGAGGCGCCGAGACGCTGAGCACAGGAGCCCTATCCCACGGGGACAGGGGGCCAGGAAGAGGCGCTGAGCAAAGAGGCCCTAACCCACGGGGACGGGGGGCCAGGAAGAGGCGCTGAGACGTTGAACACAGGGGCCTTAACCCACGGGGACGGGGGCCCAGGAAGAGATGCTGAGATGCTGGGGATGGGGGCCCTAACCCACGGGGACGGGGGGCCAGGAAGAGGCGCTGAGCACAAGGGCCCTAACCCACGGGGACGGGGGGCCAGGAAGAGATGCTGAGACGCTGGGGACAGGGGCCCAGGAAGAGGCGCCGAGACGCTGAGCACAGGAGCCCTATCCCACGGGGACGGGGGGCCAGGAAGAGGCGCTGAGCAAAGAGGCCCTAACCCACGGGGACGGGGGGCCAGGAAGAGGCGCTGAGACGTTGAACACAGGGGCCTTAACCCACGGGACGGGGGGGCCAGGAAGAGGCGCTGAGCACAGGGGCCCTAACCCATGGGGACGGGGGGCCAGGAAGAGGCGCTGAGACGCTGAACACAGGGGCCTTAACCCACGGGGACGGGGGCCCAGGAAGAGATGCTGAGATGCTGGGGACAGGGGCCCTAACCCACGGGGACGGGGGGCCAGGAAGAGGCGCTGAGCACAAGGGCCCTAACCCACGGAGACGGGGGGCCAGGAAGAGATGCTGAGATGCTGGGGACGGGGCCCTAACTCACGGGGACGGGGGGCCAGGAAGAGATGCTGAGATGCTGGGGACAGGGGCCCTAACCCACGGGGATGGGGGCTCAGGAAGAGGCGCCGAGACGCTGAACACAGACGGTGACCTTGTGGGTGCTGGGGGTGGAGATGCATCCACACGGCCTGGAGAGGCCGCAGGAGGGATCGGACAGCGAGGGACCACAGAGCCGACCACATGCCCTGAAGCCCCGTCCCTGACGGACCAGAGGGGGACCCGCAAACCCGAGCCCAGTGAGACCTGGGGCTCGTGTCCAGCAGGTCCTGAATCTCCCAGTCATGGCCACATGCATCCCCAGGAGCACGCTCGCGCCCGAGTCGGCTACATGGCTCCCTTTCATGAAAAACGCTCGGAAAGCCGCTGCCTCGGAGAACCGGCGTGCCGCCCGCCGCGCGGCTCCTGACCCCAGGCCGGGCCCGGCGCTCACCTGGGTGGTCGGCATGCACCTCCAGGGTGCGAGTGTCCAGCAGCAGGCCGCACCAGGGGAACAGGCAGTGGGCCGGCAGCTGCAGGGGTGCCGCGCCGCCCAGGGCCCCGGGCTCCGCAGTGAAGTTCACCACCGTCTTCCGCAGGTTCACCTGGCAGCCGTGCTCGGGCACACCGCGCACCAGGGCCCTGCGGCCGGGTGCTGCATGAGCGCCGGACGGACTGGGCCGCACTGGCTGTCTCGGGGGCGCTGGGCAGCATACCCAGCACCCGGAGAGGCAGGAGGGCCTCAGAGGGTGGGCTGGGACCGCAGGCCCCCACGGAAGGCTGGACACGGCCTGGCTCTGCGGAGCGACCTGCTGCTTGTGATCAGGGCCCGGGGTGGCTGGTGGCAGAGGAGGGGGAGCAGGGGGCCCAAGGCCAGCCCTGAAGCATGAGTGGACGCTGGGACCGTACGCCAGGCTCTTGGAGCCCTGAGACTGTGCCGCAGGATGCTCCCCAGGGGTGCGGGGACGCACCGGAGGGGCCGTGTTCACACGCCTGCAGGACACGAGCTGGGAGGCGTGTGCAGAGACGCACACACGGGGGACCTCACCTGAGGAAGTCTGTGGCCCGCGTCAGGTGAGGCGTGACCAGCAGGAAGTCATCCACCAGGCGCAGAAGCACCCTGGGCACGGAGAGGCCCACGGTAAGGGCAGACCCCGACACCGCCATATGCCCACACACGCCGTACGCCCCTGGTGTCCTCCCGGGGCCGGTGAACGGTGCCAGGTGTAATGCCTGAGTTCAGCCGGACGCGAATAAAGAGACCTTTTCCAGAGAAGCCAACCACAAACCAGCGTCCGTGGGATTTGGCTCCCGGCCGGGGACGGGCAGGGCCCAGCAGTCCCAGCAGTCAGGCTGGGAGCAGACGGGCTTGGTGCTGGCACACGCCCACTCCTGCTGAGCACCACCTCCCAGCCCTGGGCAGCATCCCCTGCACCCAAGACAGGAAACAGAGGGGGCCCCAACAAGGCCACGCCCTCCACCACAGGAGCCACGCCCCCTGCCAAGAGCGCCACACCCTCCACCACGGGGCCACGCCCACCACCACGGGGCCACGCCCTCCACCACCCGCTGCCACCGGGGCCACGCCCACCAACACAGAGGTGTATCCTCCGCCACGGGCCAACATGGGGCCTGCGCCTGCCCACACGGGGTCTACCCTCTGCCACAGGGGCCGTGCCCACCAACACGGGGGGCATACCCACTGCCACGGGGCCATGCCGTTTGCCAGGGGGCCGCGCCCGCTGGCCAGGGGGCCGTACCCATCCTGCTGGACTCCAGGGAAGAGCTTGTTCTCCATGTCCCCATAGCAGAAGCTGCAGAGCAGGGTGGACAGGATGGAGCCCTGGGGGATCCCCTGACACTGGACGTAGGACCTGGGGGACAGGATGTGGTCAGCAGGTGGGCTGGCCACGGCGAGCCTCACGCTCACATCTACACAGGCACGCACAGACACACAGGCACATGCACACAGGTGTGCGCACACCACTCCCACCTGGGGACGTGAATTAACACACTCGTCACACCCCCGACGAAGCCTTGCCACACGCCTGCCCGGCCACACGCAGCACGACCCGCTCCACGAGGGTGGTGGCTCGGGAGGAGTCAGGCTCGAGGCCTTTCCCGCAGAGGAGCAGCTCCTCCGCCTGGTGCCATTTCCACGCGTGTGCAGACCTGTGCTCTCGCCTGCTCTCGTGAGAACTCGCCCTGCTGTGCAGTGGGCAAGCGCCTTCCCGGGAGTCTGTGCTGTTTTATAATTTACTGGGCTGCCTTGCCATGGGCGTTGTAGTTACTCGGAATGTAATAGTAACGAAGGCACATCCTTTAAGCAGAAAGTCCCCTGAGCCAGGAGCACGTTCACGACCCCTGAGAAGGCCCCAGGGTCTAGACTGAACTCTAACGGCCGTGGCCACGAGCCCGAAGCCCCCTGGACCCAGAGGGGGTCTCACACGCGCGCCACCGGAGCAGATGTGCCTTCACACACGTTAAGAGAACGACCAGCTGCCTTCTGACCCCGAGCACGTCCCGTCAGTGGAGGGCCATGTGCTGCCGCCCCAGCCATGGGGCTGGGGGCCTACTGGGCGCTGGGCGGGCAGGCGGGGCCCAGACCTACCTGCCCCCGATCCTGATGACATGGCCGCGGACCAGGCGCAGGAAGAGGCTGAAGAGACTGCTGCCTGGCTCGTTTAGGGGAGCAGCTCTGCGGAGGCAGGCAGGCACTGGGCTGGAGCAGACGCCACTCTGGGCCGGCACGTGGCCCGGGGAAGTGGGCCCGCACCCAGGGAGGCGGCAGGGAGCCCCCAGGGCCCAGGCCCCGCTGGGGAGCCAGCTCGGGCAGGAAGTGTGTCCCCACAGGGGCTCAGTCGGGCGGGTCTGCGGGGCCAGCCCTCTGCCCTCCTGGAGGAGGTGGACGCGCCTTCTTGTGGCCTCAAGGCCAAAACAGAGGGAGAAGACAGGCAGCAAAGTGCAGAGGGGCCACAGACAGTGGGGGTGCGGGAGGCCCGGGAGTGGGAGGAGGTGCCCTAAGGCGGGGGCACGTCGGCACCGGCCAGCCCACGGGGAGCAGGCACCCAAACCCACCTGCTCGATGACCACGGCGTCTCTCAGCGAGCCCGTCACCTGCAGATGCTCCACGAGCTGCCTCAGGTACGGCTGGAAGTCCGAGAAGGTGGACACCTGCCGGCCGAGGACGGGGTGAGGCGGGTGGACCCCCCGCCCCCGACGGCACGGTGCTCAGGACGGCACTCGGAGCCTGGGGGCTGGCCACGGCCACTGGGACCGGGCAGAAAATGCCGGGCTGCCGGGGGGTGCCAGGGAGGTGCGGACACAGACGGGCTGGGGTCTTGGTTTTCAGGGTGCATGCCGCCTTCCCCTGACCTCTCCCCAAGGCCGGGATCCACTGAGCAGAAAGACTATGGGGTTCAGGGTCACTAAGCAGCAAGGACGAGTGAATTCCGGGGAGTTGGTGATGGACAGGGAGGCCTGGCGTGCTGCAGTCCACGGGGTTGCAAAGAGTCAGACAGGACTGAGTGACTGGACTGAACTGGAGCAGCAAGGACTGACGGCGTCTCGGGGAGCTTGCAGAACAAGGACCCTCACTCAGGCAACCCAGGAGCCATGCTGAGCCAAGCACGTGGTCCTGGCAGCCAGGGGGCTGGGCCTGGGGGCCCCTCGCAGCAGACACCGGGGAAGGGAAAGTGAGGCAGGCCAGACGCCACGCTGTTCACAACGAACCCTTGCAGGACTCAGGTCACAGCGCCGCTGTCAGGGAAACACGGCCCACCGTGGAGAACTCACAAACCCACTCGTTACAGTTCCTGTTCACAAACTCTGGCACTTTGTGGAAAAACAGGCCCTGGTGTGACCAAAACCTCTCACAGGACAGACAGACACAGGAGAAGCCTGCCTGCAGGTCGGGGAGGCGCCCAGTCTCTGGAATTTTAAAATCAGTCAAGATAACACTGCTAACAAAACAGAGGCAAAGCTAAGGGATTTAACCAAAGACCAGGAACCTGTGAGAAAAACCAACATGGATTTCTAAACCTGAAAAACAGGCTACCCAACTTACGGATTGGTTAAATGCGTTTAAAACTAGAGACACAGAAGGGCAGACACGTGAACCAGAAGACAGGCCTGCGGAGTCCAGGATGGAGAAGAGACGGATACATTAAAGCATCGGCGCACAAGCTGGTTCAAAACCGGCCCCAGGGGCTCCCCCTGCGGCCCCGTGGCCAGGACGCCAAGCTCCCAGAGCAGCGGCCGGGCGCTCAGTCCCTGCCAGGGACTCATTCCCCACGCTGCAGCTAAGACCTGCGGCAGCCTAATTAATTAAAATGAACCAGCCCCGCCTGAATGCGGCAGCTGGAGTGACAAACGTCCTGACAGCACTGGGGTCAGGCAGACAGCAGGCAGGCCACACAAGCACAACACGGTTTCAGCCACGGCTTCGGGCAGAGAAGCTGGGTCTGCCAAAGTGAAAAGCATCTGTTCATGGAGACTCCGCTTGCAACAGCAAAGGCAGGGTAGGCTGAGACAGCACCCAGGACTGCCTGGAGGCCTGTCCCCAGAACGTGGGCAAGTCCTCTCAGACAGCAAAGCAGACAGACGGCCCCACATGGGGAGACTGGACGGGCGCCCCCAATTCCCCCAGAGGACGTGCCAGCCGGGCGGCTGACACACGAGGTGCCCAGACCCCGGTCCCCTGGACCGGTCCCAGAGATGAGCCCGTGTGGTCCCACCGGGGCGGCTCTGCAGCCCTGCCCTTCTGGGCCCCCAGCACCACCCGCTGGACCCCCTGTGGCCTGTGGGACTGCACCTGGCCCCTCTTGGGCGACGTCTCATAAAATGATGCAAGCCTGGAGTCCGCCCCACGGGATCTGGGAGGCGGGTTTGTCTCCACAAACAGCGCATCACAGGGCTGCTGGCAACCGCCTGGATCACACACCTGGGCATGAACCAGCAGACGCCCACCCGGCAGAAGGCCAGGCCCACCTGGTAGCATCAGAGGCCTCCACACTGGGCCCCAGACTCCCGGGAAACCGGACGGGAGGGAGAGCATGCTTGCTTCACATCACAAGGTTAGAGACAGGTAAGCCTGCTGCCTGTTAGAGGAGGGCCTGGGGGCCCGGGGGGCGTCCTGTGGGTGCTGCCCCACCCGTGCCACACTCCCAAGATCCCCCCAGCTCCCTGCATCACACACCCTGGACTCACAAACACACTCAGCAGTGCCTGGGCCCAGGTTTCCTATGCGCCCTCCCACATCTGTCTCCGGGTACACACGCTGCTCTGGGTGGGGGACAAGCGCTAGGAGCCCCCGTGGCCTCGGGGTCCACCTAGCACCCACGTCCTCTTCCAGCCCTTCCTGGCCTGAGGCCGGGGGGAGAAGTGGCCCTGCCACCCACCCCACGACACACGTGCGTGTAGAAGGCAGTGCAGCCTCCGAGTCACAGGCAGGACGCCCTCCCCGCCCCGTCCCCCACCCTGGGGCACACATGGTGCTGCTGCGTGGCCGTGGGGGACACCTCGGGACACCCGTGTGGCTCTGCTGCTGCCAGGGTCCCCTGCTCTGCGCAGCTCATGGGCAGTCAGGCCTTGGGCAGGGGCAGACCGGATGGGAATACCGGCAAGAGTAGTCCTCGGGGCTCCACACTGCGGAGCGTGCGACCCTCGGCCCCGCAGGCCACGCCCCTGCACTGCACAGGCCCCCCGACCCTGCAGGCCACGCCCCCGCACTGCACAGGCCCCGTGGGTCTTACGTGTCTCTTGAAGGATTTCCACATGCGCCCGCGCGCAGTGCGGACCACGGCGCACTGGCGCACGCAGTCACGTATTCTCCTGCGGCTGCAGCACGTTGGCGATCACCTCTGCCAGCCTGTCCTGGGGAGGGCATCGTAGGCCCCCACCACGTCCGCCTATGTGGGAACAGGGGGCCTGAGGACACGTTCACCTCTAACCCCGAGTTTTGGGTCCAGCTCATCCTGACCTGCCATCAGCCAGTGCTGGGGTGAATCAAACATGAGGGATGGGGAGACCCTGTACCCCTATCCCTGCCCCCTGTGGGCTCTCTCTGAGACGCCCCACACCCCTGGACTCTGAGCACCCCTAGGACTGGCCTGCGTGCCCTCTCTGAGCTGCAGGCTGGTGACCAGGGCACAACACAGGGCACCTGGCCCAGGGTCTGAGCAGGTGTCTCCTTCCCTGGAGGGAGGGCAGAAGCCAGAGAACTCCAGAGGCACAGAGCCTCTGCCCCAGGAGCCGGGCCCCCGTCTTGCAGCTCACAGGAGAAGCTGAGAGTCATGTTTAACATGGACGTGACTCCACCAGGGGTGACCCATCCTGGCACACATGGGGCTGTAGGAGGCGGTCACTCCCACATCAGCTGGGCTGGACCCAGAGGGTCACCTGCAGGCCTGGTCTCTCCATACGGGTGGGAACAGGCACCCACCTTGACGAAGTAGAGCGGAGGGGCTGGGCCCCGGGCCCTCAGGGGCAGCACAAAGGCCCGCCAGGCCCTGTGGATGTCGTCCATGCCCAGCACCGAGGCCCCCAGGAGGCCGGGCCGCCGAGCTCGCTCATAGTTCAGCACCGCGAACAGCGTCTTGATCCTCGAGCTGAGATGCTGCACCTGCGTGCCCAGGCCAGACGGCAGTGTCACCAGAGGAACTAGGGCCAAGGGGACGTGGGGTCAGACAGCCCCCAGAGGCTGTCCCCAAGGGGACACCAAGGGTCAGACAGCCCCTCGAACAATCCCCAAGGGGACTCGGGGTCAGATAGCCCCCCGGGAACAATCCCCAAGGGGACATGAAGGGTCAGACAGCCCCAGGGACTGTCCCCAAGGGGACTCAGGGTCAGACAGCCCCAGGGACGGTCCCCAAGGGGACTCGGGGTCAGACAGCCCCCAGGGACGGTCCCCAAGGGGACTTGGGGTTGGATAGCCCCAGGGACTGTCCCCAAGGGGACACCAAGGGTCAGACAGCCCCAGGGACTGTCCCCAAGGGGACTCGGGGTCAGACAGCCCCTGGGGACAATCCCCAAGGGACTCCGGGGTTGGACAGCCCCCCAGGGACTGTCCCCAAGGGGACTTGGGTCAGATAACCCCCAGGGACAAGGGGCAGGTCCCCTGCTCTCTGCTGCCCCCTCTCCACCAGCCCCCCTCAGACCCCAGAAAGACCATCTGGCCAAGCTGTCCACAGCCACTTCAGACCCCAGGGTCTCCCTAGGGGCCCATCCTGGGGTCACGGGCACCGCTTGTGGAAAGGCAAGCAGCCACACCCTGGGCCCCTCCCCTTACCTGGCCCCCACCCAACAAAGAGGGGCACTGCCTCCTGGGGGAGCGCCCCCACAGCGGGTGGCCCATGCGTCACTGCTCACAGACAAGCCCTCACCAACAGTGACGGCTTCTCTGTCACTAATGGTAGAATCACCCCAATCACTCCAGGGGCTCTGGAAGGGGTGGGAGCTGCTGGTGACGCAGGGGTGGCGGGGGTGGGGGGGCGGTGTGGGTCACATACCCCTCTGCCCAGCATCCCGAGAGCACACTGGCCCCCTGCCCTGGGGGATTCCAGGAGACAGGGGGGCACAGAGGGGTCTCGGAGCCCGGCTTGGCACCCTGCAGGACAGGCTTCACTGGGAGCTCCTTCTCTGGACCCAAGAGTCCTTCGGCCACGGCCCCTGGCTCCCCAGGACCTCACTGCGGCCCCCAGACACCCCCGGGACTTTGGCCACAGCCACTGGGCCTGGGTTTCAACGTGCTCGGCCCAGAGCAGCGTGAGCAGCGACCTTCTTGTCTCTGGGTGGCGCCAGGGCGCCCCGACACAGCCCACGTTCACGATGGGCGCAGCCCGCCAAGCTTGGGGACGAAACGGAGCCTGGACGTCAGCAGAGCCGGCCTGGCCTCCTGGTGCTGCCTGACCTCTGCTTCTGACAGTTCTCGCAGCCTCACACGCTCTAAGTGTTGTCTGAAACAGAGATGCCCGCAGGCAGCCAGGGCAGGTTAGCCTGGGGGCGCCCGTGCCCACGCAGTGGGCAGAGCTCATGAGCGGCATGCCTGGTTCCTGGCGGACAGAGCTCAGACCAGGACTGGACAGGACGGCTCGCTGGGGAGACCCTGGGGTCGGGGGTGGGGGTGGGTGTGGGCAGCTTGGCCATCAAGCGCTTCTGGGGTTTGAAGGAGGCTGGTGGGCAGGGACCCCACGTCCTCCTCTTGGAGCGGGCAGAGGGTGCTTGGTGGAGCCCCTGGGAGGAGCAGAATCATCTCCCCACAGACCAGCCAGCTCCTCGTCACCCGTAAGCTTCAGCCTTCACCCTAAAACCATCCACAGGGATGGGCAAGGGTCCTCCCACCTCCTGGCCATTTCGGGGAGTATGCTCCCCGGGCTGGCGGCCCCGAAGGAAGCCCGTGGTGGGACTCAAGCGTCCGCCAGGTGGGGGACAGGCTACAGGGGCCCCACAAGAAGAGCCGGGCTGCCACTTCAGTTTACATGCCAGGAAATGCTTGAATGGGGTGTCTTCATTCAGACCCACGGTGAGGGCCTCCAGATGCCAGAGGACATGGACCCAGGCCCACGTGCTCAGGGACCCCGGCCCACGTGCTCAGGGACCCCCACTTAGCTCCTGGACTCAGGGACCCAGGCCCACGTGCTCGGGGACCCCTGATCCGCTCCTGACTCAGGGACCCAGGCCCACATGCTCGGGGACCCCTGATCCCGCTCCTGACTCAGGGACTCCAGCCCATGTGCTCAGGGACCCCTGATCCGCTCCTGACTCAGGGACTCCAGCCCATGTGCTCAGGGACCCCTGATCCGCTCCTGACTCGGGACCCCGGCCCACGTGCTTGGGGACCCCGATTTAGCTCCTGACTCGGGGACCTCGGCTCCGCTCCTAACCCAGAGCACCTCCCCTGCCCAGACACAGCCAGGACCTCTCGCGGGGCACCTGGACAGGCCCAGCTCGTGTCTCAAGCAGCCCCCAACCCATCCCAGCTGGGTCCCCGTCCACTGACAGCCACCTAGGCCTTCACAGAGGACACAGATGGCAGGAGGGGACAGAGCTCGTGGCTGCTGTGTGGGCACTCAGCCCCTGGGCGGCCTGCTTCACGGTGCCCCCAGTGGCCCCGGCGGCCGGCGCAGACAGGCGGGTCCGAGCGTGCAGGCGCGGGCGTACCCCCGCGTACCTGCCCTGACGCCCAGGCGCTGCAGCTGGCTCCAGACGCGCTCCCGGAAGAAAAAGAGCCGGTTCTTCTGGAATGTGGTCTCCGTGACGTAGAAGAAGCCCCTGAGCAGCTCCACCACGCAGGTGCCCATCAGCCAGCACAGGAAGCGGCCCAGGATGGCCTCGCGCCGGCGGTGCTCTGCGGCGGGCACGCGGCAAGCCCCTGGGAGGAGAGATGCCGTGCTCGCCCTCCACGCTGCCCCCTGCAGGCCAGGATGGCTGCCCACGGCCTCCGAGTTCACGGCAGCTCGGAGCAGGGGGCAGAGGAGAAGCCGGATAACTTGGTAAGGAGCCTCCCCAGGTCACAGGCTAAAGTGATGCTACCGGATCGCTGTGCTTTGATAGAAAATGTTTTTAATGAGGTTCCCCTTTTTTTCTTTCCTCTTGTGGCTACTGAAAATTCTGAATGAGGCATGGCGCTCACGTATGTTCCTGCCGGACAGCGTGGACCCGGAGCCCCACTTGTCCCTGCGCACGCAGACTAGGGGAGCCGGTGCTGCTGTCTGCACGGGGGCTCAGGGGGGCTGCGCTGCAGTTTCAGACATCACCACTGGGCCTCAGGGGCTGGAAATGCCCAAGGGTTTGCAGGCTGAACACGAGGGGCACGCAGAGGCGCCCGCGTGCTGAGGAATGCCCAATGCTGCCGGCTCCGGACGCACGCCCCAAGGGACCCTGTGTTTTACGCTGTGCCACAGGGCCTCAGTGAAACCGGCTCAGAGGACAAGAAAGGGGCCCGGAGGTAGGTCTGGGGCAGGACGGTGAATAGCCAGAGAAGGAAAGAGGAGGGGGGTGAAGCCACCGCACACCGACCACGGAGGCCAGTGAGAGGAACGCCTAACTCGAGCCACAGCTGGCTGAGCGGGAAGACAGCTCAACTGTGGTCCAATCCCAACACGCGAGGCTGTGGCTGGAAGGGCAACGGAGGGCAACGGACAACACACAGCTAGTCTAGACGAGACGCCCACACACACGTGAAAAAGTGCACACCGGGAGATGGAATGAGGACGCAGGAAGAGCGGGCAGATTGGGAAGATGAGAAAGGCGCGCCCAGACCCGGTCAGCACAGAAAAGTGTAAGGCCAGGGAAGCAGCAGACGGTCAGACGGGATCGGACAGACTCGTAGAAGGTTGGCTCAGGGCCGCGATATGGCACCTAAGCTATGCGTCCTCACAGGACAGGAGAGGCCGAAGTTAAAAACCTAGATAAGGAAAAACAGCACGAGGAGTAAATCCTGACGAGTGGGGAGGCAGCGAAATAGACTAAGGTAAAGAGAGTCACCAGACACTGTGAGAAAAGCTGACTCATGAGTCAATGAGGGGGCCAAACCTGGCTCCAGAGGTACTGCCGTCCCCTCCTTCTAGATGTCAGGTTCTCAGGAGTTCACGGGTCAGACCGGGGGCACATAGAAGGGGCTGGCCCTGCCGCTCCCGGCTCTGCCCTGCGGACATGCTGGGCGGCGGCTGCACGGGGGAGCCCCACATCAAACCCAGAGCGCCACACGGGGAGGGACCCCAAAGGCCCAGCTCCACAGAAAGCCCCGCCGCACCCCAGCAGCTGCCCACTGTCCTGCGAGCCAGCCGGCAGCCGGCTCTCTCCTCTGTGCCCGCCCAGCCCGGGCGCCAGCCGCCAGTGGCCCTGGCCTGGTGGACGCACGGTAGAACTCACTGGGTCTGCAGACAGCTGACCAGAGCTGGCTGGGGAACCCTGAGCCTTACCTCCCAACCCCACCCACGCGGGCTCTCAGCCCAGCTCCCACTCCTATCAGGGAGCATCATTCAAGGCGGTTAACCTTGAGGTCAGAAAGGGACAATGAACCACCGCAGCCACGCCCACCGGGGCTCCAGGTGCCCCGCCTGCAGGTGCAGCCCTGCCCTCCGGGTGAGTCCCCCCTCCCCACTGACCCTTCTCAGGCCCAGAACCTTCATTAAGTCCGGTATCCATGCAAGCTGGGTGGGAGAGGGGGTCAGAGGCCGAGAACCGAGATGGGGAGCTATGGAGAAGCCCCCTCTTCCCTCGGTGCCTCACCTGGGCTCGCGCGGAGCCAGGCGCAGTCCTGCACCTTCATCTTCCACGTGAGCTCCTGCTGCGAGAGCCTGCCGTGCTTCCCCAGGGAGAGGAGCTTCTTCACGTTCCGCAGGAAGCGCCGCTCGTTGTGCCGGGAGCCCCAGAGGCCGGCGGGCACCAGGCGGCGAAGACAGGCCCGCAGGAGGCTGTACACCTGCCAGGGGCTGCTGTGCTGGCGGAGCAGCTGCACCAGGCGCCCGAGCTCGCCTCGCCCTCAGGGGCAGCCGCCCGGCCTCTCCCGCGGGGCCGCCGCCCACGCCAGGGCGCTTCTGATCGCCTGGCCCCCGCCGGGGCGTAGAGGCCGGCAGCGGGCAGTGCGCCCCTGAGCAGCGCGCCATAGGGGCACCGTGCGTGGTTCCGAAGCAGCTTCCGGAACAGTGGCCGCATCTGCCAGTAGCGCGCGGGCAGGCGGCGCGGCCGGCGCGCGGAGCCCCTGGCTGTCCGGGCTTCGAGTCCAGGAAGATGGTTTCCACGAGTGTCCGCGCCCGGCCAGGCTCGGAGGCAGGGAGCAGAGCAGGAAGGAGCGGCGCAGCTGTTCGCCGCCTCCCGGAGCAGTAGAGGAACCGCTTGGTTTCAGCGCACGCTCCGGCACCAGGCTCGCCCTCTGGGGGTAACGGCCGCCAGGACGCGGAGCCGACACCTCGCTCGCCGCCCGGTAAGGGGCGGCAGGGCCCGGGCACGTTGCCCTCCCGAGACTCGGCTTCCAAAGCGTCTCGGGTAGGTGTCACCACGCAGGGCGAGCCGCGGGCCGCCTGCCCTTCGAGATCCCGCCCGGGTCCAGGCCGCGCCTGGGCCTCTTGGCTGGAGGCAGTCGTCCTCGCGCGGGTCCCGACGCCGCCTCGTGCCCTGGGGGCCGCGCCTCCAGAGGTCCCCCGGCCTCCCCGTGGCAGCCGTTCGACGAGGCTGGGCGCGGGAGTCCGAAGCCCGCCCGGGTCCCGCCCACTTGCCGCGTGGGCCGAGGAGCCGCGGCGGCGCGGAGGTCGTAGAGCGGCGGCCCACACACCTGGTAGGCGCAGGTCGGGGGCACCAGCAGGTAGAGCGCGCAGCGCGAGAGCAGGTGGGCGAGCACGTCGTCGCCCACGCGGCGCAGCAGCAGCCCCCAGGCGCCGCTGCCGCGCAGCGTGTCGGTTACCGTGTTGGGCAGGTAGCTGCGCACGCTGGTCGTGAAGGCCACGGGCGGCCCGCCGCGGGCCCCGGCCAGCAGCGTGAAGCCGAAGGCCAGCACGTTCCTCGCGCCGCGCTCGCAGAGCCTCTGCACGACTCTGGCCACCAGCTCCTTCAGGCAGGACACCTGCGGGGGCAATCCGTGAGTCGCGGGGGTCACGGGGACGTCCTCCCCCACCTCCTCCGCCATCACCCCGCCGGGCCCGCCCAGGCTCCCCGGGGACGGCCCACCTGGCGGAAGGACGGGGCGGCAGGGGGGCGGCTGCGCGTCCCAGGGCACGCACACCAAGCACTGAGCCACCAGCGCGGGAAGGCCGCCGGGTCCCCGCGCCGCACAAGCCGGCGGCCCTGGGGCCGCAGGCGCCGTACGAAGGCGGCCAGGGGCAGCACCTGCCGGTAGCTGGCCCGCAGGAGGGCGCGCACCGCCCGGCACCTGGGCGCGCGGCATCGCGCGGAGGAGCAGGGGTCTCGGCGGAGGAAGGGGCGGGGCCGGGAGGAGGAAGGGGCGTGGTCTCGAGGCCCGCAGCCCCGCCCCTGCGCGCCCCTCGGGGCCGCGGACGTGGCCCCTGTGTTTGCGCCCAGGTACGACGGGGGACCCGGCCCCCTCCACGCGGCTGCTCGCGGGCGGTCTCCCCCGGCCCCGCGCCGCCAGCCCTCCCAGGGCGCGGGGGTCGCGCGAGGGGGGCGCACAGTGGAAAGGCTCTGTGGTACCGAGGGGAGGGGGACCGGAACGCAGGGTCCCTGGGGGCCCTGCTGTGTTCGGCGTCCCCGGGGAGCAGGTTCTTCGGGTTGGTTGCTTTGACACGCAGGCCGTGAACGTGCAGCGAGCGATGCTCTGGGGTCCAGAAGGGGCTCGTGGCAGCGAATGCGTAACTTTGTGCGAAGAAGAGAATGGACCACCGCCCCTGCCTGGCGGGCCTGGGGAAACCGAGGGGGCGGAGGTGCATCCTCGACCGTTCCGCAGGGGAGTTCCTGGAGCCTGCCCCGGCGCGGGCGGCGGGCGGCGGTCAGCGAGCAGTGGTCAGCGGGCGGCGGGCGGCGGTCAGCGGGCAGCCGTTGGCAGCAGCACTTGCCTTGCAGGCTTGGTTCCCTTGGCTCCAGGCTGCACTCTCTCTTTGCGGGATCTTCCATGGTCCTCACCATGAACGGAAATCCTCAGACCAGTTCTCTGTTAATCACCCATCCCATGGGAGGGCAAAGGAAGGGAAGAAATGGAGCCAAGGGTTCCCTGGGTCACCACCTGCAGGCTCCTGGCACCCATTCATGGCTCTCTCTACACCCAGAGCCGCCCTGCCCTCTACAAGCACCACGAAGACAGGTCAAGGGCCTGCCCAGAGGCTCACAGCCCCAGGAGGAGCAGGGGCCTCACCTTCCCGCCCAGCCACAGAGACGCTCCCAGGCCCAAGGGCACGGTTCAGAGCAGACGCTTGCAGGATGTTCGAGTAGAAAGAGGAAGTCTGGGTCTTGGGAGGCTTGCACACATGACACCTGAGTCCCCCAAACACTGAGTGGCTGAACAAATGGTTAATATTTCATAACGTTATAAAACTTGGTCAGAAATTACTTTTCTTCGTGGCCGTAGCATTTAAAGAGGCCTCCGCTCTCTCTCCGTCTCCGGCGGTGTTTCGTGGTCCATCCCGCTTGCTCAGGTCTTGGGTCCGTGGGTGGCTCTCCTGGACGTTCACCGTGTGAGCACTGCGAGGTCTCAAGCTGGCTTGTTTCTGCCAGTGGGGGACTGGGCGTAGCCTTGGGAAATGTGTTCTCCAGTGACTAGGAACCAACATGGAAAACAGTTTAAAAGGAGGAGAAGCAGCAAGCTGTGTGATTAGCAGCATGCTAGCTGAGCCACAAGGGAAGCCCGAGGCAGGAGGACTCTTCTAGCGTGAATGGAAACCACTCGTCTCCTGAGCACGGTCTCCACTGCCACTTGGACGGCTGCTCTGCCTCCGGAAAGCTGACAGTGGGGTCAGTGTGTGCGTCGTGAAACACGAAAGTGTGCTCAGAAAAAATTTCATACTGTTGGCTTATGACAAAATACAACAAAATCCGATTCCAGAACTTCCAGAAGGCACGCTTCACACCTGGGTGTTTCTAAACAAGGAATTGCGCTGTTCAGCCACTAAGTCGTGTCCAGCTGTTTGCGACTCCGTGGACCGCCGCACGCCAGGCTTCCTTGTCCTTCACCCCCTCCCGGACTTTGCTCAAACTCATCTCCATTGACTTGGAGAAGCCATCCAGCCATCGTGTTCTCTGCCGCCCTTTTTTCCTCCTGCCCTCAGGGCTTTTCCGGCGAGCTAGCTCTTGGCAGCAGGGGGCCAGTATTGGAGTTTCAGCATCAGTCTTTTCAGTGAGTTTTCACGGCTGATTTCCGTAAGGATTGACTGGGTTGGATCTCCCTGCAGGCCAGGGCACTCTCAAGAGTCTTCTCCAACACCACAGTTCAAAAGCGTCAATTCTTCAGCAGTCAGCCTTTTTATGGTCCAACTCTCACATCCATACATGACAACTGGAAAAAAATCATAGTTTGTTGGCAAAGTGACGTCTCTGCTTTTTAATATGCTGTGTAAGTTGGTCCTAGCTTTCCTTTCAAGGAGTAAGTGTCTTAACTTCATGGCTGCAGTCACCGTTCACAGTGATTCTGGAGCCCAAGAAAAAATCTGTCACTGCTTCCACTTTTTCCCTTTCTATCTGCCATAAAGTGATGGGACCGGATGCCATGATCTTAATTTCTTCATTGCTAAGTTTCAAATCAGCCTTTTCACCCTTCTCTTTCACCTTCATCAAGAGGCTTTTAGTCCCTCTTCACTTTCTGCCATTAGAGTGGTGTCATCTGCAATCTGAGGTTGTTGATATTTCTCCCGGCAATCTTGATTCCAGGTTGTGATTCATCCAGTCCGGCATTTCACATGATGTACTCGACAGAGAAGTTGAATAAACAGAATGACAATACACAGCCTTGATGTACTCCTTTCTCAATTTTGAACCAGTCTGTTGTTCCATGTCTGGTTCTAACTGTTGCTTCTTGACCTGCATACCGGTTTCTCAGGAGACAGGTAAGGTGGTCTGGTATTCCCATCTCTTTAAGAATTTGCCAGTTTGTTTTAATGCAGTCAGTGAAGCAGATGTCTTTCTGGAACTCCCATGCTTTATTCGCGATCTAATGGATGCTGGCGGTTTGGTCTCTGGCTCCTCTGTGGATTCTGTGCTGGGAGACAACTACCAATGTGTCATTTTTCACCGAAGGGGTGAGTGGAGACCCCCCCAACTCCCAGTTACACATAAACCCAACTGTGAAGCTTACGACGGCATGCGCATGGCTGGACACTGGGGACCCCGCGGGGAGCTGGCGGGGGTGTCTGCAGGGCCAGCCATGGACCGTCACCCCTAGTCTGTGAGGAGTTGCCACAAATGGTGCAGAGGTGGAGCTGGGCAGAGGGAGGGAAGGGGATCCCAGAGACTGCAGCCCCCGGGGAGTGTGGCCAATGAGCGGGCATCCTTCACGAGCAGCAGGCTCCGTCCTGTGATCACTGCCACTGGCCTTGGAGGCACCGCAGCCCTGAGGGCGCGGGTGGCCAGCTCTGGAGGGCAGCCCAGGGCGGGCCACAGTGGCGTGCCTGGCACCGGCCTGTGCCCACTGGACGGCACACCTGGTGCATAGTACCTGCCCCCCGGCCCAGGCACCCTCAGATCTGTGGCCATGGTGGGGGACGGCCGCGGCTGCGACAGGACCCAAATGGGTCTCAGCAGAGAGGGCGAGACGGCCCTCAGGCCCTGCCCTCACCCTCAAGCTCCCCGAGTCCAGCCTCTGCCCCCAAGGCCCCATTTTCCTCCCCGGACCCTGACGAGGACCCCCTAATTCACTCAGAGCCCACCTAGTCCAGGGTCATCCCCCTGCCTCAGGTCACAAGCCTAGAAGGGGGCAGCCTCTGCCCGTGAGACTCAGCGCGGCAGAGAGCATGCGGCTCTGCCTGGGTCATTGTCCACCTGACACGGGCCGGGACCGGGACCCTGCCTGGTGGAGTGTGTGGCTGGAGGGCGACGTCGTGTCTATCCCCCGTGTGGACTCGTGACCAGCCACTCCCGGGGGATACCGAACTGCCCCAGCACCTCCCGTGCATCAGTCGTGAGATCTTGGAGCAGCGTGCCGGGCCAGGCTGGGCAGCTGATCCAACCCCTGGCCCTGCGGTGGGCGCTGGGGTTCCCCCACTCTGAGTATTACCAGCACAGCTGCTGTGAAGGGCTGCCTCGTTGGACGTCAGGTGTGTAGTCACATGACTTCTCGTCGCTCAGGACAGATGCCCAGGGGTCTGGTTGCCCCGTGAGCTTACGTCTCCTTTCCTGTCTTGGTTCTGGACCAGCAACGTGTGACAGGGTCCTCACTCGCACCAGTGGTGGTGTGGTTTTCACTGCAGGGGCTCAGGCGGGTGTAGACAGGATAGACTGGTCCCCGGGGGCCTGGAGACGCCTGGGAAGGGGTGACGGTGCAACCGCAGGGCTGCACGTGGGTGGAGAGCAGAGGCACGCAATGCCCAGAGGACCGCCCTGCGTGCGGCTCGGGGCAGGCGTTCAGGACCTGGTTCCCGGGGCAGCACAGGGCGGAGGGGCCGGACCTCCTCTCTGCACGGAGGGACAGCCAGGGGCACTGGGAAGCGATGGAGCAGAGGACTCGGGCCGGCCCTGGTGCAAGGACCCCCGGGAGGAGACTGCCCCGGGAGCCCCACTCGGGCTGGCACCCAGGTTCCCTGAGGCCGCGGCCCCCGCCTGGGGGCTCGGAGTGGCCTTTTCACCATCCCTTCACCCGGGTCCATGGGTCAGGGGCCTGGCAGCTCTGTGGGAGCTGAGGGTGTTTCACACCCCTGTTTTGTGGGGGCTTGTCCTGTCTTGGGTTTGCTGAGAAGGTTTTTTAATTCTCAGAAGGGGAGATAGGTTGCAGGAACAACAGTCTGTTTACACGGGGCTTCACAATCCCTATGGCACTCCCACACACTGGCTCCAGGCAGCCCTGGAGGAGGTGGGCAGGTCATTGTCCTGCCCCGCAGGCGCAGGGGTGCTGGCTTCCTGGAAAATCCGGACAACTCGGGGCAGAGCCAGCACAGTGTCCCCCACACCCCGGCTGGCGCTGGGAGACGCCAGGAGAAAAGGGAGCGAGTTGGGGGAGCAGATGGGCTTTCACGGGGCCCAGCTGGTAAAGAACCCACCTGCCCAGGCAGGAGATAAAAGATGCAGGTTCGATCCCTGGGTCGGGAAGATCCCCCGGAGAAGGAGAGGAAAGCGGCTCTGGTGTGCTTCCCTGGAGAATCCAGGGGCAGAGCAGCCGGGCGGGCTGCAGTCCACTGGGCCACAAAGCGTCGGACATGGCTGAGCATGCACTTCAGCTTACTTTGGCGGGGAGCGGGGTCGGGGGGCAGCTCCAGGGAGAACCCGCCTCTCCTCCCGGCTCCTCAGAGCACAAGGCCTTTGATCTGCCCGCTGAGGCCGCAGGCCTGCCAGCTCACCACTTCCGCGACTTGGTGTACTTTTTCTTGGACCATAAACCGCCTGGTGAAAACCAATAAAGAGTGCTTAAGACTGAAAATCCCTCTGAACGGGGCACCGCGTCCCTGCACTGTGGTAGACATGGCCTGGCTCCGGCTGTGCACACACCTCGGGATTTCCACACCCTTGAAAGTTATTTGATGAAATTTAAGAAGGTGCTAAGATAAAATTACCTACTCTGGTGCTGAGCTGTGGAATTTACTTACAGAATTAAGCGTTTGAATTGCTCCCGGCCCAGCCATGACCCAGCTCCCTGGTGGGCATGGCCCAGGGTGGGGCAGGGGCGCTGTGGGAAGCCCTTCCGAGGCTGAGTCCTCTCCAGAGTCACCAAGAAGCCAGGCCAGGCAAGTTCTGAGCTTGGAGGCCGCTCTGTCCAGGGACAGGAGCAGAGGGGCAGGAGGAGGAGAGGCCGGGTCTGGCTCCTCTGAGAGGAGGCGTGAGACAGGCCGTCCCCACGGACACACTCGGTCCCGGTGGGGACACACAGCGCTGCAGCCCCTTCGGGCCCCAGCTGCACTCAGAGCAGCCCAGGTGAAACCCTGTCGCCCCTAGAGCCTTCTGCACCTGGAAAGAAGTCCAGCTGCGGCACCCACTTCAGTTCAGCTCAGTCGTGTCCAGCTCTTTGAGACCCCATGGACTGCGCACACCCGGCCTCCCTGTCCATCACCAACTCCCAGAGTTTACCCAAACTCATGTCCATTGAATCAGTGATGCCATCCAGCCATCTCATCCTCTGTCATCTCCTTCTCCTCCTGCCCTCAATCTTTCCCAGCATCAGGGTCTTTTCCAATAAGTCAGCCCTTTGCATCAGGTGGCCAAAGTATTGGAGCTTCAGCATCAGTCCCTCCAATGAACATTCAGGACTGATTTCTTTTAGGATTGACTAGTTGGATCTCCTTGCAGTCCAAGGGACTCTCAAGAGTCTTCTCCAATATCACAGTTCAAAAGCATCAATTCTCTGGTGCTCAGCTTTCTTTATGGTCCAACTCTCACATCCATACATGACTACTGGAAAAACCTTAGCTTTAACTATACAGATCTTTCTTGCCAAAGTAATGTCTCTGCTTTTTAATATGCTGTCTTGGTTGGTCATAGCTTTTCTTCAAACGCACATCTTTTAATTTCATGGCTGCAGTCACCATCTGCACTGATTTTGGAGCCTCCCAAAATAAAGTCTGTCGCTGTTTCCATTGTTTCCCCATCTATTTGCCATGAAGTGATGGGACAGTATGCCGTGATCTTAGTTTTTGAATGTTGAGCTTTAAGCCAACTTTTTCACTCTCCTCTTTCACTTTCGTCAAGAGGCTCTTTAGCTCCTCTTCGCTTTCTGCCGTAAGGGTGGTGTCATCTGCATATCTGAGCTCTGCATTTCTGATTTTTCTCACGGCAATCTTGGTTCCAGCTTGTGCTTCATCCAGTCCAGCATTTTGCATGATGTACTCTGCATGTAAATTAAATAAGCAGGGTGACAATATCAAGCCTTGACTTGACGTACTCCTTTTCCTATTTGGAACCAGTCTGCTGTTCCATGTCCAGTTCTAACTGTTGCTTCCTGACCCGCATGCAGGTTTCTCAGGAGGCAGGTCAGGTGGTCTGGTTTTCCTTTTCACTGTTTGTTGTGATCCACACAGTCGAAGCCTTCAGCGTAGTCCATGAAGCAGAAGTAAGTCGATGTTTTTGAAGCAGAAGTAAGTCGATGTTTTTCTGGAACTCTCTTGCTTTTTCCATGATCCAGTGGATGTTGGTAATTTGATCTCTGTTTCCTCTGCCATTTCTAAATCCAGCTTGAACATGTGGAAGTTCACGGTTCATGTACCGTTGAAGCCTGGCTTGGAGAATTTTGAGCATTATTTTGCTAGTATGTAAGATGAGTGCAATTGTGTGGTAGCTGGAGCATTCTTTGGCATTGCCTTTCTTTGGGACTGGAATGAAAACTGACCTTTTCCAGTCCTGTGGCCACTGCTGAGTTTCCCACATTTGCTGGCACACTGAGAGCCAAATCTTAATGGCAGAGTGGAAGGACATGTACTCATCTTCTCCTGCAAGGACTCCAAAATTGCAGCTAACCACTGGACAACCATCAGCAGCAGAATGTTGGATCCCACTGAAATCTACGCCCATCCAAGGGCAAAGGAGAAGCGACAACAAGTTGATATGAGGGGCAGAATCACATTAAGAATGAAAACTCACACCCACCAGAAATGCTGCGAGGGCTCAAACAAAAGCTTGTGCGCACAGGGATCCTGGGACCCCACAGAGACTGAGCCAGACCTGCTGTGAGTGTCTGAGCGTCTCCTGCAGAGACGGGGGGTTGGCAGTGGCTGCGGCGGGGATGGGAGCTCTGGCTTCAGCAGACCTGGGAGGCGTGGCGTGTGGCCTAAGCCCTCGTGGAGGAGACTGCCATCATCTCCATCACTGCGCCACTGAGCAGATGACCCACACACTGCAGAGCAGTGACACCGAAGAAGTCGTCGCACTGTTACGAACGCTCTAGGACCCACAGCAGACGTGCTAACCTGGGGATCCGGCAAGGGGACTGAGAACCTCCAGGAACCTGACTTTGGAGGCCAGTGGGATCCGGTTACAGAACTTCCCCAGCACTGGGGAGACAGACTTTGGGGGCACAGACAAAAGCTTGTGCAACAGGACCCAGGATGGAGCAGCCGGGGCCCCACAGGCCCTGAGCCACACCTGCCCGGGAGTGTCCAGGAGTCTCTGGCAGAGGCGTGGGGCGACAGTGTCCCCTGCGGGGTCAGGGCGCAGGACAACAGTGCCGCCTAAGTCATTCTGTGAGAGGTTGGCGTTTCTGCCTTTCCCTCTTCTGTTCTGGCCTCAGGCCAAACTACTGGGAGGGAACACAGCCCCACCCATCAACAGAAAATTGGATTAAAGATTTACTGTGCATGGCTTAAACTGAAGAAAGTAGGCAAAACTGCTAGACCATTCAGGTATGACCTAAATCAAATCCCTTATGATTGTACAGTGGAAGTGAGAAATAGATTTAAGGGCCTAGATCTGATAGATAGAGTGCCTGATGAACTATGGAATGAGGTTCCTGACATTGTACAGGAGACAGGGATTAAGACCATCCCCATGGAAAAGAAATGCAAAAAGCAAAATGGCTGTCTGGGGAGGCCTTACAAATAGCTGGGAAAAGAAGAGAGGCGGAAAGCTAAGGAGAAAAGGAAAGATATAAGCATCTGAATGCAGAGTTCCAAAGGACAGCAAGAAGAGATAAGAAAGCCTTCTTTAGCAATCAATGAGAAGAAATAGAGGAAAACAACAGAATGGGAAAGACTAGAGATCTCTTCAAGAAAATTAGAGATACCAAGGGAACATTTCATGCAAAGATGGGTAAAATAAAGGACAGAAATGATCTGGACCTAACAGAAGCAGAAGATATTAAGAAGAGATGGCAAGAATACACAGAAGAACTGAACAGAAAAGATCTTCACGACCCAGATAATCACGATGGTGTGATCACTCATCTAGAGCCAGACATCCTGGAATGTGAAGTCACCTGGGCCTTAGAAAACATCATTACGAACAAAGCTAGTGGAGGTGATGGAATTCCAGTGGAACTGTTTCAGATCCTGAAAGATGATGCTGTGAAAGTGCTGCACTCAATATGCCAGCAAATTTGGAAAACTCAGCAGTGGCCACAGGACTGGAAAAGGTCAGTTTTCATTCCAATCCCGAAGAAAGGCAATGCCAAAGAATGCTCAAACTACCGCACAATTGCACTCATCTCACATGCTAGTAAAGTCATGCTCAAAATTCTGCAAGCCAGGCTTCAGCAATACGTGAACCGTGAACTCCCTGATGTTCAAGCTGGATTTAGAAATGGCAGAGGAACCAGAGATCAAATTACCAACATCCACTGGATCATGGAAAAAGCAAGAGAGCTCCAGAAAAACATCTGTTTCTGCTTTATTGACTATGCCAAAGCCTTTGACTGTGTGGATCACAATACACTGTGGAAAATTCTGAAAGAGATGCAAATACCAGACCACCTGACATGTCTCTTGAGAAACCTGTGTACAGGTCAGGAAGCAACAGTTAGAACTGGACATGGAACAACAGACTGGTTCCAAATAGGAAAAGGAGTACGTCAAGGCTGTATATTGTCACCCTGCTTATTTAACTTATATGCAGAGTACATCATGAGAAATGCTGGGCTGGAAGAAACACAAGCTGGAATCAAGATTGCCGGGAGAAATATCAATGACCTCAGATATGCAGATGACACCACCCTTATGGCAGAAAGTGAAGAGGAGCTAAAAAGCCTCTTGATGAAAGTGAAAGAGGAGAGTGAAAAAGTTGGCTTAAAGCTCAACATTCAGAAAACGAAGATCATGGCATCCGGTCCCATCACTTCATGGGAAATAGATGGGGAAACAGTGGAAACAGTGTCAGACTTTATTTTTGGGGCTCCAAAATCACTACAGATGTTGAGTGCAGCCATGAAATTAAAAGATGCTTACTCCTTGGAAGAAAAGTTATGACCAACCTAGATAGCATATTCAAAAACAGAGATATTACTTTGCCGACTAAGGTCCGTCTAGTCAAGGCTATGGTTTTTCCTGTGGTCATGTATGGATGTGAGAGTTGGACTGTGAAGAAGGCTGAGCGCCAAAGAACTGATGCTTAGAACTGTGGTGTTGGAGAAGACTCTTGAGAGTCCCTTGGACTGCAAGGAGATCCAACCAGTCCATTCTGAAGGAGATCAGCCCTGGGATCTCTTTGGAAGGAATGATGCTAAAGCTGAAACTCCAGTACTTTGGCCACCTCATGCGAAGAGTTGACTCGTTGGAAAAGACTCTGATGCTGGGAGGGATTGGGGGCAAGAGGAGAAGGGGATGACCGAGGATGAGATGGCTGGATGGCATCACCGACTTGATGGACATGAGTGTGAGTGAACTCCAAGAGATGGTGGTAAACAGGGAGGCCTGGCATGCTGCGATTCATGGGGTCGAAAAGAGTTGGACACGACTGAGTGACTGAACTGAACTGAACTGAGCATGGCCCAGCACATCAGAGCAAAACCCAGATTCGCCCACAGCCAGTCCCTCCCATCAGGAAGCTTCCACAGGCCTTTTATCATATCCATCATCTATACACATTCAGTTCAGTTCAGCCGCTCAGTTGTGTCCGACTCTTTGCGACCCCATGGACTGCAGCACGCCAGGCCTCCCAGTCTATCACCAACTCTCAGAGCTTGCTCAAATTCATGTCCATCGAGTTGGTGATGCCATCCAAACATCTCATCCTCTGTCATCCCCTTCTCCTCCTGCCTTCAATCTTTCCCAGCATCAGGGTCTTTTCCAAATGAGTCAGTTCTTCTCATCAGGTGGCCAAAATATTGGAGCTTCAGCTTCAGCATCAGTCCTTCCAATGAATATTCAGGATTGATTTCCTTCAGGATGGACTGGTTGGATGTCCTTGCAGTCCAAGGGACTCTCAAGAGTCTTCTCCAGCACCACAGTTCAAAAGCATCAATTCTCTGGTGCTCAGCTTTCTTTATAGTCCAACTGTCACATCCATACATGACTACTGGAAAAACCATAGCTTTGACTATAGGAACCTTTCTTGCCAAAGTAATGTCTCTGCTTTTTAATATGTTGTCTAGACTGGTCATAGCTGTTCTTCAAAGGAACATCTTTTAATTTCTTGGCTCCAGTCACCATCTGCAGTGATTTGGGAGCCCAGGAAAATAAAGTCTGTCACTGTTCCACTGTTTCCCCATCTATTTGCCATGAGTGATGAGACTGGATGCCATGATCTTAATTTTCTGAATGTTGAGTTTTAGGCCAAAGTTTTCACTCTTCTCTTTCACTTTCATCAAGAGGCTCTTTAGCTCTTCTTCACTGTCTCCCATAAGGGTGGTGTCATCTGCATATCTGATATTATTGATATTTCTCCTGGCAATCTTGACTCCAGCTTGTGCTTCATACAGAACAGCATTTTGCATGAAGTACTCTGCATAGAAGTTAAATAAGGTGGTCTGGTATTCCCATCTCTTTAAGAATTTTCCAGTTTGTTGTGATCCACACAAAGTCTTTGGCATAGTCAGTAAAGCAGAAGTAGATGTTTGCCTGGAACTCTCTTGCTTTCTTGATGATCCAGCAGGTGTTGGTAACTTGATTTCTAGTTCCTCTGCCTTTTCTAAAACCAGCTTGAACATCTGGAAGTTCTCAGTTCACATACTGTTGAAGCCTGTCTTGGAGAATTTTGAGCATTATCTTGCTAATGTGTGAAATGAGTGCAATTGTGCGGTAGTTTGAGCATTCTTTGGCATTGCCTTTCTTCGGGATTGGAATGAAAACTGACCTTTTCCAGTCCTGTGGCCACTGCTGAGTTTTCCAAATATGCTGGCATATTGAGTGCAGCACTTTCACAGCATCATATTTCAGGATTTGAAACAGCTCAACTGGGATTCCATCACCTCCACTAGCTTTGTTTGTAGTGATGCTTTCTAAGGCCCACTTGCCTTCACATTCCAAGATGTCTGGCTCTAGATGAATGATCACACCATCGTGATTATCCGGGTCGTGATGATCTTTTTTTGTACAGTTCTTCTGTGTATTCTTGCCATCTCTTCTTAATATCTTCTGCTTCTGTTAGGTCCGTACCATTTCTGTCCTTTATTTTGCCCATCTTTGCATGAAATGTTCCCTTGATATCTCTAGTTTTCTTGAAGAGATCTCTAGTCTTTCCCATTCTGTTGTTTTCCTCTATTTCTTTGCAGGTCACTGAGGAAGACTTTCTTATCTCTCCTTGCTATCCTTTGGAACTGTGCATTCAGATGGGTGTATCTTTCCTTTTCTCCTTTGCCTTTAGCTTCTCCTCTTTTCTCAGCTATTTGTACGGCCTCCTCAGACAGCCATTTTGCTTTTTGCATTTCTTTTTCTCGGGGACGGTCTTGATCTCTGCCTCCTGTCCAATGTTGTGAACCTCTGTGCATAGTTCTTCAGGGACTCTGTCGATCAGATCCAGTCCCTGAATGTATGTGTGGCTTCCACTGTATAATCATAAGGGATTTGATTTAGGTCACACCCGAATGGTCTACTCGTTTTCCCTGCTTTCTTCAAGTCTGAATTTTGCAATAAGGAGTTTATTACCTGAACCACAGTCAGCTCCCGGTCTTGTTTTTGCTGACTGTATGGGGCTTCCCATCTTTGGCTGCAAAGAATGTAATCAGTCTGGTTTCAGTGTTCGCCGTCTGGAGATGTCCATGTGTAGCGTCCTCTCTTGCGTTGTTGGAAGAGGGTGTTTTCTATGACCAGTGCATTCTCTTGGCAAAACTCTGTTAGCCTCTGCCCTGCTTCATTCCGTACTCCAAGGCCAAATTTGCCTGTTATTCCAGGTGTTTCTTGACTTCTACTTTTGCATTCCAGTCCCCTTAATGAAAAGGACATCTTTTTGGGTGTTAGTTCTAGAAGGTCTCCATAGAACCATTCAGCTTCAGCGTCCTCAGCATTACTGGCTGGGCCACAGGCTTGGATCACTGTGATAGTGAAGGGTTTGCCTTGGAGACGAACAGACGTCATTCTGTTGTTTCTGAGATTGCCTCCACGTACTGCATTTCAGACTCTTTAGTTGGCTGTGAGGGCCACTCCATTTTTCCTAAGGGGTTCCTGCCCACAGTAGTGGATACAGGGGTCATCTGAGTTAAATTTGCCCATTCCAGCCCATTTTAGTTCGCTGATTTTAAAGTGTCGACGTTCACTCTTGCCATCTCCTGTGTGACCACTTCCAATTTCCCTTGATTCTTGGCTCTAACATTGCAGATTCCTGTGCAGTATTGCTCTTTGCAGCATCAGACTTGACTTTCATCGCCAGCCGCATCCACAGCTGGGTGATGTTTTTGCTTTGGCCCCGTCTCTCTTCATTCTTTCTGGAGTTGCTTCTCTCCTCTTCTCCAGTAGCATATTGGGCACCTACCGATCTGAGGAGTTCCTCTTTCAGTGTCTTATCTTTTGGCATTTTCATGCTGTTCATGGGGTTCATCTATAAATGTAGACATCATCTATGTCACCCTGGAGGGTCTCCAGGCATTTCTGCCCACAGGCCCAGCTCTCAACTTCCCCTGGAAGGAGTCAACAAAATGCTGGCCTCAGATGAGCTTTCTTTTAAAGTGTTTATTGACTGTTTTATTTTTGGCTGCGCTGGGCCTTCGTTTCTGTGCAGTCTTTCTCTAGTTGCGGTGAGTGGGCTTCTCACGGGTTGGTGGGGGGCTGTTCTTGCTGGGGGCACAGGCTCTAGGCCCAAGGGCTTAATTGCCCCGTAGCATGTGGGACCTTCCTGGACCAAGGATCAAACCCACGTCCCCTGCACTGGCAGGCAGATGCTTAACCACTGAACCCTCAGGGGAGCCCCCCGAGACCCATACTGAGTATGAACACACAAGCAAAACCCTCCAGCACAGAAGGAGGGAGACAGTACCGTGAGCCAGAGCAGACGGACCCTAGGATGCACGGCAGCAGGATCAGGCCTGCAAGCTGCTGCAGCCGCCGAAGGACACTGACCCTGGGGCTGGCCTGTCCTCTGTGCAAACACGGAGGGAGGCAGAGGAGAAGGCCTTTCAGACAGGCCAGGAGGCTTAACAGGAACAATTAAAATCAGAGGACATCTGAACCGAATTACTGAATAATGGAAAATTCAACAGATGAACTAAGTACCAAGCAGAGAACATGAGTGCCATGGAAACAGCTCTCTCTCTGCAACGCCCCCGAGTCCAGCACAGAGGGACCCGGAGGCCGAGAACAGGAGGGGGAGGCGAGAGCAGGCCGCTGCAGGGGAGCATCGCGTGGAGGAGGCGCTTCTGAGAGGCGGGCCCAGGCCCCACTGCTGCTGGGATCAGGCCTTGCCTGGAGAGGGGGACGGATGGGGCGCCACGCTTGGCGGAGAGCACCCGGCCTCAGACGGGAGGCAGCCCAGAAGGCCGCCGGCTGCATCTCTAGGACGAGGGTGAGTAAGGGCACTCGTGCGGGCAGAAACCCGGAAGCAGCCGGTTTCTAAAGGACGCGCTGCAGGCGGGGGAGGGCTGACCTCAGAAACGTGGGCTAGGCAGTGGGAGCCGTGGCTGAGAGTCGGGCAGAAACATGGGCTAGGCAGTGGGAGCCGTGGCTGAGAGTCGGGCAGAAACAGACGGAGCCTGCGGGCTGCTCTGGGGTAGGGGCAGAGTGCAAGGTCCGTCTGACCTGGGCGTGCAGGGCCTGGGCGGACATCCTGCTCACTCTCCTGGGAATGGCACCCGTGTCCTGGTACCCCTGTTCCCAAAATGCCAAGTGAAGCTGCTGGAAGCCATCTGGCCCTGGGCTTCCTCGGGGGCGTGGGCGGTTTGTCTCTCTAGCAATCTGTCTGTCTCTCCACGTGGTTGGCTGTGTGGGTACCAGCTGCCCTGAGGTTCTCCTGCTGTTCTCCACACCCGTGTGCCATCTGGTGCCGTCCCCTCCCCTCTTAACTGGTGCTGGGATTGCGTCCGCTCTTCTCCTCCTCCTCAGTCTGGCTGGAGGTTTACTACTTTTATTGATCAGCTCGAAGAACAGCGCTCCTGCCAGCACCCTGTGCGCCACGGACCTGCTGCCTCCTTCCCGCGCTCTCGGCTGCCCTCCTGGCTTCCGAAGGCGAGTGCTGAGGACACACGTCTGTCCCTACTGGAGGCGGTTAGTGCTTCAGCTGTGCCTCCGTGTCCCCACCAAGGACCATGAACGTGAGTATTCTGTGTTTTCATTTTCATTCAGTTCAAGATACTTTCTCATTTCCCTTTGGCTTCTTTTGACCCATGGTTTTTTTCAAAGTGGTGATGTTTAATTTCTAAATATTTGGAGATTTTCCCAGATCTGTTATTGATGTCTAACTTAATTCCACTGGGGCTGAAGAATGTAATTTGTGTGCTCTTAAGGCATTTTATATTTGTTTAGGCTGGGTTTATTGTGCAGAATATTCTTGGTGAATGGTCTGCATGCTCTTGAAGTGAGAACACTTCTGAGTTTGGGAGGTGTGTCTGCAACAGGTCCTGCAGACTCAAGTGTTCAAGTCCCCTCTGTTCTCAGAGCTCTGCCTACACTTCTGCCGGCTTCTGACACAGCACTGGGTCGCCCCTGTGGACTAGTTCTCCTCACACTTGTTTCTGTTTTTTTTTTTTTTTTGAGTACATATTTTATTAATAATTTTGAACAACCTGAAATTTATAGAAAAATTGCAGAAATTGTATAAAGACTTTTATTTTTAAAATTAAATTAATCTGTTTTTGCTGTGCCCCTCAGCATGTGAGATCTTAGCTCCTCAGCCTCATGAACCCATGCCCCCAGCTGTGGAATCATAGCTCACCCTGGGAAGTTCCCCAAACTTTTATTTTTCTGAACTAATTCAACAGTTAGCTGCTGATATGATGTCTGATAATCCCCAGTACGTTACTGGGGATTTTCTCAAGTAAGGTTATTCTCGCATACATAGTCAAAAAAACCCATCAAAGTAAGGAAATTAACACTGATGCATTCATTACTAACAAAAATTACTGACATAAATCCCCAGACCCCACGGGCGCTTTACAAGTTGTTCCAGTAATTTCTTTTAAAGAAGAAGGATCCAGTCCAGAATTACATGCTGCATTTAGTTTCTGGAGAAGGAAATGGCAACCGACTCCAGTACTCTTGCCTTGAAAAACCCCATGGATGGAGCTTGGGGCAGGCTACTATCCATGGGGTCGCAGAGTTGGGCACGACTGAGTGACTTCACTTTCTTTCTTTAGTTTCTGTGGCATCTAGGAAGTTCCTCAGTCTTTCCTGGACTTTCATAATCTTGACAAGATTTTAGGTGGTCAGTTATTTTGTAGACTGCTCCTGTTTGGGTTTATCCAAGGCTTCCTCTTGATTAGATTTTGATTCTTTGGCAGTAACATCAGGGAAGTGTTGACGTATTCTCGCTGCCTCCCATCTGTCTCTACTTGTCCCATCACTGGAGGGCTTCCGTGGTAGCTCAGCTGGTGAAGAATCCACCTGCAGTTGAATTGAGGAGAACCCAGTTCAATTCACGGGTCGGGAAGATCTGCTGAAGAAGGGCTAGGTTACCCATTCCAGCATTCCTGGGCTTCCCTGGTGGCTCAGCTGGCAAAGAATCCGAATGTGGGAGACCCGGATTCGATCCCTGGGCTGGGAAGATTCTCCTGGAGAAGGGACTAGCTACCCACTACCAAAAATTCCATGGACTGAATAGTCCCTGTGGTTGCAAAGAGTTGGACGCAACTGAGTGACTTTCACTTTCATTTTCAATATGTTTAACATTTCAGCAGGTTTATGTACCCAGTAAGAAATTATTATGTCTTTTTAATCCCTTTATTTTTATAACAACACTATTTCTTGGTGACATTATGGACACTTCCTGAAGTTAATGTGGTAGATGTCTGTGCTTGGTTTCAACCTGTGTTCCTGGGGCCCGCTTTTCCTCTGGCCTGGCGGCCTCTGCCTTTCAGCGGGGTGTGAGTCACGGACGTCCCGTGTGATTACTGCCGTGTGGGGCTGAGCTGCGTGTTGACTTGCCCCGTCAGCTCTCGCTGCTCTTCCCACACTGCCCCATGCACTCTTGCGTCAAGCACTTGTCTCCCCACTGGCTGATGGACCGCGGAGGTCTCTGCCTGCAGCCCATCCAAGTTCCCCAGGAGCCAGTCTTCACCAGCAGTGCGCGCCTGCCTGCACACCACTATTACTTTAGCTCTAAGTGGGTCTAAGAGACCTTCAATGAGCAAGTGAGTCGAGAGTCACCCGCGTGGCTGCTGCCTCCGGGGTGTCCCCTCATTCGCCCAGATCAGATCAGATTGCTCCCGCTGCCCTCTCCCCTGCTGGAAGGCCTCCCTGTGAGGCTTCTCAAAGAGCAGATTTGCTGCGAGGAGTTTCTCCTGCTTCTGCTTGTCTGTGAAGTCCTTCATGGTGCGATTTATTGATACACCTTCAGGGGTGGTGAAGCCTTCTAAGTCAGCAGCTTCTCTCCTGTAATGGGCACGTGCTGCAGCTGACTCCTGGGTGTGGTTCTGTCTGGCCTCGAGGACTTGGGGAAGGACACACAGATCTGACCCTGAGAGCTGCCTTGACGCCAGCCCACACCTGGCCCCACGTTCTGGCCACGCAGGGGCCCTGGGCGCACCCCTGGAGACACAGCTGGAGGCCACAGCCTGTCGCCAAGGAGATCCCACTGGTGAGGTCTGGGTTCAAAGCCAGCCTCAGGGCTGAGATGCTGATGCGCTCACATGCCCACACCTTGCCAACAGGCTCCAAGAATGAATCTCAGGGGATACAACTGACCGGTCACCACCAGCTCTCACCCTCATCTTCCCTGTCTGCAAAGACACCTCCACGCCCTGCTTCTCCCTCTGTGAGGGGAGAGCTCTAGGGTGTTTCTCTAACAAAACTCGTCTACTGACCCCCAGGACCTGTGATGACTCAGCTTCAAAACCAGACGCAGACACATAAGAATACTTGTGGTCCGAGATTCTTGAAATCTCCTGTTGACAAACACATACCCAAACCCCATCGTGTGTTCATTTCTGGGAATGGGAAAACGCCACTATCTGAAACCTGCGTCATGTCAGGCCAAGAAGAGTGTACAGCCAGAGAAGTTTATTTTAAAATAGAAACATACATACATTAAGCTGTAAAATAGTCAAATTTAAACGAAAAGGAAAAAAGCCATTTGATCCCAGAGTCTATACGGAATGGATTCAAGGAGGCATGTGAAATCCCCGTTGAGGAGTGCCCACAGACCCCGGAAGATGGAATCCGGGCTGGGGACCCCGCAGGAGCGGCCCAGCACCCACAGGCACCAGACGCTCCCGGGCCTGGCGTCCAGGACGGATGTCTGTGTGGGTGGCGGCAGCAGCGCCTTCGGCACCATGGACACGGCGTGGAGGCACCCGAGGCCGTGAGGGACGCTGGGGGGTTTGGCAACGCAGAGGCTGTGAGGCGGGAGGCCCACCCAAGCCGCCGACCCTCTGCAGCGGCGCCCCACCTGGCTCAGTCTGTGTGGGGCTTCCGTTGGGGGTCTCCTCGTAGGATTCCCCAAACTCGTTCACTCTACTCTTATCCACGGGATAAAGCCTGCAATGAGACCATGTGGGCGTCAGGCTGGCTGGCGCGTAAGGGGGAACACGCGTGCCCTGGGAGCAGGACAGCCAGGACTCGGAGGGTCAGTCCCCGTGGGAGAGACCGGTGCGGGTTTGCCTTGTGCCCTCTCGACGTTCTTAGAATGGTCAGGCCAGACCTCTGCTCCCAAGGCCGCCGCCGACAGCTGCGCCCACACCTTGGCGAGGGCCAGAGCCCAGGCTTCTGACATGCGCACAGAGTAGGGCCGTGGCTGCCTTACGCTCTGCTGAGCAGGGGAGCGGCGTGCTCGCGGGGCGGCCACACAGCCAGCAGCGCTCCGGGCGCCGGGCACCAAGGCCCCGCCCGCCAACGCCTCCCCTGGGAGGCGGGACTCAGCCCACACTCACCACCGCTGGTACAGGTACACGAGGAACACCACGTCGTCCCTGAAGCAGGCCAGCCGGTGGGAGGTGGGCATGGTGATGATGAAGGCGAACACGTCATCGATGAAGGTGTTGAAGGCCTGTGGGCGGGCGGGGCCGTGAGACCAAGCCGCCCGGGCACGCGGGCACCCATGGGCACTTGCCGCCCATGGCTCGGGAGCCACCACAGTGGGGGAGCAGCAGGGGTCCTGGGCCCAGGGTGACCCTGGCACAGACCCCACGGCCTGGCGTCCCGCCCGCCCCCTGCAAACAGGACAGAGAAGCACCGCCGGGAGCCTGGGGTCAGGGGAGCCACCCGCACGGAAGCCCCGCGCAGATCCAAAGCGGAAGGCAGCTCTGACCGTCCCCACCCCCGACCCGGCACGCTCTAGTTCACGGCCACTGGAGAGTCGTGTGGTGCCAGCCTCTGCACATGGCCTGGCCACGACATGCCCAGACAGCCCTAGGCAGCGCGGGCCTGGGCCCACTGGAGCCGCCGTCTGGTGGACAGGGACCCGGCACCCGGCGCCAGCCAGCGGTCAGAAGCATCGCCCGCGTGGGATGTGTGGCGGCAGGAATCAGCGTGGCTGTCTCTCGGGGACTGTCTGTGGGGCGGGGGGCAGGGGCCCTGGGCTTCCACGGCCACCGAGGGGCTCTGTGCTTGAGGGAGAACCCCGAGCCCCGAGCCCCAACGCCCCTGCACGGGAGCACGGCCGACACACCCGGCCACGAGGGATGGTCCCCAAGGGCCTCGTGCAGGCGACACACTGACCTTGTAGGTGAAGGCCTTCCAGGGCAGGTGGGCCACTGACTTCATCTGGGGACAAGGAGATGGGGCACGTCAGGGCGGGGCGGCCCAGGCCTCGGGGGCACGGGTGAGGGCGCACCTCTTACCTTATAGTTCACAAAGAGCTGGGGCAGCATGAACAGGAAACCGAACGCGTAGACCCCTGGGGAGACACGGGAGTGGAGGCACGAGCCGGGTGCTGCCCCCACCCCGCCCCGGGCATCGGGGCTGCCGACTCTGCATGCCCGCCCGGGAGCTCTGCCTGCCGTCACCCACTGCCTCCCACCTGGGGCCGAGACGGGCCCCTCCCACACCCAGAGAATGCGCCAAGCCGGGCCCAGTGGCCTGTGAGCAGCAGCTCACGGTCTGGACAAGCCGAGCGGGCTGTGCTGCCCCGGGACACAGGGCAGGGGCTGCGGTGCCCACGGCAGCAGCATTTGCTGCCCACGCCGACTGCCCCATAAGAACATGACGCCCAGAGCCGATCCCACAGGCCAGCAAGGAGGCACGGGGCGCGGCAGGCAGGGCCGGACAGGGCACCTCTTGTTGCGCCAGGCCAGGCGGCAGCCGGGCGACGCGGCCCGCCACAGACACGGGAGGCTCACCATTGACGAAGCTGTTGATCAGCCAAGAATACCAGCTGGAAGGCAAGGACGGTGACGGGGCGCCGCTCGGCCTCTGTCTTGACCAAGCCCCCCCAGTCCCTCTGGTGCCAGGGCCACGGCAGAGGCTGCTCTCGGTGGGCTAGCCCGGGCCACCTGGATGGACAGAGGGCTCCTGGAGCCCCCACCGAGGGAACGGGCGGAGACCGGGCACTGATGCACTGCCCGCGACGACCTCCAGTGGGACGGAACCACAGAGTCCGTGGGCGGGCCTGAGCCCGGCCTGAGCACCGGTGCCATCAGGGGTCGCCCGTGCTGGGAGGATGGGGCCAGGACGGTGCAGGGGCCCCGGACTCTCTGGACGGGGGGCTGTGTGGCCAGCAACGAGCTGCTCTCGCAAGCGCTCCCCAGCCCGCCCGGGACCAGATGGCCGTGCGGGGGCCAGCAACGGGCAGCCAGGACCCCGGCCGAGGGCGAAGCTGTGCTGGACCCACGGCCGTCAGGGGATGCCCTCACCTCTTGTACTTGATGTTGAGCAGCGAGTAGACGGCGCCCCGATGCAGAGAGGGTAGAGCAAGTAAGACAGGTACTTCATGGCCTGGGGGACAGAAGGCGCCCAGTCAGGGCCCGCCCTCCGAGCCGCCTGGACCCACAGACCAGAGGGCACAGCGACGGGGGGTCCAGGGCAGCGAAGCCGGGTTGCGTGGAGTACACAGGCTGGTGAGCATCTACCCACATGACGTCCACCACGAGCACGTGGCAGATCCACACCGGCCCCTCACAGCCCGACTGGGGGCATCGGGGGCCAGACGTCCAGCAAAGGGCTCTGAAGAAAGGCTCCGGCTCCTTGCTGGGGCCACTTGCCCACTAAGGGCGATCCAGGCTTTACCAAAACCCAGTGAAGACTGGGATGCGGCCGATGCCCGTGAAACCAGAACACAAAATCCCTGCACAAGGACCATGTGAGCCAACCGGAAAACCACGCGGGAGGGGGGGAACCCCGCGTCGCGGAACGGGCCCGGCTCACAGCCCCACGGGCACCCATGGGAAGGAAGACGCCTCCCAACAGGACAGGACGTGGCGCAGGCGCCCAGAGGACTGGGACCCGGGAGCCCCCAGCAGCCCCTCCTGCATCAGAAGCAGGCAGCTTCCTGGGGTGGCGGCCAAGGCGGACAGGTCCCGCGCCCAGGACGGGCCTCCTCCCGGGTGGCCAGCCAGGCCCACGCGGGCGGGGTAGCACACAGTGCCGCTGCTCACCTGGGCGTCATACTCCTCTGTTCTCCGCTCAGACTCACTGCAAGCGCCAAACTGCAAAGGAGCCCACACGAGGACGTCACCCCAGGGGCCAGGCTGGTGCCTGGGCTTGGCTTGGCTGTGCCCAAGAGGGGGCCAGGCTGCAGGCTGAGTGGGAGGAGCCCCCAGCCAGGCATGGCAGCTGTGAGCGCACCGCCCGGGACGCGAGGCCGCAGCAGGCCCATCAGCCTGGGCGTCACGCGGCACAGCCGCTTCCTGCCCCAGTCCTGCTAGGCTCTCAGTAAACGCCCTGGTCTACCTCAGCCAGGGCAGACGCACTGGGGCGACGCGGACTACAAGCTGTACCCCACTGCCGTGTGACCCGCCCCTTGACCTGCACGCCTGGACCCTCACAGTCCCTGGGGTCTTCACATGAGGCCCACCACACAAAGCACAGCCGCCTGGCCGTAACCTGCCACTGGCGCCCCAGGAAGCTGGCCACCGGAGAGCCCCTCAAGGAGCGGTCAGGGCGGGACCCCACCCCCGAGGGAGGCTCCACTTGAGATGGGCTGACTGGTGTCCTGCCTGGCGGTGGGGTAGTAGGGGGTTGCTGCTTATACGGCTGGGGATGGGGGACCCCAGGGGAGTCAAGAGTCCAGGGGGCTTGAAGGCAGAGCTGCAGAGGGGTGAGCCGCCTGCCCATACCAAGACTCCCCTGCATCTTCCCGCGGGCCTGCAGCTGACCACGAGATGGCCACCTGCCCTCAGGACTGCATGCTGCGGGGTTGCAGCCAAGGGGGCACGCAGCGGTCAGCCTGCACCAAGGGCGGGCTGCAACGGGATGGTGACGGGTCCCTGAGAGGACATGGCGGGGGGGGAGGGGTGTCCCCTACCTGAAACGTGGGCCGCAGGCCTCTCCAGGTGACTGTCATCTTCAAGGCCTTTTTCACTTTCCACAGCTGAGAAGGGAAAACCCACACCTGAGGTTCCAGGACCCAGAAGGAGCCACAGCCTGCTCCTGGGACAGTGACCCATCAAGACACGGACCGATCAAGACACGGGCCGCTCACGCCCCGCTGCACCCCAGCTAAGCCGGACCACTTGGTGGGCTCCTGACCAACACCCATCTCCAGCACAGACCCAGCCTGTCCGCCCCTGGGGACCACCAAGTCCCCACCTGGTCCCCCCATGCCTGGCCACCCCTACCACCTCCAGACTCGCCCCAGCACCTTCTTCCAGCCCCGGGCGGCCCAGAGTCCCAGGTCCCGCCACGGCTGGGTGTCTCCAGGTGGCTGCCCCCGAGGTGGGGTCAGCACAACAATTAAGTTGGTCTCCGCACGACTTGTGGCTGCGGGAAGGTCCGGCCAGCACTTCCCGAGGGGTGCGCACAGGCAAAGGCCTGAACAAAGCCACGTTGAGGGTCCTGGTGAGGGTGGTGCTGGAGGCCCAAGGGGCCCTGGACTCCAGAGAGGTGGTGTCCTGACCCATCACCCCCACACCGCCCATTACACAGACTGCTCCACACGGCATCAGTTCAGCAACAGCCACAGGGTCCACCCGCCGAGTTACCACGTCCCACAGGCGGAGAGGACGAGGGGTGGAGACACACGGGGCTGTGTGGAGCTCCGCTGGAGCGGAGCCAGGCAGCGGCGCCCTCGCCTAGCCAGGCCGGCCAGGCCCCAAGCAGGTGCCAGTCCCGACCTGCGCTGAGTACCCAGGACCCAGGGCCCTTGAGGCAGCATGCAGACCGGCGCCCAGGTGGGCCGCTCACCTCGATGGCGGCTCCGACGCCCGCGGGTACCAGCACCAGGAGGCTCGTCTGCTCGTCCAGCAGGAACAGGAAGATGACGACGGTGCTGGAAGCAGCGCCAGAGCACTGGGGGCAGGAGGGGGGGCCGACTGGCTGCACCCGCACGCACACCCCACACTGGTGCACACGCGTGCACACCCACAGTGCTGAAGTAGCGCCAGCGCACTGGGTGCGGGCGGGCGGGGCCAAGCGTGGGGCGGGGCCAGCCGGCTGCACCCGCACGCACACCCACAGGTGCACACGCGTGCACACACCCAACAAGCGCACACAGGCACACGGGCACTAGGCCCCAACACCAGCACCTTCCAGGGGGTCTCCCCTCTGTCCACTGAAAGGAGCCGTGGAAAGTGCAAACCACAGAACTACCGTGAGGGGCTAGACCCAACAGAAAGCCACCTCAGCCGGGACGTGTGTGAGCCACACTCGAAGACACACGCACGGACAGGATACGGGAACACAGTTCCAACGGGGACCCTGTGCCGGAGCCTGTGCCTATCTTCCCAGTGGAGGCTCAGGAGCCACCACGACTGTGGGAATGTCCCCTGCAGGGCACTGCCCGCCAGGAACGCGGGCCCCAGGCTCCACAAACCCTGCTCAGCCACAACGGCAAAAAGCCAGTGGAGGGCCGGGGGCTCAGTGGGGTCCTCCCCTCCAAGAAGTCAGAGGCAAGGACAGAAGACCCCGAGACGCGGGACCTGGACACGGGGGCCACCCAGGCACCCCAGGCCCCTCTCTCAGAGTGACTCCACGAGGGCTGAAGAACCACCTTCTGCTGGGAAGCCAGCCTGGCGGCCTGTGGGACCATGAGCCCATGCAGACAAGCACCAAGAACCGGCCCCCCGCGGCCCCTGCCCCAGGCGTACGGGGCGCTCACCACGGCCAGGAGGCTGCCCTCACCCTCCCAGGCTGCTCCCTCGGGGACCTAAAAGCCCGTGCCAAGCAAGAGCCGTGGGGGGTCCCGGGCGAAGACCCCTGTGGGCGTCAGAGTAAGCTCGTGACCCGCCCACGTGGCCCAGCAGGGGGCACCTCAGAGGACACACCCAAGTCCCAAGCCGTTACCTGCTTTCGTGGACATGCCGATCATGCTCTTCTTTTTCTTCCAGAAGCTGATGTCATTTTTAAATGCCAGGAAATCAAAAAGAAGCTGGAAGACGACAGGACAGCGATGAGCCCCCACGCTGTGTGGGTGAGCATAGGCTCGATCAGAGACACTGTCAACTCAGGGAGACCTCAGCCCCGGCGTGGCCCTGACAAGTTCCAACTTTCCTGGTGGCTGGTCCCCCTGGCCTCTGGACCCACTGTCACAGCCGGGAGCCGGGCCTCTCCCCAGCCCTCTGCCCCGAGCACAGCCCCAGGCGGGCTTTCCCGGCAGTCGCCAGCCGCTGCGTCTAACGGGGACCCTCCCCGCAAGACCCTACCCTAACTCTCGGAATCGCCAGACCTCAAACAAGGAAACACCTATTTGCTAATCTCATTGATCTTGATTTGTTTTCAAAATGGCTCCAAACAGACGAAGCCTAGCCCTTCAGCTGGTCGAGCCTGAGTGTAGACCCCTCTCCTGGGGGCAGGGAGAGGGGAGGCTGCACTGGAAAACCAGGAGCACTCACGTGGAACGCAGCCACGAAGAAGGTCAGCGCCAAGAAATACAAGTTGGTGTCGACAAAGATCCCCTTCACTTCGTCAGCATCTTTCTCTGAGAACCCTGCAGGGGACCAAGGCCCCGGGTAAGGGGGCGATGTGGACCCGGCCTACAGGGCCCCAAGGGGTCACCTCGTCTGCAGCTCCTCGGACCCCAAGGGGCCCAAGAGGGACGGCCTCACAGGCAGACTGGCGCCGAGTTCTGGGCCCCCTGACTCCCCGCTCCCGGGCACGGCCGGCAGCCTCACCCGAACTGCTGCAGCGAATAGACGGCGTCCTGCATGTGGATCCAGAAGCGCAGCCGCCCCAGCGATATCTTGTCGTAGGACACGGTGAGTGGCAGCTCGGTGCTGGAGCGGTTGATGACCTGTGGAGGGTGGTGGTGGTCCGGCCCCGTGCCAAACTGGCCCCGTGGGCCCGGCACCACACCCTCCTCGAGGGGCCCGCAGGAGCCTCCTGTGGGAAGCCCTCACTCCCCCAAGCTCCTCTCCATCACCCAAACCCTGTGGTCTCTCGAGACTACAGCCCCGGCGCCTCCTGGGCAGGTGCAGAGACCCACGTGGGCAGCTGAGTCGAGCAGAGGCCCACAGGAGCCTGCGCCCCTGCCCAGGGACCAGATGCCAACGCTGCCCTGAGGAGAACACGGGGGGGCCCCACACTCACGGGGGCGGCGGGGGGCTGCAGGGAGGCGGGGGGCCCACACTCATGGGGGGCGGGGGCTGCAGGGAGGTGGGGGGCCCACACTCATGGGGGCGGGGGGCTGCAGGGAGGTGGGGGCCCACACTCACAGGGGGGGGGGGCCCACACTCATGGGGGGCGGGGCTGCAGAGAGGCGGGGGGGCCCCACACTCACGGGGGGGCCGGGGCTGCAGGGGAGGTGGGGGGGCCCACACTCACGGGGGGCGGGGGCTGCAGGGAGGCGTGCACCCTCAATGGGGCCCTCAAGGACACTTTGAATTGACGTGTGACAGTGTGTGGAGGGAAGGTGTCCTGTGACACCTGACTGCACAGCTGAGCTCTGCTCAGCAGACGCTAAGCAGCAGGCCTCTGCAGAGAGGTCACCTCCCTGACCTAAGTGAATCCCCCAGGTTGGAGACACGGCTGTTCAGGTGCTGCAAGGCAGCCAGCACGGTGCCCACAGCGGTTGGCAACCCCAGGTGCCAGTTGTCAGTGCTGCTGCCAGCCCAGCCCACCCGGGGCGCAGGTGACCGCGCGCCAGCCTGGAGGAGGAGGCTCTGCTCCAGATACCTCCACACCAGAAACCCGGGCCCCCATGGAGCCACAGCCACTTGAGGGATAAGCAGCCCTCCCAGGGCTCCGTGCTCGTCACGGCGGGACTCGCCGCCCACGGTGTGCGCGCTGTGCTGGGGTCGGGGGCCGACTCACCATGAGGTCCTTGACACGGTTGCTCAGCTGGTCGATGAACAGGATGGGCAGGTACTGCACCGTCGTTCCCAGCTGGATCCTAGGGGCAGAGCCGTCTCCAGGTCACCAGGGGGCTCCCACATCTGGGCGGACTGAAGCCCCAAGATGCTGGGTCTACCTCACAGACAGCTCCCCCAACCATGACTCCAGCGGCTTGTGGTCGCCAGCAGGCCCAGGACCCGTATTCCCAAGGGGAGTGGAGGGGCCCGTGTACCACGCTCCCCCAACAGCTGCCACTGGAGGGTGCAGTGAGGCTGGGCACCCGGGCACTCAGTGGGACGCCATTCAGGACGCAGAGAACAAGGGAGCCGAGCATGCACCCACACGGGGGTCTGGGGTGCAGCAAGACCTGAGAGCCACAGGCTTGGGAGGGGGCAGGCAGGGGCCTCACGCCCAGTGGCGCACACGCTCTCAACTATGAACGCACCCAGCATTAAAAAAGAGAGCTTCACAAAAGGTAAGGCGTCGTGACCACACCAGAGGAACCACTGAAAGCACGGGAAGGCCACGACTCTCGGCTGCGTTTCCGAGAGCTACGTGTCGACCTGGGGCCGGACCGGGCGTCAGGGGGCTCCCTGCAGCGCAGAGACGCAGGGCAACCTGAACCGGTTCCAACGGTTATGCCTCTGATGGCAAGTGACGCTTAAGAGGATGCCCTAATGATCAATGTTTAAGCTGAGGGAGTGGAGTGCGAGGTCGCGGGACGCAGACGGGAGACCCTCGAGGGTGCAGGGTGACTCGGCTGGATCCGGTTCCCCACTGTCCCTCCGAGACAAACACCTGCTCTTCCCTCCCGGTCATGGTGGCAGCTCTGATCAGCGAGGCAGGACGGCCAGGGGCGCTCCAGGCAGCCCCGGGCTCCCCAATGCAGAGGGCTCAGAGGTGCAGGTGCGGCCCATCTGCTCCTGGACTGTGGCCAACCACGATCCCAGGGGCTCCCCCGACCCACGATCCCAGGGGCTCCCCCACCCACAGGATCCCCCCTCTGCTGTCAGCTCAGGGTGTGTACGAGCGATGCTCAAGCTGGGGCCTATAGCAGGCTGTGCACGGCAGGCTGGGTGTGGGACCCGCAGCGGGCTGTGTGCGACTCCTGGGTGCGGGACCCGCCGCGGGCCTGCCCGGGGCCTCAGCGGCACCCACATCTTCATGTAGCGCTGCACGTCCGCGGGCAGGGAGGCCCCGTCAAAGACGAAGTTGTCCACCATCACGTTCAGGGTCAGTCTGGGCCTCCAGTGAGAAACGGGCTCATCCAGGGCACTCGTCGGCCTCTTCTCGGCCTCGATCTGCTGCTGAACAGGAGCGCTGACTCAGCAGGGAAAGGCCGGGAGGCGGGGCCCAGCGGGTCTGGGGAGCGGGGTGCGGAACCCTCACCTGAGCGCCTGTGAGCAGAGAGTGCAGCCCCGAGCAGGAACCAGGCAGCCCTTGCCCAGACCCTCACTCCCCACAGCCTGTTCACAGCAGAAGCCAAAGGCCTGCTGTTCCAGAGCACGTGATCCTGGGTCTCACGGACTCCTGTCCCAGGTCCGCAGCCCAAGCGACGGTCCCGGGAAGGCCAAGCCCTGAACAGTCACAAGAGGCACGGGCAGTCTGGAGAGGAGAGCCCTGCAGCCTGCAAGGAGCCTGAACCGAGACACTTCTAAAGCAGCTCTGCCCAGCCTTCTGGAAGGGGGCGTGTCCATGCCTGGGCAACAAGCCTAAACCCACTAAATTCAGGACAAACCCTTCCCGGCAGGGAGACCTTAACGGTGGACCTGAGCAGCCCTGCGAACAGTGGCACTCTGTTTATCTCCATCCTCCAGCTCCTGTTCAGCTCTAGCGGCGACACCAGAACTGTCTTCCCAGAAGCAGCAAGAGCTGGTGCTGACTCAGCACACCCCACCCCCACCCCCGCCGACCCAGAGCCGCCCGCCACCCTCCACAGGCCTCCCAGGAAGGCCCTGAGGCAGCACTGTGCAGTCTGCAAGGGAAGGGAACCAGGGGCCTTTCCGAGGACACAGAGAATACGGTGCGGACACCTCCCAGCGAGCTGCCACCCCTGGCTGTGAAGGGCTCTCCTTCCAGGGCACAGGCCCCGAACACCAGGCTGCCTCTCTCCGTGCCCCCGGCAGTCACGGCCAAGTGCGTGCCCACCAGCCTTCCCTGCGCGTGTGGTTTTCTAGGCATGCGAGACACACTTAGTGCTCCTGCCTTCCTCCTAACTTAGGTCACATCCTTAGAATCAACACGCCGGCGCTGCCCTTCCTGTGCCAGCACGGCGCCGCCAGCTCCAAGGCTGACCGTAGCTGAGGCGGGCCACCTTGCACCGACTCTCTGCCCTGCACACACACTCCCAGGGCTCAGAGGCCTGGTGACCCGAGCATGAGTCCAGGAAAAGAAAGTCACCAAACGCTGAGACTGCACGCCACCGACTCAACACAGATGACCGCACGTGCAGACATGCGCGGACTGCGAGGGGCCAGCAGGCCTCCTTCCGCCGGCTCCGCTCACCTGTGCCGCTGGCCCCCCGGTGAGCAGGTTGACCTCCTCCCGGCTTGGGGACCATGTAGGTGGTCAGCGGGCTCACCAGGTGCACCTGCTTCCCGTCGTTCCAGGGCAGGATGCCGGCGTGGTGGAGGAAGACATAGGCATACAGCGTGCCATTGTTCCTCGTTTTCTTGGGAACAGAGACGTTGACTGTCCTGAAACGACACAGACGACGAAAATGACGCGGTGCGTGTTTTGTGGTGTGGAAGCGGAGGCCGTGCAGGTGTGTCTATAGACAATGCCGTTTTGAACCCAAACCAATTACTGTCGGCTGAGAAGTACTAAGAGTGAAACCCACCCGCCTAGATGTTACTGAAGTCCTCAATGTTCGTTTACGCAACATACTCTGAAAGCGTGGGCGGCTGCCGCAAAGCCTGCATTCCCGCCCGCTGAGGTTGCGGGCCAACCCCAGGCACGCGTGACTCGCCCCGTCCCCACAGCAGCTCTCCCACAGGACTCGGGCCCCGCACAACGTCACGCACCCCAGGACTCGTCTTGCCGCCTCCCAGACAACAAAGACGGAAGAGAAGGACTCGTGACGAGCACGTCGTTCTTAAAATCCAGTTTCTTGAAACTTAAAAACTTGAACCACCAGTAACACGCAGCTTCAAAAAGTTACACTGCACACTTCCATGTTTACACCGCTTCCTCTTTTCTGTAAAGCTGCACCTCACTTAATTTTGATTTCCTTCTAAATTCTTTCATCCATCCTTGTCTTTTCCTTTCTAGATAACAGAACTGAACCACGTCTATCGGGAAAACGCAAGCTCTGCTGTCGGAACTGCGTAAGCTGCTCTGCTCTCCACATCGTCTGCACCCACCCCCACCCCCTCCGGACACTCCCAGGGCCGAGCTGCATCCCACAGCTGTTAGAAGCCGGGTAAGCTACTTCCGAAGCTGACAAACTGGTCAGCTGCTACCTTCAAGTGAAACGAAGTTTGCTGCCTGCGTTTCACAGATGTTTGCAGCTGAAACGCTCCACCGTGCACAAAAGGGTCGGTAATGCCACTTCTCTGAGGTACACTTCTCTCTCTCACACACACACACACACACACACACTGACTCTTCAACAATCTCAGTGTCCACGGGGCTTGCCTGTCACCCTGCCCCGATCCGTACCTTTCAAATTTGGACTCCACGTCAAAGTCCTCCACGTTCAAGACCAGATCCACGTTGTTCTCAGCGCCCAGGTTAGAGCGCGTGGTGGTATACACACTGAGCTGGAAAAAGGACCGTCAAGAAAATCAAGCCTGCGAGGGCCCTGGCAGAAAGCGCAGGGCGCCGACAGAGGGAGGCCTGAGCGGCCGCTGCAGGGAAGGTGCCTGCCGCCGCTCAGGGGACAGAACTCGGCGGCGGCGCGACGGCTGTGAGCGGCAGGCCTGCCGCAGCCCGAGGCCGGCCGCGGCCGGGGCGCGGCGCAGGGGCCAGCTGCGGGCCGCGGGCCGTCGCGCTCGCGGCGGGGAGGCGGGCGGAGGCCGGGCCGGGGCCCGCGCTCACCTGCAGCTTGGGCCTCTGCGCCAGGTAGGGCTGGATGCAGCGGCCGCGGCCGGAGCAAGGGCGGGTGTAGACGATGCCGTACATGACCCAGCAGGTGTGCACCACGTACACCACGAACACGCCCACGACCAGGCTGGTGAAGGAGCTCCGGCCGCTCCACATGGCGCCGCCGCCGCGCCCGGCCGGGCCGCCTCTCGGACGCGGGCACCCCGCCCGTCGGGCGCCCTGCCGCCGCTCCGGCCGCCGCCGCTCACGCGAGAGCCGCCGCGCGCCGCCGCCACCGCCGGGGAACGAACGCGCCGCGCGCCGCGGGCCGCCGGCTGCCCCGCATGCTCGCCGCCGCCGCCGCCGACCTGGAGCCGCTGGATTCGCCGCCGCCCCGCTTCCGGGGCTCGCACCGTCCGCCGGAAATGGGCGCGCCGCGTGGCCCCTGGGAAGCGTAGTCCCACCGGCCTCGCGCACGCGCCTGCGTCGAGGGCGCGGTGTGACGTCACCCTTCGCGCCGTCCTCCCGGCGTGCTCCGCGGCTCCGGCGGGTCGGGGGTTGTCTCGCGGAGACGGAAGGCCGCGGGGCGGGGGCCGGGCTGCGCGCCGCCTCCTCCCGGGGAGCGGGCGAGACCGCCGGCCCAGGGCCGGCGCCGAGCGGCGTGGGGACGCGGGGGAGCGCGCGGTCCCCCAGCCTGAGTCCACTTGCGTCGACGACGTGAGAGGTGGAGGCGGAAAGAAATGGGCGCGCGAAAGGCAGCCACCGTTTCGCGTTTCTTTTCGCTGTCTTTCGACACGAGCCCCCAGGTGGGCCGCGTGTGAAGAGGAACGCAGCCTTTCTAGAAGAACGGCGGGGGCCCCGTCACAACTAACGACAGACGGTCTATAATCAGAAGGGGGTTTGATTTGAGCCAAACTGAGAACCGGGCCGGGGCCCCACTTCCCAGGTTTCTCTGAGAAACCGCTCCGGAGGAGCGTGGTTTTCAGCACAGTTTGGTATTTTGTCAAAGCAAAGAACGTCAAACAAGTCAGGGGTACATGTCTTTAAGGTTTAAACAGACAAAGACTAGCACGCAGACGGACTCAGCTTGGCCTGGCATCTGGGAAGGGAGTCGTCACGGAAGGTCCCGCATCCGGGTCTCAGGAAGAGCGGCTTTTAATCTTTAACGTGGGCGTCCTTACTTCTGGCCAGTGTGTCCTCTCTAATAATTAGAGCAGGTGTACAATGTATGTTTCATAGACCACAAATAGGTCATTTTATTTAGTTAGGATCAAATTCAAGTGAATTGATGTATAAGCCAGAGTGACCTCTTTCTATCTCAATATGTGAGCATTGAAAAAAATTTTAAAAATAATCTCCAGTGCGTCCTGGGAGCCGCCGTCACCAAGGGCTGAACCTGATCCTCAAGAGCTCCCATTAAAACCCACCGCCTGCCGGAGGAACAGTCTAACGGGCTTCAGGGAGGGCGGGAACTTGTCTGGCCGTCCAGGCTTGATGGTGCTCACGTTTTCCTCTTGAGAGCTGCCCTGACGGCCTCTGGAAGGGCATGTAATCTTCCTGTTTCCATCCGAGAGCCTGTGGAGGCAGGACCCTGGGTTCACTGGAGCTGCCCATGCCCAGCTCCCTGTGACGGAGTGTGCCATCTGCGCTCCTGTTCACATCTGCTTCTCTTTTCCATCTGTCTCAAACAATCAAAAACATTACTAAGCATTTACAGAAGTGGTTCAGTTCAGTTCAGCCGCTCAGTCGTGTCCAACTCTGCAACCCCAAGAATCGCAGCACGCCAGGCCTCCCTGTCCATCACCAACTCCCGGAGTTCACACACTCATGTGCATGGAGTCGGTGATGCCATCCAGCCATCTCATCCTCGGTCGTCCCCTTCTCCTCCTGCCCCCAATCCCTCCAGCATCAGAGTCTTTTCCAATGAGTCAACTCTTCGCATGAGGTGGCCAAAGCTGGAGTTTCAGCTTTAGCATAAGTCCCTCCAATGAACACCCAGGACTGATCTCCTTCAGAATGGACTGGTTGGATCTCCTTGCAGTCCAAGGGACTCTCAAGAATCTTCTCCAACACCACAGTTCAAAAGCATCAGTTCTTTGGCGCTCAGCCTTCTTCACAGTCCAACTCTCACATCCATACATGACCACAGGAAAAACCATAGCCTTGACTAGATGGACCTTTGTTGGCAAAGTAATATCTCTGCTTTTTAATATACTATCTAGGTTGGTCATGACTTTTCTTCCAAGGAGTAAGCGTTTTTTAATTTCATGGCTACAGTCATAATCTGCAGTGATTTTGGAGCCCCCCAAAATAAAGTCTGACAGTGTTTCCACTGTTTCCCCACCTATTTGCCATGAAGTGATGGGACCAGATGCCATGATCTTAGTTTTCTGAATGTTGAGCTTTAAGCCAACTTTTTCACTCTCCTCTTTCACTTTCATCAAGAGGCTTTTTAGCTCCTCTTCACTTTCTGCCATAAGGGTGGTGTCATCTGCATATCTGAGGTTATTGATATTTCTCCCGGCAATCTTGATTCCAGCTTGTGCTTCTTCCAGCCCAGCGTTTCTCATGATGTACTCTGCATAGAAGTTAAATAAGTAGGGTGACAATATACAGCCTTGACGTACTCCTTTTCCTATTTGGAACCAGTCTGTTGTTCCATGTCCAGTTCTAACCTGCTTCCTGACCTGTATATAGGTTTCTCAAGAGGCAGGTCAGGTGGTCTGGTATTCCCATCTCTTTCAGAATTTTCCACATTTTATTGTGATCCACACAGTCAAAGGCTTTGGCAGAGTCAATAAAGCAGAAATAGATGTTTTTCTGGAACTCTCTTGCTTTTTCATTGATCCGGCAGATGTTGGCAATTTGATCTCTGGTTCCTCTGCCTTTTCTAAAACCAGCTTGAACATCTGGAAGTTCACGGTTCACGTATTGCTGAAGCCTGGCTTGGAGAATTCTGCGCATTACTTTACCAGCGTGTGAGTTGAGTGCAACTGTGCGGTAGTTTGAGCATTCTTTGGCATTGCCTTTCTTTGGGATTGGGATAACTTCATGGCAAATAGATGGAGAAACAATGGAAACAGTGACAGACTTTGTTTTCCTGGGCTCCAAAATCACTGCAGATGTTGACTGCAGCCATGAAATTAAAAGATGCTTGCTTCTTCGAAGAAAAGCTATGACCAAACTAGACAGCATATTAAAAAGCAGAGACATTAGTTTGTCGACAGAGGTTCATCTAATCAAAGCTATGTTTTTTTCCAGTAGTCATGTATGGATATGAGAGTTGGACCATAAAGAAAGCTGAGTGGTGAAGAATTGATGCTTTTGAACTGTGGTATTGGAGAAGACTCTTGAGAGTCCATTGGACTGCAAGGAGATCAAACCAGTCAATCCTAAGCAATAAGTGCAATGAGGAATATTCACTGGAAGGACTGATGCTGAAGCTCCAATCCTGATGTGAAGAACTGACTCACTGGAAAAGACCTTGATGCTGGGAAAGACTGAAGGTAGGAGGAGAAGGGGACGACAGAGGATGAGATGGTTGGATGGCATCACCGACTTGATGATTATGAGTCTGAGCAACCTCTGGGAGTTGGTGATGGACAGGGAGGCCTGGTGTGCTACAGTCCATGGGGTCACAAAGAGTCAGACATGACTGAGCAATTGAGCTGAACTGAAAGCTATGTGTTTAAGCTTCTTGATAAGTTTCTGAAGTTTCCAAACCGCTGTTAAGGTTATGTTGTGAATTTTCATTTTGGGTGTAATATTTTTCATCTCTAGAGGTCCCATTGAGTTTTTTTTTTAATTATTTTAAATTGAAAGAATTGCACCACAGTGCTGTGTTGGCCTCTGCCAGACATCAACACGGATCAACAGAGGCACACATGTCCTCTCCCTCTTGAATCTTCCTCCCCCTCCCATGCCAGCAAGTTTATTTTTCCTGCATCTGGAGAAAATGCCCTACAGCAAATAGTGATAGCCCTTCTATCTCTTCACGGCCACACACGTCTCCGTTCTGTGGTTTTGAATATACCACAGTTTACCCAACGGTCTCCCAACATGTCTAACATGTTGATAGACAGTTGGGCTGTCTCCAGCCCTCAGTTATTGAAACGAAGGCTGTAACGTGTACCCTTGAGCACACATTTTCTCATGTTTCCTGACTGTGTCTGAGGTGGGTTGTAGGAGCTGGTGGCGTGGACATGCCACAGTGTTCTAAATGCCCGGCGTTCTCACCAGGCGCAGCCTCGTCCCTCCTGGCGGCTCCCTGCTCGGACCCCCAGCACCTGGGTGAGCCTGCCTGCTCTTCTGGAGCGCCGCCTTCAGGGTCCGGGGTCCCCGTGCGACGGGCGAGGTGTGGTCGTGCGATGGGGATCTCTGTGGCTGCTGCTCTGAAGGGGAGGGTGGCGGGCTCGCTGGAGCAGGGCTGTGGCTGTTTGAGCCCCGTTCTGTGCTGGCCTTTGTGCCTCCTGAGCTCAGGGAGCTCCCCGCCCTGCACCCACTCAGCTCAGCGACTCAGAGTCGGGTGTGCAAGGCCCCTGCAGGAAAAACGAAGAGAGACTCCCAGAAGCGCGGTTGAGGCGCCGCCACGGGCAAGCACGGGAGCAGCAGGCATGGTTCCGGGTGACAGGGCGGTGACAGCCTCTGGGCTGCTCCTGCCCGGGCAGCAGGTCAGCTCCTGTTCCTGGGCGCGGTGGCCCCAGAGGGGTGAGCTTGGCCGCTGTCGGGAGAGAGCAGATTAGCCAAGATGGCGGTGGCCAGGCGCTCCCGCCCTGCGCCCTCGCTCTGGCCCCGCGTCTGGTAAACACACAGTTATGTAGCCGCCAGGATCGCTTGGAGCACTGTGCATGCAGGTCACAAGGTACTCGCTCGGCCAAGGGCTACCTTTGTTCTGGAGCATGTATAAGCTCCACCCGAAAAAGCGCGTGGGTGCATTGTGGTGTTGAGCTCTTACAGCTGTGTCTGCTGGGTCAACCACGAGAGGAGAGAATGCAGCGTGTCTGCTGGGCTGACGTGCCAGCCTGGAGAAAATGAACGTGTCTGGTTCCCACAGTTCCTCGCAGTTTCTTCCAGCTTCCCCATGTGCGCCTTGCCTGCCTGGGTGCAGCGGACGTGAGTGCGGTGAGATGCACCGAGACAGCTGGCACGGTGAGCATGGTCAGTGGGAAGCCATGCCGCTCAGTCCTGGAAGCTGGGCACCAGGGGAGATGTGGGACCCCTCCTCGTGGTGCCCTTGGTAATCGGGGTCATTTACCTACCTGGGGAGCTGTCAGGGAGAGTGGGTGTTGGACACAGTTTGCTGGACGGCTGCCCGGGGAGTGGTGGCCCGCCTGGAGGGGCGTCAAGAGGGCCCTGAGCCCCTGTGGCGGCTCCAACATCAGACACTCCTGGGCGGAGTCCTGGAGGCTGAGGGCCCCGAGGGCCGTTTCCCACTGTGAGCCCGCCCGCCCGGCCTTTGTCCCTGGCGGTGTCCTGCCCACCTTCCCTTATGGTGACAGCACGCAGGCTGGATTAGGGCCCTTCTTGATGACCTGTTCAGCTTGATCACCTTCTCAAAAGCCATCCTGAGTCCTGGGGGGCTAGGGCATCCACGTGGGTGTGTGGAAGGAAGCATTTCATCCTGCGCAGCCCTCCTCCAACTCCATTGCGCATCCTTGGCCAAACTCTGCTGCTCTGGGGCTTAGAGGAGCCGGCGGCGAGGGGCCTGGGGTCAAGGAAAGGTGTGGACCAGCAGGCCGGCCTCTCTCGCCATCTCTTCCTCTGACGGCTGCCTCGGCCCTGGCCCCAGGGGCTGTCCCCACCCGCTGGCAGCAGGGAGTGTCCTGGCCAGGTGGGGGGCTGGTGAGGTCAGTGCATGTCTTGAGGGGCTCGGGAGGTGGGCTGGTTGACCCCTCTGACCCCAGGGAGGCACTGGCTGGCAGTCCACTCTGGCTCAACCCTCATCGAGGGACCAGCTACCCAGGAAGAAAATTGATGGGATGACAGACTTCAGCCTTGTGCACTCAGCTCTGTTATTATCACACAAAAAGCCAGGCGAGCCCCTCTGGTAGCAGCTCACACACCCCAGGTCAGTACTGGAAACCTATTTTTGAACAAATAATAGATTCTCTTCCTTGGAACGCGAGGGGAGCCTAGCAGCTTTTGAAGGCTGAGAAGTTTGAGGGAGAAGCAGGAAGAGGCCGCTCGGCGGTGGCGCGTCTGGTGCCCTGCCTGCCTCCCTGAGTCCCGGCGTTCTGTCTGAGCTCCAGGCCTGCGCCTGGTTGCTGTTTGATCACCTCCGTGACTGACCGAGGCCGACATCGCAGCCCCGACCTTCCTTGGGGAGTCTGCCAGAGGGTGCAGAGCCCGCCCGGAAGAGGGCAGGGCGGCCCTCAGCGGGCTGCAGAGGCAGACACCAGCCTGGTGCGCGGAGAGCCGGGCTGAGCGCAGAGAGGCAGGAGCCCAGATAGGCGCGGCCTGGGCTGAAATGGCCTAAGAGTGTCCAGCAACCCCGTCCCCGGGACGTGGGTATACATAAACGAACTCAACACCCACAACTGCCCCAGACAGAAGCAATGTGCTGACCAGGAAATGGAAGCCAGAAGTTCCTGGGGCGGCAGGCCGGGTGCCTGCCCACCCTGAGCCGCCTGGTGTGTGAAGGGCTGGGCAGCGGATGTCAGGCATGCCTGCGAGGAAGGCGAAGGTTGGAGGAGGCATCTGAGGACTTGCTGGGGCGCTGGGCCCCTCAGAGCTGGCAGGCGCAGGACCTGGGCCTGCGGGTCTCCCCGTCTGCCCACAGCCCTGCAGGGCACAGGAGGGGGCCGCACACGCCGCGCCCCAGGGGTGGGAACAACAGGTCCCAGGTCCCCAGGTGCAGGAGGCCCTGCACACGGGGCGTCAGTGGAGGGGAGCGGCCCCAGCGAGCACGGGTGGGGCAGTGGCATCCCCGCGTATGAGACCCCCGACGGAGGAGGGGGCTGTGCGGGGTGGGGGGGCAGGGGCCTGCCAGCAGAGGACAGGGGTGGGCACAGTGAGGCCTGCCTGGCAGCTGGGGCAGGGCTCCTGGAGTGGGATAGGCGTGGTCCTGCACACATCCCTGCCTGGCCTCTCCGTTGCCCCAGGCCAGGCCGGCTCATGCTGTGCCCTTAGAGTGGTGAGCAGGGCTCTCCCCCAGGCTGGCCAGGTCAGGTCCACATCCACATCTTATTACAGAGAGGATGCAGCCCTTGCTCAATGGACTTTGAGTCTCCAGTGACGCTGGAGTTCACGTGTGCGTGTGTGTGCATGCGTGCGTGTGTGCCTGTGTGTGTGTGCATGTGTGCTCGTGTGTGCATGTGTGTGTGTGCATGCCTGCGCACGTGTGAGTTCGTGCAGGGGATAAGACATACACATTTACTTCGACCCTTTCATACAACATCCAGAACTTGGAGCCAGAGACAGTCTGCTCATGAAATAAACACAACTCCCTCTGAATGAGCTGCATCTGTGCGGCACTGTCCCCAGACATGCCGCCCAGTCACACCTCCATCCGAGCTGGTGCTCACCCACACAACCTCAGGTGGGCCCGGGCCTTCCGAAGCACCTTGTTCCGTGTTGGGCCTGCAAGCAAAGAGAGACCCGGCAATCTGGGGAGCCTCTCACCGCCTCCTCCAGGCAGCCTTCCTGCTGTCTGCAGCTATGCTCCTTCTGCTGGACTTTTGAGGCTACTCTGTGCAGCTACTCATAACCAGATGCTCCCCACCCTCCCCCCGACCCAGGCATCTCTTGTCCCCTCGGCTGGCCACCCGGTCATCTCATTCTGAATGGTAGCTTTCTTTAAGTCTCTTTTCCAGGCTGAGTTGAGAGTTGAGGCTTGTGCAATTCTTCCCGGGTGGCCCCGCATTTTCACCTGTCTCTTAATCTGACCTCAAGTTTTGCTTCCTTGGAAGCTGACTCAAGGCCCCTCCTCCTTGTGTGGAGCCAAATGTCTCAGACTTTGCTGTCTTTCCTCCAGAAGGTCAGAAGGCCCAGGGGCCAGCCCCTCGCCCCCACTTGAATTAACGGAGAATCTGACAGGACTGTCCACGCCGCAGTCTCTGTGGGGCAGCGCCTCCGGCTCTAGCGTGCAGTGGACACCGAGGCGGCCAGCCGGGCGTCCGCGGCACAGCCTGTCTGCCCGGTGAGGTCTGGCCCTCTGGCTCTGACTCCAAGGCCCGGAGTGTCCCCTGAAAGAGCAATTTGTGCTTCCAGGGCCACGTGCTCACACCCAGGAAAGCCCTGGGCGCCCCGCACGCCGTCTCCGTGCGGAACTCCTGGTCTCGGGCCCTGGATCTGTCTCCCCTGCACCGTGGGTGTCGCAGGCCAGCTTTGCTGAGCTGAGCCCCTGAGCTGCTAGACCTGAGCGGTGCTGGAACCCCCCATGCCGCAGGGCGTCACCAGGACCCCGGCCCCCAGGTGCCTGGGGCCAGGCCGGCTCCCCTCCCAACAGGGAGGGTGTCACATGACTCAGGGGCAGGGCTGGGCAGCTGAGGGCGGGCTGGCGGCCCTCTGAGGCCCCCCAGCTCAGGGCTCCGCTGCAGGGAGCAGCGTGGAGAGGGAGGGGTGGCCTCGGGGTCCCTGGCGAGGCCCTCTCTGTCCCTCGGAGGGGACAAGGCCCTGGCAAGGGTTGTGTCCTCCCGGCTGCTGATGACAGGAGGGTGTGTTCTCACCCCTGAAGGAGCAGGAGACGGGTGCCGTCGCGCCCCAGGGAGGAAGACCCGGCCCCGCGAACACAGGGGAGGCGCCGTGCGACTCGGCCGCATCTGATGGACTTTCCCTGAGCAGGGCCCACTGCGGGACACTGGCGGCGCTCAGCTCTCACGTCTCCCGGGCCTCATCCCAGGGGACAGCTCCTCATTCTCGGAACGGCTCCTCATTCTCAGCACGTCTCGGGGACACCAAGCCGCTCAGCCAGGGCTCGGCGCTGCTGCCCTGCAGCCACACCGAGGATGCGCCCGTCACGCAGGAACCCCTGGGTGCTGGCGGGGCCTTCCTGGGCCTCCCTTCTGCGCGTGCACGGGCGGGGGGCGCGGACTGTTCTGCAGGTTGCTCTGCTCCCCTCCAAGCCCCTCCCTCCCCTCGAAGGCCCTCCCTCCCCTTGTAGCCCATCCCCATTGAAGCCCCTCCCTCCCCGTGAAGCCTCGCCCCCCACTTTAAGCCCCTCCCTCCCGCCGAAGCCCCTCCCTCCCGCCGAAGCTCCTCCCTCCCGCCGAAGCTCCTCCCCCGTTGATGGGCTCGTCAGGCCGGCGACCGCTTCACTTTTGAGTGTCATTTTGCCCCCAGGCAATTGCTGTGGTGTTTGCCAGGCGGTTGCTCTGCGTCCCTTGGCCCTTCTCTGTTTGTGAGCAACAGTTCTGCCGACGGGATGTGGGCTGGGCTTCTCTTGTCTGGCATGTTTTCCCAGCTGGTGTCTGTGAGCCCCGCACCCGTGGGGTGAGCCCTGACCCCAGGGGCTGTAGGGGACGCGAGTGTAACCCCTGACCCCGTGGGGTGAGGCTCTGACCCCGGGGGCTGTAAAGGGACGCGGGTGTAACCCCTGACCCCGTGGGGTGAGGCTCTGACCCCGGGGGCTGTAGGGAACTCGGGCCTGGGCAGGCCTGCTGGGGCAGCCTGGGCTGAGTCAGAGGGTCATCATTCCCACGGTCATGGCTGTGGTTCTTCGGTCATCTGTCCCATGACCGGCCTTCGGGAGCCCTCTGGGGGGCTCTGTCCCTCCCCCAGCCCGCCTCCCCTTTGCAGCCCCACGAGACACTCTCTCCTGCGTCTGGGCTCTGGAGCCAGCAGTTTCTCCAGGGAGGCCTGAGGCCTCTCTCAGGAGAGGGACCTTTGGATCTGCCGTCTGAGTTCTGGGAGGGCTCAGGGCCCAACTGGGTGCCAAGCCTTTCAGACCAGAGCTCAGACATGCTTCCCCCACACACAGGGGCCCAGTCTGTCCCGCCTACGCGTGTGTGGACACATGCGTCTGTGTTACAACCCGGAGCACCTGGGGACCCCAGGCGGGGTAGCAGCCTGTCCGCATGCCTCCCCGTGCCTGACTTGTGGCCCCATCCCCAGACTCTCATTTTCTAGGGATTATCCAGGGCCGTGCTCGGGAGGGGCCTGTTCACAGCTCTGCTAATAACATCCTGAAATTCTTAACGAGTTTTGAACACGGGCCCCATGTTTTCATTTTGTACAGAACCTGCAAATTATGCAGCCATTCTGATTACCCCTGCTCGCCCAAGTCTAGAATAAATGCCGGACAATTTCAGGGTTGCTAACTCATCTCTGTGCAAAACAAACAGCCTGACTAGGGCGCAGTTCTACATCTTCTGGTTCTCGGTCAAAACACCGTCTTGCAGAGACCCAGGTTGGCCAGGGTGTCCACCCACCCTCTGGGCTGCCCGACATGCCCTCAGCCCAGTGGATGGTCAGCCGGCCCTGCAGGGAGGGGGTGCTGGGGGGCTGCTCAGGCCGGGGTCAGGGGTTGCTGGCCCCCATCTGCTGGGGCGGGAGCAGGTGCTGGGCTCTGGGTGGCCTGCATCCGGTCAGCCAGGCCGCTCAGCTTTAACTGAACTGACCTCACTGAGTGGCAGCGGCTCAGGGGACTGAGGGCAGATGGCAGCGTGGCCCCTCCCGCACCGGACGAGCGGCTGGCAGCCTGGTCGGGCTCAGAGGTGACTGCCTGGATGCCTACCCCACTGGGTGGCTCTGCGAAGGCCCCCCGCGGCCTGTGTGGCCGTGCACCCGGCCCAGTGCCGTGGATGGGAGCTGTGTGGAAGCTTCAGGTCCTTCCTCCTCGTGGGCACGTCCTGTGCAGACTCAGGCCTGGGTGGTCTGCGCCATCTGCATGCTCCTTGTTGGGGGGGCACACGGATGTGCCACTGAGCCTGGGGTTCCCCATGGGGCGCAGGGCATGGAGGGGAGTCCCTGGGGGATGGCAGAGAAGGGAGCCGAGACCACAGTCCCGACGCCACCTTGGGTGAGCAGCGGGCAGTCAGAGAACTTTCTGGGTCTGGCCCCTGCAGAGACGGCGTGGGAGTGGAGGACAGCACTTTGGAGCTTCAGACGTGGCCCCCGCACGTGCCCACCCTGCACCCAGGAGCCCCATGTGCTGAGGCCTCAGGGCCGGCCCCGCTTCCCCGGAGTTCATGCCCAGCGACTGCTGTGCAGGCTCGCGGCCCCTCTCTGGCTGCTGTTCCAAGGTCCGCGGGGAGGAGATCCAGCACCTCCCACTCCTAGTCGGCACCATAGCAGTGCAGGCACACGCCTTGCACATCTGCACAAGCTCATGTGCGCACCCTCACATGTGAGCACACATCCACATACGTGTACACACACCCTGCACACTGAGGTCAGCCCTGCGCCGTTGCTCCAGGAGGATGATGGCCGTGTGGCTCCAGAGCTCTGGCCCCACCGGCTGTGGGAAGGCTGTGGGATCGTCTTGGGGCCCAGGTGCAGCCACCGTGCCAGGAAGGACACAGATGTGTGCGGGAGTCACGCTGACCTGGTTCCTGGCAGGGCCAGGGCCTGGCGGCACCTGCCAGGAAGCAGGTTAGTCCTCAGCCTGGTGCACACAGGACCCGCGTGTGGGTAACTGGATGAAGTCTCCTGAAATGACCTTGCCTCGTGCACAAGCGCACGTGGCGTTTTCTGATCTACTGAAGAAAGAGTCGCTGCCCTTCTGTCAGTTCCTGCATCCACTGATGGCCACACCCGCAGGCCAGGGCACACGGCCCCCACCCCTGCCTCGCAGCCTGTGTGTTCCCGGCGGGGCTCCCGGGGGTGGGGGGGCTGCGCCGGCCACACCCGCCAGGTGTCGGTGCCCGCGCGGCCTCCGCACGCTGGTGTCCCTCAGTTCAGCAGATCACACCAGCATCCCATCCTGGGCCTGCCTGCTGTCTTTGGACCCCCAACCCCGCCATCCCCCAAGGCCATCAGCCTCTGTGCATGGCAGCGTGAGCATGTGCCGCGACTGCTGGGCTCTGTGCACGGCAGCGTGAGTATGCTTGCTGTGACTGCTGGGCTGACTCTGTGCACGACAGCATGAGCGTATGCCGCGACTGCTGGGTTGAGGGTCTTCCTGCTGAGCTCCCGGGGCCTGGCCGGGCCTGTCGGCAGCCCCGTCGTCTCTGCAGCCCCTGCCCGGTGCCTGGCAGGAGGTCGTATATGTTCCCTGGAGAGAAGGATGAGGGTGTGGTGTCCTGTCCCAGCGCCTGGAAGCCCGGGGCCACAGTGTTCCTTCTGCGGCCGAGGGGGAGTCCGGCCCGGCTGCTCCAGCTTCTCAGCTTGGCCGGCACTGGCCGGCGCCTGACTCAGGGGAGCACCGCCTTCTCTGAGCCCCTCTGCATGGCATCTCCCTGTGACTGCGCCTCCAGCCGCCCGGTTTCACAGGACACCGACCTGTGACTCAGGGGAGCGCCTGGACTCAGGGGAGCACCGCCTTCTCTGAGCCCCTCTGCATGGCATCTCCCTGTGACTGTGCCTCCAGCCGCCCGGTTTCACAGGACACCGACCTGCTAGGTGGGGGCCCGGCAGCCTCAGCTCCACCAGGTCCAGCCACAGACGCCCTGTCTCCAAACAGCCACACGTCTGGGTGCCGGGGGGCTCGGTCCTCATGACGAGCTTAGGGGAACAGCGCAGCCCCAGCGAGAGGACTAGAGGCGGGGGCGGGGCTCTTGGAAACCCTGGGGAGCCAGTGTCCAGGCCCCACCTCTCCACGAGGCCCCTTGCCTTCCTTCAGCCCCAGCTCCATGCACCCCGCTGCGTGCTGAGTCCTCGAGCCGGGAGCTCATGTGCTCCCAGGACCCAGCCTGCCCCAGAGCCCACATGCAGGAAGGGTCACAGGCCCCTCCCCTCTGGGTCCCCACAAAGGCACGGCCCTCCTGCCCCAGGAGTCCTTTCCCTGCTGGACTCGGAGCACGCCAGCTGGCCTCCCCCAGAGCCCGGGGGCCTCACGCTCCTGCCTGCTCAGCCGCTGGTCTGTGGCTTGCCCGCTGCTGTTCAGGAGGGCTGGGGGGCTGGGGCAGGAGAGGGCCTGCTGGGGAAGGACCGTGTCTAAGCCCCTGGCTGCCCTCGGAGCAGGGGGCCCAAGACTCAGTTCGCTGGTTGCTGGCTGCGGGCTGCCCGCCAGCCTGTGACCCTGGGCCAGCCCCATCCTCACCGTGGAGGAGGTTCCAGGAAAATGGGCATCGTGGTCTCAGTGGTCTGCCCCTTCATTTTTGCTGGGTCCTGCCAAGGCAGGGGACACAGGTTCGAACCCTGGGTCAGGAAAACCCCTGGAGGAGGAAATGGCAGCCCACTCAGTCTTCTTGCCTGGAGAATCCCAGAGACGGGGGAGCCTGGAGGGCCACAGTCCATGGGGTCCCAAAAAGTCAGACATGACTGAGCGACTAAACAAAAAACAACCGATTTTATGGGGGCTGTGGGTAGAGGGGTCACCCAAGGGCATGAGCTTCGGAAGGTGGGGTGTGGGCATCTTGCAGGGAGCAGGTCACATCGCAACCTTTGGCCTTCGACCTCGAACCCGGGGCAGCCCGCTGGTCCCAGTGGGTGGGGGATGTGTCCCCGTCCCGGGGTCGGGTGGCACCTGGGGGCGGCTGACCCCACGGGGTGGAGAGCAGGCGGGCAGCCCTGTCTCTGGGAGGTGTCTGGGAGAGGCTCCTGAGTGCTGGGCTGGTGTCTGGGTCCCACCCGTGGGCCTCGCGGTCCCCGCCGCCCACCCTGCCCGGGACGGCTCTGGCTGGGGCGCCTGTGTGGTGGGACATCTCCACAAACCAGACCGAAAGAGTCTGCCGGATCCCCCTGGGGCAGCGGGACCCCTGGGAACAGAGTAGGCCTGTCCTGGGAGGGTGAAGACCTCTGCGGTGGGGGGCTTGGTGGGGCAGCCTGGGCAGTGGGGGGGGTGGGAGCCGCCCTCCTGGGGGACAGTGAAGAGGCCCCTGGCAGGCCAGGCAGGTGCGTGTCGGGCCTGGTGACGTGAGGAGGAGCCACGCAGGGACAAGGGCCTGGATGGTGGTTGGCAGCTTGGAGACAACCAGGGCCTTTCCGGGAGGTGGGGGCTCCTGAGCTCCGGCTCCCCACCATTTGCTCCTGGGCCTGCGTGGGAGGCCTGTGCGGGCTGGGGGTCTCATCTGAGGCTCCAACGTAAAGCCTGTTTCCAGCCCAGTGTCCCCTGGAATTTCCTAGTTGTGCTTTCACATGAATCTCATTTTCTGCTGTTTTAATTTGAAAGCCTCGCCCCCCCTCCTGCTGTTAAAACTCTCTTGTGCTAAAACAAGGAAGTTTCCTGACTTGAGTCCAAACACAAGATGTTTTCTTCCATCGCAGAACCAGGAGGTCTCAGGGTTTTCCCAGCTGAAGAGTCTCAGCACAGAGAGCAGGTGTTTAAACCCGATGCAGACCTTGGCCCAGAGGCCTCGCAGGGTGCCTGGGGGCTGGAGAGCCGGGCTGGGCTTGCTGCGTCCTGCCCCGGGCATCACCTCCGGGCCTTTCCCAGTGCTGGTCTCGGTGTGAGGGGCGGGCTCTTGGAGGCGAGGCGGTGAGCGGTCAGTGGGGGCCATGCCTTGGACCCGTGAGCGCCTAGCCTTGCCTGCGTCCTCCTCAGTCCTCAAAGCCGCTGGGGACGCTCCACACATGGGCAGGGCCCTCCTGGCTAAGGCCGTGCCTTCGCCCCCAAGGCCCCAGCCCTTGCATCCACGTGGGCACCACGGATGCCGCCAGAGTGCCCAGCGTCCCCACACGCCCACAGGGAGCGGTGCCGCTCTCAGAGAGGGGGGGAACCGGCAGATTCGGGCTGGATCCATTAGAATTTCTGACATCAGACAGGGCCATGAAAGCGAGCTATTGGCTGGACGGAAAACACGTTTCTCTGTGCCCGCCACAGAAACGGAGCAGCCAGAGAGCGGCGCCTCACCGTCTGGAGTACTGAGAGCCGCCAGAAACAGCGCTACCCACCAGCCACGCTCAGGCCGAGCTGCTCAGCACCTCCCCTATCCTGACACTTTAACCCTTTCGGAGGCCGCCCAGCCAGGCAAGGGGAGCCCCTGCAGCAAGTGGGCAGACCGAGGCCTAGGAGGTCAGGACCCTCACCCGGGCTGCGTGGTGGGGCAGCCCTGCCCTCACCTTCGTCGCCAGCTTCCTCCTCAGGCAGCCATGGTCCCTGCCTGGGAGGTGAAGGGTGAGCTCTCTGGCCCCATCCCCGGAGCTGGAGCCTGGAGCACCCAGGCCAACAGGCTCACCCTCCTGGGGTTTCGCTGGCCCGCAGGAGCTGGACTGCAGGGAGGCCTCCGTCTCGGAGGTTTCTAGGGAGTAACAGCGGCTTAGAAGTTTGCATTCAGTCTCTCTGTGTGAACAAAGGCGATCAGAGCATTTAATAGCTGATGAATCGTAATTCCATCTCTGAATATGCTTCTTGAAAGACTGCTCCAGATATTAACCTTTGATCCAGTAGAATCAAGCCTGTCGAGCGCACTGCTGTGTAAATGCAGAAGCAGGTGGCTCTTAGCCCTGAGACGTGTCCCCTCTGATGGAACTCTCGCCTGCACAGCAAGCGACTTGAGGCAAAGAGGAACTTGGGCTCCCCAGGTGGCGCTACTGGTGAAGAACCGCCTGCCAAAGCAGGAAGCAGCGAGGCAGGAGCTCGGTCCCTGGATCACGGGAGGGCCCCCCCTCCGGAGGAGGGCGTGGCCACCCACTCCAGCATTCTTGCCTGGAGAATCCCATGGACAGCGGAGCCCGGAGGGCTGCAGTCTGTGGGGTCACAGTTAGGCATGACTGCAATGCCTTAGCACGTACAAGGGCAACTTGGCTCCTGGAATAATAAAATTATTCAGATTCTAGATGAGTGTGCTCAGCATCGAGTCGCGGACTCGATTCTTAAGCTCTGTTGTGAATATGGAAGCTGCCCGCCAGCCCTCGAGGAGGGACGCAGAGGGGCCCCAGGGGGCTGCAGACAGGGCTCTCCTGGGGGGGCGGGTGACTGCGGGGCTCGCTACCCCTGCCCAGGGCGGGGCCCCGACTCTGGCTCTGACCTTCAGGGCCTGCCTCTCTCCCCCAACCCATCAGCTCTGTCTTGGGCATTCCACCTCTCTCTGATGCTCCATCAGGGAGATAAGGTGCACTCCTGAAACACACTTCACAAAGCAGGACTTGTCCCCCACAGAGGCACTGACTTTTATATTTTCTATTTTGTTAAAATGAAAAGAAAAAAAAACCCAGTCAAGCCAGACCCACTACATTGGAGTGGTTTGATGCTTCCCACCCTGTGGAGTGGCTGCGGCCCTGCAGGGGCAGCCCAGGTGCCTGGCCCTCTCTGTCACCTAAGGTCAGAGGGTGGGGAGCTGGCCAGAGTGACTGTCAGCACTTGTTTTCCCAGATGTGAATGGACCTTCAGTGTGGCCAGCTGGCACATGTGCGTGGTGAGGGGGCTGGTTTGCAGGACCCCGGAGCATCAGGGAGAGATGGAGGAGGGAGGTTCCAGTGCCTCAGGCTCAGCTGGTGGTACTGGGCCCTGGGGGTCCTCGGGGAGGGGGGAGGGGGGAAGCAGGCAGGTCTCCCAAGGTCAGGACATGGCAGCATCTTCAAGGAGGGGGACCATGGAACACGGGGCTTGCTAATTAACCGTCTCAGAAAAGGTGACCTTTCCTGCTGTCCACGACCAGGAGACGGGTAAAGATGCTGGTCAGGTCCGTCTACAGAGATTAAGCGAGGATTGTGGAGCAAAACCAAGGAAAGCCATAGATGGAGGGATTCGTTTACCCTTTAAATCACCTGTTTCACTGTTGCCAAGCCTTTATTAAAATGCTCCTCTCCAAGGAAAAATCACATGGCTTTTCTGGGCTGTAACACCTAGACTGTTTCTAAAGGTCACTGGGCAAAGAGCATCTGTCCAACGGCAAAGCGCAGTATGGATGGAGGCTCCGAGGCCCCCCATCGACAGAGCTGGGGCGGCCTCTTCACCCCCAGGAGTTGGGTTCCACACCCAGTCAGGGCAGGAAGAAAATACGTACTCAGGTGTTTAAAAATTGACACGTTTCACTTGCATTAAAGAGCGTAACCTCCCCTTGGAGAACAGACATCAGACACAGCATTCAGGGGCTAGCTCCACTGGGGTGTGTGGAGGCTGGACCAGAAGGACAGACTTTAGATGTGACAAGGCCTTCCACCACCTGTTTCCACCCCTCCACCCACCTGTCCATCCACTCACGTGCACAGATTACCCACCCATCCACCCATCCATTCATCCATCCACCCATCCAACCATCCACCTTCCATTCACCCACCTATCCACCCTTCTATCCATCCACTCACCCATCCATCCATCCTTCCACCCACCCATCAACCCATCCATGCCCCTTCCATTCACCCCCTCCACCCACCCATCCATCCACCTTCCATCCACCCACCCATCCACCCTTCTATCCATCCACTCACCCATCCATCCATCCTTCCACCCACCCATCAACCCATCCATGCCCCTTCCATTCACCCCTCCACCCACCCACCCATCCACCTTCCATCCACCCACCCATCCACCCTTCTATCCATCCACTCACCCATCCATCCACCTTCCATCCACCCACCCATCCACCCTTCTATCCATCCACTCACGCATCCACCCACCCATTCATCTCCTCTCTTCCTTCCTCTTTCTCGCTTCCTCCTCCATCCACCCACCAGTGCCCCTCGCTGTTCGCCCACTCATCTGTAAATGTAACTTGGGCGCCACTGCCCCTTGTGTGCCAGCTCTAAGACACTGGCAGAAATGCACGAGGCGAGCTCAGCCCCTGCTCGCGGGGGCGCTCCTGCTCAAACTGGGAGACAGTGAGCGCTCTCCCTTCCATGGGGACCTGCTGGGAGAGCGGGGGCTCCTGAGCACTGATTAGGGGTGGAACCCAGAAGCAGAGGTCAGAGCAGACTCCCAGAGGCAGCATCCGAGCAGGATAAAGCACAGGGCTCTTCTCTGGGCTGTGGCCAGAGCTGACGGGTGTCTAGAAGGACCTCTTTCTCCAGAGTGGACGAGAGATCCTTAGGGACCAAAGGCAGGGAGCCGCTCAGGACTCTGTTGTCGTGTCTCCAGAGGAGGTGCTCATGCTGGGCAGGAGCCGCGGTCAGCTCAGCCGCCTGGCCGGGGGCCGGACCCCCGGGAGCCTACAGGGGAGCTGGCTGGGCAGAGGAGGGCTTGAGAGAGAGAGGAAAAGACAGGAGGACTTGGGGGACACCTGCAGGGCCACGGGTGGGTCAGGCTGAGCCTGGCAGACCTGGGAAGCTGGGACTGCGCACGCTCATGGCGGGTGGAGGTGAGTGAAGGGGGTTCTCAAGGGAGGGGTCTGGGCGCCCGAGGCACCACCTGGATGAGACAGGAAGGGACGTGGGCATACAGCCCTGGCCGTCTCCCCGCGGGTCTCTTTATTGCTGGGGACAAGCAGGCGAGAGGCCACTGTGAACGCAGACAGACGCGGACACCACTGGCATTCTTCGGGAGTGCTCAGCGCTCCTGGGAAGGACGGGGCCCGACTCCTCTCGGCCACACCCGCCCCCGAGCACCAGTCCAGCTGTGGCTCCCCTGAGCAGCGGGTCCCATGGGCCTGGGCTGAGGGCCGTGTCCAGCGACGGCTGCGACAGCTTCGCGGGCCTGTCCGGCAGCCTCCCGGTGGCCCTGGGCACGTGGCCAGCAGGGCGTCCCCGGCCCATGGCCACGAGCCCTGCGGACGGCAGTGCCAGAGGCTAACATCCTCTCTAGCAACCTTGGCAACGTCGCCAACAGGCTTCAGAAACCGGCCCCGCCTTCTGAGCACGGGTTTGATGCCCGGGTCAACGTGGCTCTGAAAGCCATTCCCTAAGGGAAGCAGAGCTGCGGCTGCTGAGACGGGCGCCTCCGAGAACAGAGATCCCGGCAGGGCCTCCCTCCTAAGGTTGGGGAGTCCAGGCTAAGCCGCAGGGGCACCCCTGCTCCTGGCAAGCTCGCCTTCTCTGTGGCTGGGGGCCTGCGGTGAGGTGACAGTGAGCTGACAGGGAGCCACGTCGGGCGAAACCAGTGGCAGTCCACACAGATCTTACCGAGTTTTCCCTCAGCTACAAGGAGATAGACAGCGCTTCTGTCTCCCACCCAGGCCCCCGGCCCTTCAGGGCTCGGACTGGACCCATCTGACATGGGGTGCCTTTTCACCTTTGTGTGGCTGCTTCCATTTCACGCTGCACAAGAGGGCAAACACGACAGTTGGTGCTTTAATAGGAGCAAAGCAAAGGGTGCAGGGAGTTACTGCGAGCGCCAGGGTTCTCGGCAGAGAGCTGCGACCTATAATTACTGTCACTTCTCCTCCACACGTGGACCGGCGGTGCGGCCCGAGCTCCAGGGGGCCCTGTAGATTCTACCAGCGGGACGAGCACAGACTAGGCGAGGAGCACAGTGACACGTGGACGGCGGGGTCGGCTCCAGGGGCACAGAGGGCGCGCCGTCCAGGGGAAGACGCGTGTGTCCGGTGAGGCGTGGGGCCGGGGTGGGGTGCCCCCCTTGGCCTGGTCTTCGCCGCCGGCACCCAGCAGCTCTTCCTCTTCCTCCATTCGCCTACACCACGAGCCAGTGGCGGAGCTGCAGAGGAAACACAGTTTGCTGAGACAAGAAGTGAGGTGCCCCCTGAGTGCAGGCGGCTCCCAGGCTGGGGCCCTGCCGTAGCCGGGAGGAGGCGGGCGGGGACCAGTGCGGCTCCCGGGGTCCACAGACCTGACGCCCCAGTTGCTTCCTGGAGGCAAGTCATGGCTTCACAAAGTCAGAGCACGGCGGCCTCGAGGGGCCAGAATGCAGCCCAGTGGCCCCCTCAGACCCGGATGCTGTGGCCTCTGCTCTGGGCAGACACTGGACGCCACAGGCCTGGGAGGGCCCCAGAGTGCACGCCGCCAGCCCACTCGCAGCCCGCGGTGCCCCCAGCCGCTGGTGGCCTCACTCCTGGGGCCCCTGATCCTGTCCCGGGGAGCCCCGCAACCCGCGGCCTCACTCCTGGGGCCCCGATCCCGTCCCGGGAGCCCTGTGCCCCGCGGCCTCACTTCTGGGGCCCCGATCCCGTCCCGGGAGCCCCGCGCCCCGCGGCCTCACTCCTGGGGCCCCGATCCCGTCCCGGGAGCCCCGCGCCCCGCGGTGCCGGGCTGCTTTGTGCGACCCTGCAGGTGCGGATGCAGCCCATTCCCGGCTTGGGGGGTGGGCGAGGTGGACAGGCCCCTATTTAGCTGTCCACAGATGCCATCGCCTGTGATTACCTGGCTGTTAGCTCAGCCTGTTTCTAAGCACAAGCCATTCGATCGTACTAAATGGCAAGAACCAAGTGTTTGTAAACATTTCCAATGTTTACAGGGCTTCTGATACGGCCGTCCCGGGTGGGGGGTGAGGTTGGGGGAAAGGCGGCCCCCAGGGCCGGTGGGGAGCCAGCCCCCTCTCAGGGCTCTTCTTCATCCTCCGGGAACCTGCCTGGGACACACTCCGCGGCCCCCAAGGGCAGCCGGAGGGCAGGGCCAGGCGGGGCTGGAGCAGCAGGGGCTGGGGGCTGGGGTGGGGGGCACACCAGGGACCCCAGCTGCGACCTAGCCCAGGGCTGAAGCGGCCCTCTGTCTCAGCCACGGACGAGCCCAAGGCAACCTTGGGAGGAAGAGGAGGCCTCTCAGAGGTCCCACAAGGGAAGCTCAAGCCATGAGCCGGCGGCCAGGAGACCAGAAACAGCAGTGGTCAGCAGGAACCTGAAACTCCATCCCTGGACCAGAGGGTGGAGACCTTCTTGGCTGAGAAGGGGACACAGGGCACAGAGCCGCACAGTTCAAAGGTCAAAGGCTGCTTCCTGAGAAGCAGCAGACGAGGTCCCTGTCAGTGAAGGGGCACCTGAAGGGGGTGGGGTGGTGGAGCTTCATAATGGAGGGGCTGCGGGGGATGGGCAGGGCAGTGCCAGAGAGACAGACAAGGAGGTTTCTGGGCCAGGGACTCCCCTGAGGTCCAGTGGTTAGGACTTGGGGCTTTCACTGCCAAGAGCCGGGTTCAGTCCCCGGTTGGGGAAGTAAGATCCCGTAAGCTGCACAGGGCAGCCAAAAAGGAAAAGCAATGATGCTTCTGGTCCAGATGGAGTGACGGGGACCTAACAGACTCTACCATCCAAAACCACTTAGAATGAGCAACGTGTATATAACAACACATTTTCAGACAGCAGGAGACTGGACGACAAAGGACAGAGACCCCGAGAGAGACCAGGAGGATGAGGCCTCCAGCTGCCCCACTCACAGCCTCCGGGCACTTTCCAGCAGCAGCGTGGGGCGTGGAGCCCAGGGCACGTAGTGAACCCTGGGGCTGGCGAGATGGGGTGAGCGTAGGGGAGCCCCAGGGCGCGGCAACTCACAGGATGGAGCTCCAGAGTGGGGCACAGCACCCAGAGCTGTGAGCATGCACACGGGGGACCCAGGGTCCAGCTGAGCGGCCAGGCACTCGAGTCCAGAGAGACCCTCCCAGCAGGATTCAAGGAGCATTCCTCAAACCTAGACGCTGGGAGCTGAGGCCGCCCCACAGCCAGGCGAGAGCAGCTCTTGGGTGTCGGGGAGCTGACTAGAGTGTTCCCCAAGGTCTTGTCCAGCATCAGGAACACAGTGAGCCCCACACCCAATGCTGCTGTGGCCCACTTAACAAGTCTTCACAAGCAGGTCCCCCAGAGATCAAACTGTCGCCAAGTGATTCAATGATGACCCAGAACAGAGCTCCAGAACATCTGGTGCTGGTTTACTCACTGAGTTGTGTCTGACTCTTGTGACCCCAGGACTGCAGCCCTCCAGGCTCCTCTGCCCATAGGATTCTCCAGGCAAGAATAATGGAGTGAGTTGCCATTTCTTTCTCCAGGGGATCTTCCCCACCTGGGGATTGAACTCAAGTCTCCTGCATTGCGGGCAGATTCTTTACCCACTGAGCCACAAGGGAAGCCCCCAGAATATTTAAAATAACACAAATATATCTAGGCTTTAACATGGTAAAACTCACAATATCTAGAATTCAGTTAAAAATGACCAGACAGGCAAGGCATCAGCAAAGTCCAGCGTCTTATGAGAAAAGCCAACTGACGCTGACGCGGAACAGACGCAGGTGTTAACCTGGCAGATGAGGGCCTGGCACAGTGATCGGAGCTGCGCTGCATGCCAGACAGGGAGGCTGAGGTGCGACCGACATGAAACGCCCAGCGTGGACTTTAGAGGAGAAAACCACAGTGTGTGCGATGACAGAGCCACTGGGTGGGCTCACCTGCAGGTCAGGCTTTGCCGAGGTGAAAAATTAATCAACTAAACAAAGCGACAGAAAGCACACAAAGTCAAACACACAGAGGGAAGAGAAGTAAAGAGCCGAAGCCGTGTGACCGGAGCCCCTGAAGGTGCTGAGGCAGAGAAAGGGGAAGGAACGACGGCGAATATTTCCAAATACACTGAGAACTGTGAACTCGCAGTTTCAAGAGGCTCAGGGGACTGTGGGTATAAGCACGAACCCTGGTGCACAGCCATACACAGTGGAGAGACGAGCTCAAGGACTCAGCGAGAAGCCCCTTCAATAAAGCTCAAAACGACGGAACCGAACAGTCCGCTTCTCAGGAATCTAGCGGGACCTACAGATGCCACACCACTGACTCGATGGACGTGTCTGAGTGAACTCCGGGAGTTGGTGATGGACAGGGAGGCCTGGCGTGCTGCGATGCATGGGGTCGCAGAGAGGCGGACACGACTGAGCGACTGAACTGATAAGATGCCACAGGAGAAGGCAGTGGCGCCCACTCCAGTGCTCTTGCCTGGGGAGTCCCGGGGACGGGGGAGCCTGGTGGGCTGCCGTCTGTGGGGCTGCACAGGGTCGGACACGACCGAGCGACGCAGCAGCAGCAGCAGCAGCAGCACAGAGGCCACGAAGCCGTGCAGCAGAGAAGGCGCAGGAGGCGGCCGGCCGGACCGAGGCGGCGCCGACTCTGGGGGCGGGAGGGCGGTGGGCGGGCAAGCGCAGGCGAACTGCTGTCCAGGCGGAGCTAGTGCGGTCGTTCAGAAGGCTGCATTTCACCATGTGGTTAGATAAATGAGAAACAGCCACACACGGGCCAGTGCACAGTGGAGAACCCGGACACAGAGCCTGAAAAGACCCCTGACCGAGGGTGAGGCCCCGGGGGCCAGGGGGATGATCACACACAGAGCCCAGGACGGTCACGCAGAGGTGAGGGGCGCGGTGTGACCCTCAGCTGCAAAACTCCCAGAACTCACTCAAAACAAGGATTTACAGACCCTGGACACAAAATATCCTGGGAGGGATAAGTAAATAAAACTACTTATAACAGTTTTATAATAAAACAAATATCAGAACTCTGTGCTCAGACACATCACAGGGAGACTGCTGCTGCTGCTAAGTTGCTTCAGTTGTGTCTGACTCTGTGCAACCCCATAGATGGCAGCCCACCAGGCTCCCCCGTCCCTGGGATTCTCCAGGCAAGAACACTGGAGGGGGGTTGCCATTTCCTTCTCCAATGCATGAAAGTGAAAAGTGAGAGTGAAGTCGCTCAGTCATGTCCAACTCTTCCCGACCCCATGGACTACAGCCCACCAGGCTCCTCGATCGATGGGATTTTCCAGGCAAGAGTACTGGAGTGGGGTGCCATTGCCTTCTCCGTAGCCAGTCCCAAAGGTAAAGGGAGCTGGATGGGCCCCGGGGACACAGAGACCCCGCCCCACAGGACCTGCCTGCCCGCAGGAGACCCCGCCCCATGGGAGGCGGAGACCCCGCCCCACAGGAGACCCTGCCCCGCGGGGACATGTAGACCCCGCCCGCAGGAGACCCCGCCCCACAGGACCTCCAGTCCCAGCAAGACTGTGGGGCGGCAGGTGGAGAAGCCCTGTCCTCAACATGCTGAGACGGTGACTCAACCCAGAACCGCGTGCCTGCAGAAACTGTAAATGAGGACAAAGTAAAGACGCGCACAGATACATGCCGTTGGTAGAAACCAGCACGACACTGTAAGCAATTATGCTTCAATTAAAAATAAGTAGATTAAAAACACTCCCTTAGAGGAATGTCTGAAGCATACTTTCTGAGAGGCAAGAAGGCGATCTTTCAAGGAAAGATATAGATGCCCAAAAGTGCAGTGAACAAACACTGGACGCGCACACTCGTCCAGGGGAGTTTCTGGATAAAACAGCGATAGCAGCAATAACAGCGCCTGTTAAAAGAGACATAAATGCAACGCTGGCTGATAATAGCTCATTGTTATTTAAGAGCTGACACTGGAAAAGCCCCTGGTGCTGGGAAAGGCTGAAGGCAAAAGGAGAAGAGGGTGGCAGAGGCTGAGATGGTTGGATGGCATCACTACTCAATGGACCTGAGTCTGAGCAAGCTCCAGTAGGTGGTGAAGGACAGGAGCCTGGTGTGCTGCAGTCCATGGGGTCACAAATGGTCAGACACGACTTAGCGACTAAACAACGAAATCATTAGTATCATTAATCAATAGCAGGAAAAATTAAGTCCTTGTGGTATCCAGGATGGGGGTTCATATAATGCTTAACTTTATACGTGAAGTCCCTGTATGCTTGGCACAGGGACTTCCCTGGAGACCCAGTGGTTAACAATCTGCCTGGTAAAGCAAGGAACGTGGGTTCAGTCCCTGGTCAGGGAACTAAGATCCCACAGGCTGTGGAGCAACTGACCTGGGGGCCACAGCAACTGAGCCTGTGCGCTCTGGAGCCCACCCGCCACAGCTAGAGAGTCCACGCGCTGCAACCAGAGACCCCACCCGACAGAGCCGTGTCAGCAACTAAAGGCCACACACAGCCAAATACATATTTTAAAAACTTAGAAATGCTTAAAAAATGGTCCGCATCAAAAGAATCTTAAAAGAAATACACACAGTACAATTTAAAAACAAATATAAAATCAATAAAGCACATAAGTTCCAAACAAACAGAAAGAGTAGAATAAGAAAAAAAAATCCTCCAAAATCAATCATAAAAGACAACAGAGGGGGAAAATAAACATCACAAAGTGGAGCCGAGTTTAAGGACAGCAGAGCCAGGCCCGCTCCATCAGCGAGGCCAACAAAGGGAGCAGATTAACCTGCCCAAACGCCAGACTAAGACATCTCAGTGTGTTCGAGGTCTGCAAAAGACACCTAAATTTTAGGATGACTGCAAAGTGGGAAGTTAAAAGATTACAACAGATTTTCAGGTAGACTCTACAGAAACCTCGGGCAGCTACAGTCCTCTCGACGAAAAGGACTTTAAGAGCAAACACATCTCAAGGGCAAGAGGACGGGATGGGTTTTGAGGAAGACTGATCGCCATGAGCCCGTACCAGTCCCAGAAAACTGGCACAGGCCAGATAAAGCAGAATCCAGTACAACTACAGGGGAAAATGGACAGATGTGCTTTCGCGGTAGGACACTCTGCACATGTCTCCTGATTACTGATGGCTGAACAGAGCTGAAATGGGCAAAGTCATAGCAGACTTGGACAACATAGTTACCAGCCTGATCTAGAGCAGAAGAACTGTGTGTCAACAATTAGAGAAGACATCTCGTCTAAAGACACAAGACGCACTTATAAAAGCTGGGTAGGAGCTTGGCCACAAAGGACCGTCAACAGACTTCAAAGAATGGGTAACTTAGAAACAAATAACAAAGAAATAGAACACCCCCCTGCATTTAGGGATTTCAGACAGAGCTACAAGCAACTCGTGGGTGGAAGAAGTCACAAGAAAGTTAAGACGCGTTTAAAACTAAATAATAAAACACTACGTTAAAAGCTATGGAATGCAGCCGCCAGGGTATTTTGTGGGAAATTCTTAGCCTCGAATGCTCATGTGAGAAAAGAAGAAGGGTTAATTAACGATCCAGAGTCTAAATTAAGAAGGTAAAGGTGTGACAGAGCAGATCAATGAAAGTAGAAGAAATAAAGACATCCGAGCGGGGAGGAAGCAGACAGAAGGCAAAGCTCCATCAGAGGCCGCGCGAGTCCGCCGCACTCCGCCAGCCCCGCCCAGCCCCGCCCCGACCGCGCATTGGGAGGGGCCCCGCGGGCACTCACCGTGAACTGGCGCACCTCCCCGCTGTCCACCCGTTCGTGCTCCGTCTCGGGCGTGATGGCGTAGGCCAGTTTCTAGAGGAGAAGGGGCTGCCGTGGGCGCCGGCCCAGCGTGGAGGGCGGGCCCAGGGTGCCTGCCGCGCAGGGCGGGGGCTGACGGCCAGGTCTCCTTAGACCCGGGAGAAGTCCAGGAGGGAGCAGGACTGGGTGTGGAGTCTCGGTGGTGAGCCCGCAAGCTCCAGCAGCGCCTGCGGCTCCCACGGGGTAGGGGTCTGGGAGGCCCCGCTGTCTCACAGCCAGAGGGGAGGCTGGTTCCCTCCCACCGCCTCCCCCTGCCCCGACAGCTCCCCCCAGACCTCTCAGCAGCTGGCCCTTGGATTGTCTGGGGCCAGGCGTCCCCCTCGGGTGTCACTGACCCCCATCTCAGCTCTGAGATTCTAGGGAGTGAGTCTGGCCGGTGGGAGGTCCAGCCCACTGGCCTGCAGACACCCCTCCCCAGCCCATACAGAGGGGTTTCTCCCAGGGCCAGCAGTCGCCTGCTGTCTGCAGGGCTGCCCCCCCCGGAGGCCAGCGAGGGGGCTGTGAGCGGCGCCTCCACTGCCTGACACCGTCCGGCTCTCCCGGGGCTGCAGGGGCCTGGCCTGAGCTGGGCCTGCTTGGTGCTGAGGGACAGGCTGGGGGGCCAGCCTGCTAGGGTCCCCCGCCTTTGCGTCCAAGCCAGAGAGATGCCGTGCAGCCCTCGGGGAATGCTTGGACCTGCTGGGGTACAGCCAGGGCATTCGATCCCCTGAGGGACTGGAATCGGGCATCCAGCAGTGTCTGAGGGCTCGGGAGAGCGTGCGGGGCTACGACCTCCATCTCTTCTTCCAGGAATCCCAGCACCGTCATGGGAGGCGGGGGGATCCCTGTGCTCAGGTCACAGGTCACCCCCCACCCCCGCTTCACAGGGGACACAGCAGTGGGCCTGACTCATAGGCCCGGAGCCACCTCCGCCCTCACGGGGTCCTGCCTGGTGGCCCTGCTGCCTCAGCTCAGCCCCGGGGCGGGGTGGTGGGGGGGGCCTTGGTCCCGAGTCCGCCCCCACTCTCAGACCACGGCCGTCCGCACGATGCAGAGTGGGCGTGCTCACACCCAGAGATACCCGCTGACGAGCACACGTGTGTGTGCCCACGTGAGGACACACAGGCTCACATACACAACACACCCAGACACACGTGTAGATGTAGACACACACACAGGCACAGTGCCGGGCCCCCAGCCCTTATGCTTGGCACGGTCACCGCCCATTCCAGACTCTCCTGCTGGTCCGAGACGAGCCGCTGGGAGCAGGCCTGGGACTCCCACCTGACCTCGCTGGCGGCCTCGCATGAGGCAGAAGGGCAGGAGAGGGGCCGTGCAGGTACGCACCTCTCGCGAGGAGCCAGGCAGGCTGCAGAGCTTGTAGGCGGCGTAGATGGGGACCACAGACATGGAGGACGCAGAGATGGCCCAGCCCAGCGCGTTGGCCCACTCGGGGGAAGATGTAGGCGCCGTAGTGCGGGGGGCCGGAAGGTCGCGATGCTGACCACCACCACGAACTGGAACCGGGCGGCACTGTCAGGGGCAGCCGGGGCCAGGGGCTCCCGAGCCGCGACTCGGGGGGCAGGCCCTGGAGGTGGGGGCACATGCCCCGAGGCTCGGGGCTGATGGGAGGGGGCTCTCTCGCTGTCCTCTGTAAACCCTCCGGGTTACCCCGTGGGGAGAAGCAGGACCCCTCGCTGACTGGAGGCAGGAGGGGCGACCAGAAGCCCCTTCGCAGGCTTGGGCCGGACGGCTCCACTTCCTCTCCTGCTGGCCCTCAGGGGTTGGGGCTGCCCGAAAGCACTCACACCCTGGGGGGCTGGGCTGGCTGGGTGGGGGCAGGTGCTGAGGTCTCCTGGGGCGCATCTGCCCGGCCTCTGCGCTCAGAGCTGGACGGCCCAAACAGCCAGCCGGGGCCATTGGGTAGGGGGACGGTCAGGGGTCCTGAGCCACTGGGACTCGGCCACGGCCACCCGGCCCTGCAGCCGTGGAGTGGACGCACGGCCGGGTTCCAACACAACAGGCCACAGGTGTACTTGCCCTCCGGCCCGAGCTTGCCCAGCCCAGCCCAGACCACGAGCAGCCACTGGACGTGCTGGGGAGCTCCGGGCCCGCACTGTGGGTGAACCCTGTCCACTTCCGTCCCGCCCGGGTGGAGCACCCACTGACTCCAAGGCCAACTTCCCTCCGTGGCGTCCAGGCAGAGGTGCCGTCGGGGTGAGGACCACCCTGCCGCCCATTTGGCTGTCTCAGTGGGCCCAGAATGGGGGCCATGCTTTCAGGAGACCCGAGGATTTGGGGGGTCAGCCTGCCCTCCCGGCCGAGCCCATGACCTGCTGACTCCCGCCCCTGGGGTACCCGTCTGGCGGGGAGCCCCCTCTGGCCCCGGGCGGGGCGGGATGGTGGGTGGAGTTGGGGGAGCGGGAAGGAGGGGGGCTGGAGGGAGAAGAGGATGGATGGGGCCGGAGGGGGGCAGGGAGGGGGGCCGGAGGGGGGCAGGGAGGGCATGGCGGACGGGGCTGGGGCGGAGGCTTCACCAGGAGGAAGCAGGGGCTGACGAACTTCCAGCACAGCCGCCAGTAGAGGCTGGGCCGCCGCCCGGTCATCTGCTTGATGTCGTCGCTGAACTGCCACACACCTACAGCAGAGGGCCAGCAGGGCGTCAGCGCGGCCCGCCTGGAGATGCAGCCCCCACCTCCTGGCCCCCCGGCTCCCCGGGAGCCCAGGGTGCGCGGTGCTGCTCAGGCCGTCGGGCGTGGGTCATGCCGACCGGGGCCCCGTGCACATCCCCAGGGTGACCCTGGCATCACTGATGACTGCAAGGGAGGGCCTGTGGGGCTCCCACCCTCCTCTGCGAGGCCCACGGCCACCCCTGCCTCCCCCTCTGTAATGAACATTATTTTCCTTTACAAAAACCATGGTAAAACACACATCACGTGAAGCTTTCCATTTCAGCCACTGTGAGCACCTGGCCTGGCGCCTGGAGCACAGCCGCGCTGCCTCGCTGGCCATCCTCCTCAGGCCTTCCCCGCCTTCCCAACGGAGGCCCCGGGCCTCCCCATCCTGCTGCGGCCTCTGTGGCCCTGCCACTCAGGGGCCTGAGGGACTCCCGCGGGGTCTGTCTGTCTGTGCCCGGCTCGTGTCCCGAGCACGGCGTCCGCCTGCTCAGGCAGGAGCACATGTGGAGTGCCCCACTTTGAGACAAGCATACAGTCGCTAGTTATATTGTAGGGAAAGCTCCGGCTAGAAGCTGGATGAGCCAGTTTCTCCAGGTCTCACGCTGATTTCTCCTGCCCTGAGGCCGGCCGCCTGAGTCTCACATGCGGGGACATCAGAGAGACAACTCCACGCAGGATTCCCTCTTCACACTCAGCCCCATCACCAGACCTCGGATCGGAGGGAGACTGAGGAAGTGGGGTGGAGGCTGAAGCTAAAGGCCCGCAGAGGCGGCGTGTCCCCCGGGGCTCCTCAGGCAGCTCCGGGGCAGGCAGCCCCTCCCACGCTGGCCCATCCGGAGACCACAGGGACCTCAGGGCACTGAGAGGCCACGCTCTGGTGTGAGCTGCTGTCTGCAGGAAGCGCGGTCTCTGTGTTCAGAGGCTTTGGGGCGCGTGTGGTTGCCACAAGCCAGCTCCCCTGGGCCTCCACCAGCTCTGCGATGCTCTTGGCTGCTGGACACACCTGGGGCACTTTCTCTCTTCTCTGAGGTTTTATTTTCAGATGTTGTTGTTGTTCACTCACTCAGTCCTGTCCGACTCTTTGCGACCCCATGGACTGCAGCACGCCAGGCCTCCCTGTCCTTCACCATCTCCCGGAGCTTGCTCAAACTCAGGTCCATTGAGTCAGTGATGCCATCCAACCATCTCATCCTCCGTTGCCCCGTTCTCCTCCTGCTCTCAATGTTTCCCATAATCTGAGTCTTTTCCAGCGAGTCAGCTCCTTGCTCCAGATGGCTAAAGTATTGGAGCGTCAGCTTCAGCATCAGTCCTTCCAATGAATATTCAGACTTGATTTCGGGAGATTACAATCTAAAACTCTACACTAGGTATTGATTCCAGGTGCCAGTGAAAGTAGAGAGGCTGATATTTCCCTTTTCTGTAGACAAGGAAATGTAACTAACTGGAAAAGTGTTTTTGGAATATGAGCTATTTGTCGGTTAAGCCTCCCCAAGCTAGAGTGCTTTTCGGGGCTGAAGCAGAGGCCGGGACCCCTCAGGTGGCACCAGGGCCGTCTCAAGATTGCGGTTCTCAAACAGCACAGACCTCTGGCTTTGGCTGGAGCACACACACGTGCAAGAAGTGTGCCTGTTATCTCGGGCCTTTACGGTGAACGTCGTCAAGGACGCCTGGTCAGGTGAGCCAAGCGGCACCAGGACCCAAGGCCCAGGAGAGAAACGGAGAGCTAGCAAGGGTCGGGGGTGGGGGGGTACGGCGGCGGGAAGGACACAGCAGAATTCTGCAGGGCGGCTTTCTGTTGCTGTGAGACCTGCGTGAGGACATCCCGGGAAACACGGTGGACACGCAGGAGGGGCAGGGGCACACCGCAGGCTGGGCACACCACCTGCCGACCGGCTGGCCCCCCACCCCGAGGGGCTCCCAGCCCCTAGCGCCTGAGTGCTGGCCCCAGGTGAGGGGGCCAGGAGTCTGCTGGGGCCGTTGTGCAGAGTCAGGAGCTCTGGCCTGAAATCACTGAGCGTTCCTGTCTCTTCCCTCCATCAGCTGAGGCCCCAGTGACGCGCCCTCGGCCAGCTCCCCTGCCTCTCTGGTGCCGGGACTCTGCTCAGCAGGGCGCAGAGACCGCCTCCACCAGAGGGCGGCACCCAGAGCCAGCCCACCCTCCTCCTCCAGGCCCCGCCCAGGATCACGTGGCCACACCGACCCCTGACCACAGGGGGCGACTTCAGGGTGCCGTCCAGGCTAGCTGCCTGCACGGGTCCAGCCCAGCAGCGGCAGCCAAGCCCCACCCCGTGGTGCCACAGGGCCCACAACGCAGGCCGCTGGCTGCCACAGCGACCGGCCCCGAAGATGCTGCCCGACCGCCACGGTGCCAGCACAGCAGCTCTGTCCTGCTGGTGGGAGCGCGCCGCCCCCAAGGAGGACTCCTTCTTACCGTAGAACCAGGCCACCCCGATGACCTCCATGAGCACCCCGAAGAGGATGGACGTGCCGGCCGCGAAGTGGTCCAGCAGTGTGAAGACGTAGATGCCGCCCTGGGGGAGGAGGGGCACCCACTGAGCCCAGCATGCCCGGCTCTCACGCCCACCCACGGAGCTGCTCTTCCCAAGACATCAGCCTGGCCTGAGGCGCCAGCTTACAGACACCTATTTTACTCTCTGTGGCGTGTCACTCAGGAAAGAAACTAAAGTTCAGTCCACAAGCAGCCACTTGGGAACCCAGCTATTACCAAAAAACCAACCTCTCCCTGCCTTTCCAGGGCTCCTGGTACAGTCAGGGATGAAAGCCAGGAAATGCCAACAATGGCAAAACCTCTGTGAGGAGGGGGCCCTGGGCCCTGTACCCCCACTCCCACCCCAGACAGACCTCCCCTAAAAGGAAGTCGCTCAGTTGTGTCTGACTCTCTGCGACCCGGATTCTCCAGGCCAGAATACTGGAATGGGTAGCTGTTCCCTTCTCCAGGGGATCTTCCCAACCAGGGATCAAATCCAGGTTTCCCACATTGGAGGTGGATTTTTAGTGTCTGAGACCCCAGGAAGCCCAAGAATACCGGAGTGGGTAGTCTTGCCCTTCTCCAGGGGGTCTTCCCGACTCAGGAATCGAACTGGGGTCTCCTGCATTGCAGGCGGATTCTTTACCAGCTGAGCCCCAAGGGAAGCCCAAGAATACTGGAGTGGGTAGCCTGTCCCTTCTCCAGCGGATCTTCCCGACTCAAGAATCGAACCGGGGTCTCCTGCACTGCAGGTGGATTCTTTACCAGCTGAGCAACCAGGGACACCCCCAACCCTCTTGCCCCACAAGCCCAAAGGCGCCTCGCAGGGAGCTATCCAGGTGCCGAAACTCTGGAGACCAAGCCCTCACATGCCCGGGGACCACGTGTGACTGCAGGGATGCTGAGTGACCGCCAGTGCCGCCCTGGCTGATTCAAGGCCACTGTGTGCGTGATCACGGACGCCTGTGTATCATTACAGGTCACGGGTCGTTTGTCGGGGGGGGGCCCCTGCTCCGTCTGCCCTGACGGCAGCGTCCGGGGCAGCGCAGGCACTCACGTTGGTTACGCAGAAGAGGGACAGCAGGAAGGTGGCCAGGACGACGAGCAGCGTGGAAGAGCTCCCGGTGCCGGTGCAGCAGCTGGAACTCGTCCGCGAGCCCGGTGATCACGGACTCCATGCCGCCCATCTGCAGCCGGGACAGAAGGGGCTCTGCAGAGCGGCTCTCTGCCCCCCGGGGACCCGCGTGTGGCGTCTCCACCCACATGCTCAGTGGGGAGCCGCACGGGGTCCCGGGGGAAGAGGGCACCCCCAGCAAGGGCTGCTCCCCGGCATGGCCACCGGAGACGGAGGACCGGGGTGTGTGTCCTTGTCTTGCCCTCTGAGGGGGAGCTGCGTGGCCAGAGTCACACTGTCTAATGTGTCGCCACAAAGGCTCAGCTCTGCCCGGCTTCTCTAAGCAAGTGTCTGCCCCACCGCCCAGCTGAGCTCTTCCCAGGAGGCCCGGCCTGGCCCCTGGCCAGGTCCCCAGTGACGCGGCCTTCCTGACTCTCAGCACTGTCCAGAGGGGATGTCTCCAGGAAGCCTGGCCTCCAGGGAGCCTCTGCCCTGCTCCACCGAGACCATCTCCTCCGGGAAGTGCTGCTGGCGGGAATCATCCACCCGGGGGTAGTGGGAAGGCTGACTGCGAGAAGCAGGTGGAGTGGCCAGCTTTCACAGGGGAGAGACTGGGGGTGCAGACCTGAGATCTCAGGTGCTGGTCCCCAGCAGGCCGCATGGAGGAGGAGCGTGAGGAAGTCTGCCTCCCGGGATGGATGTCCAGTGGGCCAGGCAGGAACCTTTGCCCCCCCTCCACCAAACGGCCCCGGACGGCCGCAGGGCAGGGAAGGCTGAAGTCAGGCCCAGCCTTGCTGGGTGCTGTGTGGCCCCCATTTCCTGCAGCACCCTACTCCCCCGTCCCCTGCCTGGGACTCGCCACGCCTCCAGGGGCAGCAGGGCAGAGCTGGTCTGAAGAGCCCTCCCCAGGAACTGTGGGGCCCTGTTGCTGTCCCCCGGGGGCTCTGCACAGGCACAGGCAGTGCGGGCCCTGGGGCTCTCCCCGGCCGGCCGGCCCCGAGGGCGGCAAGTGAGCTGGCTGTCCCTGGCGGGGCCCCAGGTCATGCAGAGATCACTCACGGCGCTGTCGATGCCCAGGGTCAGCAGCATGACGAAGAAGACCACGGCCCAGACGGACGACAGCGGGAGCGTGGCCAGTGCCTCGGGGTAGATGATGAAGATCAGCCCCGGCCCTGAAACAGACCCCCCCGGTTACCCTGGGCAGACCTTCCAGGTTCCCCCCACCCCGCCTCCCCGGAGCCGGCCCTAAGGCAGTGCAAAAGCTGCGCTCCTTGCAAAGCCCTCCCTCCTTGAGTTGGGGCCCAGGACTCGGGAGAAGGGAAGCCAGGTCCTGGAGCGAGGGATCCTCCGTCCCCCAGCCCTCCACTGTTCCCCACGCCCTGTGCCCCAGAGGAGGGGCCCAGGGGAGGAGGGGCACGCCAGCAGGGAGAGGGCAGGACGGGGCTTCCCGGGGCGCCCTGTGCTTCCTCCCTCCAGACCCCGGGGGCCTCCTGGCTGGTTTCCTGAGCCTGTCGCTTGCACACTCACACTCGCACACTCACACTCGCTGCTGTGGCTGGGCAGCCTACACGGTCTCTGCTTCTCTGTGCCAGCTTGAGTGTGATCTCTAAAGCCACGTGCTGTCACAGAGACGCCACACCTTGCCGCGGCTTCTCCACGTGCTCCCTGCAACGCGGTGTTTGTCCCCTCTGACTGTCTCGAAGACACACTCCTGGGAGTAGGGACACGGGACCCACGCCAGCTCCCTCACCCCCAGTAGGTGGGATCTGGGTGGAGGTGGGGAGGGGTGGGAGTGGTCAGGACTCAGGCCCTTGACTGCAAATGACCCCAAAGTAAAGCATATCCCCCAGGAAGCTGCCAGTCGATCACTGTCAGGGTTAGCTTAACAAGAAGTGCCAGCAGCTCGCTGGCACGGCCTCTGAGAGCTCGCTCAGGGACGTGCAACTTACCACTTTCCTGGTTCCTAGTCCTCTGCGGGGCCTGGGCCAGGCACCAGCCAGTAGGAACAGGAACGGGCAGTCACTGCTGCTTCTACAGAATCAAAGGCCGGAGCCAGGCTCCACCGCCAAGATCTGCCAGGGGCCCTGGTGCTGACCTGGGCTTTGGGACTCCCAGCACCCCAGGAAGGAGCATGGTTTCTGATGCGGGCAGGAGGGGCAGATGGTTTGAAAAGTCTAAGCGCCAGGAGCCTGGAACATGCCCATCAGCCTGGCTGAACTCAAGTCATATCCTCACTCTTCATTTTTGCTCCTGGGTTAATATTTCCCCCTGTTTTCTTGAGAATTAGAGCCATAAGTGACATTTACTTTGCTTTTCTGGGAAATGCAGTGAAGACTGTCAGCTAACTTTCAGGGGTTAATGGGGATTCTTGCAAACTACTGCTATTTATCATAATAAAGGGCAAAACCCGGTGAAAATGCATAAATGCAAAGGTGAGTAAATTCCACTGCTCTGTCCTTATTTGCATTAGGTTCCCTTTCCTCCCTTTATTGGATTTTTTTTTCCAGGAGGAAAGAGTGGATTGGAAGCACGTGGAGATTCATCTGGGTCCCCAGCTTTCCTGCCAGACTTGGAGAGGCTCATCCGCCTGGCTCCAAACTCTGTTCCCTGCTTTCCAAGTGGGGCTCCCAGCACTCGAAGGATAGACTGATGGGCTGACCGGCAGAGAGCTCAGGGCGCCAGGGGGTCAGCCCTCTGCTCTCCTTGGTTGCTCTGCTAACATCACCCTCCTGCTCAAGAGTAAGAAGACCCAGGAGGAGAGGAGCTTGTGGGGGGGGGGGGGGGGGCAGGAGGGACCCTGAGCAGGATGGTCTCAGAGGAAGGGGGTCCTCCAGGTGTAGGCGCAGGACAACCCCTCAGGCCCAAGGGGCCAGCAGCGATTTGGGGCCCAGGCCCTGGACTGACCCAGCTCCAGACTGCCTCAGCCACGCCTTCCACCTGGGGTCTAGCACCAGCACACCTTCCCCACACGGAATGCCCAGGGGCGCAGCAATCAGGGCTCCCGAGCACCCTGCTCTGGGCCGGGGCCCCCAGGCCTCTCCTGCTGGCCCAGGTTGCTCCCCACATCACCAGTGCCCACTCCTCTGCTGCCCGCCTCCCCCCGCTGACCCCTAGTCTACAGACACTCCTGTCCGCGTTGGCTGGGTGAGCAGGTTGGGAGCATGGGTTTCTGTTGCCACCGTGTGCCAGAGACGCCCGGAGTTTCTCCGCTGTTACCCCACTGCCACATGCATGCGCCATGGCCCCGGGAGGGCTGGGGGAAAGCTTCAGAACAAAGCAACTGCTGGCGTCCAAGCCAGCCCAGCCTCTTTCTGGCTGACCACACCGAGGCCCGGCCATCTGTGCCCCTTGGAACGACTCTGAGTCCTCAACTGCACGACCCCACCAGGTGAGGGGGACCGGACCCTCGTCCTGCAGCCCGAGTGGCTTCCATGAGGAGCCCTGGACTGAGGGGCCAACCTCGACCCGGCCTTGGCGTCCAGCAGGAGGGCCCGAGGGGGCAGGAGCTGGGAGTGCGTGGAGGTGGTGGGTGCAGTGTGCCCAGGTACCCTGCTCTCCGCCATGTCAGCTGCTCCTGGGAAGGGCCCTGGGCGCCCATGCACTTCTCTCTCAGCTTGCAGGGAAACACTTCGAGAACTGGGCGGCCTGTGAGCGGGCGGGTGGGGACCTCACCACTCACCATCCTTGGCCACGTCCCCGATGGGGACACTGTGCTTCTGGGCCATGTACCCCAGGAAGGAGAAGACCACGAAGCCGGAGGAGAAGCTCGTCAGCGAGTTGACGGAGGTGGTGATGATCGCGTCTCTGCAGGAACAAGACACGCTGTGCCAGCCTGGCCGGGCGCCGCTGCAATTTCCCCGTCATTATTCGTAATTGGCTGTGTCTGGTGCTGGTGGCTGGGGCGCGCCCCCAGACTGGCAGGCCGGCCCCTCCTGTGACCCTGTCCCAGGCTGCCCTACGGGAAGGAGGCTGGCGCCTACTGGACAGTGGTGAGCTGCCACCTGCACCCCTGCTGAGCAGCTCTGGGTGCAGGCCACACCCTGGCCAGGTCAGGCCTCCGGGGCCCAGCCGTCCGCGCTTGCCTGGGCACCAAGGGGCTCCTGGGACTCTCGACTCAGCGCTGATGGTGAGACGATCCCACAGGCAAAGCTGGGCTCCGGTGGGCAGCCCAGGTGACCACGGGGTCCCCACCCTGACCCACAGGGCTGCCAGGCAGGGCTTGGAGATGTGTGGAGGAGCTGGAAGGCTTTAAGCAAATACTGAAAATGTATTTGCTCCACTCATGACGAAGGTTGGAAGCTGGAACGAGCATAACAAAGGGTTATGAGTGTTCACTGAGTGCCCAAGGCTGGGAACGGATGACGAAGGTCAATACGCCCGGCCTTGAGGCGTTTGAAGGCTTCCTTCTGACCACCTGTTTCTGAGAGCAAGGACTGTTGTTTCATGATAAGACTTCCTTTAGAGTTTCGCCAAAGCTCTGTTACGTCTTGGGCAGTGGGAACTGTATTTTATGCTTGAATGCTTTAATGTTTATCTGGAATGGCTACGTGCAAGTCAGCCTTATGCTCTATTCCCTGAGAATTATAAAACTACACGATTGGATAATAAACCTTGTCAGTCCACTGGAGGCTGTCCCTGAGTGTCCTTTTCAGAGTGCAGTTCTCCAAGCCTTACAGAGATGCCTCCTGGGAACCTGGTTAAGATGCCGGTGCTGACGGGGGTGGGTCTGGTGGGGCCCAGGTGCTGTGTCTCCCCTGCGTGCCTGCGGGTCAGGGCTGCTGGCCCGGGGACCCCACTCTGAGGGCCGAGAATTCAGAGCAGGGAGGAGGGGCTGCGGGGGCCAGCCCTCCTGGGTGCCCGAGTGCAAGGACCCTCACAGACTCGGGTGGGCACAAGGTGGGCTAGGGAGCCGCTGTCTGGCCTGCCATCCAGACGCCACCTCTGTGTGGACCTCTGGGTAGTGGTCAGGGGGGGCCATTCTGCTGCGCACACTGCCTTTGTATTTTTAACCGCATTTTTATCCTCATGATATGAAAGAAAACAAACACTGGCTCAAAGGTCAAGGAAAGCAGTCCCGGAGGAAGCCCTTTCTCTCTCTTTGGAACGGTTTTGGGCCGGCAAGTGGCTGCAGGTTGCTCAGGCCCTCCTGGGCCGGGCAGCGCCCGGCTGGCAGGCTGCTGGGGCTCTGGGCACGTGGCACGGCCGCGCGCCTGCCTGTCCTGGCGCTGAGTCTGTGGGGGGCTCCGTGGGCTCTGGGCACGTGGCACGGCCACGCTCCTGCCTGTCCTGGCGCTGAGTCTGCGGGGGGGGGCTCCGTGGGCTCTGGGTGCGCCTGGGCCCCCACTCCGTCAGTGAAGGCCGGGTGGGGGATGTGCACAGGCCCTTCCTGGTGGGAGACAGGGCTGAGGAGCCTGACCCCGGAGGCTGGGAGGACGGGGCGGCCCAGCCGGGCAGAGGAGGGGCCTGGGGGTGCCTGAGAGGCCTCCTGCCAGGGAGGGGGGGGCAGCGTCTTCCCTGCTTCAAGCCTCCCTTAAGCAGGAATCAGCGTTGGCCTGTGTCTTCCCCCGTCTCATTTCCACGTGCTGTTAAGGGGCTGTAAGCACCGCTCCTGTCCCCTCCCCTCACCCAGGGGCACACCTGCCCGCCTGACGCCACAGGCCTCTCTCGGGCGGGACTCACCGGTAGCAGTTGTTGGTGAACTTATTGTAACTGGAGAAGGCGATGAGCACCCCAAGGCCCACGCCCAGGGAGGCATATCTGGATGGCCGCATCTATCCAGACCTGCAGAAGCAGAGAGACAGAGTGAGCGGCCCCCACCAGGAGAGGTCCCCGAGGGGAGACAGAGCGGGGTGAGCGGGCCCCGAGGGGAGACATCCCTGAGGGGAGACAGAGCGGGGTGAGCGGGCCCCGAGGGGAGAGGTCCCTGTCGGGGCAGGGCCATCCTGGGGAGAGGCAGGGCCATGGACTGGGCCCTCAGTGCCACAGGCTCTGAGGAACAGAGTCACACTTAAACTTGGCGTCACTGTCAGTGAGCAAATGTCACCTCAGGGAATAACCCTGAGAGGGCCTGCGGAGCAGGGGCTGCATCCTGGCGCGGGACCTGAGGTTGCTCCAGTGGGCCCCCGCCCGGGAGGAGCGGGACTCACGACGATGCTGTGACACGGCGCCTCCGCCCCGCGCCCGCCTCCCACCCTTCCTGCGGCAGCGCACGCAGGGCGCACGGGAGCCCGCTGCGGCGCGCGCAGCAAGGCCCGCGGAGCCAGCGGTGGCTCCAAGCTCTGCACTCCCTGGAGGTGGCACAGGCGACGTGCCGGGCGCCTGGCACACGCGACGGGGGAGGCCGTGTGGCCGATACTGGACCAAGGTGCCATTTCAGCTGCCGGACACGACCTGCTCGGGTCAGGGCGGTGCAGAGACCACCCTGCGACCCGGTGATGAGACGTGGGCGCCCCTGGGCCCTGCACAGCCTAGGGCGGCGATGAGGACAGCAGACACCCAACCTGGGGAGCGGCCGCCCGCTGCGTGAAAGGCGGGGACGGGGAGGGCCCTGGGGGCTGTTCCCCGAGTCCCTCAGTCTGAGATGAGGCCTGTGGGCCGGGTTCCCCAGCCGTGACTCCAGAGTCCCCGACTGGGGGCACAAGGCGGCTGACCTGAGCCCGGGAGAGGCGTCCAGGCTGCACCTGGGCCTGGAGCACCCCAGGGGACAGCCCAGCATGGCCACCAAGCTGGTGAGCCCCAGCTCTTGCCTTGCCCTGGAGGTGACGTGCAAAGGTCAGCCAGGACCCTGTAGGGGGACAGGCACGGCTCTGCCCTCTGAGCTGGGGGTGCAGGGGCCCAGCCTCTGGGCCCAAGGGCTCCCAGGAACCCAACGGTTTTGCAGCGCTCTGTCCTGACTTTGTCCCTTCCTGTGCAAGCTGACGGGACATTGGGGGGGGACACAGGGCAGTCCCACCCCCTCACTGCCTGCCACCGCCTGTCATCCATCGCCCACTGTCTGCCTGTCTGCCGCCTGTCATCCATCCACCTGAACTCTGCTGTCTGTCTGTCTCATCCGTCTGCCTAGCAGCATCACCTGTGCCAACCTCTGGTCTCCACTCCCTTCTGCTTCACAGACGCATCTGTTCACACAGCTGATAGCTGTTCTGCACGTGCTTCCCCCTGACGCCCGACTCTTCTCTGATTTCCGGGTCATGCCCCACCTGGCCTTTGATGCCACGGCCACCTCCTCCCCACCAGCACACCTCGCCCACTGCGGGCTTTCCTGAGGACAACACTCTGCTGACCCACCGGCGCCCTGGGCCCAGCTGTGTGGTGGGACCCTGGGATCCCCACTGACCTCACGCTCCCCTAGCCATCCGTGTCCGTCTCCCTTGGCTCCATGGAGACACGTGTGCAGCTCTCACAGTCTCACGGGTCCTCTGTGAGCTGCCTGGCGGGCTCTACAGCTGCCCTCCCCTGTGAGCTTGTGGGCCCGCGGCCACAGCGCTTTCCTCTCTCTGCTGTTTAGTATCCGGCCTCCGCCCTGCAGCCCCCTCCCCTGGGGCTCCCAGCCTTGCCACTTCCCCTTCTTCTGCTCCGCTCCCATTGCCCACCCCTCTCCCCGCCGCCGTGGAACCTCCTCCTTCCCCATGAGCGCTGCCCCCGACTCACAAGCTGGCAGCATCAGGGCCCCCACGCCCAGGCCGAGACTGCTCCACTCAGTGACCCAGCCTCCCTGGACGGCTGTTGGAGCCCCAGGTCTAGACAGCTGCTCCTGTGTGGTCCACCTGGATTTCCAACGGCCCCCTGCTCCCACCAGTGAGCACCCCCACCCCCTGCCCTGCCGCCTTTTCCTTTTTCTCTTCCTCCCTGCCCACCCCTCCTCCATTGCCCTGCCAAGTCCTGGTATTTAAGCCCAGATGTCTTCCTTTGCTGAGGAAACCTGCAGCCAGACAGTGGGCTTAGTTTGTCCATGAGATGGTCACATCACCACCTTGTGTGGGCACTGGAGTGTCTGACCACGAAGTCTGGCGCCCCGAGGTGGGCCTGGTTCATGCAAGCCAGCACCTCAGCCCAGCTCTGAGGATACACCGTGGCCAGAGCTCGGGCTTCGGTCCAGCTGGGCGCCAACACCCTTGGGCACAGACTGGCACCCCCCACCCCCAGGTGCTTATCTGAGGACCCAGGAGGGCTCCTCCAGGAGTGGACGGCCCAAGTGAGGAGGTCAAGGAGCAGCTTCCCTGGTTTCTCCCTGCAGAGGCCAGGGTGACCCCTTCTCCTAATCCTCTTACCCTGGTCCCTTCAGCCCCATGCTGTGCCCACTGGTTCCTTCTCACCTGGACAGTGAACTCTGCTGGGCAGGGCAGGTCACCCTACGTGAAGTGTTTCCTGCCCAAGATGCAGAGAGAACAATGGCCCGACCTGCCAGCCCCGGAGGACGGGCCGTGAGCAGAGGGTGCACTCACCGAGGCCTCGCAGAGCCGATGGAAGTCCACGCTCAGGTATGCTCTGATGCCATCCATGGCCCCCGGGAGAGTGATGCCTCGCAGGAGCAGCGCAGAGAGGACCACGTACGGCATGGTAGCCGTGATCCACACGACCTGGGGAGAGCACGAGTCCCTCGACTGCACCGGCCACTGTGGGCAGGGCTGGGCTCAGGGCCACCTGGATGGCTTGTGCTCAGACAGAAGGCCTTGGGTTGGTGAGCCCAGTGTCCCAAGCAGTCCCAGGGTGTCAGCTCGGCAGACGCCCCCGGAGCGGGCCCGCCCAGTACCCTCTTTCCTGTCTCTCCCAGGGATTGAAACAAGACAGTCTGCCAGGGAGGGGCCTTCTGTCTGTACCTGCGCCACGGCTGTAGGCACCAGTGGCAGGATTTCCGATGCATGAGATTCAAGTGTTTGCATCTCACTGACTGTGCAAATGTGTACCTGGGTCATGTGTGAAAGGTGGACCCTGGGTCATGGGCGAGGTGGAGGGGAGCGCCACTGGCAGGCTTCTGGGGGCTGGGACGTGGCTGTGAGTGCTGGCCCCGGTGATGGCTGCGTTTGGGCACCCAGACAGTGACCGAAATATCTTCATCGGCACAAGTATTTTGTTGTGATTCCCCTTGTGCTGAAACCATTCCTCAACCACAGCCCCCTGCCCACTCCCCAGCTGGCGAGCCCTGCCCCTCACCTTCCCAGAAGTCTTCACCCCCTTCCACAGGCTGAAGTAGAGCAGGACGATGACCAGCACCAGGCAGGAGGTGAGCTGCCAGCGGGGAGGGCCCAGGTCGTCAATGCCCTGGCTCTCGTGGAGGTGCAGCACGCCGCGCCTGCAGGGGAAGGGCCGGGGTCCCGGGCGCTGCCTCTCCACCCAGGAGCTGGCCGGCCCTGAGAACTGCCCGCCCCTGCTGGGCACGGCAGCAAGGACCCGGCCTCATGGCCTGGGGACCCCCTGTCCCCCGCTCCAGAAAGGCCAGGCCCCCAGCCCTAGTGGAGACACAGGCCTACCCTCTCTGTGGAGAGAAACAGGGAAATCCACAGCTACAGTTTAGAGTTCAACAAGCCTTTCACAGCGGCGGAGAGAACAAGGCGAGGGTAAGGATGTAGGGGCAGACAGGACTTAGCTGACACGCCCGCCCGTCAACGGCACGCATGCATGCTAAGTCGCTTCAGTCGTGTCCGACTGGGTGACCCCATGGACAGCAGCCCACTAGGCTCCTCTGTCCGTGGGATCCTCTAGGCAAGAGTACTGGAGTGGGTTGCCATTTCCTTCTCCAACCCATCAACAGCAGGATACACATTCCTTTTAAGTGCACATGGCACACACAGGAATAAACCATATACTGGGCAATAAGACAAACCTCAGGATATTTAGAAATAATGAAGCTTTAAATATATTAGTTCAGCAAGGCAGAATTAAGTTAGATGTCAATAACAGAAATATATCTAGAAAATCTCCCAATATTTCAAAATCAAAGAACAAACTCCCAAGCATCTCTTGTGAGTCAAAGAAGAGATCACAAGGCAGACAAGGGATGCTTTAAACTAGTGAAAAGGAAAACATGATGTGCCAAACACGAGGGAGGCAGTAAAGTGGTCTCTTAGAGGCTAGTTTGTAGCTTTAAATATATAGCTTTCTAACCAGTCAACCCTAAAGGAAATCAGTCCTGAATATTCATGGGAAGGATCAATGCTGAAGCTGAAGCTCCAATAATTTGGCCACCTGAAGTGAAGAGCTGACTCGCCAGAAAAGACCTTGATGCTGGGAAAGATTGAGGGCAGAAGGAGAAGGGGATGACAGAGGATGAGATGGTGGGACGGCATCACCGACTCAGCTGACGTGAGTTTGAGCAAGCTCTGGGAGTTCGTGATGGACTGGAAGCCTGGTGTGCTGCAGTCCAGGGGGCTGCAAAGAGTCGGACACGACTGAGTGGCTGAACAGCAACAAATGTGTATTAGAAAGCAGGTGAAGGTGGTTTTACATTTAAGTGCTTATGGAGCTGGAGTTACATGTGGTCACCTTGGGGTTTCTGAAGTCAACTTGCACTTTGTAGGACTTACAGCTTTACAACTTTATGGTTGTATCAATAGCGACTTTGGCCTCTGTGGTAGCCCACCAGGCTTTATACAGTGAGTTTAAACTCCAGAAAACCTTTTCAGACCTGACAGTCACTGGAGCTTGTTTCAGGGAAACTCAGTCTTCACTGCTAGTGGAATCACCTGGGGGTGTTCTTGGCGTAGTTTAATAACTGATTATGTCCTTAACGATCTTTTACTGCGTTGTAAACCTTCAAAGGCCGCACCTTTGTCAGCCACACCTGCACCTTTGTCCCAGGGTCACCTCCAGCTACGATTGGACATCTGCTCCTGCTGACAGCCCTTCCGAGGAAGGGGCGGGCAGCTTTCCATCACAACCCTTCTCTTGCAGACGGGAGTTCCAAGCAGAATGCTCTAGTCAGCTCTCTTTCTTTTTTTTAAATCCATTTATCACATATCTTCTTTCCTTTCAGCATTCTTAATAATAAATCACTGACTAGTCGGTTTTCCTCCCTCTATTTTTCTTATCTGAAAATCACTTACATAAATCAACTTTTTCCAGACCTCCCAAACAAAATGTGAAAGTAAAGAAAGTGTTAGTCACTCAGTCGTGTCCGACTCTTTGCAACACCACGGACTATAGCCCGCTGGGCTCCTCAGTCCATGGAGTTCTCCAGCAAGAATACTAGAGTGGGTAGCCATGCCCTTCTCCTAAGTGTGCCCAGATGGCTTCACCTGGCACATTCCACACCTCTGACAGCCCTCTGAATGTTCTGAACGGCACCAAAATCCATCTTAGAACTGTAGAAAACCACCCAGCTTAGAAGCTTTGCTGCGGTTTTGTTGGTGAAATGACAAACCCAGCTCTAGTGAGAGCTGCCTCTAGACATCTGTGAGTGGTGGGAGGGGGTGGAGGGTGGGGGCGCATCCCCAGGCACTTGCCCGTAGCTACGTCTGCTCTCCCCCTTCTGGTGCAGGGGCCCCTCCCTCTCTCCTTCTGGTCCCTTCTCTCCCATCACAGGCTAACACTGAGGTCAAGGCTGGACCAGGTCCCGGCTCAGCGGGACGGCGGGGGAACACACGTGGAGCCCAGGCCTTGTCCTGTGGATGAGAAGCTCCTAAGTTTGGGACCCGCGGCAATGAGCCGGCGGCGGGGGGAGGGCCAAGCTCCTCAGAGGGCAGAGCGACTGATGGAAGCTCTGCGTCCTTTCCTGGATGAATCTATGGCCTCCTGCTTGCTTGTCGCTCTGAGTCCTGAGCACACTCAGGTGACAGGGTACTGGGTCTGCGCTTCCCACGGGGATGCCTGCCCCGGCGTCTCTCAGGCGGATCTGATGCGGCCGACCCCAAGTAGACCCCCATTTCCAGCCCTGCTCTGAAACTCCCTGGCCGCTGCTGAGAGCTCCCGAGGCCAGGTCCTCACCTCCTTGCTTTGGAGCCCCCTCCTCCAAGCAGGCGGGCGTTCAGTGGCCCTTTGGCCTCCCCATCACGGACACCCCTCCCCTCCTTCCAGACGCCTTCACCTGCTAATCCCAAACCACCAAAAGAAGTCTGTTTCGAAAAACTAAACAGGTCCCACCACACACCACCTGCACGCTAGCCAGGCTGTTCCTGGAAACTCCTGAGGAAGGCCCTGGTCCCCTCTGGGAGCCCCCCAGTGCCCCTCGCCCAAACCCTTGGCACTGTGTCCCTGCCCGTCGTGGTGGCCTTCTGCAGCAGCTGGTCCTAGAGACACCTTCCCTGCGTGGGGCCCCCAGAGCTGAGGATGAGACTCGACTATCTGGACACACAACCTCGGACCCTAGATGTCCGCAGGTTCTGTGGACTTGCTTGTCCCCTGGGCGGGGTCGTTCCGACACCCACACGACAGATACTCCCAGGAGGGCTTGGTCCCGCCCTGCACGCATGGGGTCTCACCCAGCTCCGCTTGCCCTGTGGGACAGGGCCCGCCCCTCAGAGACCACCTCGGGCCGCCAGCTGTTGATTAAAGGGGTCCTCTGGAAGCCCCTCTGCCAGCCGGGGCCAGGCAGCAGCTCTGCTCACACCCTCAGGCATATGATCACCTCCTCCAGGACGGAGTTTATAACTTTCACAGTGAGATGGCCCTCGTGTTTACGCTCATGGTTTCCTACCTCAAAGAAAGTTTTGAAATTGTGCCCACCTGCGATTAAGACCAGAATTATATTTTGGGCTGAGGTTCATTGTTCTGAATTGTCGGGGGACTCATTTCCACCTAGAAACATGGGCAGACTGTGCCCAACCGGGATTTCAGTCCCCAAGGAAGGCCACAGTCACCAGGAACGTCAGGAGTCCGCGGCAGGCCCTGCGAACGTGCGTCTCAGGTGAAGTGGCCTCTGTCAGGACGTGGGGAAGGGCAGCTGGCCCGGGTGTAGGGGGGTGCCTGCCCTGTTCCCCTTCCTGCAAGGTCTCCCCCAGGAGCGGAGCTGAGCTGCTAGAGGTGGGGTCAGAAAGAAGCCCCTCGAGAGCCCCGGGAGTGGGACGAGACACAGGCCGGGGACAGCACGAGCCGGCGGGTGACCCCGGGCTGGCGCCCTCCCCTCCCAGGGACGTTGGCCCCGAGGAGACCCCACTCACTCGAAGTACTCGGCGGCGGGCGTGGTCCTCAGGGTGCCGTTGGCGCCCGAGCTGGCGTTGGGGGCGCGGGCGTCCGAGCAGCGGGCGCTGTTCCAGGTGTGGTTGCAGTGCGTCCAGGGCAGCTCGGTGGTGAAGGAGGACAGCAGGTAGTGCAGCGCCCAGGCAATGATGACGTTGTAGAAGAAGCCGATGTACAGCGAGATGAGGATGACCGCGTAGCCCACGCCTGGGGGAGGGCGGCCCGTCAGCCTCGCCCTGCATCCCCCGGGATGCGGCCGCCCGCGGCTTCCTGAAACCAGGCAGCGCCTCTCAGCACGCCGGGAGACGAGGGAGAGGGTGGGTCCTGCCGTCGTCGCGGAGGAGGCGCCACCCCCTCCCAGCACCATCCGAGGCCCACCAGACCTGCATGGCCAGAAGAGGACACCCCGTACAACCACGTCGCCTGCAGACATATGGAGGAGCCAAGGGCCACCACCCACCACCACTCACAGCCAGTCAGGGTCGCCCAGGCTCACAAAAAGTCACCTAGGACCACCCTGGGTCACCAGGGCAATTTGACCCAGGGGTATCCGGGGCCACCAGCCAAACAAAGCCATCAGAAAAATTCACCACCACCCAGGGCCATCTAGGAAGACCCAAGGGAACCAAAGCGCCAAGTCAACGAAGGCCACCCAAGCCACTCAGGGACCCCAGCGACATCCCGAGCCACCCTGCCAACAGGGCCCTGAGGGCAGTCCAGGGTCGCCCAGGAACACCCCGTGTCTCCCAGAGCCAAACAAGACCACTTTCAGCCATGAAAGGATGGCCAGGGTCTCCACGGCGGCCCCCAGCCTCCCGGGCTCATCCAGGACCAGCCAGGCCTCCAAGACAAGCCCCACCCAGCTGGGTGCCTACAGCCACCTAAGGCCACTCGCGGCCACCTCACTAACCATCCCTCCCCCAGGCCAGTCAGGGCAGGCAGAGGCATCTGGGTCCACCCAACATCACCCAGGACCACGCATAACCACCCAGAATCTCCCGGGGTTGTGTTTGACCACACAGAGCCCCCTGGGCCTGTCAGAGTGCCCTGCACAGGGTCACAGGACCTGGGATTTGGGAGAGTCACTGAGGGGCTCCTGAGCACTGGAGCAGAACAGAGGGGCGGGCAGTCTTTGGAGCCGTGTCATCCTGACCCTGGTGGGCGGCTGCTCTGCGGTAAGACCCCTGTCCCGTCCCGTGCCGCACAAGCACTGCTGCGTCCCGCTTCTGTGGTTCAGTTTGCCCAGCTCCACACAGACTTCTCTCATTTCCACATTCTTCCCCGGCTTTGCTGCTGGGACTGGCTCGGGCATCAGTGCCCTGGAACCTCATGGGCACCGGCCCGGTCCTGCCTGCCCGTGGCCAGGAGGACCTTATCTTCACAGTGACTTTGGCAGGGAGAGCGTTGGCTTGTTCTTTGTGGGTCTAGCCCTCCTTGTTTGTTGTTCAGTTACTAAGTCATGTCTGACTCTCTGAGACCCCATGGCTGAGCATGCCAGGCTCTTCTGTCCTTCACCATGTCTGCTGAGTCGGTGATGCCATCCAACCATCTCTGCTGCACCCTTCTCCTCCTGCCTTCAATCTTTCCCAGCATCAGGGTCTTTTCCAATGAGTTGGCTCTTCACATCAGGTGGCCAAAGTACTGGAGCTTCAGCTTTAGCATCAGTCCTTTCAATGAATATTCAGGACAGATTTCCTTTGGGATGGACTGGTTTGATCTCCTTCCTCTCCAAGGGGCTCTCAAGCATCAATTCTTTGGCACTCAGTCTTCATTATGGTCCAGTTCTTACATCCGTACATGACTACTAGAAAAGCCATAGTTTTGACTATAGGGACTCTTTTGGCAGATGATGCCTTTGCTTTTCAGTACGCTGTCTTGGTTTGTCATAGGTTTCCTGACCCTTAGGAGAAGCTATTTTCCTGCTCAGGACACTTCATTAAAACTCTCTTCCTGCCCTGAAAGCAGAAAGAGAGTGACTCCAGTTTACTTATGTGCAGACATTAAACAGATCTAGTATCAGGAATGATTCCCCTGGTGGATCAGCAGTAAAGAGTCTGCCTGCAATGCAGGAGCCACAGGAGACTTGCGTTTGGTCCCTGGGTCAGGAAGATCTCCTGGAGAAGGAAATGGAAACCCACCCCAGTGTTCTTGACTGGAAAGTCCCACAGACAGGGGAGCCTGGTGGGCTATATGCAATCCAGGGGGTCACAAAGAGTCAGACATGACTGGAGTGCCTCAGCACCCAGCACAGACCGGGCCCGGCGCACGGCCCCTTCTGGGAGAGGCGCTCAGCAGCAGCGAAGACAGAGCCCGCGCTGTCCCTTCCGAAGGCCTCCCCTGGGGGCCGCCCTGGGGAGTAATCTCTCACCGCACTTCTCTCCCCTGCGCTCCCGGGAGAAGCTGGCTCACAGGGGACTCGCTGGCAGCCGCAGAGTCGGGGGAGCCACACGGCTTCCGAGCGCCTCTCAGAAGCTTCGTGGCCGTGAGCTGGCTGTGGGTGGCTGCTGGAAATCTCCAGAAGGTGACAACTCTGTTCACCAAATCCTCCGCTTGTGGCTTGGGGAACTCAGAGCCGCCTTTGACCAAACGCCAGAGCAGATCCAGCCCCGTGTCCCAGGGAGAGTGGCCTGAGCCTCTGGTCCTTCTGATCCCAGTGCTGCGTGCACAGCCAGCCCCCGGGACGGCCTGGTTGCTCATGGTCAGAGCACAGTGACGAGGGAACCTGGGGCTGACGCGGCTCCCAGGGGACATGGGCTTTGCCCCTCAGCAGCAGCACAGCTGCCCGGAGGCAGATACGGAAACAGGAGATAGATCGGTAGATGCGATAAGTCAGGTAGGCAGGCGGATGATAGGCGGCTGATACGTGATAGGCAGACGGGTGACCGACAGATGAGAGGCAGACCCGGGAGAGTGGCGGATGGGCACACAGGTGGGAGGCAGATAGCGCGACAGGCTGGGCTGTGGCCTCCAACCTGAAACAGTCTTAGTGACCCCCAGTACTTCAGAATGTGATCTCACTGAAGGCAGGGTCCTTACAGAGGAAAGTCAAGTTAGGGTGGACCCTAGTTCACTGTGACTGATGTCCCCATAAAAAGGGAAGCCTGGGTGAAGACGCAGGGAGAAGATGGCTCCCACGACCGCAGGAGCCAGGCTGGGAGCAGGCCCGGCCCCCTCCCCCAGCCTCAGAAGGAACCAGCCAGCACCCTGGAGTTCAGACCTTGGAACTTCGACACAACAGACGTCTGTCATTTAAGCCACTCGGTTTGTGGCGCTCTGCATGGAAGCCCCAGCAAACTAACACAGATGACAGACAGTAGATCACAGAACTACAGACAGGAGGCTGTGTTATCTTTTCCACCGTTAGCACTTTGGCAAAACACTACCACCGAGGGACTGCAGGCTGGCCTCGCCTGGGAGCAAGGCCAGGCACTCGCAAACCCCCGGTCATTGCAGACCTTTAGAGCACGGCCAACATTAAAAGGATGCGTCCCCGTGCCTAGACAGCCAGCAAAGCAGCACAGGATACACACAGCTGCGGCTGACCGGCTATGCGATCCCCCAAGCCGTGGCCCGCCCCGCCCTGGTCCGCCCGGTCCACGCCCCTACCCAAGTCCCGCCCCGCCCCGCCACGCCCCGGCCACGCCCCACCACGCCCCATGTCCCGCCCCTGGCCACGCCACGCCCCATGTCCCGCCCCGGACACGCCCCACCCCGGCCACGGCCCTACCCACGTCCCGCCCCGCCCTGGCCACGGCCCTGCCCACGTCCCGCCCCGCCCGCCCCACGCCCCACCCCTCCGCACGCCAGCCCACCCGGCAGCCTGGCCCACACTCTGCCAGGCACGAGGGGGCGTCCCCGCCCGTTACCTCTCAGGATGGGGCAGATCTTCCAGACGCCTGCCGCCCCCTCTCTGTTGAACTGCCCGAGGGCCAGCTCCATGTAGAACAGCGGCACGCCGGCGACGACCATGAAGAACAGGTAGGGGACCAGGAAGGCACCTGGGACGCGACAGCACCCTCAGCCTGGACCCGAGGGCGCGCCAGCCCGCTGTCACCCTAGCAAGCGCGCCGCCGTCCGCGCGTGCCCCGGGCACGACCGCTGTCACCCTTCTTCGAAGCTCCCGCAGGCTGGGGGGCTGGGCCGCCTGCGTCTGTGCCTGTTCCCGCTGTCACCGCACCCTGACACATCGCTCTGGGGACCGCGGTCACCTCCCCGCCCCCAGGTACGCGCAGCAACCGAGAGCAGAGTGGGCCAGCCCGGCCCGGGGCGGCTCTGCTCCTCACTGCTGTCTGCTCTCCACCCGCCCGGCCCTGGGTCCCCTCTCTCTCCTCCATGGGGATGTCTGTCCTCGTGAGTCGTGGATCCTTGGGGTCCGACGCAGCCTGGCCCCCAGGACGCCAGGCTGCCTCCGTCGGGGCTGCGGCAGAGCTCTCTGCTGGCAGGTGCCGCCTCTGCCTGGGGTTTCTCCGAGCGATGGCGCTCTGAGCACAGAGATTGGGGCCCGACTGGCTCAGCCGTCTTCAGCTGACTGCTCTGCCCACAGGAGAGTGGTTCTGCCATGGCCCTTCTGGGAGGGGCGGGGGAGGCAGGGAGACCCCACAGGGCTGCCTGTCTTGGGTTGACTTCTGTACCTGCTCAGAAATGCCCAGCTGCTCACGGGCGTCCTGGCAGACCCGCCCCAAGGAAGTTTCCTAAAGCCCCGAGTGCGAGGCGTGGAGTGACCCCGATGGGGTGGCAGCGTCTAGGAGGCTCATGGGAAACGAGCGCCTATCTAACTGGCTTCTCAGCTTGGACTCTGAGGGCGACCCGGGCCCATTTCTGTTTTCTGCCTTGAACGCAGATGGAGCAGTTCTAGTCTGGCTGTGCAGGGGAGGCGGGGGGCTGGGGAGGGGCGGAGACACATTCCGGGGCATCCTGGAGTCCAAGCACAAGGGCTGGCGCACCCTTTGTGAGCACTGGGCGGGTCGGCCAAAGAGCCCGTTCTCCAGGCCTTGGGGAACTTTCTTCTCCAAAGTGAAGGCCACTTTCGAGAACGGGAGGCAGAGTCACAGTGCCTCCAGCCACGCCCCTGCTTTCCTGGCCTCAGTGTCCTCGAACGGACAGAACTGGCAGGGGACGAGACCGTTCTGAGTGCTACCGTGCAAGGTCCATGTGCCCCGCTCCGCCGTGTCCCCCGAGCCCGGCCTCCAGCGCCCTCGGGGCCCGTGGCAGGAGGGCAGGAGGCAGGTGGACAGACTCACCCCCGCCCCGTTTTTGTAGCACAGGTATGGGAACCGCCAGACGTTGGCCAGGTCCACGGCAAAGCCGATCACTGAGAGGAGGAAGTCGGCCTTCTTGCTCCAGGTCTCCCGATCCTGGGCCTCCGTGGGGCTCTGCGGGGGGTTGAGGAGGGCGGAGCTCGTGAGCTGCACCCCGTTTTGCTCCTTGACCAGGACGAGTTCCACCGCCTTCGGGCCCGTGGCGTTGGCCTCCTTGGCCGGAGCCACCACGGACGACATCAGGGCCACAGAGCACCTGCCCTCACTCATGGCCTCCTGGGCTCGGGATCCCGTGCTTCTGCCCTCCCGGTCTTCAGCCAGCACGAGAGAGAAACACACACAGGGATGCACGAGTTTAGCAGCCAGGAGTGTGGCGCCAGGCGGCGTGAGCAGGGAGGGTGGCTTTGCAGACGCTTCTTTGGGGGCAGAACACAAGCTGTCCCAGGACCTAAGGAGACAGAGCTGGGATGAGCAGATGACCTCCACTCCACCTCAGACCCCTGCCCTGCTCCCCTCCCCCAGGTGACGGCACCTCTAATGTGGTTTCAGTAATAACGCGAGAGGCTACCTCCACGCTCCCCCACTGCCATCGTAATGTGATGATCTTCAAATGGTTTTCCATACACACTCATCACAACAGTGCACACGCATTCTTTACACTCAGCAACCAAAGTCAGAAGCAAAATTTTAAAACCAGGGTCACCCACAGGAATTCAAAGTTTCAAATTAGCGAATACAAAAGTCTGCTTCAAGGAACAGCTGCATGTCCACATCCACCACGGCCCCTGGACGGCCCAGGGATGGGAGCTCACAGGACTAGTTCCCGCATGGAGCAGCTGCATCTGGGAAATCGCCTCCTAGCCACCTTCACGACACTCCGGATAGTGCAATCAGGGAGGACGGAAGAAATCACACAGCCATGCCGGAGAGCGAGGAGGGCCCTCAAGGCCGTGGGCAGCTTCAAACATGACTTCTTCTGGCGTCTGGATGTTTCAACTGCACACGCTTGCAGGTGTGCCTGCGCGCGCGCGCAGGCGCGCGCACACACACACACACACACACACACACACACACTCTGAAGGAGAAGGCAGCAAGAGGCAGCGGAAATGGGGTGACTTTCCTCTGCATCCGAGTTTGAACAGAAACTCACAACACAGCTCATCACAGCACATTCCTGAGACGAATGAAAAGGCACAGAAGGGACTTGGCGGGAGGAGCAGAGGAACTGGCCTGCGGCAGGGTCCACGGGAGCAGGCCGGGCTCAAGCAGACCCCAGCGGGCTGCTCTGACAGCGGCCCTGGCAGTCGAGCCGGAGGCCACCTGCTGGGGACTCCCCGGCTCAGCATGTGGGGTGAGCCCACCTCACGCCTGAAGCCACGGCCTCACAGACCAGCTTTGGGTACAGAAAGCAAGACGTGCTGCTTGGCAGCGTGGCTCTGAGCCCAGGACAGAAGCAGAGCTGCAGTCTGCCCCTACAGCCAGCCTGGATGCCCAGAGTCGACACACACTCCCAGCTTCCGGCCATCCCTGCCCCATCTTAGCCACAATGAGAAAATCGCCCGGGTTGGATCTGGGGGCTGGATCTGGGGGGCCGCTTGCCCAGGTAGTCCCCGCCAGGCACAGGTCTAGTTCAACAGGGAGCAAGCAGCCCCCGGCCTCACAGGGCCAGCTGGGAAGGGAAGCCAGGGCCAGCCGCCCCCTGCCCAGCGCCCGCTCCTAGCCTGGGGCAGGGGCAGGGCCGGGGCCACGGGGGCGCACACAAGCCCCGCGCCCGTCTCGGGCTCACCTCTTGGCCGCCTCTCTTTCAGATGCCAGTTGCCCTGCTGCAGCGCGCTGTGCATCCGACTGTCGGCTGCGTTTACCTGTTGCGCCCCCCGCACCCCGCCCCGACGGTTCCCGCCCGGACCCCGCGCCCTCGGCCTCAGACTTCAGGGGACGCCGGCGCGCGGCGCGGCCCGCGGGGGCGGCCCGGACTCACCTGCGCGCCCGGCCTCTGCGCCGCTGGATACCCGCCAGCCGGCGTCCGCGAAAGCTCCAGCTCCGGGCCGCGGCGCTCCCGGCTCTTATCTTGTCGCCGGGACCCGCCCCGCCGGCCCGACGGGGGCGCCCACCCGCCCTGGCTCCGCCTCCGTGCCGCCCCGGGTGGGCGGAGGGTGAGCGTGGCCGCGCCCCGCGCCCCGGCACCCCGCCCCCGGGAACCCACCGCCGAGTCCGGACAGCGGCGCCGGTCCCCCGCCCGTAGCGCGTTGTGCCCGCGGCCTCGTGCGTCCTGGGGCCTGGGGCGCGTGGGACCCGGGACGCCTCTGGTCCCGGGCCTCGCATGACCAAGTGTGAAAGTCGCTCAGTATGTCCGACTCTTTGCGACCCCACGGACTATACAGTCCTTGGAATTCTCCAGGCCAGAATACTGAAGTGGGAGGGCATTTCCTTCTCCAGGAAGGGCTCTTTTCCGTGGCCTTCCCACCGCAGCTTGCACCTCAGAGCTGCCCCGCGCACCGGCATCTGCTTGGAGCTCGGGGCTCCCTCGGCCCACCCACTGCTCCGCCCCAGTGAAGCCCGGGGAGGGCAGTCGCGACGGGGAAGGAGGTGGGCGGCGGGCGGGGATCGAGGCGGGTCTTGCCTCCCTCCGCTTCCTCTCCTCCACGCCCGCCGCTGCACCGACCTCCCCCCTGACGCTGTACCCACCCGGCTCCCCAGACCAGTAGTCTGGAACTCTCTCGTCGGTTCCGTCGCCTCCTCCCCCCGCAGCCGACCCTCCCGAGGTCTGTCTGGCGCGCTGGGGACATCTCCCTGACCAGTCGTCCCTGGCTTGGGAGCGGGGGTCCTGCTGCGACCCCGGCTTCGCTCTGGTGGGCAGTCTCAGACCCCGCCCGGCCTCCGCCCTCTCTCCTCCGGCTGTGCGCCCGCCCGGACAGCGAGGGACCCGATCCTCGTCGGCCCGGACTGCAGAGACACGCGTCCTTCTGTGTCCCGAGAGACGCCTGCGCAGGACCCAGGGTCCGCGCGTCGGGCAAGGAGCGAAGCGTCCCGGCGCTTTGCCGACCTGGAGCGCGAATCGATTGGAACCAAAGGGCTTGAATCACACTCGCATTGGAAAACGATTTCCCCGGATGGCCGGAAACCTCAGCGGTCAATACCCACTCCCTGACCAGGCGGACTGGGATCTTTGCAGAGATGACCCGCCGCAAGACTGTACATTCGGAACGCGGAGGGATGCAGTTCCCAAGCCACCAAGCAGGCCCAGGACCCTCAGGTGCAGGAAGGCGTGCAGGTAGGTGACACCCTGGCTCCGCACAAGGAGGAGCCCGCGGAACCCGAGTCCAGGACGGCAACCCTCCCCTCCCCCCTCCGTGTAAGCTTCGATTTTCCCACCTAGCGTCCCCTGCAGGGGAGCGTCCACACTGCGCTCTCTGCTGTGAGCAACATGCTCGGCAGTGTCCCTCTGCCAGGGTCTGCAGGCTACCCTGGCTCCTCAATACCACCGTGCCCAGGGCTCCAGCTTCATTCCGGAGACCACACCTCCCTGCCTCTCTCGCAGTCTCCCCACCAGGGGCTGGTACCTGGTGTCCCGCAGGAACCACCCTCCCAGGCAGGACTGGGGTCCGGGGAAGAAAGAGCCCAGCACTTAATGGCCCAGCCTCTCTGCTGCTGTAACAAAGATGTCTCAGGCTGGGTGGCTTACGAAGTCCAGTGCCCACAGGACAGAAGGGCCTAGAAGCGCTCTGGAGCTGCCTTTAAAAAGCACCGGCCCCATTCCTGAGGGCTCAGCCCCCCGTCGGGGCCTCATCACCTGCCAGACCCACCCTTCAGGACCATCCCGGGGCGGGAGGGGTGAGGGCGTCAGCATGGATTTGGGGACATGCACGCAGGGAGGCGACAGGGATTTCACGAAATGGTGACGCGCCACCTCAAACCCGTGAAGACCAACGGCCATCCCAGCAGGCTGTCTGCCCACAGACGCTCCACGTCGTGAGTTTCGAGAAAGAAGCATCCTAGGTTGGGGCTTGACGGACAGGGTCATAGGAACACAGGGTGGAACTAGCCAGCTCAGACGTGTGTGTCTGCAAGCACACACACTAGGCCTGGGAAGGCGGGCGGTCCCCGTGGGGGCCAGTGTGGCCCGAGCCCAGCCGACAGGGCTGCCACCTCCGTGCCAGACAGACCCAGACAGGAGTGGCTTGCCACGGCGTCGCTAACCTGTGTGAGGAGAAGGGTGCTGTGGGCGTGCAGGGGTACTGCTGCCTGCCTGGCCTCAAGATGAGGGGCCCAGGGCTGCTGGAGAGCAGCGACCGAGGGAGCTGGGCCCGCAGCCTGGCCGCAGAGGACCGAGAAGGCCCGCTGCCTGATGCTGCGACTGCATCATCCTGGGCAGGTTCCCCTCGCCCCCAGCCCGCACCTGTGCACGTAGGACCTGTGGGGTTCAGAGCTGATTAAACAGCCAGGCTTCACGGGCTTGGAACTCGGTCCAGGGTTTATCTTCAGAGTGGCTGCCGCTGGCTTGGAGGCCTCCACGAGTGACGGTGACTGAATCCCGTCCTGCTGACCTCGAGTAGCCGCAGGGCCCGGGGCAGGGCCGGGGAGCCTGCGGCTGGGCTGCTGTCCCCACTGCGGCTTTGCCCCACTGGAGGTTGCCGCCGGGTGTGGCCCTGTCTCAGCACTCCCACCTCAGGGGGCCGTGTAGGTGCCCCCAACAGCTGCCCCACCCACAAGAGGATGAAGGCCACGCACTGACATCAGGGTCGTGCCTTTGAGGTTCCCGAGAGGCTGGAGCGCTGGTGAGTGAATGCAGGATTCTATCTGAGCATCAGAAGGCCACCTGGAGGGGAGGGTGGTGGAGTGGGTGGGATGGAGCAGAGCAGGTCAGCAGCGCGGGACATGCTGGCCCGTCCCCAACGCACGCAGGCCAGCAGGTGCCTGGCTGGAGGGATGCGTGCATCCTCAAGCTCAGTAGAAGAGCTGGAATGCTCAGGAGTCACCACGTAGGTGACGGGGTTGTTCCGGCCGCCAGGGCTGACTCTGGAGCCAGAAGTCTGAGATCAAGGTCCCGGAGGGGCCACGTCCTTCCGAGAGTTGAGGGGGAGTCTGGTCCAGACCCCTGCAGCTTCTGAGGGTTTGCTGGTATCCCAGGCTTGTAGAAAGCATCACCCCATCTCCGCTTGTATGCTCAGAGGTATAATGTGTGCGTGTCTGTGTGGGTGTCCATATGTCTGTGTGTTTGTGTGTGTGTGTGTGATGTTGGATCAGGGCTGCACCAATGCCTCCTTTAACCTTGACAACCCCTGTAAAGAACTCATCTCCAATTAAGGCCACATTCTGAAGTCTTGGGGCTTAGAATTTTGACATCTGAATTTGGGGACACAGTTCAACCCACGACAAATAGGAGCCTTAACAAGCCCTGGCGTGCTGCAGCCCCTGAGGGGGCAAAGAGACAGGGCTTAGCGCTGAACAGCAACAAGAAGCCCATTCTCCGGAGGGCAGCGCAGAGCTTGTCAGAGCCTCCTCCATCCCGTGGGGCTGCAAAGATTGGACTTGACTGAGCGACTAAGCATGCGCGCACGCGTGCACACAGATACACACACGTGCACGCACACACGTGCGTGCACACACGCGCATACATGCGCATGCACACACACGTGCGCGCGCACACACACTCACACACACACACACACACACACACACACACACACACACACACACACACACGTGGTCCCACAGCTCAGGCCAGGGCGTGCAGACTTGGAGGCAGCCAGAGCCGGTGCAGGAGGGCCAGCCTCCGGTGAGCCGATGTTCTCAGGGAAGAAGGGACTCCTGGGGGCGCTGCCGGCCGAGGGCAGAAGAGGATGCCCCTCCCAAGGCGCTGGCAGGACCCCAGGGCCCTAGCGCAGGCCTCCTTCCCGCCCATCCCACCCACTCCGCCACCCTCCCTCCAGCCGTGCTCTGGATGCGAGGGGCCCCCAGCCCTTGGGTCGTCTGTGTGCGGCTCCCCCGCCCCTCCTGACCCTTTGCCCTGAGAGTCGGTGCCCATGGGGCTGGCAGGACTCTGGGTGCCCGCCTGAGGCCCGACCCCAGTTTCACGGGGTTGTACGGCCTTCATGAAGTGTCCTGGCCTCTGTCCACCCCCCTCCTCACCGACCACCCTCACACGGTGCAAAGAGGAACCAAAGAGCCACAGCTTCAGGCGCCGACCCTCAGGGCGCCACGGGGTTCTCTGCTTGGCAGCCTTCTGCCCTCGGAGGCTCCCGAACGCCCCAGCCTGCCTGCCCCTCATGTGGGGACGGAGGGCTGTGAGCAAGAAGGAAGAGTCACACCACAGCCCGGGGGGCTCCGCGTGGGGCTGCCGGAGTGAGAAGTCGCTGCCGGGTTCCCGCCCACCCCCCGCCAGGTTTATCGGGACCGGCGCTCCGCCCACACCCCTGGATGCCCCTGCCCCGCCCCAGGCACCCCCCCTGCCGGGAGCCCCCCTCTGGCCACATGGCCGGGTGCCTGTCTCCATCCCCCCCACATCCCCGGGCGCCCCCCGCCCCGCCCACACCCCCCGGGCGCCCCGTCCCTGCCGGGAGTCCCCTCCGGCCACACAGCCGGGTGCCTGTCTCTGTCCCCCGCTCACATCTGTGGGTGCCCCCCACCCCACACATACCCCTGGGAGCCCCCTCCCCAGCCACACCTGGGGCGCCCCCGGCAGGAGGCTGGAAGCTCAGGACCACGCTTCCCGGGGTCTTGAGGAAGGCCCGGCTCGGAGTCTGCGGTGGAGAGCTGGCCGAGTGCATGCAGGCAGCTGCGGAAACCACGCAGGAGGCGAGTGGGAGGGTGCATGCCCGAGTTTTTCCCAGGGTTGAATGTTGAGGGGAGCCCAGAGCCAGCGGCTCTCCCAGAGGGCACCATGGCCTGGAGCAGCAACCCCCCGCCCCGAGGGGCCTGCGTGAACCCCAGCCGCACCTAAAGCGCAGAGCCGGGCCTCACTCTGAGAACCCGTCAGCCCCGTCAGCTGGGCTGGGGAGGCCTGGGGGGCGGCCTGCCTTCCTAACAACTTCCCAGGGGATGAGCTGCGGCTGGTCCCTGGACCACACTCCGAGAAGCAGGGACCTGGCTGGGCCCATGGGGTGTGGAAGGTTCTGGAAGACAGAGGTGCCGCGTGGACCCTCTGGCAGCCCTGCAAGGACTCAGTGCAGACCTTGGGGGGTTTTGGAGAATAACCGAACATTCTTCAGAAAACCCTTGTTCTCATTTGGGGCGAGTATGCTCTGAGCCACAGTCCGGTCCCGCAGTGAGCCGAGCCCCGTCAGTTACAACGCGTGCCCACCTGTCCAGCTCCTACAGAGACTCTCTGTGGGCTGAGGAGCACGTGCCCCCGCCCCCAACTGTGGCACTCCCTTAGCCCACTCCTGGGCATCACGGGCGCGTCCCGCGGCCTGAGGCACACGGGTCCGGCAGTGCGCCGACCCTGCCACCGAGGCAGCTGCACTCGGAGGGGGGAATCTTCTTAGGGGGCAGGCGCCCCAGCGGGCACCCTGAGCTGGGAAGCGGGGAGAGGCAGCACTGCGGGCCTCGGGGGTTCTCGCCCGTTGCTGGTGTATCGTGGAGAGGCCCCAGAAACTTGAGAAACAATGACACGAGCTTTATCTGCAGATGACAGTCACCCGTGCAGACGGTCTGAGTGGATCTGCAAGGCAGACGCTGGAATGAACAGGGGAGTCAGGAGGCCACTGGGCACGCACACGCCAGCGGTGCTTCTGGTGCCAGCAGCAAGCTACCGTGAAATAAACGCACGGTGATTCCATGTAGAACAGGACCCAAACAAACTGCCGTGTGTGCAAGACACAGACGTTAAACACTGCTGAAGAGCTGAAAGGCTGAAGAAGTGGAGAGAGCACACTGTGATCCTAAGGCTTAGTGTCATGCAGATGCCGATTCTTCTCAAACTGCAGTTCTAACTGGCTTCTTTGAGGACCTCAAGCAGTTGGTTCCTAATGTACAGGGACCCAGGAGAGCCAAAACACTGCTGAAAAAACCAAGACTGCAGGACACTTCGTAACCCCACCGCCCACGTCAAGCTGGTCCGATTTTCTGTCATTGTCTTGCCATCTGTGTCCTTGCTGAATGAACAGCTTTTCTGGTGCTTAATCAAAGAACCATAAACTGCACGGATGTGAAGAGCACAATGTAGGCAGCCTCTGTGGTCACAGAGCGCGCGCACCGCGAGGATAACTTTCCTTGTGTTTGGGCCTCCTCGTGCCCTGTGGGTCTTCCTCTATCCCGCCCCTCAGGCAGCCACTGTCTGCCAGCTATAGGCCCTTCTTCTTCCTGGAATGTCCCATCAGTGGCACCACACCATAAGGACTGTGCTTAGGGTCCCTTCCTTCCACCGGCATATTTGAGCTGAATCTGTGCTGTTGCGTGGGTCAGTGATTTCCTTTTCATTGCTGACTAGTGTTCCCATCACTATAGACAGAGCATCATCTGTTCACCCCTTCACCGGTTGATGGGTGTCTGGATCTTACAAATAAAACCCCTGTGAACACTTGCACACAAGTCTCTGTGCAGACATGCGCTCCCATCTCTCTTGAGTAAGAGCTTAGCTGTGGGATGGCTGGGCCATCTGTGTTGATATGTGTTTAACTGTTTTTTAAACTGATTGTTTTGCAGAGTGGTGGTGCCATTTGCCATTTCCACGGGCACTGTGTGCGCGCGTTTCTCTCACTCTGGGTCCTTGTCAGCACTCCGAATGGCCACTTGATTTAAATGTTTGTGTTTTAGCCATTGCAGTAAGTGTGCAGGAGACTCTTGTGACAGATTAAATTGGCATTTCTCTAGGGACCGAACTGTCTGCAGTCCTGTCTGGTTGCCATCCTCATCACTTCTTGTCAAGTGGCGGTTTAAATCTTCCGCACATTCGGGTTGTTTGTTGCGTCATGTGGAAGTGTTAGTCGCATGCACTCTACCCCACCAGGCTCCTCCTGTGTCCGTGGGATTCTCCAGACAGGAATACTGGAATGGACAGCCATCCCTTTCTCCAGAGGAATCTTCCCTACTCGAGGATTGATCCTAGGTCTCCTGCATTGCAGACAGATTCTTTACCATCTGAGCCACCAGGGAAGCCCACTGACTATGTTAGATTCTTACACAAAACAATTGTTGAGTTTTGAGAGTTCTTTATATATTCTGGATACAAGTCCTTCATCACATAGACGACTTGCAAATGTCTTTTGCAGTCTAGCCTTGTGTCTTCACTCTCTTAACTGAGTCTTCAGAAAAACAGAAGTTGTCACTTTTGATGAAGCCCAGCTCACCAGCTTTTTAAATGAATCCTGCTTTTGGTGCTGTATCTGAGAAGTTTTTACTTCACGCAAGATCGCAAAAATTTTTCTCCGAAGTTTTTCTCTAAGAGTTTTAAGTTTTAGGCGGCACCCTTGTTTGTAGGGCCCATTTTACACTCCCGTGGTGTAAGGTGTAGGTCGGTTTCGTTCCCTTGTCCGGTGGGTCCTGCAGAGACGTGCTGAGAACCTGGGGCACAGCCATGTGGGCTGGCCCCTGCGTCCCTGTCCTGCCGACGTGTGCCGTTCACGGGGAAGCCCTCAGTCAGCCGCACACCTTAGGGTCACCACGTCCTCCTGGGAGCGACAGCCTCATCGTGCGTGACCTCACTTAGGCCCGCTGACCAGCGACCAGCTGGGCTCTGAGACTGGCATCCACCCCACCTTCTCTTGACGGAGCTGGCAGCGCCTTTCCCTCTGGCCCACTGGCATCCGTGTTTGGTGTGCTTGCTGGCATCGCGTGGTCCGGTCTCACTTTTACATCCTGTCTGATGGTTTCAGCTGGCCGTTTAGTGTGGTGCTGAAGTGCCTGGGTTCAGTCCCCCACGCACCGTGCCCTCCACCCCGTTGGCGACGTTTCTGCTGACCTGCAGGCTGGGGGCTTTGTTTCCGAGTCCGCGTCCGCCTCTGCTGGACGCTGAGCTGTGTCTCTTTGCTGTGCTGTTCTGGCGTCTCCTTTGCATGGTGCACCGACCCGGGGCCACTGCTCGTCGCCCCTCCCAGCCACCGTCGTCACCCATGTGTCATGACTCCCAGGAGGCCTCGTCGCTTTTGCTTCAGATGATCGTCCTCGACAGAGATCTAAGTAACGAGGAGCAGTGTTTCTGTCCCCCACGTGGTTCCGGCTGAGCCCCTGCAGGCCCGAGTCCAGAGCAGAGTCCCTTTCAGCTTAAGGACCTGCGTTCTCTCTGTTCCGTGAGGTGTGCCGGCCGGCTGGCAATGAATTCTTTCAGCTTCTGAGTTTAGAAACACTTTTGCTTCTCTCTCTCTTTTTTTTTTTTGGCATTAAAAAAATTAAAGTTAAAGAAAATACACACTGCAAAAGAGGTGTTTTTGCTGTGTGAAGCGTCCTCTGTTCTGTGGACCCTGCAGGGTGCAGCCCTGCCGTCTGCTCTCCCCTGCTGCCCTGAGCCCCTTGCTCTGCTGACTCTGTTCCTCGTCTGGTCTAAGCATCTGATTACGATGCTCCTGGTGTGTCTCTTCCATGGCGCTCCTGCTTGGAATCCTTACGCTTCTTGGACCCAGGGGTTTATAGTTTGTATCCAGCTTGGGAAAGTATTTCTTCAAATATTTTTCAGTGCGCCCTTCTCCGGTGGGGACTCCAGCGGCAGGTCTGTCGGCGACTTGAAGTCCCACCGTCAGCTGTTTGCCTCTTGTCTCTGTTTTGTTTCGGGTAGTTCCTGCTGCTGCGCTTTGAGCTCACGTGCCGTCTCTTCTGTGATGTCAGTCTCCCTGCATCCCAGCCGGGGCGTCTTGCACCGCAGATGCTGTGGCTCACGTCCGCAGCATTCAGACGAGCGTCTTTTCAGGTCTTGTTTCTGTGCTCACGCTGGGCTGTGCCGGCTCTCTTGCTGTGCGGGTTTGCCCTTCGCGGTGCTCAGGCTTCTCTTGTGGAGCGTCTGTTGCTCTGGGGCGTGGGCTCCGAGCCTCAGTGCTCGCAGGTCCTCTACAACACTGGCTCAGTAGCTGTGCCAACGCTCAGCTGCTCCGTGGCCACTGGGATCTTCCCGGACCAGGGACAGAACCCATATCCTCCACACTGGCAGGCAGAGTCTTTACCACTGAGCTGCCAGGGAAGTCCAGGTTTGTGGCTTTTAACAGACACCTTTTGCATCTCCCCATTCATGGCCAGCCTTGCTTCCAGCCGGCGTTCGAACACGGCATCCAGTGATTTTACACCGGATTGGTTCGGTTCAGTCGCTCAGTCGTGTCCAAGTCTTTGCGACCCCATGAATCGCAGCACGCCAGGCCTCCCTGTTCATCACCATCTCTTGGAGTTCACTCAGACTCACGTTCATCGAGTCCGTGATGCCATCCAGCCATCTCATCCTCTGTCGTCCCCTTCTCCTCCTGCCCCCAATCCCTCCCAGCATCAGAGTCTTTTCCAATGAGTCAACTCTTCGCATGAGATGGCCAAAGTACTGGAGTTTCAGCTTTAGCATCATTCCTTCCAAAGAAATCCCAGGGCTGATCTCCTTCAGAATGGACTGGTTGGATCTCCTTGCAGTCCAAGGGACTCTCAAGAGTCTTCTCCAACACCACAGTTCAAAAGCATCAATTCTTCGGCGCTCAGCCTTCTTCACAGTCCAACTCTCACATCCATACATGACCACTGGAAAAACCATAGCCTTGACTAGACAGACCTTAGTCGGCAAAGTAATGTCTCTGCTTTTGAATATACTATCTAGGTTGGTCATAACTTTTCTTCCAAGGAGTAAGCGTCTTCTAATTTCATGGCTGCACTCAACATATGCAGTGATTTTGGAGCCCCCAAAAATAAAGTCTGAAACTGTTTCCACTGTTTCCCCATCTATTTCCCATGAAGTGATGGGACCAGATGCCATGATCTTAGTTTTCTGAATGTTGAGCTTTAAGCCAACTTTTTCACTCTCCTCTTTCACTTTCATCAAGAGGCTCTTTAGTTCCCCTTCACTTTCTGCCATAAGAGTGGTGTCATCTGCATATCTGCGGTTACTGATATTTCTCCCGGCAATCTTGATTCCAGCTTGTGCTTCTTCCAGCCCAGAATTTCTCATGATGTACTCTGCATAGAAGTTAAATAAGCAGGGTGACAATATACAGCCTTGACATACTCCTTTTCCTATTGGGAACCAGTCTGTTGTTCCATGTCCAGTTCTAACTGCTGCTTCCTGACCTGCATACAGATTTCTCAAGAGGCAGGTCAGGTGGTCTGGTATTCCCATCTCTTTCAGAATTTTCCACAGTTTATTGTGATCCACACAGTCAAAGGCTTTGGCAGAGTCAATAAAGCAGAAATAGATGTTTTTCTGGAACTCTCTTGCTTTTTCCATGATCCAGCGGATGTTGGCAATTTGATATCTGGTTCCTCTGCCTTTTCTAAAACCAGCTTGAACAGCAGGAAGTTCATGGTTCACGTATTGTTGAAGCCTGGCTTGGAGAATTTTGAGCATTACTTTACTAGCATGTGAGATGAGTGCAATTGTGCGGTAGTTTGAGCATTCTTTGGCATTGCCTTTCTTTGGGATTGGAACGAAAACTGACTCTTTCCAGTCCTGTGGCCACTGCTGAGTTTTCCAAATTTGCTGGCATACTGAGTGCAGCACTTTCACAGCATCATCCTTCAGGATTTGAAACAGTTCCACTGGAATTCCATCATCTCCACTAGCTTTGTTCGTAGTGATGCTTTCTAAGACCCACTTGACTTCACATTCCAGGATGTCTGGCTCTAGATGAGTGATCACATCATCATGATTATCTGGGTTGTGAAGATCTTTTTGTACAGTTCTTCCGTGTATTCTTGCCACCTCTTCTTAATATCTTCTGCTTCTGATAGGTCCAGACCATTTCTGTCCTTTATCGAGCCCATCTTTGCATGAAATGTTCCCTTGGTATCTCTAGTTTTCTTGAAGAGATCTCTAGTCTTTCCCATTCTGTTGTTTTCCTCTATTTCTTTGCATTGATCGCTGAAGAAGGCTCTCTTATCTCTTCTTGCTATTCTCTGGAGCTCTATATTCAGATGCCTATATCTTTCCTTTTCTCCTTGGCTTTTCACCTCTCTTCTTTTCACAGCTATTTGTAAGGCCTCCCCAGACAGCCATTTTGCTTTTTGCATTTCTTTTCCATGGGGATGGTCTTGATCCCTGTCTCCCGTACAATGTCACGAACCTCATTCCATAGTTCATCAGGCACACGGACCTCATTCCGTAGTTCATCAGGCCCTCTGTCTGTCAGATCTGGGCAATTTTTCATAGTGATTGTCAATGCTCTCATCTGCTAATTCCATCACCCGAGTCACTTCTGGGTCTATTTCTGTTGATGACTGGTGACGTTTCCTGGAGTTTTGCACCTACATGACCTCTGATGGGAGGCAGAACATTGTGAATTTGACCTTTTGGGTGCTGGGTAGTTGTATGTCCCTCTGAATATTCCAGAACTTTGGGCTGCAGGCGAGCTCCTGGCAAAGAGTTTGGCCATTCTTTCAGGTCTTGCTTGTGAGCTCTGTGTGCTGGGGCTGGCGCTGTGTTTGGCCAAGGGGCTGATTTCTTCATGGTTTAGGCAAAGCCCACCTGAGGTTGCACTAATCACCCCTTTCAGGACAGAGGTGAAACCAGCCACTACGCGTCCATCTTGACCAGAAGCGACATTGTGGACTCATTAACTTTTGTTAAGTTGAAAAGAACTAATCAGAGCCTGAGCAGCTCTTGACGACCCTGTGACAGAGACTGACCCTCGGCCCGCAGACCCGGCCAGACCCTCGTGCAATGGGAGCGTGGAGCTGGGCTCTGCCCCGGAACAGGAGGCTTCCTTCGCATCAGAGGACAGACGCCCGACGGACAGAAGCGTCTTGAGGTTTATTGAGTCACCCTGAGCCAGGGAAAGAGTCTGTTTTGTCAAATGCTTTGTGTGCATTTTTAATGGCAATTAAGTCCGTTTGGTAAAAGGTTGTTCACATTTTCTGCATAATTGCGCTTCTTCCCTTGGTGGGGCTGTCGATTCCTGAGAGAACTGTGTGGAAATCTCCAGCTCTCTTTGCTGACTTGTCTCCCCTGTTCATTCTGTCAGTGTTTGCTCAGCGCATTCCGAGCTGCGGCGCTGGGGGCACGCCTTCAGGATGGCCGGCCCTTTGGGGGAGCTGAGCCCTGCGCCAGCCGCAGTGTTTGCCTCCACACCGTAATCCTCCTTGTCTTAAAGGTCACTTAGTGCGGTATTAATCCTGCCGCATCAGCTGTCTCAGAGTTATGTTTGCATATTACATATATTTCCTGTTTTTTAACTTTCAGTATGTGTTTGAGCAGCATACGGTCAGAACTTCTTGTTTGTCTCTTCGTTTGGCCCAGCAGCTGTCCCTCGGGAGTCCTGGCTCTGTGTCTGCTGTGGTCACTAGTGTGCCGGGTTCACTTTCACCATCTGCTGTCTGTCTGCTGTTTGTATTGTCTGTCCTCTGTTTTCTTCACTGTCCTGCTTAGTTTGGATGAAATTATTATCAGAGAGCACCCACTTGACTGCTGCTGCAGGCTTATCAGCGACGCCTCTAGGCTTTAGAAATTCATTTACTTTTTGCTTATTTAGTTTTGGCTGTGCTAGGTCTCTTCTTGCTACACGGGCTTTTCTCGGGTCGGGGCGAGCGGGTCAGCCCTCGGGTCGGGGCGAGCGGGTCAGCCCTCGGGTCAGGTCGGGGTGAGCGGGTCTGCCGCCGGGTCGGGGCGAGCAGGTCAGCCCTCGGGTCGTGTCGGGGTGAGCGGGTTGGCCCTCGGGTCGGGGCGAGCGGTCTGGTCTCAGGTTGGGGTGAGCAGTCTGGTCTCGAGTCAGGTCGGGGCGAGCGGGTCGGCTGTTGGGTCGGGTCGGGGCGAGCGGTCTGGTCTCGAGTCGGGTCGGGGCGAGCAGGCTTCTCACTGCACTTGCTTCTATGGCCTCGCCTGCCATAGCGCGCGGGCTTCAGTATTCCTGGTGCACGGGCGCAGTTGCCCACAGCTTGTGGGATCTTCCCCGATCAGGGGCTGAACCCATGTCCCCTGCAATGGCAGACGGATTCTTAATCACTGGAACCCAGGGAACTGCTACCTCTGTGTTTTTATTTTGTTTTCCCTGGAGGCTTACCATACATTTTTACGTTTTCACAGCCTCCCTTCAGATAACACTAGTCTTCAGATAACACTTTTCTGCAGTCGGGTTCCCACATGCATCTCGCTCTTACCTTTTTCCACAGCAGTATTTTCTTTTTCTCTGGCTGCCTTTAAGGTTCTCTTTACCAGCAGCTTCCAGAACCTTTTGAGATGAGCCTTGCAGTATTTTTGTTATATTTCTTGTTTGTGGCTAATGGAGCTTCTTGGCTGTCTGAGCTGATAGATTTGGGAAAAGTCTGGCTAATGTCTGTCTGGTGTCTTTTTCTGTCCTGTGCTTCCCCCACCTGAGCTGATAGATCTGGGAGAAGCCTGGCTACCATCTGTTTGGAGTCTTTTCTGTCTTGCACTCCCCTCTGGGACTGGCGTCTCCATGGTGGGACTCTTACCGCTGCTCTGGGTCGGCCTTCTCCTCCGTGTGTGCCCCGTCAGACGCACACGTGGCGACACGAGGGCTCACAGTGTCTGCTCTGCAGCGTGCATCTCAGGAACTCCTTCCGGGGTGGGACCTGCATGGTGGCTGTGGCCTCTCTTTTCCGCCCAACCCAGCGAGTACAGGGTGACAAGGGTCAGAGGGTTAGGGGCACGCACACCCCCCACCCAGAGCCGAGCCAGGAGCAGCCCAGGCTGGGGTGGCTCTGGCCAGACCCCGCCTGCCCCCGGCCCCCCACGTCCTGGAGGGGAAGGGCTTGCTCTGCCGTGATGCTGTCCCTGTCCCCCCCCCATCTCCGAGTCTCCGCCAGCACTACCGAGGGCAGAGCTCACCACCGCTGACCGCCCACCTCGTGTTACGTCAAGAAGGGGTTTAGTTCACTGCAAGGGAAGCCTGGCACTCTGAGCAAGTTGCCACCAGAAGCACTGGCCTGACGGATGGAGGGTCAGTGTCGGCCACCTCAGTGCTGGGGTCGGTCCCAACTGCCCGTGGCACGTCGGATGTGTGTCAAGCTGGTTTTGGCGGGCCCACGCCTGTGACACGGGGTGTGGGGATGGGAGGAGCCAAGGGAAAGCTCTTCTCACCCTCGCCTGGTGGCCCCAGGGGCCTGTGTGGCTGTGTCTGGGGATGTCCTGGCTCACTGTCCACTGAACACGTGTCCGGCCTGTGGGACTTGGGGGCCAGGTGGTGCAGTGCCTGGGAAATGTGAGTGGGGCTGGCGTTTTACTTCTGCAGAAGCATCAGTGTCTTCCCTCTTCCCCGATCATCTGCCTGGCTGGTCCCAGGAGAGGGGCTACAGGGGCATGGGGACGCAAAGATGTGCGGGGTCGGGGGTGCCTGGGGACAGTGAGTGGGGTCACCTGTCGTTGCCCTGAAGCTTCTTTGCCGCTCGGGCTCGTCTGCCTTCCAGGGCTCAGCTCCCCCGGGTGGGGCGCTCCTCCTGAGGGACTCGGTGGAGTCACTGCTCTGCAAGCTTAGTGGTGGCCGCTGTTGGGGGTCCTCTGCAGTGAGGCACCAGGACGGGGCGCCATTACAGACGCTGATGACGCCCTCTGGGTGCCTCTCAGCTCCTTCCCAGCTGGAGGCAAGACCACAAAGGCTCCAGGTGCTCTGGAAAGAAAAATGTGACTCCTTTCTCTTGGGAAAGACCCGACTGGTCAAGGTATGTGGGGACCACGCCCTCGGGGTGGGGAGGAGGGGAAGGAAGCAGAGAATACCAGCCTCAGCCGCACACCAGCCCCAGGAGGCAGGACTGCAGTGCCCTAGTGATTGCCTTCCTGACTGGCATGTGTGTGTGTATGTTTGTGTGGCTATGTGTACACATGTATGCATGCGCATGTGGGTACACACATATGCACACACATGTGTACAAAGTGCTTCCACGCATGTGCACATGACTGTGTGCACAGGCATATGTATGTGCATGTGCATACAAGTGTGCACGTGTATGCATTCGTGTATGTGTATGCATGCACACACCTGTGTGTACATGTGCACATGCATGTGCACATATGTACACACGTGTATGTGGGGCTGCATGCACACGTGTATGTGTATGCATGTACCTGTGTATGCATGCACACACCTGTGTACGTGCACACATGTACATGTGCCTGTGTGCGCACATGCATGTACAAGTGTGCATCATGTGTGTACATGTATGCCTGTATATACACACGTGCATGCATGTACAAGTGTGTGTGCGTCACGTGTGTACACAGCCCCTCTCGATTTACAGTGGGGACAGCAGCGGTGGTGACTGGGAACTTCACCACCTTGTTTCCCACGTGACCGAGCATCCGTGTCCACTGGCACTAGACGAACTCAGCAGAGGCGCTGGGACCCCACTTTCTCGGAAGTGAAGGGAGCGTGTGGAGGAGGGGTCATGACATCATGGCAGTCACTGGCTCACGGGGAGGTCAGGATGGACACTGCGTGGCCGCAGGTCACCAGCCTCCCGCTGCTCTCAGCAGCACCCCGTGTTCGTGACTCATGACGTTTGGCTCTTAGGGCTGCAGTACCTCAGCTCTCCCTTCTATTTCTAAATCCTTTACTGAGTCGATGGACCCAAATTCAAGATCTCTGCCGGTCTATGCTCAACAGCGTGTGAAGGAGGTGTGGGTTTCACAGAGAAAGGACAGAAACGGACACTGCAGGTCTGCAACCAGCCTGGGAGGGCGAGCTCTGGGCAACGTCAGCTGCTGTCTGTGTGAGCATGAAACATCCAGACCCTCCTGTTACCCAGAAAGTGCTTCCTACGGAACTTCAATGACTGTGCTTTCCCAGCCTCCTAGAAAAGCAGCAAGAAACCTCAGGCAGACGGTGCTCCCCTGATGGCCAGAGTCACGCCTGCTGCTGCCTTTCTAATAAAAAAACCACACATAACAAAGCACATCCCCAAGCATTTAAGACGCTATGTTTTATTCATTCTCCTGAAAACCTCCGGTTGTTCTGGAGCTGCCCGATCCCTCCCCCACCCCCAGCACCCTGAGGGGCCCCTGCAGGCGGTGGGCCCCTCGCAGCTCCTGGTCCCACAAAGGGGATTCACCCCTGAGCTCTGTACATTCACAGCTCTGAACCCACGGCCTAAGTAACTACAAAAGAGAAAAGAGAATCAGGAGGAACAAACATCCATTCAAGGTCTGTTTATCAGAGATTTTTTTCCTGAAAACGCATAGCAGCGTTTCATTCAAAACCCCTTCATCCACAGATGCGGGCCGAAGCCCCTGCTCAGAACATCTCGGCTCGTTCGCCTCCTTCATGGCTGGGCGCGGGCTCTGTCTTGTGGAGATGAGCCTTCATGCACTCCACGGTCATGACCTCAGTCCTGTTTGCTGCCAAGTCTGTGTCCTACGGGCCAGCGCCCTGGAATGATGTCAGGTGCCCCCTGCCCCACGCGGGCGGGAGGGGGTCTGGAATGAACGGAAGTGAAGGGGGGTTTCCTTTCCCGACGCCTGTCCCTCTGTCCACACGCAGGTCTCCGAGCCTCAGGAAGTCAGTAAATATTTGTTCTGCAGTTCCAGCCCCGGTGGCCACTTTCCATGGCCCCAAGACAAAATCCAATCGCCTTAAAAATTAAAAAAAAAAAAAAAGTCCCAAACAAACCCAGAAGCTTTGCTCCAGGAACACACTGTGTGGATGTCATTGTGCTTAGAGGACATGTTTCTCATCACGTCCTGAGGAAATGAATCCGGGTGACTTCGTGAGCATGAAGAAGGCCCCGGGAGCCCCTCCCTGAGCCCAGAGCTGCTGCCCCCCACCTCCGGGCACAGAGAGGGACCCCAGCCCCCAGGTCTCCCCGAACCCCACCACCTGCTCCCCACACCTTCCTTCCCTGAGGCTCCCCTGGCTCCTGATACCCCAGGAAACCTGGGGGAAAGGGGGGGAAGTCAGCGGCTGGCAGAGCCTCCTGGGGACTGACTGGGCCCTTGGGGTGCCAGCCAGGGAGACAGGAGCCCCCGCCAGTTTCCACAGCAGCCGGATTCTCCTCCCCACGCTCAGGGCTCTGGTCCCAGCCTGCACTTGCTGAAGTGGATCCGGTGACCCCGAAACAGAAACCCCAAGCTGGTGTAAGAGCAGCGGGGCTGAAAAGGGCTGAGGCGGCAGGAAGGCGGCTCCGGATGGGGTGCCGGTGGTGCCCCAACGCAGGAGCAGGGCAGAGGAACTGCCTGGATGGGAGGGGCTGGAGAGAAGGTCAACTCAAAGCCCCAAAGGGCCCCAGGATCTATCAAAAAGGGCCTATAAATAAATATCCTCTGACCCTCAAAGGAAAACGAAGTAGAAAAACAATTCTCTTCTCGTAAAAAAAAAGGCTGAATGTTTCCTGAAGTATCTAAATGAGGTTTACAAAAGACTCATGAGCTCCTGCAAATATAGAAACGTTTAAAAATCGGACGGCGGCCCTGCCCGCGGACTCCGTGGAGGCCGGCGGAGACTGTGCTGGAATCGACACGCGGGCGGGAGTCGCGCCTTCAAGTGCTGGCGGAGGCCGCTGGCCTGCGCTGCCGGACCGGACCGGACCGGAGGGCCCGAGGGGAGAGGGTGGGGGGCAGAGCCGGGGCTCGAGGTGAGGACAAAGCAACCGAGGGGCCCCGCGCCGCCCGGAAGCGGGCCGGAGCTACCCCGCGCTGCTGAGGCTTTCCTTCCCGCGGCGCCGCCCGGCCCGGCCCGGCCCGGCCCGCCCAGCACCCGGCCCAGGGCAGGGCGGGGCAGCCCGCGCGGGAGTGAGCACCGGCCTGGCCTCCCCAGGCCCTTCCGCCCCTAGTCCAGCTTCTCGCGAACAGGCTCCGTCCCAGCGGCCGAGCCCTCGGGGCTGAAGTCGGCGCAGAAGCCGTTGGGGGGTGGGGGCCGGGGGCGTCCGGGCGCAGCCCCGGGGCGCGTCTGCTCGGGGTACAGGTACTCCTCCGCGAAGTCGGGGTTCGCGTGCGCGAACCTCTCGAAGTCGGCTGCAGAGACACGGGCACCTTGGTTAGGGAGCGCTGGGCCAGGGGCCTCCCGGCCTGGCGTCTCCGGGCGCCCCGCACCCGGGCGTCTTGGGGTCTGCGTGCTCGTCCAGGAGGCCCTGCGCTGTTTCCCTGCGGCGCCTGCTCCCCGCGGAGGCCTCGCCCCTCCGGGCGCCGAGGCGTCAAGTTCGCGGCGTGTCCCGGGTGCTCAGTGTCCTGAGATGGACTCGGCTGTGCCCTGGGGACACCCGGTGCAGGGGCCCCCTGAGCCCTCGCGGGGCCTGTGCCGCGTCTCCCGGTGACTCTGGGTCCCAGCTTTGGGGTGGGGGACGCCCTGGGGCTTTGCTGGGGGTGCCCCGGGGCTCGGCGATGCTCTGAGCCCCAGGTCGAGGCGCCGCAGGCTCCCGGCGGCAGCAGAGAAACGGCCCTGCTCCCTCGGGCGGCGGGAACAGCCTCCACGGGGTCTGCAGTCTGGGAGCTCAGAGCAGCGGCAGCCCCGGCTCCCCGCGGCCCCTTTACCGCAGGCGTGCACACCCAAAGCGAGGCGCGGCGGCTCCTCCTGACATTTGGATGTGATTTTAAAACAAAGCCAAATAAGATGACCTTTCCCGAGCAAACTCTGCTCTTATCTCAGGGGAGATTATGGCTCATCCTCTGATGAGCCGGCTGCCCCTCGAGGGCTCCTGCTGCCCTCGGCGGCTGGATTCCTGCCCGAGGGCCACCGTGTGTGCCAGCAAGGGCCAGGGCCAAGCCCCCTGGAGAGGAGGTGCCCTAGGAGTCAGGGCGGAACCCCTCCTGGCCCCAGGGGCCCTGATCTCCGCCCGCCAGCAGCCCCTGCGAGGCGTCTGCTTCCCTGCCAGACGGATGGTGCAGTGAACCACCGCACAGAGGAGACTGGAGCCCTGCGCCAGCCCTGCCAGGGCCCGGGGGCGCAGAGGAGCGGGGCGCCCCTCCTGGCATGGGGGTGTCCTCCCGGGCTCCCGGCCACTCACCAAATGCGATCCTGCCCTTCTGCTCTTGGTCTATGGCCCGGAAGAGGTCGGTCACGGTCAGCTCCGCCACCCCCAAGGCCGTCTTGAGGATGCTGGACAGAGTGTGCTCCTCGACACTGCCGTCCTGTGACCCGAACATCTGTGGGGCAGGGCGGGCGTCACCCAACAGCCTCCCCTGCCACACGGCCCGGGGCTGCTCTGCTCTCAAGCTGGGTCGGCACGACCCAGCTCTTGGACCCTGAGTTCTCAGCTCTTACATCTTAAATCCACCAGACACGCCCTGAGAGTTCGGGAGCCCGAACTCCGCGGGCATGCTGCATCTCAACCATCGGTTTGGAGGGACTGCGGCCAGCACACGAGGAGGGCACAGGCGCGTCAACACCCCTGGGCAGGGCGCCGCGCAGACCCCCGGGGCAGGGCACCCTGCAGACCCCCCAGGGTAGGGGCGCCATGCAGACCCCCGGGCAGGGTGTCCTGCAGATCCCAGGGGCAGGGCTGCACAGACCCCGTCACCATATCTCGGGGCCGCCTGCCTACACCCACTGAAACGTGCCCCCAGTCCTGGGCTGTGGGTGGGGATGGAGGGAGAACCTGTGAGTCATCAGTGTCAGGTGGGGCGGCCCGTCCAGACGAGCAGCACATGCGGGCGCCCTGTGGGGACACCGGATACGGGGCCGCCCACTGTCCAGAGGCCCAGGAGGGGCGGTCCCTGCAGGGAAGGCTGTCGTGGAGAAGCGCCAGGACCCTTGGGGCAGCCACACAGGCGGCCCTGCCCCCACCCCAGCCGGTGTGCCTGGACCTGGGTGGGCGCCCTAGCAGTTCATGGTCGTGCTTGGCAGCTGTGCTGAAAACAGGTCGCCTGCCCCCTACCAGCCGCCATCGTGACGGCAGATTCCACCCAGTGACGTCCGTGCAGCTGCCGTGGGGCCGCTGCTGGAGCGAGGCTAGCACAGGGGGATGAGCCCCAAGAGGCACACGCTGAGGCGGGAGGATGCGGGCGGGCTTTCCGAGCCTGGGCCCACCAAGCACTGGTGCCGCCTGCTACCTCCTCTGCTGTGACTGGCAGAAGCCGCCCCCGGCCGTGGGGACCCCCCAGCCGTGGGGACCCCCCAGCCGTGGGGAGGTCTGCGGGGCTGGAAGGCAGAGGCGGTACTCTCCACCCCTGAAGGACAGGGGTCCCTGACCCACACACGGCAGGTGCCCGTGAGTCTTGCTCACGTGAGCCGCACCTGTCAGATGGAGCACGTCTCTCGGCGGGCAAGGCCTGCCTTGCTCCATCCTGGGGGACTGACCCCACAAGATCAGCCTTCGGGACCGACGGGTGGGTCTGGGTGGGCCAGGACTCCAGCATGACCTTCTCCCCGCCTCCCAGACTCACTGACCCCCTCGCGAACAGCCTGGCTCGGAGTCACATTGGGGCACGTGGCTCTCCAGTCCCGAAACCCTGCTTCCTTCGGTTGGCAGCCGACGGGGAGGCCGTGTGGGGGGAGACAGCCCAGCAGCCCTGCTCGGCAGCAGCAGGACTCGGGAAGGGGAGCGGGGACTCTCATCTAGGAGGAGCCGGGCAGAGGCACTTCTGGGCGTTTCTGCAAGCAATGGCTGGTACAAGCTCACGCGAAAAGAGCTGGCGCGCGACTAAATTCCCCAACATCCTAAGGGACTACAAGGTGTATCACAGGGCGGACCACCCGTGTCTCCCCAACCCCACATGTTAAAGCTGCGGAAGCGCCGCACTTGCCTTGAATGCCAGCTGGATGGTGTCCAGGGTCCGGGCCGGCCGGCAGACGACAGACAGGGCGACCACGTACTCACGCAGATCCACCTCCCCGCCGCCACCCTGGGGAGAGACGCCTTCAGCGAGGGCCCCGCCACCTCCCGAGGGCATGTGTGGCCTCAGGGGTCTTCGAGTGACCTGCTTCACCTCCCTCAGCTACAGGCGTGCTTAAAAGCCAAATTTCTATTTGCATTTGAGAAGCACAGGAGAAGACACTCCGAGACAGAGTGGCTAGGAAGATGGGCCTCGAAGGCTGGTCTCTCCTTTGCTTCCAAAATTGCCCCCAGGGAAAAACAGCTGTCCCCTCCCACCCCACCCCCCCAACCCCCTCCACCCCCTACCTCATCAAACAGGGAGAACAGGTCCTCCAGCAACTCAGACTGGGGGACCCCCAGCTGCGCTGCGAACTCGGGGAGCGTCACCCTCCTGCCCTGCATCATTCTAGCGCTTTCTGCGTGCCTGTCCAGATCCTGTTCAAGCTTTTCTGGTTTTAGTCTAAAAAAAAATGGGGGAAGATTGTTTTCCGTAAAGTCACAGAATGCTGAAAATGGAAGCTTTGCTGTTAGGTCTTAAGACCCAGCAAACCATGAAGATGACTCCTAGGCGGAGCGTCAGTCAGTCCTCGGGGAGAGGGGCTCTTCTGGAAGCCTGAGGGCTGACTGTGCCCCTTGCAAGCACCAGGACCCCGCGGCGTGTGGGCCCACTCTGGGACAGGCCCTCCCAGGATGCAGGGCAGGGCTGGTGGGCAGGGAGGCTGTCCATAGAGAGACAGGCCAGCCATTCAGGGTTTGAGACACTTCTGTGTGGAATGACGCTGGTGTTTCAAAAAGAAAAAAATCCAAAACCTCAGAAAGAGCACCGTTAATTATCTCAACCGTCCTCTGCCTGCGATGTCGTCAGCGCCCAGGCGGGGACCCCGCAGGGCCTGGCGGGGTCGGGCCCACACGAAGCCCGTGCCCGCTGAAAGGTCTCACTCCTTTGTCCCAGGTGCCCACGAGATGGCCGTCCCGACAGCGCCTGCGGACAAAGGGCCAGGGAAGCTCACCCCAGGCCCCTGAGCAGCCTGGCAAACTCCAGAAGACAGGTGCCAGCGGGCAGGCGGAGCTGGCCTTCCGCCAGGGCCAGCTGGCAGTCCTCGAACGTGTAGTCAGTCACGGCGACGCCCAGGGCCCTGCGGGAGAGGAAAGGCCGGGTCAGCCGCCCTCAGGGCAGCAGGGGGCACTGTCCCAGGAGCGACGCCCAGGGCCTCGAGGGAGAGGAAAGGCTGGGTCAGCCACCCTCAGGGCAGCGGGGGCACTGTCCCAGGAGTGACGCCCAGGGCCTCGCGGGGAGAGGAAAGGCTGGGTCAGCCGCCCTCAGGGCAGCGGGGGACTGTCCCAGGGACGCAGCGGCCAGACGGCACCGGCACATGCGGAGGCCCCGGGCCCCAGCCCCTCTCGCTCCAGGCTCAGCTCTGGCGGCGGAGCCCCGCGCGACAGTGATGCCCGCCGACTCACACGCCCTCCTTCCTGCTCCGGGACCCGCGGGCACAGCGCCCCTGCAGCGGTCTGTCCCCCGAGCGCGCGCTTTTAACGGGGAGGCTGCCCTCTGCACGACCCCAGCTGTCTTCCCTGTGAGCAGTGCTTCTGCTTAGGGTTCCCCGTTCCGCAGCCTCAGTGAAGCTTAGTTACGCATTGAAAGTAGAAGTTGATAAGAATACAGTTGTGCTCAGGGTGGAGGGAGAGTCATGGAGAGAACCAGCTCCCCGAGAACGGGAGCGACCCCCTGGGTGAGACGTGGGCTGTGGGGGTGCTGGAGAAACAGGCGGCTTCACCAGCACAGCCCCAGGCGTGTCCGTGCGGCTCGGAGTCTCGTGCCGGCACTCAGCCGAGAGGAGGACTCCAGGGGCAAGCCCCAAGGTGTCAGGGTGTGAAAGCCGGATGAGAGCACATGCACGCGTGAGGGGATGGGCCGCTCTGGGAGCCCCCCCGCTGCCGGCCTAGCAGGCAGGACAGGCAGCGCCCCGTGAGTCCTCCCACCCAACGGAGGAGGGCAGGCTCGGCTTCCCTGGGCCGTTCCCACCTGCGCGTGATGCGGGGAGAAGCCGCAGGCCTGCCCCCAGCCCTGCCGGATGAGGGCCCTCCTGTCAGTTCCCCCCGCAGAAGCCACGTCTTGGGGGGTCCTGAGCAGGGCCTGGAAGGAGGAGGAAGCCCCTGACCCTCCCCCTGGGCTCCCCCAAGCCTGCAGGATGGGCTGAGGGTGCCCGTGGAGCCCACAAACACCCCCCCGCCCCACGTAGGAGCCTTTAACAGGAGCCACTGGGCGCTGAGTGCTCTGGATGCCGAGGCGTGTAAACTGGTGATGTTTAAAGAGTGTATTTCAGGGAGCTCCCAGGTAGCCTAGAGGTTAGGACTTGGCACTTTCACTGTGGAGGCCTGAGGTCGATTGCTAGTCAGGGAACCAGCCCGTGTGCCAAGCAGTGCAGCCAAAATACAAAATAAGAGCAATGACAGTAAGTCCCAGGCTCGGCACGAGACACAGAGGCTGGACGTGGCCACAGACCCAGTGGCGTGGGGCCCGGGGCCGCCCAGCCGCAGGCCAGCCTGGCATCTCTGTGGTCTTGCTCACGAGGGATGGAGCCCGCATCAGGGGCCTCCAGGGACGGGAAGCTGCCCTCGGGGTGCAGGGCACCCTGCTCCCCAGGCTGGCGCTGCCCTGAGGTCTGAGGGAGGCAGAACCCGGTCATCCCACAGGCTGCCTCGGATTTCACGAAGACAGCCTTCTCCTGGCGTTTATGGAAAGCGCATTCACGATAGGAAATTTACCGGGTATCGAAAGCGACCCTGCCAACCCTGTCTCTGTAGCTGAGTGGGCTTCCACTCGCCTCGGCGGGACAGTCGGCCCTCCGGATCCAAGGCTCCACACCCGAGGCCGCAGAGGGCAGCACGCGCGGCGCTGACCCTCCCTGGACTTTGGTCTCTGAGGGCCCTGGACCCAGTCCCGGGCAGGTACGAGGGCAAGGCTGTGGTTCCTGGTTGCCACAGCGATGACCCTGAAGGCTCCGCCTCCGTGGCTGCTGAATTCCCCTCAGGAGCACTCAGTCTGGCCGTGTGGGGAAGGGGGCCAGAGCTGCGGCGGGAGGTCCAGGGTGTCCCCGGGCCGCCTGCAAGGCCTGGGGGACCCTGGGTGGGACCCTCATGGTTCTGGAATCCTCCTGCACCCGTGAGGCTAGAGGGGACCCCATGGGTATCTGTCCTTTCCCACTGGGCCCATAAGGACTGTGTGACGGCACAAGCTTCCTTAGGGCACATGTTTAAGACTTTTAATAGTTAATTTACTTGAATATAAACTAAACAGCAACAAAAAATCACCCCAAACTGTCCGGCCTCCGACTCTGTGGACAGTGCATCTGTCTAGTGTTCATCAGGGTCCCTCACCGCCCTGACTTCCCAAGAGGTGAGAGACGAGTGCCTCCGGCCGCCTGGCAGCTGTGTCCCAGGGTCAGAGTCGGGGGTGGGGTGGGGGTGCCAAGGCCCTGAGGCACGCGGGCAGACCGAACGCCTGGGGCCTGGAACCAGCCGGGAGCCGCAGGGAAACTGAGGCGGGGATGCTCCTGGCTGCTGGCACGCCATCACATAAGTGACATGGGATTAAGTGCACAAAACCCACGCTCAGCAGAGGGAGCACCTGAGTGGCACTCTCAGGGGGAGGGCAGCCAGGACCTGCCAGCCCAGGCCCTTCATTGTGCTGTGGTCCCGGTCCCGCTGCCTGTCTCCACAGGGCACGCGTGGACACAGCCCCGCGGGCCCTGCTGGCTCTCAGGGCAGGCGGCAGTGCAGAGCATCCGGGGGCAATGACCCATCCTCCGAAGGCTGAACAAGCAGGAATGTCCTCCAGCAGGACGGTGAGACAAAGTGCGATCAAGCACACTCTAGCTGACGCTCGGCCAGGCTGGTTCAAATCCATCTCCCCCCACTGCCGGCTGGTCCACAGCAAGGCCAGGACACCGGCGGACAAAGACGCCGAGTAGTGAGTGCCTGGCGAGGCCAGGGCACTGGGGCGTCCGGGGAACCCCCACCCGGCTGCGCTGGGGGCAGGGGCGGGCACGGGGCTCACTCACTCTGCCATCACCCGGCGCACGTTGCTGGCATACAGGGCGGGGTCCTTCTTCTCCTCCTCCGAGGGCGTGTACACGGGGAGGAACTGCGCACAGAGAGAAGCCGGTCACCTGCACGAGCGTGGACTCCCCGCCCCGCCGCCGCCACCACCGCAATGCGACCTCCACCCTGGCCGACCAAGGGCTGTCAGAGCACCTTCCACCGGAACTGTCTTTGGGGTTGTCACTCCTGCTCAAGCAGGGGCACACGTGTGCACACACACAGACGCACACCCCCCACACGTGTGCACACTCCCGAACCACCTTGCCCCAGCAGGAGCACCGCTCCCGCGACACGGGAGTCAGGGCCTGGAGCGGTAACTTCGCCCGGGGCTCAGCCTTTAGATGCAGAGGAATCGCACATGCGCTCCCGTGTCTCATGGGCTCAGTTTTGGGTTTCCCATGAGAGGCGCTCAGCAGCTTCGGGACAGCTGCCGCATTTGGAGAGTAGGGTGGACCGCCCTGAAACGCTGGCCTCTGTGAGACTGAAGCTCGCACATGGGTCTATGCGCATGAGACCTGCGCCTCGGGCCAGGCTCCATCGGAGAAAGGGAAAACCGTCGCTGACCCTTCTAATGGATATCAAGATACTGGACGCCTGCCATCCCAATAGCCCTCCTCGGGTGACTCTGGTCTCTCACTCGCTGCCACCTGTTTAAAAACTCTGCAAGTTGCAACAGCTCCCCCTCAGCACTAGAGCCTTGTAAGGGTGTTACAGGGAGTTCAGAGCAGCGTCACACAGGCACACAATGTCAGCTCTTAAGGTTAGGAGCCAGTCTGAACCAGGGCGTCCTCCCCGGAGTCTCGCCCCGCTGCTGCTTCCCGGCCACAGCAGACATCCTGGGCCGCAGGCCGGCCGCCCCTGGACTCGCGCCACGGCCCTTTCAGCACAGTTCTTTACTAAGTGGCTTACTTCTACTGAAGTGAAAAGCCTGGCTGAAGGCCGGGGTCATGTGTAAATTCAGCCTTACTCTGCAGTGTTTACGGGAAGGTGGCAAATGAAAAGCTTTAAGTTGCGTAAGACTAGTCTTTCATTTTTCAGATGCAGGAGTAGCAAATGAATTCCACTTTTAAGAAAATAGACTATTCCTCATCTACTCAATTAAATTTACAGACTGCATCAATGTGGCATGTTCGAGCAGAGAGGATGGGTACTGGGACTTTGGAGACGGGCCGGCCAGCAGTCCGCCTGGTCTGAACAGGTATTCAACAGAGGACAAGAGTGTGATAAATTTAGTAGTACGATGCCAGCCGTGTCAGGTGAAAACATAAGCCAAGAGAATCATTAATTGCTTGTGTGCGAATTTTATATGCTCTTAAGCTACACTAACCGTAATAAGCAAACAATGGGCTTAGCTTCCCGTTGATATTTAAAATCCTACCTGAACGGATAAAAGGTCATACAAGAGACGCAAAGTGACGGAAGCACTGCGCAGCCCTCTAAGAGGCCGTGAGAACGGGAGTGTTCAAAGCAAGACAGACAACCCGTAGCCTTGCAGAGATACCAGCACGGTGTCGTGCACTATCGCGTCCACAGAGGCCCGACACAGCACTGCGCCTGTGTGTGGGCCAGCCTGGTGACCTGTCTACGGAGGCCCTAACGTGACGCAGTGCAGCGTTTGCAATGACGCACACAGCACGTCGCGAAACAGCACGTCAGCATCGGCTCCACGAGACGCCGGGTAGCGCAACGCGGCAGCCAGACAAACCTCAATTTCCACTTGATTGTGAAGCTGGCACAGCGTGAGCCACAGGATTTTCAACCTTAAACGTGAACAGATTTACAGCATGGTTAAGTCTCAGTTCCCTGCAGCTCTGAAGCCGGGTCTCCACGCCCTGCTCCCCTGCAGAGGGCACCTCTGAGCAGGCCGGTCTCCGGGAGGTGCTGAGCCTTCCTGGGCGCAGCCCTGAGGGCAAGGCTGAGCTCATCAGAGATGCCCACGCCCGCCTGCCCTGGCCCGAGGCCACACCCCAACTTGTCCTCCAGCTCAGGACACCTCGTCTCCCCAGCATCAGGCCCCTCTGTGCACCCCAGGCCCACGGTTGTGGCACCCCTCCCACCAGCCACCTCTTCATGGCCCGCTCCAAGCCCAGCTGGCCAGGACCCTGAAGGACCCCTTTCCCAGACCCTCTCCCAGCTCCCCCTGGCTCCTCACCTCCCACTCCACCCTCCGGCCTTGGCGATGCCACCCCTGCAACTTGGGCATGCCAGGGGCCCTGGGAGGACCACCCCTCCCCCAGGCACCAGCACACACCGGCACCTGAGCCCCATGTGCCCCTGAGGTGTGTGGGTGTGAGCCCCCTTCCTTTCTGGGGTCGAGCTGTGCGCTTGATCACTGAGTGGACAGACGCAGGCAGGAAGAAGACCTCGCCCCCCCAGCCCTGTGGAGGGGAGGACCATCAACTTCAGCCCTGGGGTCCTGGGCGCAGGGAAGGCTGCCTCATGCCGCTGGACTCCTTGAACTGAACCAAACTGCTGGCCGGCGCGGCGACCCCTAAAGTAAGTGGCTCGGGGGCCCCTGGAGGGGAGGACAGCGTGGGCTCTGACTTACGCTCCCGGGCCTCGCCACGTCCACGTGATGGTGTCCTGGGGGCAGGAGAAGAGCCGTGAGTCCCGACAGAGCCCCTCGTCCCCACGATCCCCCTCCTCCCAGAGCCGCCTAGCGCCCTGCTTCGGAGCTGACGGGACAGACTGGAGAGGGAGAGATCTAGAGTTCTACAGGCTGGGGACGGAGCCTTGCTCTCAGAAACCGGCCACCAAGCGCGCCTCTGCAGAGCCGTAAGGACGGTGGTGCCAGCCCACGTGGCTGCCGGCTCTGCAGGCATTCATGCCCCGGGTCCGTCCACACCGGCAGGCACAGGGTCAGCGCAGAGACCTGGGCCCATGGACCCAGCTCGGAAGCAGGGGCGCTGCACGCCTTGGGGCCCACAGACGTCAGAGGGGTCCCACCGTGTCTGCACCAGACCCTGCCCCCGCCCCGCCATGACCCATCATGATGAGCCTCCCGGGAGGGTGCGATGTGACTTAGTCTCAGCTTTAAAAGGCCCCGACTGTGAGCTGGGCGGCAGCGCCGCTGAGGGGATGGGGCTCTCACACCAGCGGGCCCGGCTCAAGGACGGGCCGGGACTCTATGACCCACGAGAGCAGGGCTCAGGAGTGAGCACGGGGGACACTCTGGAACACCGGGCCGTCCTCAGGCCCGGGACACTCGCTGGACCTGCCTGCCTGCGAGAACCCACTCACCAGTTTGTTCGGGTACCGCAAAACCACGGGCTGGACAGGGACCCCTGGGATGAAGGCGCCTGTGGAGGAGGAAGGACCCCTCTCGTTTCCGCAGCGGCATGCTCCCCGCCCGCCCGGCCCGGCTGGGTCTCGGAACAGAGTGGGCTTCCCGGCAAAGGCCTCGGGTGCCGGCCATGGACACCCCGTGCTGGCTGCGGACACTCAGACCAAACCCCAGGGTCGCAGGAGACAGACAGGAGAACATTCTGGGCCGAGGCACTCTGCCGGCGGGGAGGGCCTCCCCACCTTCTCGCAGAGAAAGAGAACGAAGACACTGCCTACCAGGCTTGAAGGTGATTAAGCAGGTCCTATTGGTGCACGTGCCTTCTGGGAAGATCATTATCTTGAAACGAGAGGAAAAAAACAAATCAGCATCAAAGTGCCGGTTCAGGGGCCAACTTCCCAACCTGCTTCTTCTGGGCCTGATGTGGTTCAGGCACTTCAAACACATTCGCTGGAGAAAGGTGAGCGGCAGACAGAAGCGCTCATGAGCCCCCCTCTACCTGCTGGTTCCACTAAAATCTGGAAGCAACGCAGACACACAAACCGTGCGCGCCTCCCGACGGCGGGACGTGCAGTGCCCACCGGAGCTGCCACGTGGGCCAGACACGGGCCAGCCCACAGGCACAGGCCGGACAGAGGCGCGTGGGCGGGGAGCGTGAGGCTGGGATGGGGCCTCGTGGACCGGGGCCGGGCCCACAACGCAGACACCCTTAGAACCAGCAGCAAAGTTAACGCCCTGTCACCAGGATCTCTCATCTCTCTGACTTGTACCAACTTCAGGCAGGGGGATGGAAGCTAACTTCCCCCACGTGCTGGAAAATACAGCCCATAAGGCTGCTTTCAACCCTGGGCCCTGGAGGAAAGACCAGCTCCAGGGGGGCTGGGTCCAACCCTGGGTCGGGCAGGTGAGCTGAACGGAGGAGGGCGGTCATGCCATGCCTGTGGGGGTGGCAGCCAGGACCAGGGGCTGCCCATCCACGGGCAGGGGGCCCCCAGCAAGGCCGTCACTGTTTTCAGAGCAGCCAGGACCCAGGGAGTCCTGTGGGGCTGCAGCTTCTCAAGGTCAGCTCAACAGAAAAGAAAAACTGCCTGTGTATGCAGCAGGGGTCACACTGCATCCACGGGACCACTGGCTGAGGATTCTGCCCCACAGCCCAGGCCAGCCTTCCCGGGGCCCCAAGGGAACCGAAGCGTGCCAGGCAAGCTCGGAGCTTTGAGAAGCAAGGCATGCAGCCCAGCGCGTATTTGCACACCGCTGACCCCGGAGCCAGGCCAGCCAGCTATTTCCGATGGAGAACTTAAAAGATGACTTGGAAACTTCAGATACAAGTGAAAATTAGTTTCCCGATTTCTTATTTTAAAATGCCAGAACCAAAAATATCTGATATACCAGCACATTTTTGGATTTGCACTTATCAAAAATAATATGAAACACAATGTTTCCAAGGAAGCCGAGTTCTGTCCCTCAGGTTTCTCCTTCCCCTCCGACCCCTGTGTTCATGTCTTTCGGAATAAATCCGCGCAGGACACAGGCACAGCTGCCCACCTGTGGCCACTTCCCACCAGACTGTGCCCGCCTCTTGATTTCCTCCACCGTCTTCCCTGCGGGAGTCCTGGTCTGTCCGGGACACGAACACCGGCCGGATGTACTTTATCAGAGCTGAAAGAAAGGGCGTGGTGCTTGTGGCGGGTGGGGCCGATGGGCACTGCCCATGGCGCAGTGAGCCCCCCAGAGGTTCCCTGCGGGCTGTGCCGACCACAGGGGGTCAGGGACAGCACTGAAGCCTCAGAGGACGGCGGGGAGCCCCCGACCTGCAGGGCACAGACGACAAGTCAGGGGAGAGAGGCAGGGCTGACCCGCTGGCCACCTGTGTCACTGAGGGAAGAGCCAGAGAGCTCAGGGCCTGCGGCTGGCCTCCCCGGGCCTGTGGCTGCCCTCCCTGGGAAACAGGACTTCTGCACATATGGCCAAGTCAAGATGAGGTCACGCTGCACGGGGTGGGCCCTGTTCAGGGATGGGTGTCCTCGTAAGGAGGACCAACGGCCAGGTGACGAGGGAGACAGGGCCGAGGGGACGCGGCCACGGCCGGGGTGTGCCCAGGAGGGCAAGCACACTGGACGTGGAGGGGACCCTGCGACGGTTCTCCTTCAAGACCAACCTGCTGACACCCGGCCCTTTCACTCTGGCCCCCGGAGCAGTGAGAAGATGCGTTCGGTTGTTTTACCCCCAGGCTCTGCGGTGCCTGTCACCCTCCAGGACACAGAGACCCCTTCTTAGGATCCCCTTGGGTCCAGTGGCGAGAATTCTGTGCTCTCACTGCCGAGGGCATGGGTTCAATCCCTGCTCAGGGAGCTAAAGCCCTGCAAGCTGCACAGTCAGCAGCAAAAACACAGAGGCCCGTTCTCAGCCCCTGGCGAGTGCGTGTGTGTGCGTGCGTGTGTGCACGTGTGTGTGGGCGGGAGGGGGCTAGTGTGTGTGTGTGGGGGGGGCCAGGGGACTAGTGTGTGTGTGCGTGTGTGTGGGGGGACGAGTGTGTGTGTGTGGGGGAGGCTAGTGTGTGTGTGTGTGTGTGTGTGTGCGTGCGTGGGTGCAGGGAGGCTAGTGTGATGTGTGTGTGTTGGCGGGGAGGCTAGCGTGTGTGGGGGGAGGCGGGAGGGGCTGGTGTGTGTGTGTGTGTGTCGGCTGGGGGCTAGTGTGTGTGTGTGTGTGGGGGGCCAGGGGACTAGTGTGTGTGCATGTGTGTGGGCGGGGGGCTAGTGTGTGTGTGCGTGTGTGTGTGTAGGCTAGTGTGTGTGTGTGGGGGAGGCTAGTGTGTGTGTGTGTGTTGGCAGGGGGGCTAGTGTGTGTGTGTGGGCAGGGGGCCAGGGGACTAGTGTGTGTGTGCGTGTGTGTGTGTAGGCTAGTGTGTGTGTGTGTGTGGGGGGCTAGTGTGTGTGTGTGTGTGTGTTGGCAGGGGGGCTAGTGTGTGTGTGTGGGCAGGGGGCCAGGGGACTAGTGTGTGTGTGCGTGTGTGTGTGTGTTGGCAGCGGGGCTAGTGTGTGTGTGTGGGCAGGGGGCGCTCAGGACTCCCACAGCCAAAGCTGACGGCGACAAGCAACACGTTGGCCCCTGAACAAGGATTTAAAGGTGGGAAGATACTTCTCAGGAGAGAGAGCGCTGGCCTGGTGGCGTGCAGAGGCCGTGGCTGTGGGTCGCCCTCCCGGCTGGTGAGGCCGCAGCTGCGGGCTCCCCCTGCTCTGCCCTAGGCCACTCCTCACTGGCCCGAGACGGCTGTGAGAGCTTCTCTTCTGAGCATTTTGCTACTTGTAAACAACAATATTTCATGACCTTTATTTCCTGGAGGTCTTACACAAGTGAAAAGAAAACATTTTTAAAAAGAATAAAATTCTACCTAGTTGGGTCCATTGCACTCAAAAAAATCTAAGCGGATCTCAGTGACACTCTGTCCTGTGTCTTGAAACAGTTTGCTTTTTCGTGCAACTGAAGCGACTTCATCCTTCCTCACTGGTTATTCCTACGCTGCTAAAAAGGACCATGGGGAGAAAGGGAGGTTTGGTGGGACCGCCCAGAAGACTGAGGCAGGTGAGCCCACCAACCGGTACAGCCCAGCAGCTGCCCCGGGACAGAGACGAGCTAGCCCCAGCTTCCAGCGCGTCTGTGAGCCAAGGGTAACACGCTCTGTTAGAACTCGAAGGAGCGCCGTAACCTTCAGAGTTGAGGGTACTCATGTGCTAATAAAAAATGAAAATAACAGTAATATCAGAAGAAATCATAACACAGAGGTCAAGGTCCAGGGCCTAGTTCGCGGGGGTGGGACCTGAGCAGACGTGTCGCCGTCACGTGACCTGGACCAGCCAGCAGGGCGGGTGTCAGTGCCCCCAGATCAGGGGGTGCTCAGCACTCCCACCAGGATGGGGGACAGTCTTCCCAGCAGGACTGAGGAGGTGGGGCTGACTCCTTGCAGGATGGGGCTGTTGATCGCTGCCACAAGGATGAGGGGACTGGAGGGGTGGGGCTCACTTTCTCAGCAGGATGGGGGATCACTCTCTCCCAGCAGGATGGGGGTCACTCCCCCAGCGGGATGGGGATCACTCTCCCAGCAGGATGGGGAGTCACTCCCCCAGCGGGATGGGGGGTCACTCTCCCAGCGGGATGGGGGGTCGCTCCCTCCCAGCGGGATGGGGGGTCACTCCCTCAGCAGGATGGGGGTCACTCCCTCAGCGAGATGGGACCCATTCCCCTAGCGGGATGGGGGGGTCACTCCCTCCCAGCGGGATGGGGGGTCACTCCCTCCCAGCGGGATGGGGGGTCACTCCCTCCCAGCGGGATGGGGGGGTCACTCCCTCCCAGCGGGATGGGGGGTCACCCCCAGCGGGATGGGGGTCACTCTCTCCCAGCGGGATGGGGGTCACTCTCTCCCAGCGGGATGGGGGTCACTCCCCCAGCGGGATGGGGCCCACTCCCCCAGGGGGATGGAGGTCACTCTCTCCCAGCGGGATGGGGCCCACTCCCCCAGCGGGATGGGGGTCACTCTCTCCCAGCGGGATGGGGGTCTCTCCCAGCGGGATGGGGGTCACTCCCCCAGCGGGCTGGGGGTCACTCACTTCCCCATATGGGGATGTCTCTGCTCTCCGCCTTCATCACGACAGAGGACATCGTCATGGTGACGGGGATGGCATCGAAGTACGAGGAGTGTGGAGCCAGGGTGAGGATGGCGGCCTCGGTGGGCAGCGCCTGCCGCCCCTTCACGACCACGTGGTGGAAGCCGCCGGCGAGCCACATGGCGCGCATGATGGCCTTGAGCAGCACGTCCACGACCCTGCAACAGAAGCGTGGCCGTCGGGGACAGCGCCTTGCGGCCCACGCCCCGTCAGGGCAACACCGACCCCAGACGGTGCCAGCACCCGTTCCTGAGGCAAGGGCACCGGGGGCACTGGAGACGCAGAGCTTCCCAGGGAGCGGGGCTGGGAGACAGGTCTACCAGGACGGGGACCCGCCCTCCCCCACCACCCTCCCTCACCACCCTCCCCCACCGTCCTCCCTTCGTCGCACTGGCAGACACCTTAGACTCAGGCGTGTGGGCAGACGGGGAAGGTCCGAGACCCCAGGGCAGGCATCAAGAGAGGTGGAAGAGCCCACCCACGTCAGGACATTACGGAGCCAGGTGCTCTGAACCATCCAGAGGACAAGAAAAAGAAAGCATGCGTGGAAATCAATTGTCTCCTGCAGAAACGCCAGTGCCCCAAAAAAGGCTGGAAAATGGAGACGGAGCCAGAACATGCCAGAAAAAGCCAGGACGGAACTATGAGACACGAAGAAAGCAGCTTCTTAGACTGAAGGAAGGCACAGGCCCCAGCACCATGTCAAGGCGCTGACTAGAATGCATTTTGTTAAGAAAAAAAAATATCCATGCCATCTCCTTTCAAAAGTTTTCAAATTTCCAGCAACAAAGACTTCAAAACTTTCCAGAGAAGAACAAGTGTCTGGCTGCAGGTGGTCAGCAGTGCGCCACAAGAGCGCTGAGTCAATTCTAGACCTAAGCTAACTACCCTCCAATGCACAGAGCAGAGTTCAGACACTTCCAGACAGAAAAGGGGAGTGAGCTCCTTCCACGCGTCTTCTTCCTGAGATGAGCATCCGACATTCCAGAAAATCTTGGATGAGAAACAGAAGGAAAAAGCAAACAGGCCCAGGAAACGCAGACCATGCCCGAGATAGCAGCAGAGGAGGGACGCACACCAGGTGGGGTCAGGGCCCCGGGTCCCGAGGGACAGCGACCCCCAGGCTGTGGCCGCGGGACCTCGGGGACAGATAATTTTGAGGCTACGCTCAGGGCTCATCATTCTGTTCGTAAAATTAGAAATTCCATAAAACGGGAAAACACAGTACAGGAAGTAAAGGTCAGACTTCACACAGCAGGCGGGTGCACAGGTGGCTTCAAGACGCCACGTGTGAGGGACGCCCACGGTGAACCTGACCGCCAGCCCCGCCCAGCTGGGGCCCCCAGACCGCCAGCCGCTTGGTGCCCCTCAGTGTTGGGCTCTGACCCCGACAGGCTAACTCCTTCCCTGGGAGATGGAGGCCACGGCAGAGCCACACAAGGTGGGTGTGCATGCCGCTGGGGAACACGCCAGGATACCAACACGTGCACGCACATGCACACACTGACACACACAAACACGCATCTGTACACACTCATGTACACACACGCATACTCGGAATGACAGTCTATGTAGACATGAACACCCAGACCTCCCGTGAAGCCACCCCATGTTTCTACATGCGGGACACATCGTGTACCCGTCTCTCCCTCGCTCACTCACTCACTCACACACCACGCGTGATGCTTCTGTGGCCACCCCACGTCTCCGCACGTGGGACACATCATGTGCCCGCCTCTCCCTCCCTCTCTCACTCACTCACACATGCACACACCACGCGCGATGCTTCTGTGGCCACCCCACATCTCCGCACGCAGGACACATCGTGTACCCGTCTCTCCCCGCTCACTCACACACCACGCGTGGTGCTTCTGTGGCTTCCCCACGTCTCCGCACGCAGGACAAATCGTGTGCCTGCCTCTCCCTTTCTCACTCACTCACTCACACACGCACACACCATGCGCGATGCTTCTGTGGCCACCCCACGTCTCTGCACGCAGGACACATCGTGTACCCGTCTCTCCTCCGCTCACTCACTCACTCACTCACACACCACGCGCGGTGCTTCTGTGGCCACCCCACGTCTCCGCACGTGGGACACATCATGTGCCCGCCTCTCCCTCCCTCTCTCACTCACTCACACACGCACACACCACACGCGATGCTTCTGTGGCCAACCCACGTCTCTGCACGCAGGACACATCGTGTACCCATCTCTCCCTCGCTCACTCACTCACTCACACACCACGCACGGTGCTTCTGTGGCTTCCCACGTCTCCGCACGCAGGACAAATCGTGTGCCTGCCTCTCCCTTTCTCACTCACTCACTCACACACGCACACACCACGCACGATGCTTCTATGGCCACCCCACGTCTCCGCACGCAGGACACATCGTGAACCCGTCTCTTCCTTGCTCGCTCACTCACTCACACACATCGTGTGCCTGCCTCTCCCTCCCTCTCTCTCTCACTCACACACGCACACACCACGCACGGTGCTTCTGTGGCCACCCCATGTCTCCGCACGCAGGACAAATCGTGTGCCTGCCTCTCCCTTTCTCACTCACTCACTCACACACGCACACACCACGCACGATGCTTCTGTGGCCACCCCACATCTCCGCACGCAGGACACATCGTGTACCCGTCTCTTCCTCGCTCGCTCACTCACTCACACACATCGTGTGCCTGCCTCTCCCTCCCTCTCTCTCTCACTCACACACGCACACACCACGCACGATGCTTCTGTGGCCACCCCACGTCTCTGCATGCAGGACAAATCGTGTGCCTGCCTCTCCCTCCCTCTCTCTCTCACTCACACACGCACACACCACGCACGGTGCTTCTGTGGCCACCCCACGTCTCTGCATGCAGGACAAATCGTGTGCCTGCCTCTCCCTCCCTCTCTCTCTCACTCACACACGCACACACCACGCACGGTGCTTCTGTGGCCACCCCACGTCTCCGCACGCAGGACACATCGTGAACCCGTCTCTTCCTCGCTCGCTCACTCACTCACACACATCGTGTGCCCGCCTCTCCCTCCCTCTCTCTCACTCACACACGCACACACCACGCACGGTGCTCCTGTGAAATGGGCTGCTGGAGCTAAACGTTGCTGCGGCCCGCTTGTCGCCGGATGAGACCAAGTGCATCACTGCAGACAAGAAAAGCCACAGGGAGTCAGACAGGGAAACCCAAGGGGCCCCAAGTCAAGACAGACTCGGAGGCCGTGCGAGCTTTCCTCCTTCACGGGTGGGAACAGGGGGGAAAGGAGCCCAGCTCGAGCAGAGGGAGGGGACAGGGAGTAGGACACTCCACCGAACCACTCCTCCTGCGCAAAAACTACAGAATTCGCTTTCTGAGGGTTCATCCAGAGAAACGAATTCTGATTCCTTTGGCCTGGATTTAATTTCCTTGATTTTATGTTTGGTACCAAATTTACCTGGGTTCCATCCCTGGGTTGGGAAGATCCCCTGGAGAAGGGAAAGGCTACCCACTCCAGTATCCTGGCCTGGAGAGTCCATGGACTGTATAGTCCACGGGGTAGCAAAGAGTCGGACACAACTGAGCCGACTTTCACTCCCTACTCCCTCATATTTTAGTTTAAAAACCTCTCAAGGTAAATTATGATTTCCAAAGAGATTAGAAAGCCCGGCGCCCTTGTCCCCTCTGGTTCGCTCTCGTCCCCTCCTGCTCGCTCACTCGCGGACCTGATCACTCATTCTGGAGAGACTCCGTGACACCTGGCAGGCTCCGTGACCCAGCTGTGATGGGACACATCCGTGGAGCCGGCCACACCTGCCCCTGGTTCTGAGGGAGGAAGGATGACCACAGTTCACTAGAGGCTGGGGACGGTCTGCGGACGAGAAACACTGTGAGAGGGTCCCCTGGGAGCAGTGCTCATCCACGGCTCAGGAAACCCTGGCCTTGTAGCCAGCCATCTCTGCCTGCACGTGGTAACTGCTGCTCTGACCACGGCGCGTGGGCAGTGTAGAACCACGGCCCAGGAGGCAAGCCAGTTTCGCAACCTCTGAGGGCGCAGTCAGACAGTGGAAGAGAGAGGAGCACCTTGAGCTGGTTTGTAGACCTTGGAGGCGGGGCGGCAGGCAGCCGAGGCCGTGTGGGCCCTTGGCCTCGGCCACAGGAACCTTCAGTGCATGCCAGTGGCCCGGGCTGATGCCCAGGTGAATGGGCAGCGCTGCATCCCAATAAAACCTCCTTCACAGAACAGGCGGCAGTATGTTCGGGCTGTGGGCTGGTCTAAACTAGTAACATTTTTATTATTAGTTAATGATAAGACCGAACTACACTAATAACATTTCTGTTTTGAATAAACCATCCCAGGGCCCTCAGGACATTTCAGAGACGCAGACAGAGCAGATTGTGAGTGCCCTGGTTTTAGGGCAGGAACAGCATCTTTTAAGACACTGAAAACGCCCAGGGAGATCCTTCCACCGGCTCAGCGCTTCCCTCACTAACAGCAAACAGGCAAAGAACAGCTTTTGCAGGTGTGTGCTCAGTTCGACTCTTTGCGGCCCCATGGACTGTAGCCTGCCAGGCTCCTCTGTCCATGGGATTCTCCAGGCAAGAATACTGGAGTGGGTTGCCATTTCCTCCTCCAGGGAATCTTCCCGACCCAGGTATCAAACCTGCGTCTTGGGCACTGCAGGTGGGTAACCACAGGACAGCGTCAGGTACTTCACACAAGAGAAGCCTGTGACTTCATCTGGTTTTGCCGGGTCCCTGTGGGAGCTTTAGTTAAGCTGCATTTACACGTCCATCGACGCCAAGCCATGGTTTATCACCGTCCATTCAGACACCAGACCCAGGGCAGCAGGCTGGCACACGGCTCGAGGGCTGGGGGCAGGGAAACGCGCAGAGCCTGTGCTCAGGGCCCAGCGCGGCGGTCACGCGGCTCGCGGGGCCCCGGAAGGAGCCTCAGAGGAGGACAGCAGCAGGGCGGCAGGGGTGCGAGGTGGAAGGCGGCTTGTGCCCGGGACAGGGAGGAGAACGGAGCCACGGAGAAACGGCCCTGGGACACCCCCACTACCCCCGGAGCCTCCACAGACACGGACTCACCTCCGCCACAAAGCCGGCGGCTGCTCCGGTTCCTGCCCGGCGGGTCCCAGCGAAGACACGAGCGCCAGGGGCCAGGCGAGCAGCATCATGAGGACGACGACCAGCAGTCGGACAGGGAAGAGCGTCAGCGTCAAGACAGCCACCTGCGGACAGGGCACGGTCACTCAGAGGCCTGTCCCCCAGGCTCCTCACGCCAGGCCCGCCCTGCCCCAGCTGCCCAACCCCTTCCTGGTGCCTCCTGCAGCCGCCGAGGGAACACCTGGAGATGGGGGGTCTCTCCTGGTGGACGGCGCCCTGCCCATATCCAGCACCCCAGTAGGCAGCCCGCCCACTCCCAGCAGATGGCCCCGCCCACTTCAGCAAAGCCCCGCCCACCCCAGCACAGCCCCCGCCCACTCCCAGCACACAGCCCCGCCCACCCCCAGCAGACAGCCCACCAGAGCCCCCTGCTCTCAGTGCCCCAACATGGGCAGCAGACGGCCCCGCCCACCCCCAGCAGACAGCCCAGCGGTGGCCCCTGCTCTCAGTGGCCCCACATGGGCACACTTTCCTGCCACGGGAGGCACAGAGCCACCAGGACTGGGCTTGGACCACAAGGAGAGGGGGACCCGAGGACTTCTCAGCCCCAGGAAGTCAGGGGATGGGAGGAGGGCCCAGCAGGGATGGGGCATCCAAAGCCACAGGTCTGGTCCAGAGGACACAGGGAAGGCTGGCTGGGGCTTGTGCAGAGGGGAGGCCCTGCAGGAGAGGGGGACAGTCACAAGTCTGCGGGGGCTAGTGAGGGTGGACTCACAGGGTCAGCGGGGGCGAGTCAGGGAGGGCAGAGTGGATGGGCAGCGATGCGGGAGGTCCAGCAATTCTGCACAAAAGACGCTCTGGTTCCACACGGTGGGGGAGGGGGATGCTCAGGACCAGTGAGTTTTGTGATGAACTTGATCTCAGGGGTGCTGATTAGAAAATGGGGAGGGGGCGGGGTGATGAAAAGACTCAAGACGCGCAGAGCCTCATGACCAATAGGTGCAGTTTTTGATGATTTGCAAGAACACACACACGAGATACAAAGGTTTGGTGCACAGGACACAGAAGAGACAGGAAGAGATCCAAGTCCCAGCAGCTCACTGCCGCCCCCCGCCGCCGAAAGAGATCCAAGTCCCAGCAGCTCACTGCTGCCCTCCCCCCCTCCCCCGACCTCCCTCCACCCCTTCGCCGCCCCGCGCTGGTCTCTGCCACTTGCACACCTGCAGCCTGACTGATTCCTGATCCCAGGGTCTCCATCAATGCCAGCACAGAAATACAACGCAAGCCACGTGAGTCACTTTACAGTTTCTTGCAGCCACATTTAAAAACACAAAGGTGATGAAATCAATTCAACAAGGAGTTAATTTAAGCCAACACCCCTGAAGTTCCATCATCTGAGCAGGCGCTCGTGAGCTGCTTTACTCTTTCTCCCGTCACGCACGGGGATCCAGACACAGCGCGTCTCAGTCACACACGCCACCTTCTGGAGGCCCAGCAGCCACAAGTGGCTTAAGCTCCCTGTTGGAACTGTTTCATTATTTTAACCTTCGCTTCCTGTTGCTTTTGCTCACTGAAAGGATTCTGTCCATGCATAAGGGCCTGACTTGCGGAACCCTGGCCACCTGCGGAAGGTTCCGGGAAGGAAGGGAGTAACATGGCCCTCCCAGGCTGGCCCTTCCAGGAAGCGTCTGCAAGACTAAAGGCCTTTCACTTTGCCTTGCTGCCTCTCGGCTGTTTCAGAACAGCAGAAGCAGGCATGCTGACTTGCGCGCGGTGGCCACAGCGACTTCGAGCTGCCTCTCCTCCGCTGCCCTTCAAGGGCCTGATCCCCCGGACGACCCTCCAGTTTAACACAAGGTGGAACAGGGACGGTGACCCTGGCTCTGTCACGACACCCCCTGTAGGGGGTATGTGTCCCACTCCAGGACCATGCTGGTGGGAAGGTGCCCCCATCCCGGATTTCCAGGGGTCCTGTTCTGGGGTCAACATGAAGGGGTGCACGTTGCCGCCAGCATCCCTGCGTCCTGCGGGCTGATGGCGCGCTCCTATGTCAGCCCGTCCCCACGGCTCATGCTTTTCTATCACAGCCTCGGCTCCAGCAGTGGGAAGCACCTCTCTGAAGGCCTCGCTGAGTCTGCATGTAGACATGTCTTTGGAAGGCCAGCCTGGCCCCCGCCTCCACCCTGCCACCCTTGGGGAGTCCTGCAGCGAGGACGCCACCCCAGACACCAGCCAACCTCGTCGGGGAATTCCTACAGAGCTTTCTGATGGCTGTTGCCATGCTTTCAGATTGTTTACCTGGATTTCCCACCTTCTGGAGTTATGTCTGCATTTTCCCCCAGGAGGAAGTTTCTGGGGGTCCTTGGCAGGCGCTCTTCCCACTGGCCTTCCCGTCATTCACCTTCAGGGCCATCGCGTGAAGCCGCAGCTCTGGAGTTACATGAACCCTGCCCTGATGCCCAGGGTGTGGTTCGCGTGATTTGTGTTTCTAAGACATTTCAGGCTGAGAGGACACACTCACCCCTCCTCTACCAACCTGCTCAGAGAACCACCTGTGCAGGCTGTCCCTGTCTCTGCGGTGGCCGTTCAGCCGTATGAACTCTGATCTCACAGGCACCTCTCTTTTCCACTCCCGTTCACTCTGCTGTTCTAACTTCTGGAGGGAAGAGCCTGGAGCATTATTTTCAGAAGTACCTTATCTCCCCCAATTCACATGGAGAACACCTTTCTATAAGTACTTAAATTCAACTCCACTAGTTTTAAAACGGAGCCTTTCCTTCCTGTTAAAATTTAGGTTAAATGTTATATCTTTTTGAACCCTTGCTATTATCTTGTAACTTTGTTGCAGAGAAATAGAGGGCAGACACCTAGTCTCCTCAGCCACTAGCTCCATCTCTTGGGCTGTCTGGCCCCGCCTCTCGGGCTGCCTGTCCAGGAGAACGTCCAGGGCCCGCCAGGGACTGTGCTGTGAGCCTGCTCCACCTACGACCTTTGGCTGCCTGCCCCTCCAGGGTGCAGACGGTTGGGTCCCTGGAGAGTCCTCTGTGTGTCCCCACAAATGGACCCTCAAGCACAAGCAGACAGCGGCGGTGGACAGGAGCTGCGGAGGCCACCACACTCAGAGCACTCCCGGGCGCACAGACACGCCTGAACGGTGCATCCGCACCCAGGACGGCTGCTCCTCCAGGGGACAGAGAGGAACGATGCTGCTCAGGAAGAACAAGGGTGGCCGACGCCCCGCCCCAGGCCTTGGAGGACTGAGGCTGAAAGGGGGTGCGGAGGCAGCGCCCTGGTACATCTGGACCGACAGGCAGTGATGAGCAGGCCTGGAGGGGAAGCTCCAAAGCCGGGACAGGTGCCACAGTTGAAGCTGCAGGTTAATGAGCAGACGGCGTCCTGAACACAGCAGGGCCCACTGGTCACTCCCGTGGGCATGGCGTGTGACCACGTCTGCTCCCTGGGGAGCGCACCCTGTGCCCACTCCGTGTGCCCCGGAGACACGGGCCTGGTGTCTGAGCTCTGCGGCCAGCAGGGGAGGACACGTGTGAGTGACCACACAGCCCCGACCCACAGACAAGGACAGGCAGGTGCAGAGGGAACGAGGCCTGGCTGCAGGCCCGCCCGGGCTCCACGGAGGGTCGGGCGGGCAGGAAGCATGCTGGGCTATGAAGGCTGCCTGGAGGAGGCGGGCACCTCCGGAGCCCACGGGGTGCAGAAGGGCCTGGCTTCCTGAGAAGCTGGGACCCGCCTCCCTCCTGAGACGCAGTCCACAGTCTCAACCCCGCCACCATCCTCAGGAGCCCACTATCCTGAAAAAGAGCCAGGTCGACCGTGTGGCCACCCTTCTTGAAGGCCACACGAGGGTGACACTCAGGGTCCTGGGCTGAGCTTCTTAGCGCGACTACCAGAGGCTCCTCACGAGAAACTGTCCCCACGTCACGTTCATGCCGCTGCATTTAAAACAGCCAGCCAGCAAACGCCTACTGAACAGCACATGGAACTCTCCTCAGTGCTGCACACCAGCGTGGATGGGAGCGGGGTTTGGGGGAGGGCGGATTCATGTACACGCATGGCTGAGTCCCTTCCTTCACTGTTCACCTGAGCAACGCTGTTAAGCGGCTACACCCGGATACAAGATGGTTCTGGTGTAAACAGAACAAAACGAGCTCAACAAGAATAGACTTGGGCCTGCATATTCCCAGCACGTCCGCTCTGTCAGCCAGTCGTCTAACCCAGAGTGGCAGGCACACCGCCTGCTCTCAGCCAGCACGCTGCACCAAGAGCCCCTGGCACAGTGGGTCCCGGTGGCGATCTGTCCAGGCCCAGCGCTCCGCTTCCCACCAAAAGGACCCAGGGCCCGCAGATGGAGCCACGGGAGCACAGGAGCAGTCCACGTGTGGGGGGACCACACAGGCACACGCCACGTCCACACGCGTGCACCTCGGCCTCACAGGTGCACGCCATACCCACACGCGTGCACTCCTGGCCTCACAGGCGCACGCCTCGTCCACACGCGTGCACCTTGGCCTCACAGGCGCACGCCACGCCCACACGCGTGCACCTCGGCCTCACAGGTGCACGCCATACCCACACGCGTGCACCCTGGCCTCACAGGCGCACGCCTCGGTCCACACGCGTGCACCTTGGCCTCACAGGCGCACGCCACGTCCACACGCGTGCACCCCCGGCTGCCTCTGGATGACTCTAGGAGACTCATTTCTGATTGTGGCACCAGCCGAGGGGTGGATGGGGTGCGTCTGCGGACGTGCCTGCGAGGGGCTGGCATGGGTGTCCAGAGCCCTCCCTCCAGACCAGCCTGACAGCCTGACAGAAATGGAAGCCCTCCATTTCCAGGTCAGGCCATCAGCTTCCAGAAGACACGGGAGACAGGACTCACCAGCAAACACAGACATCCCAAACACAGTGCGAGAAACTGATCAGAGTGTGCGTGCGGGTGCAGGCAGGTGGAGACGCAGCCAAGAGCCAGAACCAGGCACCTGCTGGCCGAACCCAGTGCCCGCCCCTAGTGCCAAGGAGTGCACTGTGCCTTCAAGGGCGACACAGCCCGCATGGTGGCCACTAGATGGCCTTGTCCTCGGGATGCAGATATACACGGTTCCTTACGGGCTCAGTGATGGCATCTGGGCCCTGCTTGCAGATCACTGCTGGAAAGGGACGCGGGGCGGGGTCAGTGGTCCAGAAAGGCCATCAGTGGGGGCAGTGGAGGCGGGGGTGTCAGGGCTGAGCTGTGTCTTTGGAGCTCAGTCTTTAAAGAAGAGATTAAGGTAAGCACAGTCGCTGGGGTGGCCCTCATCTCACGTGACTGGCAAGCAGGACGCAGACGCGCAGAGAGGGGCAGCCACAGGAGGACGCGGCGAGACAGCTGAGCGCTGCGCCCAGGAGACAGGAGACAGGCGGGAGGAGCCGACCTGCAACGCTGGGCCTCCGCTTCCAGCTTCGCGAGTGCCGAGCGATGAGCGCCTGCTCTTGGCCACCCCCTGCGGTGCTTCGATCTGGCCGCCCAAGCAAAACGCTGGCTGTGTGTAACGTCTCGCGGTAAGAACCGTGAAAGCGACGCCTGTTCAGGATGGAAAACGCTCTCCGGCTCACAGCGAGCATGTGGAGCCCCCAGGGCCGGAGCGCTCCAGGCCAGGACCCGCCGTCTGACGCCAGGCTCAGACCTGCGCGGCGAGCTCCCCCACCGCCCAGCCACCGGGCTCACGGCACCACCCACGTGCAACCTGGCCCAGGGGCCTTCTGTTTCACAACCAGCGTGGAAGCACCCGCGTGCTACTGAAGAGACAAGCTCTCTGCAGAGAACCGTGCCCTCTCCTGGGGGAGGACGGGCCCCAGGGCGCCATGCGGCCTGTGTCCTCCAGCGCCCGCCCCCAGCCCCGGGGACCCCAGTCAGCCGCGCAGGACTCTGACAGGACACGCGTGGGCAGGACGCACGGGGGGGGCCAGCGCTGCCCCAGACGGTGGTTAGCGTGCTGACCGCGGGCACGGCAGACTCTCCCGAATGCCTCTTCCCACCCAGCGCCATAGCCGCGCGGGGAAATCCCTCCATCCCAAGGGAAACACACCTCCCAGAGGCTGGAGAGAAATGTGCTCACTTCTCCCGCGATGAGAGGAAAACGTCAGCGAGCCCACACTCGGGCCCGCTGGCCGCAGACGCTGCGCTGGGCCCACGCCCCCGGCCCTCCGCTCTCAGCGGTTCCGAGCAGCGCGCAACAAAAAATAGGAGCAGACATGCTGGGCTCTCGATCCGCCCGCGGCCACTGCAAACCACCCTCGGGCAGTGGGTCGGGCTGCGAGCCAACAGGCGGGTGTGGACCACAGACACGCTGGCCCTGGACTCACGCGGCCTCACTGTGGACGCCAAGTGTGGAGCCGGGGCCACGGCCGCCGCCAGGGTCCACGTGTTCCTGGGGCTCCCGGAGCAACAGCTCAGGGCCGGCCCCGGGGGTTGAGGACCTTGGGGCCTTTGTGCAGCAGGTGAGACCTCGGGGTGGGCACCTGGCCAGGTGCTCTGAACGTCATCTGCATGACGGAGGCCAGGGACCAGCCCAGGGAGGAGCCACCAGCTACATGGGCCTCAGAGGACACCCCCCGACATGACACTTGGGGGAACGGATAAGAGACAAAATGGAATCGACCTCTGCAAGCCAGCCGGACGACTTCACAGCCTGGACTGGCGTTCACAAGGATGGCAGGCCTCAGTGGACACGAAGGGAGGGCGCCAACCCCGCTTGGCCGGGGGTCCCTGTGGGGGCAGGTGGAGCCTGGATGAATGGGGGGTGCTACACAGGCCACACAGGGGCCGGGCGCACGGAGGCCGCCGCCAGGACGCTCGGCTCCAAGGTGCGGGGAACGGAAGCTGCCCCGACTCGTGGTCTCCCAGACCCAGAAGGAGGCCAGGACCCCAGGACACAGGCGCCGGGCGACCCCAGTCAGCCCCCCTGCTCCCACACGGTGAGGGCGGGGGAGCGGGGCTCAGAGGTGGCTTTTCCAGGCAGGCGGAGTGTGGGCCACCCTCACGGTTAAGCACCCACAGTCCGTGCGCTCCGACGGGCAGGGAATCTGAGGCCAGCCAGGGAGGCTGGTCAGTGACAAGCCAGGGTCTAAGGAGCGGCACGGGGAGGAGGGGCCTCCCGGGGGAGGAGGGGGCACCCCGGGAGGAGGGGCCGCCAGCGGAGCCCAGGACAGGACCCAGATCCAGCGACCTCTCGCACTCACACGTCCAGGACGCGGGCCTGATGGGCGCCACGCCCCTCCCAGCTGCCCAGGGCTCGAGGCATCAACAGCGTCACTGGAAACACGCTCCAAATCAGCATCCTAGGTGACCCCCACCCCCCGCTGGCTCCTCAGAGACACACTTGGGCATCATATTGAAGACCTTTCTTTCCTACTCCCTCCCAGCTCCGCCTGCAAATTCAGACTTGCATGCCCCCACCCCAAGGTGCAGCCCAGGCCTCCTCCCCCAACCTGCACGCGGGGCTGCGGTCACCCTCAGGCCCCCGGTCCCCTCCCGAGCCTGGTGCCTCCGCAGTGGATGCCTTCCCCAAAGCGCCACAGGGGCTCCCAAGCCCGGCACCCATCAGCTCCAGGGAAGGGCTGCGCCAGACCCCCAGAGGGTGAGGGGCCAGATCCCGGCCCCTGCCCTTCTGCAAACACCAGAGGAGTCACCTGCCATCTCCCACATGGACGGCCTGCGGTCTGCACAGAAGTCACCCAGACCTGACCAGGGGTCAGGGGTCAGCGCTGAAGGCGAGGGAGCCATAGATTCTGGGGCTGGCCGTGCACTTCCCCCGGGGGCTGGCTGTGGGCACCTCCAGGCTGTCCGGTGAGGAGCAGATTAGATACCAGACTCGTGAATTCTGCAGAAAGATCTCTGAGGCACGCAGGACAAACACACGAACCTTATCTGGAAATCCATCTTTCTCTCTCTTTTTTTTGCTGTCACTTATAATAAAAAGGGCTTCCCGGTGGCTCAGATGGCAAACAATCCGCCTGTAATGTAGGAGAACGGGGGTTCAATCCTTGGGCCGAGATGATCCCCTGGAGAAGAGAATGGCTACTCACTCCAGTCTTCTTGCCTGGAGAATTCCATGGACAGAGGAGACTGGAGGGCTACAGTCCACGGGGTTGGAAAGAGTCAGACACAACTAAGAGACTAACACTTTCACTTTATATTAAAAAACAAATCAAAAACGATAAAGCCATCTGTCTTTGAGACTCCTGATTTAGAGTGGACAAAATCACTGCAGATGGTGATTGCAGCCATGAAATTAAAAGACGCTTACTCCTTGGAAGAAAAGTTATGACCAACCTAGATAGCATATTCAAAAGCAGAGACATTACTTTGCCGACTAAGGTCCATCTAGTCAAGGCTATGGTTTTTCCTGTGGTCATGTATGGATGTGAAGAGTTGGACTGTGAAGAAGGCTGAGCGCCGAAGAATTGATGCTTTTGAACTGTGGTGTTGGAGAAGACTCTTGAGAGTCCCTTGGACTGCAAGGAGTCCATTCTGAAGGAGATCAGCCCTGGGATTTCTTTGGAAGGAATGATGCTAAAGCTGAAACTCCAGTACTTTGGCCACCTCATGCGAAGAGTTGACTCATTGGAAAAGACTCTGATGCTGGGAGGGATTGGGGGCAGGAAGAGAAGGGGACGACAGAGGACAAGATGGCTGGATGGCATCACAGACTCGATCCGTGTGAGTCTGAGTGAACTCTGGGAGCTGGTGATGGACAAGGAGGCCTGGCATGCTGTGATTCGTGGGGTCGCAAAGAGTCGGACATGACTGAGCGACTGAACTGAACTGAACTGGAAGACGCTAAAGTGCCAAGGCAACACTGATGTCCCGGCAGCATGGGGCTGCACCCCAGCCTTGCAGGGCAGGAGGTGGGCAAAGCCTCGGGGAAACACTCATCTGCTGGACGCGGCAGTGAGAAAAATGCGACACGTCAACCTAACCTCAGTTTTCTCCGGAGAGGAGGCACAGCGACCGCGATGGTCCCAGAGTCCCACCAGCTGGCACTGCCCAGCCCCAGGCCCCTGAATTCACAGCAGCAAAAGAGGAGCATCAGCTGGGGACCCAACAGTGAGGTGCAAACCCAGGAAGCCGACCTGGAGACGCCTCCCTCCACTTGCCCCATCTGCAAAAACACCTTTACTAAAGGTAAGATACCTTCCGGACCAAACCATACACTGTCTTCAAATAGCAAACAAGGAGTGCTTCTCACAAGTAACTCGAATAGTTCAAACACGTGAAAGCAAAAGTGAAACAGAAAGAGCTGGCAGTCTGAGCCCAGGCTGTTGGCTGTACTCGTCCCAGACATCTGACCTCCAGACAAGGCTCCTCTCTACTGTCGGACAAAACGCCAGTGTGGCGAGAGGCCCAAGGCCAGTCGTGAGCCAGGGTCGCTGGGAGGCCGGTGGGGTCCAGGGGTCCCGGTCCCGCCCGTGCTGAGGGGGCGCCTTATGCTTTCTGGGATCTGGGCTCCCCTGGGGCCTGCCATTGAGGTGAATCCTGTGCCCAAATTCACACCGGGTTCCCTGTCTTTTCCCAAGCTGTGAGTGTCTTCTGACCTCAGATTTCCCTCCCTGCTGTGTGTCTACGGGGATAACCTGTGCCTGCACTTGGGAAAACTCTCCTTTCAGAGCCCATGCGGACTGCGCACAGAAGCTGCTTCTTCTGAGTGCTCCCACTCAAGTCTAAAATTAAATATAGCTTTTCTAAAAGAGCTATTTTTTCTTTCAAACCCTCAGGCAGGCTCAACTTCCCCACCATCCCAGTCACTCTATTCAAGAGCTTTCAACTCAAATCTTAGCGCTGGATCGCGGAGGCTGCAGGCCTCCACAGAATGGGTGTGTTTCAGTAATTTGAGCTTACAAACCTGTCCCACAGGAGAGAAAACCACACAGCAGCCTTCCTGGATGACCACACGTACCACTCCTGGCACATGGCAGCTGATGGCGGGGTCGCGGGGGGCAGCCCTGGCCATCACACGTTTCTCTGGGGGATCAGACCCCTAAGTGTGACACTCTGCAGCCCCAGCCACTGGTCTGGGGCAGGGGGCGGGAGGGTCACACCTTCACATCTGCCGATACTGCCCCTCTGGCCCATGGCCCCCGCAACGATGGTTTCAGAGGGCCAGCGCGTACAGGTCCTGAGTTACCAGACCCCGTGGGCAGCCGGGGGCAGCGGGGCCCACAGTCCACAGGGGAAGGAGTCAGGAAAGCAGCCCCAGGGTCTGCGGTCAGCGTAGTGGGACCACCGGGGTCCTCCGGGGGCTGCAGCAGAGCTGGCGGCACTGGAGGCAGGAGGGGCCGGCAGAGCCCCCGGGACCCAGGAGGCCGCATGGGCGAACCCTCAGGCCGCCAGAGCCAGCGCCTGCCTCGCGGGCTCCACACCTCCAGGGCAGCTGAGAAAGGCCTCCAGAATTATAATGGGTAGGGTTCACGCAAAGACGGAAGGAAGTATGTGAGGAGCAAAGGGAGAGCTCGCCGCGTGGGGCTGGGCCTGGAGGAGCGGGTGGGTCAGTGGGTGGGAGGGCGGCCACCAGGCTGGCCTCTAGGCTCTGCCTGCGACCTCTCAGGCCTTCTCCTTGCTCTCCCAACTTACTCAAGTTTTGTACAAAATCTCAACCTCCCTGAGTTCTCAGGACCCCTGCGTCCCGGGGCCCTGGTGACTGTGACCTCAGCCCCTGCCCCCTCTGGGCGTGACATTCTCAGTGAAGCTGCCCAGGCTGGAGCCCTCCTGCGGCTGCCTGGTCCCGAGCCCAGCACCACCCATGCCCAGGAGGACGGCTCCTGGGCCCGATGGTCCCCCAGAGACGGGGCCCAGAGGTGCAGTGGCCACTGAGCTGCTTCCGCAGGTGCCTGGCCGGTCGGGCCAGGACATCCTGGAATCGCAATTCCACGGTCCTGAGTGCCCACCTGCAGAAATGGACGCAGGAGGCCGCACTTCTCACAGATAGGTCAGAAGCTCGGCTCCGGCTGTCCCGCAGCCTCAGGGATCGACTCCTGAGGGGACGGGAGCAGGGGACTGGGGGAGCTGAGGCACCTCAGGGTCTGAGCGCCGGAGTCCATGGTTACCTATCTGCGAGGCCCTGGCCGTGTCCCGGGGGCCCTGCCCTCAGGCTCTAAGGACACGCCTTCCACATTTTCACGGTCTGAAACAGGTGCCCTGGCGGGTGGCCAGCAATGGCAGGAGCCCTGGGAATGAGGGGTGGGGAGGGGGTGCGGAAAGAGCCCAGCAGCAGGCCCGCCTGCAGAGGAGGGGCCTGACAGGCTCGGACCAGCCCCCACCCCCATCTCAGAGCCGCCCAGAGCAAGGCCATGCTGGGGGCTGTGGGACATGCCTGCTCCGCAGGGCCCTTTACTGCAGGGTTTGAGTAAAAAGAATCTCGAAGTTCAAGACCTGCAGCATTTCCTGCGGGTTTCACCTGTTTAGCAAATAAATACCTGCCCAGAGCAGGAGGGCAGGGGTGGGGGCCTGGGCTCCCAGCTGGGTACCTCCTACACCAACCCGCCCTCAGGTACCAGGAGCCCCCCCACCGAACCTCCCAGCTCAACCCCACCCCCACAGGCTGGAGAGGCCCCGAACCAAACTTCTGGGTCCAGGCCAACATCCTGTCCCTGCCCCCCAAATGCAAGGAGTTTCCCCCAACCACATCCTGGCTCTGAGCGCAGTGGCGGGACACCCCCTCCAGCTGCAGGTGACCCCCAGGCGGGGACTTCCCCAGCAGAAGACGGTCGCCCCCACCTGACGTCTGGCTCTGCCCCCCGTGGCTGCAGGCAGCGCTGCACCCACGGGCACATGGGCCCTGGTATCGGGCGCGGGAGGAGACAGGTGTTTGGGCCTCCTGTCCCCTGGCCAGGCGGTCACTCCTGGGGACAGTGGGGAGACTGGGGCGTGGGGGTCCCTGCGTCCCACATGGCTGCTCCACGCTGGGTGATCACAGGCTCCGGACCAGCAGAATGAAGGGAGCTGCCGGAGGGGGGAACAGGCGGCCGGGGAGACGCGCCCCTGCCTCGGAGGGGGTCGTGCCGCCTGCTCTGGACCAGAGACGCGGTCCTCCAGGGCTGGCCGGGGGCGCAGATGGACCCCCAGAGGAGAGGCCCCCACCTAAGGCTGGCCCAGCCCGTCAGCACCCTGTGGTCCTGGCACCAAGGCTGCTCTGCCAGCGTGGGCTCCGAGGGTGGCTGGGGTTGGGGCCCGCCGGGTGGCCCATGCTCCCGCTCTGGACCTCGGGACCCGAGTGCAGCCCCCCGCGGTGAAGTCCAGCTGTGTGTCCCCACCCCCGGGGATGGGAAGGTCCAGAAAAAGTATTTAAACAACTCCAGAGTGGCAGCTAACTGTTTAGGGAAAAGAAGTCACACGTGTACACCCATGGTGGATTCGTGCTGACGTATGGCAAGACCACTACACTACTGTAAAGTAATTAGCCTCCAATTAAAATAAATGAATTTATATTAAAAAAAAAAAGTCACTCCTCCGGCTCTGGGACTGTTAAGGCCCAACACGTCCCCTGCCCAAGACCCCTGCGGAGCAGGACACAGTGCCCAAGGAGGGAGGCCCAGAGGTGGGAGGCCGAGATCGCAGGGGAGGGGGGGTGCTCGGCCACGGTCACACACACACAGAGACACAGATACACACAGACACAGACACACACAGACACAGACACAGACACACACACAGACAGAGACATACATACAGGCACACGCACACACACACACACACATACAGACACACACACACAGACACACAGAGAAACAGACACACACAGAAACACAGACACACACACAGACACACACACACACACACACACACAGAGACACACACACACACAGAGACACACAGAAACACAGACACACAGAAACACAGACACAGACACACACACACAGACACACAGACACAGACACACACATACAGACACACACACAGACACACAGACACAGACACAGACACACACAGAGACACACACACACAGAGACACACACAGAAACACAGACACAGACACACACACACAGACACAGACACACACAGAGACACACACACACAGAGACACATAGACACAGACACACACATACAGACACACACACACACACAGAGACACACAGACACAGACACACACACACATAGACACACACAGAAACACAGACACACAGACACACACAGAGACACACACAGACACAGACACACACAGACATAGACACACACACAGACACAGACACACACAGACACAGACATATACACAGACACACACACAGAGACATACATACAGGTGCATGCACACACACACACACATACAGACACACACACACAGAAACACAGACACACACACAGAGACACACACACAGACACAGACACACACAGAGACATACACACAGAGAAACAGACACACACACATACACACAGACAGAAACACAGACACACACAGAGGCACAGATACACACACACAGAGACAGACAGACAGACAGACACACACAGACAGCCATACACACAGACACATACACAGAAACAGACACACACACAGATATACCACAAACACACACACAGACACACAACACACACACACACGGGCTCGCAGGCTGGAGCAGTGTGTGAGAGAGCGCAGCGCTGTGAGCCGGCATGGGCGTCTGGGCGGCGAGGCGGGCTTCAGGGGACACAGCTGCACGAGCCGCAGAGAGGGGGTGTCCAGACACGCACTGCCTCTGGGCTCCTTCCGGAGCAAGTCACACCGAGACAGGGGCGTATGGGACACAGGGAGGCCCGCCCCAAGGCCGCAGCGCGCCCGGGCGCTGTGTGCGGGCCTGGCCGCGGGGCGGGCGCCCTGTCCCGTCCCGCGGGGCCGGGGGCCCACTGTCCCGTCTCCATCCGTGTAGTGACGGCCCCGGGCCCTGTCCCGTCCCGTCTGTGTGGTGACGGCCCCCCGGGCCCTTGTTCTGTCCATGTGTGATGGCCCCGGGTGGAAGGCAGGGTCCAGCTGGGTGACAGGGGCTCGTGGGGGCCCTGCTGAGACCCCCGGGCACCGCCTCGGACGGGCCTGCCTGCAGGGACGGGGCGGGCAGGGTCCACTCGTGGGGACAAAATCCTGCTCTATCAGTGAGGAGTGAGGCTGACTGTGCTTAGCTCTGTGTTCAGAGATGAGAGCGGCCTAAGAGGAAACTCTGTCCACGAGCGCGTCACCAGGACAGAAGAGCCGATTCGGGAGAAGCCCGGGACTCCCCTGGTAGTCCAGAGGCTCAGGTTCCATGCTCCCCACGCAGGGGGCCAGGGTTCCAGCCCTGGAGGGAACATGATCCCACGGGCTGCCACCAAGACCCAGCATAGCCAAATAAATATTTACCAATGGAACGTGCGGAGTAGGCCTGCCACCTTGAACCCCCCTTCCAATCCCCATCGTTGACCACACCTCAGTTTCCCTTGCGGCCCCTTCCAGAAGATGACGCTCGGGTCACAGGAGGCTCCCGGCGGGTCAGAGGAGAAAGCGGGCAGGTCAGACATCCGCCCGGAACGAGCCCACGCAGCCTGGAGTCCAGGACAGCACAGGGCCTGGGCCTCGGCCCCTCGCCTGGATGTGGGGACACAGCCCGGCTGTTCACCTGCCCGGTCCCAGGGCTGCGCTCCTGGCCGTCAGAAGGTGACGGGGGGCCTCGGGTTGAGCCTGGTCCTGCCCTGGGACACTTGCACTCCTGGAGGGCCCCCAGCACCCGCTCCCTAGCTGCAGTATCGCCAGACCCCCAAGAACACGGGCTTCAGGCCAGGCCACCTCCCCATTTACCCATCCTCCCCACCCCACCAGGCAGGGCCTGGGGGTCCCAGAAGGGGCTGGATGAAGGGCTGCCCAGGGTGGGTGCAAGGAGCACCCAGATGTTGGGGAGAGGGTGGGCCTGGTCTGTATGCCTGTGGGGGCGGGGCACCAGGGCCACCATGGATGGGAACCAGACTTCTCCTCGTGAGCAGCCAGGGAGCATCCCTGCCCCCTCCCCGAGGGGGCCCCTAAACCAGCCCCCAGGTACCTGCTGCTGCTCTGCCAGACCGAGACCACCCGCTTCTGGGGGATCAGGCTGCACGCAGGTGCCCTGGACAGGCCTGTCCCTGGACTCACCCTCCTGGTGACCCCCGGGGCCTGTTCCAGGGTGTTCGGGAAACCAGGCTGCCGTCCAGGAAGTAAGCTCTCCGTGACGCCGGTGCAGGGGCTCAGAAATGGGGAAGCACCAGAGCTGCGGGGTGTGGCTTGGCCCGGGGCTTCCAGCGGGAAGTCCCCAAACCCGGGGGACCGGAGATCCCTGCCCAGCTGCGAAGCAGCACCATCTCCACGCGAGGGCCCGACGGCCCAAGAGTCACAGCCCTCGGATCTCAACTTGCTGGTTCCCGTCCCAAGAGATGCTTAAGCTCCTCACTAGATCTGCCGTTAAATGACAGATGGGCCCAGGGGTCATTAATCCCCAGACAGGCGGCAGTCCCTCCCGGCCAGCAAAGGCCAACAGGTAAACACAGGCACCGGACTGGTCGGTCCCAACTCAGGATGAAGGAAGGCGAGCTTCCGAGCGGCCCTGGATCGTCTCGGACATCGAGGGATCCCTTTATGTGCTGATTTCGATAGGAAGGCTGCCCTTGCGTGGACAGGCCAGTTGGCTCTGCAAGCTAAGCACGCGAAGGGGGAAAAGCTATGCAGGATGCTGCCGGCGAAAAGCAAAACGTTCCGCGGACTGGCACGGGGACAGTCCGTGACCACACATCCCGCGTGAGGCCTGGCGCCACAGGCCTCTGGACAGAAACACAGACTCGGCCCCAACCCTGCTCGGTGACCAGGGATGCGCAAAGGATCCCTGCCCTGCCCGGTGGTGAGAACACGGCCCGCCTGCTCTTCCCTGACCTCAGCCACACGCCGGGGGAGAAGGGCCAGGCCGGGCCTCGGTGCCCAGGCCCGCTGAGTTGGCACTTAAAGAAAAAGGCAGGCATCTGGGGAAATGACAACCTTAGACTGACTTCAAGAACTTTTCGCTTTAACATTACTTCAGATGAATTACTCTGCACGTTAAAAACCTAGATCTCCCCACAAAAAGCTCTGTCACAGACGGGAGGTGTGGTCCCCACGGGCTAGACCACCCGGGAGAACCAGGAACTCTCTGCTCCTCCTACAGGCAGTTCTGGAGTCACAGACAGGCCAGCCTGTGGGCAGTCCTACAGAGAGGCACACACGGCTCACAAGCAGAGTCTGTGCCGTCCACTCAGGGGGCCCACCAGGGCAGAGAAGCAGCCCGCCAGGTCAGGGGCAGCGGAAGGCAGGAGAGATGGAGACAAGCGCCCCTGAGCGGCCCCCAGTCGGGGCTGGAGCATCCCACAAACAGAGTGTGCGGAAAGCAGGCGCCCGGACCGTTCACCAGGCAGGGCCTGCTTGTGTGTGACCGATTCAGGCCCTAGATGAGCGCCAAGATCCCCCAGAACAACTTGGAATCGGGGCAGGCCAGAAACCCCCCAAAACCCCTCTGCCGTCACCCCAGGACCCCAGAGTCCGCCCCCACCGCTGCTGCACTCACTCCAGGGACCAGCGAGGTTCCCACACACGAAGCGCATCAAGCGACAAACTCACATCCAGAGGGAGCCGCTCCGGTTCGGCGCGGGGCCTGCACACGGCGGGAGTGGGCACCCGGACCGAGGACCGCGCGGCGCCCACCCACCGGCGAGTGGCTCCGAGGCCGGGGATGCAGGGGCTAGGGGAAAATGGGTACGGAGGGTCCAGGGATCGGGGAAAGGGGGACGAGCCGGGGGTGGGGACCTGGGGAAAGGGGATGCGGAGCCAGGTTCCGGGCGCTGGCGGCGGGAACCGGGGATGGGGCGCGGACGGCGGGGGATGAGCGCTGCGGGTCGCAGGGAAGCGTGGCGGTCGCGGGCCCCGGGGAGCGCGCAGCTGGGCCGCGCCCAAGGCCCCCTCCCGGGCCCCTCCGGCCGCGCATCCCCGAGCCTCGGCGCGGCCGCGGGCCCGGGGCGGCCTGGGCTCCCGGCGGACACCCACCTGGGCCTTCTGCAGGGCGCCCAAACGCAGCTCGTGTACGAAAGGGTTCCGCCCCGGGGCGCCTGCCGCCGCGCGTCGCCGGCCCCCGCGCTGGAGGAGGGGGCGGCGCGAGGATCGCGTCCCCGGAGCCTCATGGCCGCGCCGCCCGCCGCGAGGGGCGCGGGGCGCCGGGCCGGGTGGCGGAGCGGGGCGCGGGGCGCGGGGCGCGGGGCGAGGATGCGCGGCGGCTGGAGCGGGCCGGGCGCGCGGCCGCGCAGGCGCGGGACGGGCGGCCGCATGACGTGGGCGGGCGGGGCGGGGTCGCGGGCCGGGCGGGCCGGGGAGGGGGCGTGTGCCGGCCCCGCCCCGCGGGCGCCGGGAGGCGGCCCCGCGCCCCGCGCCGCGCTCTGCGCCCGACGCGCGCTGCGGGGCTGCTCGGCGAGCCGCTGGGGGCGGGTCCCGCGCGGCGCCGAGGCCCTGGCCGAGAGCCCGTGGCGGCGGCGGGGGCCACGGGGGCGCGCCCCTTGGGTCCCCGCCACGTTGTCCCCTTCCGCTGCTCGGGGCGCCCACCCGGGGCGCGGCCGGGAGAGGAGGCGCCGCCGTGCAGCCACGTGGGGGCGGCCCGCGCGGCTGGCACTCCCTCCCCGGGCTGGGGGCGCCGAGCCTCCGGGCTGTCCGCTCAGAACCCGAGGAACACCGCCGGGCCGCGCCTGGCCAGGCCGCGTGTGTGAGGGCCCACTGCATGCCCGCCGAAGACCCCGGTCCTCCTCAGATGCGCCCCGCCGCGCTGCTTGGTCCCGCCCACCCGGTTCTGGGCGGGGGACCAGCGGCACGAAGGGCAGGCCTCATCCCAGACGCCTGGGGTCCACCCCATCACAGGGTCCAGGCGTTTGCTGACTGGGATCCAGTGGTTTGAGAAGGGGGTAATGATTCTAGTTCTTGGCATGACCTTGTGGGTGAAGCGGGGAACACTGGGGTCTCTGATTCGCGGTGGGCACAGTGCTAACTAGGGCAACTGAAAGTACACCCTGTTCAAAATCTATACATTTCAAAGCCGCCTCAAAGCCTTAGTGTCACGAACAGCTACATTTCTGCGGGTCTGTCCTTGCAGCCCAGACGGCAGAGGATGGAGAGGGCCAGGCTGTGGGTGCCCGCTGAGCGAGCATCACCTGGCGTGTGTGCGCCTGAAACCACAGCCCTGCCTGGCTGGCCTTCTGCCAAGGCCTGGGCTCTGGGCCACTCTGGGCCTGGGCGATGAGTCAGTGAATGGTTGGGCCTCCTGATGACCCAGCGGATGCCGTTACCAGGTGACATAGTGAAGACGCGCCCTACTGAAGGCCCTTCTGTGTTTCCATGGAGACACGCTGCGGGGGAGGGGGTCCTGCCTGAAGTCTCTGGCGTCCTACGGGAGCTGTTAGTACAGAAGGCAAAGTGCAGGCTGGGTCCAGGCTTCCCCGAAGCCAAACGCTTCGCCTGGGTGAGTGGCCAGTCCGCAGAATCTCGGGAGTCACGTCTGTGAGAGGCCGGCAGAGCAGTGACTGGCCACACAACGCCCTGGGCGCCATGCCGGACCTTGTGTGCTGCTGGACATGGGAAACGCACCATGCCGGACCTTATGTGCTGCTCTGAGGCCACTGGCCCTCTGCTGACCTCCTGGACATTAAGTTGGCGGTTGTTCTGACGCCGTGGAGGGCTGGTGGGACCACGCAAGGGTCTGGGCAGGCGGAGGGAAAGGGGGCGGAAGTGCGTCCCTGTTGACCACGGGCCTGCTTGGCCCTGAGAGATTGGGGAGGGTGGAGGGCCACCCTCTGGGAGAGCTGAGCTGGAGAGTGAGGTGTGAGTCTGGGGTCATCCCCTTGGGAGGACCGGCCAGGATAGAGCTGGGATGGCCACTCCATGGTTGTCAACACGGTGCAGACCCGCTTGCCGTGGGCAGTGGGAAAGCTTGGCTGGAGGAGCAAGAGGGAGCTGGAGGCCTGGGGAGGAGGCTAGGATCCAGGGGGTTAGGCTCCCTGGGCAGGGTCTGGGGGTAGGAAGCAGAAAGCCAGCCCCCTACCGGGAGGTGGAAACCCTGAAGGGTCCCAGGTCAGGGGACGGGGTTCAGGGGAGTCTCTGGGGGCGAGGGTCCCTGTGAGGGAGCTGGGAACTGGGTGGGGTAGGGGCCGGGGCCGGGAAGCTCAGCTGTTCACATTGGTTGTTCCCAGGCGGGCTCTGATTTTCATCGTGCCTTGGAAGTTTGCAGAAGCTTGGTTGGGAGAAGCTGCTCTTGGTGGGCAGTTCCAGCAGCTCCTTTCAGTGGACGAAGAAGAAAGGCTTCAACTATCTTTGGGCCCTCGCCTCTTGGTTTTGGTGAAACCTCCTGGTGTGTCCTTGAACCACTGAAGCTGGTTGCCTGGGACCTCCAGGACCCTCGGACCCAGGGGCTGTGTGCTCCGGGACGCAGCTCAGAACTGCTGCTGTCTGCGCGCGCCTGCTGGGGCTGGAGCGTTCGTGGGCCTCGCCTGCTCCTGGTTGATGGGGGTGGTGGGGGTTTGTTTATATTTTGAATTCTAGAGCTTTTGAGGAAGAGGAAGAGCGGCCCTTTCATTTTTGCTTGAATGGTTGTTTTTGGTTCTGCCCTTCGGGTTGTTTCTAGCCTGTCTGCAGATTTTTCTCGTCTGGGCGGCAGCACCAGTGATCGGTCTCCCCTACTGTTCTCCTGCCCTGGGTGCACATGGCAGTGTTTATATGAAGCTCTTTCTGGATGCCCTGTTTACCACACCGGTTTGTCGGCTCCTGTGCTGGTCCCACACTGCTCTCATCTCGATGCCTGTGGAGTGAGGTGCTGGGGCCGCCAGCAGCAGGAATTCCAGTTGGTGTTTCAAGAGCTGTCTTGGGACTTCTCTGACTATCCAGTGGTTACAAATCTGCCTTCCAGTTCAGGGGACACAGGTTCGATCCCTGGTGGGGAAACTAAGATCCCACGTGCTGCAGAGCAGCTGAGCCTGCAGGTCAGGACAAGATTCCCAGTGACGCAGCGAAGATCGCACACACTATGACTGAGACCCAGTGCAGCCAAACCGAGAAAGAAGAGCTGTCTTAATGATTCATAGAACTTAGGTTTTCCATCCAAATATAGAATCGGTTTCGTGACTGCAGCCACAGAATTAAAAGGCGCTCACTCCTTGGAAGAGAAGCTAGGACAAACCTGGACAGCGTGTTAAAAAGCTGCCACTTTGCTGATAAGGTCCCTGTAGTCAAAGCTATGGTTTTTCCAGTCGTCATGTATGGATGTGAGAGTTTTACTATAAAGAAGGCTGAGCGCTGAAGAACTGATGCTTTTGAACTGTGGTGTTGGAGAAGACTTTGAGAGTCCCTTGGACTGCAAGGAGATTCAACCAGTTAATCCTCAAGGAAGTCAGTCTGAATATTTACTGGAAGGACTGATGCTGAAGCTGAGACTCCAATACTTTGGCCACCTGATGGGAAGAGCTGACTCATTGGAAAACCCTGATGCTGGGAAAGATTGAAAGCAGGAGGAGAAGAGGGTGACAGAGGATGAGACGGTTGGATGGCATCACTGACTCAATGGACTTGAGTTTGAGCAAGGTCCAGGAGATGGTGAAGGACAGGGAAGCCTGGCGTGCTGCAGTCCATGGGGTCACAAAGAGTGGGACAGGACTTAGCTATTGACCAGCACAGAATCAGTGTCTGCAGTCACCCAAAACCCCCACTGACAGTTTTGTCTTGAAGTGCATGGAGTGTCTATATATTTCGGTAAGAATGTGCTGTAAGGGGGCCTGGGCTTTGCTTTGTATTTGGTGAGATACACAGATACAGGAAGACGGGCATGGAGGAAGAAGCGGGTTCCATGGGTCCCCGGAGACAGGAGTGGTGACAAGCCTCGGGGCCCCTGGGGAAGCACCAGCTGCTCAGGAGGCCGAGGGCAGGGAGAAAGTGGAGGGCCAGCCCTGCCCATGTGGTGCCCGGGCAGGCGGGCACGGGCCGGGTGGGGTGAGTGGGCCTGGAGCTGACTGCTGAGGATCACCTCACTGGCTCCTGGCACTTGTCCCAGGGGACTGTTGCTGGCTGAGACAGCGGCTGCGAGTCTGAGCCCAAGGCGGAGGGCTGGGTGTGGGCTCTGGCTTGGCCCGTCTGCATTGGAAGGATGAGCCCCACGAAAGCAGCCCTAAGAGTGGTCCCTCGGGGTCAGCCGGGCCCCGAGACACCCAAGTGTGCTTAGTCGCTCAGTCGTGTCCAACTCTTTTGAGACGCTATGGACTGTAGCCCGCCAGGCTTCTCTGCCCAGGGGATTTTCCAGGCAAGAATATTGGAGTAGGTTGCCATTTCCTTCTCCACAAGATGTCAAAGTATCTGTGTTAAAACATTATTAATGCAGAAGATACAGACACTGCAATTTTAAGCATTATCTTTCACCAATATAATTATACTTCCATTTACACTGATCTTCTTTTAATTCTTTGATAGCATTCAAATTTTTTTCTACATAAAGATCCCGCGTTTTCTTGGACTGATTCCTGGATTTGTTGTAATTTTGCAGTTGTAAAATAAAGGAATCTTGCTTCCTATTCCTTTTTCTAATTGCTCCTGACTCACGGGAAGGACAGTGCTGGCTGCTGGCCTTGAAGAGTGAGTGAGATTAGTCCGGGAGGAGGGGCCCTGCGGGGCTCCTGCAGCCCCCACGCCCTCAGCGTCGCAGCTGAGTGAGGGGCCCCAGCCTGTGCAGGGCACAAACCTCCCCGGAAAACCGCAGCATCGCAAGAAACAGTGAGTCCCTGAGTGTCGGTGTGGTTTCCAAGCATCAACAACGTTCCTCAAAAAGGATGGTTTGGATTTTGATGAAGCCTGGTTCATGTGTGTCTTTGATGGATCATGCTGTGCTGCCCTGTGAGGCCCTGTGGAAAGCGTGGAGGCAGATGCTTAATGTTTATTTCTCGCAGGGTGTCCAGCACCATTTCTTGATGAGACCACGTGTGTCCCTTTGACTCACCTTGGCAACTTGTGGCGTGAATCTGGGGTTCATTTCTGGACCCCATGTCCCATCTACCTGTGTGCTGACAGCCTTTGCTAACATCACATTGCCTGGTTGCTGAAGCTTTGTGGTAATTTCTTGATCTAATTTCAAGATCACGTGGGTCCTGCAGCCTCGTTCCTCTTTGTCAGGGTTGTTTTCATTCTTCCAGAGCCTTTCACTTCCATTACAAAAGTTAGAACCCATTTGTTAATGTATCAAAACATCTGCTGGGGATTTTGATGAGATTTTTGTTGAGTCTACTGATTAATCAGGGAAAATCAGTATCTGAGGAATACTGTTGTCTGTCCTTGAACATGGTATATATGCCATTGATTTAGGTTTTCTTTAATTTTTCTCAGCGGTGCTTTATAACTTTTGCTTATCACTTATAGGTCTTGCCTGTGTCTTTCTAATTGTGCCCCTAAGTATTTTATGTTTTGATGCCCTTGTAAATGGGACTTTCTTTTCTTTTTATTGACTGACCTTTGCAGCTTGTGAGATCTGAGTTCTCAGACCAAGGATGGACCTGGGCTCCAGCAGGGATGGCGCCGGGTCTTAACCACTGGGCTGGTTTTTACTCTCAGTCTCTGCAAGTCTGATGCTCGAGCAGAGCAGCTTGGCTGGATTCTGCTGTTCATGCTGAGCGCTTCAGCCCTGGCGGCGCCTCTGACCGGTTCTGACGGTGTGTTTGCGGGGCTTCCCCGGCTCCCTGTCATGCTCCCTGTGGGTCGCAGTAGTTTCACACTCTCCTCCGCACACGATGCCTCTGTTCTTATTTTCTGTCACCTCACTGACTGTGATGTCAGGTTGCGATGCTGAGCAGAGGTGGGGCCTTGTTGACAGTCCTGGGAAACACGTCCCATCTCAACTTCAGCCGTGGGTCTTCATGGCCACCTTCAGCAAAGTCCAGGACAGTCCTTTCTAGTCCCAGCTGGAGCTGGCTGAGAATTTTTGTCATTTTGTCAAAGATCTATCATCTAGCTTTTCTCCTCAGTTCTCTTAATATGCTGAATTAAAGGAGATGATATTCCAACCTTAAACCAACCTCGTTTTTCTGGACAAGCCTCTGCTTGATCATATTTATTCTTATTTTGAGTTCTGTCCTTCATGATTTTTTTTTTAATCCATCATTTTTAAGTGAAAATGCTTTTTAATGTCATACCTAAAAGTATCTGTGCTTAACAGGGATCTATTTCCCCGCCCAGGGGTCAAACCCAAGTCCCCAGCATTGCAGGTTCTTAACCGCTGGGCCCCGGGACGTCCCTGTGAGCTCGCTTTTTATGTGATACGAGATGTTCCATTGTTGTGCACGTGGCATCCGTGATTCCGTGCGAGTTATTGTAAAGGCTGTCCTTTCTCCACAGACCTGCCTTTGTGTGTTTGTCAGTAGTCCACGCACACGTGTGCTCCTGTTTCGGGACCGTCTCCTGCCCACCGTGCTGAGTGGCTGAACAACGCAGCAGCTCATGTACGATGCTGTTAGTTTCCGACTTTTTCCAGTAACTGGAGAGCTGGTGCCTTCGAGCTCCGGTGCTGGAGAAGACTCTCGAGAGCCCCTTGCACTGCAAGGAGATCCAACCAGTCAATTCTAAAGGAGATCAGCCCTGAATATTCATTGGAAGGACTGGGGCTGAAGCTGGAGCTCGAGTCCTTTGGCCGCCTGATGTGAAGAGCTGCCCCTGGTGCTGGGAAAGACTGAGGGCAAAAGGGGAAGAGGGCAAGAGAGGACGGGATGGTTGGACGGCGTCTCTGACTCAATGGACATGAATTTGAGCAAGCTCTGGGGAAGCCTGGCGTGCTACAGTCCATGGAGTTGCAAGAGTAGGTCACAGCAAGAAAGCAAGATATTGAGAGCGGTTCCCTGTGCGATGCAGAAAACGCTGGTTGAAAGACGTCCGCTCTGACCGTTCATCGCTAGCATATGGGAATGCAATGCGGTTCTCAGGCAGACTCCGTGTCCCGAGCTGACAGGATCCACCTGAAAGGCCCACTGTCTTTTTCATAGGTTCTGTGCTTTCTAAGCAGAAAACCACTTTCTCTGCAAATGAAGGCAGTTTCACGCCTTCCTCTCTCGTCTTCCTCTCCTACTGTTGCGCCCATGAGTGTGGCTCCGGGTAGAAGTCGTGGCGGTGAACGGCGCTGTCGTTTCTCGCATGGGCTGATGTACAGTCCTTGTCTTACCTTGTTCGCTTCTGTTTGCAGACGTTTTAAAGGTTTGAAGGGGACGACCGAGGATGAGATGGCTGGATGGCATCACGGACTCGATGGACGTGAGTCTGAGTGAACTCCGGGAGCTGGTGATGGACAGGGAGGCCTGGCGTGCTGCGATTCATGGGGTTGCAAAGAGTCGGACACGACTGAGCGACTGAACTGAGCTGAACTGATCCATGTTCACAAATGGTGTAGCCGCCTTTCCTGTAACATCTATGTCTGGGTTCGGGATCAGAGCGATCTCTGGAAATTCTGGAAGCGTTTATATGGAGCTGGCACCATCTCTTCTTTAAAAGTTTGGTGGAATTTCCCATGAAGCCCTCCGGGTGTGCACTTTTCTTTCTGTGAGTGTTTTTTTGAACTTGGATTCAGCATCTTTATAGCGGCAAGGTAGTGTCTGGGGTCTCCGATCTCCCTCTTTCTCTTAACCACTGGGCCACCAAGGACGCCCCTTCCCTCTTTCCCTTAGAAGGATGCCAGTCGATGATGTACGGCTCTCTCTAAACCCAGGGGGCTCATCTTGACTTCTTACTTTAATTACCTCTGCAGAGATACTCTTTCTAAGCAAGGTCAAACTTTTCCCATGTTACCGGGTGTCAGGACCTGGATGCATCTTTCTGCGGGACTAGGGGTGGGAGGTGGTCAGTCCTCCCCACTGCAGCCAGCTAATCTTGGGCAATTTTTGGCGAAATGCATGAATAGGTGTTAAGGATGGACTACAGCCTGTGCTAGGGCAACCCGGCCCCTCGGGCTGTGCCCTCCGTCACTGGGTCGAGGTCAGGGCTGGAACTCCAGGCCCTGTGGGTTGGGCGTTCTCACCTCAGTGGAAGCAGCTCAGCAAAGACGACTGCGTCCGAAAGCGACCTTCGGCACCAGCATCTTGCAGGCGGCTCAGGGAGTCAGGGGACTCGCCAGCCCTGGACGAGCTCTGCCGTGGGCCTGGGGGCCCCTCCTGCTCTTGGGCCTGAGGTCACCGTGGCTCCCCTCGCCACCAGCACCCTCTCCTTCTTCACTTCGCTCGGTGATCCCTTTGGGAGGGTTTTCCGTACACATCCGGCCATGAAATGCCCGGGCGCCCAGCTCACTGCGGTGTTTCTACGTTCTGCAAACCACGCATCTCACTGGCCGAGCTGCCCCAGGCACCCACTGGCCAGCCAGTCCTTGGTGTCTTCTGAGGGAGGAGGTGTCTGGGCGGCACAAACCCCCGAGAGCCGTGGTGGCTTTGCCCCGGGCCCCTCCCCAGGGCAGGGGGCAGAAGGGGGCGGAGTGGGCGGGTGCGCTTCTGAGGCTCTGAAGGAGCCGCTGTTGGGCTTCCTTACCCCACGCGGCACTGATGCAATCTGAAGGAAGAAAAGAAAATATCGCCTGTCTGGGGACTGCCACCCATCCACACGTTATGTTAAGCGTCAGCCGGCCGAGAGTTCTTGCACGTGTCTGCAAGCATGTGGTCCTCAGTGAAGAGAGGCATCTTCTCCGCACTCCACGCAGTCTCGGAGAGCACAGTCCAGTGTGGAAACCCAAGGAAGACACTGCTGTGCACTAGGGGCTGATGTGCACTGATGCCTCCTTAGAGCGACACGGCTCTCTCGGTGTTTCCTGGGTTCTGGGTGGGCAGCCTTCGGGCCCTTCCTACCCCGCAGGCCTGGCAGAGACGAGGACGGGCCCGGGACATCTCTGTCTGGGGCAGAGCCAGGCTGCCCGGGAGGGGCTGGCCGGACCCGCGTCTCGGTCCCGCTGTTTCGGTTTGCTGCCTATTCCCTGGCACCTCAGCGGTCCTGGGCGCTCTGGAGGCGGCAGGATGGTGGAGGCGCCTTCTCTGGACTGTGGGCCCCACGGGCTGGAGCCACTACACCCGGAACCACCTGAACCCACTGCCTGGCACAGGCTGCCCGCCCTCCCAGAGACGCTCCCGCCGCCCACCCGGCCCGCCCCGGTCCCTGGACGCTCAAGGGCATCTCAGCTGACCCCCTCCTTCTCAGCCTTCCTGCTCGGGTCCCCAGACGCCCCTGGAGTCTCTGCCCACCCTCCCTGGGCTGGCGGCCCCCCCGCCTCATCCACCCCTGACAGCAGCTTCCCCAGTCTCCCTTGTCTGTCCTGGCCTCTCCTACCTGCCCGCCCCTCCTCCACGTCCCTCTCACCTGGACTAGGTTAGAGCCATCTCAGAGACAGGAAAATCGCCGCACAGGAGACAGCGGCTGAGATCCGATCCCGGACCAGTGAAGGCTGAAGCTGTTTCCTCTCGCGAACGAGTCAGGGCGGTCCATGTCCTGGGTCACCTGTCTTTGCAGGTGGCCTTCCAGAGAAAGGGCCTGTCTCTACAACACGCGGGTTCCAGACAAGACTGTTTTCCTCAAAGATAAAGACCCTGGGCCTCAAGTCAGAATCTAGATACTTGACACGATGCTCCATCCTAAGGGTAGTTTCCAGCTGTCATTTAATAGACAGCTCACGCGGGTGACGCTGAGGCTGCTGCTGGCGATCTGAAGCCCCTTTCTCTGAGACTCAGGGCCCTGGGGATTTCCCTGGTCATCACCGCACTCTCTCCCTTAGCAGCATCACCTGTTCATTTGTTCGGCACGGAGCAAGGGCTCCCCAGTTTGGAACGTGAGCCGATATGACGCGCTCTTCTGTGGGCCTCGGCGCAAACTAGATTTTGAAACTCAGAGGCACAGCTTCTTCACACATTGCAATTGCAGAACAAATGTTTGCATGTAATTTTGCTTCCCAAAATGTCAAAAAAAGCAAAATATGAAAACATATTCTCAAAGGAGTGATCTTTTATGAAAAGATTGCTTATAGTAATTCTTTCCAGTTGGCACTGAGAAATACTGCGTTGAAATAATTTTATAGTCGGAGTTCCAAAGAGAGACCTCACGTTTCAGAAGAAGGGCATGTTCCTGAAGCAGGCGATTCACTGTGAGGAGGGGGCAGAGGCCAAGTCACACCTGTCCTCAGCTCCTTAGCAATAGAGCACACACGTTTCAGAGGGAAGCTTGGCCAGCCAGGGTAGGCTGCATTCCCCAGCCCACCTGCCCCAGCTGTGATTAATATAAGCTCTGGCAGCAGATGGGATGCAAGCACAAGCTTTGTGAAACTTGGAAGGGTGAATGTAAGGAGAGGGTGCCTTCTTGCTGGCTGGAAGGTGAATGCAATGGCCGGAGCCACAGCCTCCATATTGGGACATGAGACAATTTTGGGAGTGGAAGGCATGCTAACAGACCAAGCCAAGAGAAGAAGCCTGAGTCCTGGGCCACATGAAGGTTGCTCCCAACCTTCTGTGGCTACTGCTGGCAGTTATGGTTGTGAGAAGAAGTGAGCTTCTCCATCTTTAAGTTATTGTTTGGGATTTTTCTGTTACTTGCACATAAACTTAATCCTAATGACTATAGAGGCCACTAGGGATGCTTGAACTAAAAACTCCAGGCCAACATACACACACACACACACACACACACACACACACACAAAACAAAGCCTAAGAAAACCCCACAAGATATGTTTTTGATCTTTTTGTGTGGACATAGATTTAGGTATTGATCTTTAGGCGTTGACGTAGAAGCCCCTTAATACGCCTGAATGTGCCTTCTCCTGCTTTCTCTCCAATCCCCTTGTTTCTCTGCCCAGTTCCTATAAGACCTTTGGCCTGGCTCCTGTCACCCCCTTCCCATAGCACTTCATTCCCCAAAGACTACCCTTCTCTCCTTCAGGAGGGCCTCCTGCCCTGGCTGGTCTGACATCTCCTGAACATTTGTATCACTTCAAAGATCTAGAACACTGTCAGGCTTCAGGAGACCGATCTCAAAGATGCCACCTTCGCTCTCAGCTCCTGAGATATTTTGGTTATATAATATTATTGTCTGAAAAAGAGGGGAACAGTTTCACTTGGAGACCTGAAAAGTTTCTTCTGGAAGGTGCAGTGACATATATCTTCATACTCCTGATCTAACTAGCATATAGTAGGTTCCAAGCTCTGGCTGGGAGGGGAGCCTGGGGTGTTAATGTGGGTCTGCCCCCAGTCGGGGGTAACACCTGCATCGTCACAGGTGGGCCCAGCAGGTGCATGTGGGAAAGAGGTGCTGGAAAGGTCCAGAACCTTGAGGAAGGGAGGAGAAACTCCTGCTGGAGGGTCAGGAGTTCTCCGAGGAGGAGTGGACTCTTGAGGAAGTCTGGAAAGAGGCCCAGGAGGAGGGCAGTGAATGGGGAGGTGAGGACACCGGCCACTCAGGCCTAGGGGGTGGGGTGGGGTCCATGCAAGCCGGCCCCTGCCCTCCCTGAACTCCTCTCGCAGGCACATGAGTGCGGGCGTCCAGTCCTCAGCAAGGCCTCTTGCACGGGGGGTGGAGCCATATTCGCTGCTCAGCCTGGAGGAGTGGGCGCAGCAGGTGTGCACCCTCCACACGCTGCTCACACCCTGAACCTGTGCACACCTGTGCCTCACACTCCAGCCTCTTCAGTCCCCTCTCCAGGGCACTGGCGCCCATGCTGGCCCTGGGGCTCACTTTGTATAAGGAGCTCTTCCTTCAGCAAACAGGGCGCCCTGCTGAGCGGAAGCACTTGGCGCAGAGCACCTCCCAAGCTGGCTCCTCGACGTCGGGCTGTCGGTCAGAACAGGATGTGGGTTCCCATTCTCAGCACTTAAATTGCTAAGCTGGGAACTTGACCTGGAGCAGCGGGCTTCTATGAGCCTCTTGATCGTCAAGACTCATTAAGGGGGTGTGGCTCCTGAGACAAGAGGTGGAAAGTGACTCCCGTGTTTGCGGAAGGACTTCTGAGCCAGGACTTCGAGCATGTGCCCGGGCGAGCAGCCAGCGTGCTGAAAAGTGCGTTTAGCCAGAGTTGAAGCCGTGCGCGCACTCCACGCCATCTTGTGATCTGAGAGTGGCCTCCGTCTAGAGTACGTGCTGCACACCCGGCCCTTCTGCCATCGTCGTCCTCAGGCTGCACAGAAGGCTTCCTCAGCAGCCGGCCGCGTCCGTCTGCTCGGCCAGGGCTGGCCTCCCGGCACGGGCAGGCTGTCTTCTGGCTTTGGTCTCAGCAAGTCTCCTCCCCCTCACCCCCTGCCAGGTTCAGAATTAAAGGATTATCCTGGAAACCCTCTTGTAAGGAGTGGTGACTCCGCTGTGGGAACGAGTTGACACAAGTCCCGAGTCTTTCTCAGTCACGGGAGTTACAATCTCTGCCATCAAGAGACAGCAGTGTGGGGTCTGGCCTGACCTGGGGTTGAACCGCCCCCCTCACCTCCCCTGTCCTTCTTTGTCTGTGAAACAGGGACGAGGTTGAACCCTTCTGCAGGGTTTCTGTGAGGCCCGCATGAGGGCACCTGGAAGGGCCTGGAAGGGCCTGGAAAGGTCTGGAAGGGTCTGAAAGGGCCTGGAGGGGCCTGGAATTATCTGGAAAGGCCCGGAAGGGTCTGGGTCTGGAAGGGCCTGGAATGGTCTGGAAGGGCCTGGAATGGTCTGGAAGGGCCTGGAAGGATCTGGAGGGGCCTGGAAGGGCGCCTGGCACAGCAGGGCCTCTGAAGCCCCCGAGGTCCCATCAGGCTCGTCTGCCAGCCCTGGCGCTCCTCTCCCGCAGCAGCGGGTGCTCGGGTGGGCAGCAGCAGGACCTGCCTTCTCGGCAGGTTTGTCTTCATAAGGTGGGGAAACACGATGTCCCTGCTTCGGGAAGCTTGGGGAGTTAGTCCCAGCTCTCTGAGAGTCAGGTCCTAGATGGCAGAAGGGGGTTTTGGGGGCAGTCGGATGTGGGAGGAGCGGCACCGGCATCGTGCATGAGGAGAGCCTGTTTCTCAGGAGCCGTGGCACGGGGTGTCCATGCGGACATCTCCTGCTGTCTCTCTGGGCAAGTGGGCCATGTTCGCACGGGGTCCCGCGGGTCCCGCCCTGCCCGGGTGCCCTCCAGGGCCAGTTTGCGGTTTGGGTTTGTGTGACAGGCACACGTTTCTCTGGATGCCCATCCCCAGCACGTGAGCACAGGGGCGGGACTTAGACGTGTGACTCTCCTCACCGACCAAGGCCTTGGAAACGAGGCTGCCCGCTGGGCCTCCCGCCGCCCAAGAGTTAGGGTCCTGGCTTTTGCCACGAGGGGTGCCTTGGACAAGTTGAGGGGTGTCAGTGAAATGATGTGTCTCAAGGTTCTTTCTGCAAACAGCATCTTCATGTGTGAACTGAACTGATGATCAGAGTAAATAGCGCTGGTTTTTGTCTCTGAATGGGACGTGGACTTTACTCTCAAGGCAAAGGCTGCGCTCCCGGGAAGCTGGTGGTGAAGGGTGCTGTCACGGTCAGCAGGAGAAGCCGGGCCGCCCTCTCACCTAAATGGGAAGCCCAGTCTTTCTCACGCATCGCGCCAGCCACGTGGACGCTCTTCCGTTCTCATAAGATGTGACGTCGTGGCCTGTGTTTGGCTTGGGGGCTGCTCACTGCTTTACCATGGTCTGTGTCCACAGCGTAGCCTCTCAGAAACCAGTTGCGCTGATGTTCTGCTGCCTTTTATAAAGTTATTCATATTATTATTTGGGGGTTCCAAAAGCACTGCAGATGGTGACTGCAGCCATGAAATTAAAAGACACTTGCTCCTTGAAAGAAAAGCTATGACCAACCTAGACAGCATATTAGAAAGCAGAGATATTACTTTGCCAGCAAAGGTTCATCTAGTCAAGGCTATGGTTTTTCCTGTGGTCATGTATGGATGTGAGAGTTGGACTGTAAAGAAAGCTGAGTGCTGAAGAATTGATGCTTTTGAACTGTGGTGTTGGAAAAGACTCTTGAGAGTCTCTTGGACTGCAAGGAGTACCAATCCATCCTAAAGGAAATCAGTTCTGAATATTTATTGAAGGACTGAGGCTGAAGCTGAAGCTCCAATACTTTGGCCACCTGATGTGAAGAACTTACTGGAAAAGATGCTGATGCTGGGAAAGATTGAAGGTGGGAGAAGGGGACGACAGAGGGTGAGACAGTTGGATGGCATCACCAACTCAATGGACTTGAGTTTGAGTAAACTCCGGGAGTTGGCGATGGACAGGGAGGCCTGGTGTGCTGCAGGCCATGGGGTCGCAAAGAGCTGGACACGAGTGAGCGACTGAACTGAAACTGATGATCAGCGAAAATCGCGCTGGTTTTTGTCTCTGAATGGGAGGCGGACTTTACTCCCAGCTGTCAGCTCACATGCGTGAGTGGCACGGCTGCTCTGCTCCTGTGGGCAGTGGCGGGCCGGCTCTGCCTGGATGCTGGCTCCGGCCCTGCTCCCCGGGGCTCTGTAGGGAGGACTGCCTCTCTGCCCGCCTCCTCTGCGGGGACAGTCGGAGGCTCGGGGAGGAGGAAACCACTGAGTAACCGCGCAGCCTCGGGCCAGTCCTGCCCAGAGGAAGTGACTCGGGGGTGGGGGCAGGGTGTCCAGCGCTGCCTCCACGTCCGAAATCACGTGGCCCTGAGTCCCACGAGGTGGGCAGTGGGGTCTTCTGTCTTTTCCTTCTTTAAAGGAAACCTGGGGAAACTCCGGGCACAGCAGCGCGGGACTGATGAAGCGCTCACAAGTCGCCGCTGCTCTAAACCGCCGTGCTGATGCTTCGCGAGGGGCTTCGGCCTTGTCCTCACTCCTGGCATCCAGCGCGTCGGGGTGCGCGGCGTGACCGGGGGTTAAGGACCCCCACGTGCCTAAGAGTCCCTGCAGGATCCCGACGGGCTGTGGCGACAAGCCCAGCCTCCCGAGGCGCGGCTGGTGAGCATGTGCAGCCCCGCGCAGCTCCAGCCTGCTGCCCCAGGTGCTTCTGCAGTCCCCGAGCCTCACGGCCTGAAGCGCGACGGGGTTCCCACGCTGGGAAGTGCAACGGGTCTCCCCACGCCCCCAAGGATGTAGAGCAGGGGCTTGCTGGGCCTGTCTTCAGGGTCAGGGCTTGGAGCGGGGCCACCAGTCCTGGGCCTGTCGTCAGCTGGTGAGCCTGTGACGGGGTCCTTGGAGCAGGGGACATTAGACAGAGTACCCTGTGGTGTCTCCTCAGTCCAAATGTGGAGGCCCTGTGAGAGGCGCTGTCCTGTGTCCACCCTTGTGACATTCTTGCCATTCCCTCTTCTTTGCTTGTAGCCCTTCCGTGCTGTATATGACACGTTTCTTAGGCTCCAACCTAAATCGTTTTCTTAATCCCTAAAAACTCTTTTAGCTCAGCAGTAAAGAAAGTTTCTAGCGACAAGAGATTCCATTGGAAACGAAGTCTGTGGACATGTTACCACTTCACCAGTGTTGCGGGTTCTGATTCGATCGGCTGTGCAACAGCCCCCGGAGCCTTGGGTCTGCCCATTTCCACCAGAGTCTCATCGTCTGCGTCAACACGACACCACTTCGTTACCGGTCAGGGACGCTCAGGTTGCCTCTGGTCCCTTTCAGATCCTCAGAGCCAGTGAGCTTCCTCTCTGCCAGGCCTGAAAGGGATGCTCACAGGTCTGGTCTGGCTGAGGGACACAGATGGAATGATACAGGGTGGATGATGGGGTTCACGGAGGAAGCACAGCCCTGGAGAGGAAGATGGGGCGGGCAGATGTGGGGGACACGGGGTTACCCCCGAGCAGGCTGCTGGTGCCGGACCCAGGGGTCGATCCCTCCGTTGGGGAGTGAGCTTGAGGAGATCGACAGGAAGGGCCTGACGGCCTTGTAGGGGCTGGGGTCCCTGGTGAGCAGAGGGGAGTGGGCCTCGGAGCACGTGAAGGGGCTGCAGGGGATCAGAGGTCTTCCCCGCCGTGACGACGATGCCGTCCTGCGCCAACAGCTGCGGGTTAACCATCCACACGGTGAGAACATGCCCAAGTCAGAGAAGCAAGCCCTCTTCCTCCTGCTTCAGCATGGAAGCCGTGGGCCTGGCCCCGAGGGTGCGGCCTCTGGCCAGTGCCCACCTCCCTGGCACAGCCGCCCTGGGAGGCGCTCGTGTCCGTTGGCCAGGGACACCGTCCTTGCCCAGGGTGCCAGGCAGTCACCCTAAAGCATCAGGGCCCCTCTCCTCTCCTCTTCCAGAGCATCCTCTGCAGTATGGGGGCACTGTGGGGGGTGCCCTCTCCCTGGGTGAGGTTCTGGTTGCCGCAGGACCTCCTCACTCCCAGACCCTAGACCCACGTGGGCCTCTGTGACGCATCTCCCCAAAAGAGGAGGAGCCAAGCAAGCACTCTCTGCTGCCCGCAGGCGCCCGGGACCTGGCAGAGCTGGAATCTGAGGCCAGGTGAGAAGGTCACACAGCTGAAGTCAGAGGGAAGCCCTTCCCCAGGACATGCAAAGCAGAAGGGGGCTTCCCTGAACTGTCGGACTGTGGCCAGGCTCGGGGCCTCTGTGGCCCTGGCTGGGTGGCTCCTCCTTCGTTCAGACCTTGTCCTGCGGCTTTAAAACGCTCATGACGTGACACTCTTCCTTTGCTCATTTTTAACAAAAGTTCTGTCTCATTCTTAATCTATTGTAATTTTATCCTTTTTTCCTTAAACAAAGTGCTTTGTTGTTCAGTCGCTCAGTCGTGTCTGACTCTTTGCGATCCCATGGACTGCAGCATGCCAGGCCTCACAATGTCCCGGAGTTTATTCAAACTCATGTCCATTGAGTTGGTGACACCATCCAACTGTCTCATCCTCTGTCGTTCCCTTCTCCTCCCACCTTCAATCTTTCCCAGCATCAGGGTCTTTTCCAATGAGTCCGCTCTTCGCATCAGGTGGCTAAAGGATTGGAGCTTCAGCTTCAGCATCAGCCCTTCCAATGAACACTCAGGACTGATTTCCTTTAGGATGGACTGGTTGGATCTCCTTGTAGTCCAAGGGGCTCAGGCTCCTCCGTCCATGGGATTCTCCAGGCAAGAACACTGCAGTCGGCTGCCACTCCCTTCTCTAGGGGGCCTCCTGCCCAGAGGTGGAGCCTGCGTCTCTCATGTCTCCCGAGTTGGCAGGCATGTTTCTTCACCGTTAGCGCCACCTGCAAATCTCTAAGAAGGTGTCTTCAGTTGTGTGAACGCCAGGCCCCATGAGACACGGAGCGGGCATGTGAAGGGGCCCCCGAGACCCTGGACAGCCTTTCCTGGTGGGACGGGCTGTGCGAGGCCTCCGCTGCTGCAGGGACACCTTCTCCATAGCTTTGTCTCCAACATTTAACGGGCCTTGCAGCTGTGTAGAAGACGCATTAAAAACAGCGGTGCCTGGGGGTGGCCAGAGTGAAGTGGAAACCAGGCCAGGTGTGGTCGAGGGGCCTGGCTGGCACGGGCTCTTCTTGGTGCCCTGAGCTGGTCCTGAGTCGTCCCCTGACCCCGCGCTTCTGCCCAGGGCGCGTCCTGAGCCAGGCGGCCTCACCAGAGGCTGAGACGCTCGGCCAGGTGCATTGAAGAAATGGATTAGAGGACGGTGAGCCGGGGGTGAAGACAGCCTGTGATGGTAGTCCCACGCTGAGAACACACAGACGCCCTGGAACGGCCCACTTCACAATGGTTAAAGCAGTGAACTTTATTTTATGTGTATTTTACCGAAATTAAAAGACCCCACAAGCGAATCAGTGACTACTTGTGGCGAGTGTGACCCTGGTGGCTTAGTCAGTAAAGAATCTGCCTGCAGCGCAGGAGACCCAGGTTCCACCCCTGGGTTGCAAAGATCCACTGGAGAAGAGGATGGAAACCCACTCTGGTACCCTAGCCTGGAAAAATCCCAAGGACAGAGGAGCCCAGTGGGCTGCAGTCCACAGGGGGCTGCAGAGTCAGACACGACTGAGCCACCAACACTGCTTCCCTGCTGGCCTGAAGTTAAGAAGCTGCAGACTGCCTTCGTGACTTGTGGGTGGGGAAGGGCTTCTGAATAAGTCCACCAGAGTGCCAGCCAGAGAGACACTGGTGCACTGAGACAGCACCGTGCACTGGAGGCACTTCCCTCTGGCCCCGCTGAGACTCCTGCTCCCAGCGCAGAGGGCCCGAGTTCAGACCCCAGCTGGGGAACGAGATGCCACACGCCACAGCCAAGACCTGGCACAGCCAAAACAATGAATAAAAACAAACTGTTAAAAAAGACAGCATGTTAAAAGTTTCACTGTGAACTGGCTGAAAATAAAAGCCACAACTCGGCCAAAAAAAAAAAGTTACAGTGAGCATCATGGGAAAAGGGTCCACACTGTTTGATAGTCTACAGGCTGTCTACGCAGCTCTGAGAAAGAAAAGTGAGCTGGGGGGCGCCCAGCACAGGCCCTGCCTGGAGAACCCACAGGGCAGGAGAGATGAGATGCTGGAGCTCGTGGACACGTGGGAGACACACCCCAGGACATGGTGTGAGAGGGGCTGGCAGGGTGGTGCTGGGGACCGACCAGCTGCCTGGGACCGTGGAGCTTGGTGGGAGGAAGGCCCCTCGGGAGCCCGCGGCAGACACCTGGTCGGTGGAGACGCACTGGCCTGCGATTCAGGAACACACAGAGGAGCCCTCGGCAGAGAAGCGTCTGGTTTGGAAGTGTGAGACGCGAGGGTCCATGGAAGAGGGCGGTGGTGAGGGAAGATGCTGGCAGGGAGCCCTGAGCCGTCAGGCGGGGAACCCAGGGCGCTGGTGCCAGGGCCCGCCGGGCAGAGCCTGGGAGCCGCAGCTGAGCAGGACTGTTCCTCTTTCTAGAAGCACCAAAACAGTCACAGCGTTAGGGCTGAAGAAGAGGGGCAGGGTGCCAAGAGTTCTAACAGCTCTTTGGATGGGACTCGGGGTCCTTCTAAGACACAGAGTGTATCCTGACCAGTAGACACGGGAGGTGGTGAGACACGGTCTGGAAAGTTGAAGGGACATAAATGATCCCAGGGCAGGGGCGCCAAGAGTGGGGACAGAGGCAGATGGGGGTTGGGGGCATGAGGCTGGGCCCCGGGGACAGGAGAGCAGGTGGGCTGCCTCAGGACGGGTGCTGAGAACACCTGTGGTCCGCATGGAGCTGGGAACGTGCACTCAGGCACTGAGCTTTCCTCTTTGGATGCTGAAACTACGGTGTCTCTCACTTCTAATCTCCGTCCTTAGGTTTTATTTTCTGCTGGAAGGTGAGATGCTGGCGGCAGGCTGTCTGACGGCTCCCGGCGTGTGTGTGCAGCTCCGTGGCCAAGCTCTCCCCCTTTCAGGGTAAAGCTGAAGAGAATGCGCATCTCACTTCTCTGGGCTGTGTTTCTGGTGGTGTCAGCACCTCTGTGGTCCCCGGCCTTCCATGGGGTTTGTAATGTCAGCAGACGGATTGTTTCAGGCTGACACTTGGCACAGATGGTTCTCAGCCAAATGTGATTCTGACGGGGAGGGTTTGGTCTCGGTTATTCCATGCGGCTTTGTTGAAGGAAAGGAAGAAAACCAGCTCCTGGTTCCGCAGTACTTTAATTTTAGATGGAACTGCAGTGACCCTGGCTGGCCGGCAGTGAGCTTTCAGTGTGGACGACATTTTGGCGACTTTGGGAAAAGGAACCTCATTCACACAAGCCAGGGCTTTGGGAACGGGCGCCCCGCCTTCCCGCCGAGGCTGGGCTGTGACGCTGACCCAGCGCGGCACACAGATCCCTCTGTCCCCCGCTGGACGCCCGCCAGGCGGCCACGGTCTGCGGAGCAAGACCCTCAGTGAGGGAGCCGGGCTCAGCCCTGGAAACCGCGGCTCAACAAAAAGCCTCTGTTGCCCTCGCAACGGTCTTTGCACACAGAGGGTCCCAGCTGGCCTGGGCTGCCGGGACGGATTCGCAGATGGACCTGAGACAAGCTCTGTAATTAGGTCAGCCCTGGGGTGGAGTGGGGGGCACCCTCTTCTGGTTCAGTGGGTGAACCCGAGGAGGAGACCCTGCCCCATGACTGCCTCCAGCACCTGGGAATTCACGCCCACCTTTCCTTTCCTGCCTGAGGCGCTCCGTCGGTGCGGAGTTTTCGGGGAGCGGGCATGGAGTCAGATCAGCACTCGTGTGCCGCCCGTGAGAGGACCCCAGACTCGGGACCGGGGGCGTGGCCTGGGCAGAACTCCAGCCCCGCCAGTTTTGTGTGGCTGCTGCGCTCAGCTCTCAGTCCTCTTTGCCTTCGAAACCTGAGCCGTTTGGATGGTGCCCGGAGGGAGGCGGGGATCCGCTGACCCCTAGAGGAGATAGTGTCCAGGGGTGCCCGGACCTCAGCCACCTGCTGAGTGCGCTCGGCCTCGGCTCTTCACCCCGCCCCCCGCCCTGGCCCGGCCCCCGCCCCCGCCCCGCCCCGCCCCGCCCCGCCCCCGCCCCGCCCAGCCCCCCGCCCAGCCCCGGCCCCGCCCCGCCATGCCCCGCCCCCCTACCCCACCCCGGCCCAGCCCCCGCCCCCCGCCTCCCGCCCCGCCCCGCCCCGCCATGCCCCGCCCCCTACCCCACCCCGGCCCAGCCCCCGCCCCCGCCCAGCCCCCCGCCCCCCGCCTCCCGCCCCGCCCCGCCCCTCCCCGCCCTGGCCCCAGCCCCGGCCCGCCCTGCACAGGTGAGACTGGCCGCCTGCGATGATGATGGGTCCCAGACACGGCCCACCACAAGGGCTGCTGCGGAAGCTCTGTTGTTCCCCACGGGACGAGGCGGGCGTGTCTGGAGGGTTCCAGGGCCGGGAGGGCACCTGGGGCGGACACCTGGGCTGAGCGGGTGGGGTGCGGCTGGCTCCCCGGAGAGGGTCCTGCTATGTCCGGCCTTGGAACACGGACGGGGGTCTTGTCGGCCACCGTCCGGCCTTTCTGGGCTGTGCGGGTGTCCAGTCAACACGGCTTGGCTCCCAGGGAGGGGCCAGCGCTCCTCTCTTGTCAGCTCGGCGGGGCAGCAAGAAGAGAGGGCGCGCTTCCTTGCTCCGCTGGCACCCTGTTCTCAGAGGGGTGGCCGGGCCGGGCCGCGTCGGCAGAGCTAGCTGCGGGCGGTCAGCCAGGGCTGGGGCGGCGCTGAGGCTCGCCTGCCAGCCTCTTCTCTTTCCATGCCAGGTTTCGGGAAGTTACTTTCACCCCTTCCCGCCTCTCTGAGGGGTGGGCGGGCGCAGGGTGGCTCTGCGTGGTTTTCAGGTGTTTTCACCTGGGCGCAAGCCTGGTGGGCGTTCTGGAGGCAGGTGGGTGTGTCCTGAACGTGGGCACCTGGGCTCCGGGGGAGGACAGGAGCCTGTGGAGGCGGGTGATGGATGCGCGGTCCACGTGCCAAGCAGCAGCTCTGCAGACCCAGCCTCAGGACGCGGGCGCAGGCCAGGTGAGGTCTCCGCATGCTCCTGACCCAGGCTGGGGACCCACCCTCGGCATCCTCCTCCGTGTGGTGACTGGGCCAGCCCCCCAACACCTGTGCTGATTTTCACCGTATTTTCAAGGCTCCCTGGAAGGCGACGCCCGGGGGGCTGTGAGAACGCCCCGGGGCTGTGAGAACACCCCGTGGGGTCAGGGCCCCACGGCTGCTGGTTTTCCCACCGGCCACTCCTTTCTGACCGCCCCATGTGGCATCCATGTGGCTGTGACTTTCTCCAGGACGGTCCAGTGTGGGAGGCTTTCAGTTAAATAGGACAAGTTAATCTGGAAGCTGTCCCGCCCCCGCCTGGGCTGATCTTGGCAGAACCAGCTCCAGCTCTGAATCGGGTGCTCAGAGTGTTCCTCCGTGCTCTGAGCCGTGGAATCCGAGGTTCCCTCCTGAACACAGCTCTCAGATGTTCCCTGCGGGAGGAGATACAACCCCCCCACCCCCACCCTGCTCCATCCGCAGTGGTGGAAACCTTTGGTTTCCCACGAGGTTTCACCTGCTCCCAGACTGATCTTTCTTGTCATTCCTCTCGGAGTTGCCTGTCTGTGATTCTGCTCCTGGGGCATCTAGGATGCGGTGGACTTTTGGGTATAGGAGGGGGAGCAGGGAGGCCCCTGCAGGGTCTGTGTTGGACCAGGACCGCAGGAGGGGCAAAGGGCGTGCAGCCACCCACCTGTGTCTATGGTTGTGTGGGTTGGCCACCTTCCTGTGTGTTCTTGATGGAATGAGTCACCTGAGGGTCATGTACCTGCAAGGTCAGGGCCAGTGACTGAGGGCCATGAGGAATTCACACGCAGGCTGTCCAACTGGACACCCCAAGCTGGGCGAGAAGTGAAAGTGTTACTCACTCAGTTGTATTTGACCCTTTGCAATGCTAGGGATTATAGCCCACCAGGCTCCTCTGTTCATGGGATTCTCCAGGCAAGAATACTGAGTGGGTAGTCATTCCCTTCTCCAGGGGATCTTCCTGACCCAGGGATAGAACCCGGGTCTCCTGCATTGCAGGTGGATTCTTTGCTGTCTGAGGAAGGGGTCATTTTACTTTGACCCAGGGATTGGAGTTGGGTCTCTCGCACTGCAAGTGGGTTCGTTAGTGTCTGGGGAAGAGGGTCATTTTACTTCCAAACTGTAGGCAGGTGTGGCCGTCGCATCCTGCCCACTGACCCAACATGTCTGCAGCAGACAGAGCTCTGACTTCCACCCGCCCTTCCACACCCCCTCCCTGCACCTCAGCCCCTATCCCGGGACACAGGAGCACGCTCCCGATGAGCTCCGGCTCTGACCTGGGGGGTCAGATACAGCGTGACCTGCACAGGGAAGGCTGCCCCCAGAAAGAAGTCGCTGTGGGAGGCTGGCGGTGAGGCGGTGCCCGCAGGAACTGGGTGGAGCTGGCGAGGGGGGAGGGCATGGCGGCTGGTGGGCCGTGCACAGTCAGGACCCTCACAGGTCACCCCTCACAAGTGTGAGGGGTCCAGGCACGGACGGGCCCTGGGAGCTGAGGCTTTGCCGGGTGCGGCCTTGCCGCTGCCCTCCCTATTAGCTGTGGCCGCGGTCCCCTGTTGCCGCGGGGTGAGCGATCACAGCCGAGGCTGAACGGCCGCAAAGCCTAACGGCCCTGGGGGCCAGCCCCGCACGGCCATGGGTGGGCCTCTAGGGACCCCTGGGGACAGGCAGGGTCCTGGCTGGCAGCAGGTGGCTGACCCCCACCAGAGATGGGCAAAGGGGCCTTGAGCGGTAGGGTCTGTGTCCAGCCGGGAGTGGGTGTAGGCAGGCACGAGGCCAGACCCTCGCATGCAGCGGGTGAGACACCAGCCGGCCGGCCGCGCGCTGCTGCCCGAGCTGGGGCTTGCACCCGCATCTGCGCCACGCCCTCAGAGAGGGGGCTCCGTTCCCGGGGCCTCCAAGGCGCCTGCGCCCCTTGGACTTGGGGGCAGTGGGGCGCTCCCTGTGGGGTGTGGGGTCGTTTCTGGACAGAGGCCCCGGGATCAGTGCTTTTGCAGTCCTTTCCCAGCAGGCGCTCATTGTCCCCACAGGCTTCTCCAAGAGGGGCCCGAAGCCTGTCTGTGGACAGCGCCAGGGGCCCTTCCCTGCCATGATGTCGATGCGGCCTTTTGGCTCCAGAGGGGCTGCGGGGGAGGGGGCTGTGGGGGAGGGGCTGTGGGTGTGGGTGTGGGTCTTCGAGGGAGGGGCTGCGGGTCTCGAGAGAGGCTTTCCCGCCCCCAACCCCAGTGTCTGTGCTGCAAGCCGGAACTCGGCTTTCAGAGGTCAGCTGCGCCCTGGGAGCAAGCAGTGCCCCCTGGGAGCAAGCGGTGCCTGGCTCTGCTGGCTATACTGGGATGCGGGCGTGTCTAGCGTGTGGGGCTTGGGGAAAAGGCCATGCCCCCGTCCTGCCCTTGGGCTGCAGTTGGCACCCCTTCAGCAGCTCGACCTGCTCTGCTGGGAAGGCAGCACCCAGGGCTCCCTGCCTGAGGGGCCTGGTGGCCCCTGACCAGGCCTGGGCTGTCCTCCCTGGTGGGAGGGGCCCCGGGCTTCAGCTGAGCCACATGGAGTGGGGTTTTGGATGAACTGAGCAGACCCTGAATCGCAGATGGGGGGCGCTGCTGGTGGGGGGTGGAGGAGGCGGCTAGGGGCTACTTCCCAGACCTGCCCGTGATGGACGCCCCCACCCCCCACTCTGGGGAAACATGCTGGAAAGTGTGCCCCCTCCATTCAGGAGTGTTCTCTGTAACAGTGATGGTCCACTCACAAACTTAGACTCTGGGCAGCAGGTCTCTGTCGGCTCACTGGCTGCCCGCGCGTCCCTCGCGTGGAAGGGCCGTGCCCAGGGCTGTCTTCCTGGGGCTCGGGCTGGCAGCGCTGCCAGCTGTCCCGGCGCGGATCAAGCCGGACCCTTTCGCGCATTTATTTATTTGGCTGCCTTGGGTCTTCGTTGCACAAGCAGGATCTTTTGCTGAGCCACACGGACTCTAGTTGTGAGGCGCGTGTTCCAGAGCTCGCGGGCTCAGTGGGTGAGCTGCATGGGCTTAGCTGCCTGGATGCATGTGGGATCTTAGTTCCCTGACCAGGGATCAAACCCCTGTCCCCTGCATCGCAAGGCAGACTCTTAACCACTGGACCACCAGGGAGGTCCCAGAGAGACTGTTCTCAGACTATAATATTCAGTTTGGTTTGAATAAAAATTTTCATTTCTTTCTTAGATCGACTGATGAGAATAACGATACCGTTGGCAACAGCAAAGTCCTGGAGTCTGCAAAGTGCTTTGTTCGCTACCCTGGAGGCCTGACAGCGGGGCTGGGGGTCATCAGCTGGTTCAGGGGTGAGGGAGCATGACTCACGGGGGAGAAATCCCCCAAGTGCTCAGACCTGGGGTTTCAGGGACACTGTGTTGCACTCAGAGGTGGCTGCAGCCTGGCCCCTTTTCTGGGCTGTCTGTTTACTTCAGAAATATTCCTTAGGCCAACTTCCCCAGAAGGTAGGGAGGGACTGTTAGGAGGCTGGCACTGGAGGCCTCCAAGTTCTCGCCCTGTGAGCCCCACTGATGCTGAAGCTCCAGTCCTCTGGCCACCTGATGCAAAGAGCCGACTCACTGGAAAAGACCCTGATGCTGGGAAAGACTGAAGGCAGGAGGGGAAGGGGAAGACAGAGGATGAGATGGTTGGATGGCATCATGGAGTCAGCATACATGAGTTTGAGCATGCTCTGGGAGTTGGTGATGAACAGAGAAGCCTGGTGTGCTGTGGTCCATGGGGTCGCAAAGAGTCAGACAGGACTGAGTAATGGAACAATTGAACAAGCCCCACCTCAGATCCATGCCAGCAGATCCCAGAAGGAGAAGCCCCGGAGGAACCGGAGGAAGCCAGCTGGAGCCTTGGACACGCGAGCGGTAGGTCCCGCTGGGGCGGCCGCAGCGGCCTCCGGAGGAACCCCCAGCTCCTCCTCTGCCACCAGCATGGCGTCCAGACGGAAGCCAGAAGCATCCACGAAACATCAGGCAGTGTGACATGACTGGGCCACCGAGTGGCCAGATATTTGGTCTGACTTTATTCTGGGTGTTTCTGGGTGAGAACAGGTGATTCTGTGCACCTCTCCAGGGCGGGCCTTGTCTGATCAGTGGAGGGCTGCATCCAGGCGCCCACCTGGCTCCTGCCCGCTTTCTCCCTGTTCTGCCTGCTGACCAACAGCAAGTGTGCTCCGGGCTGGCAGGGATGTGGTCTGTACCGAGAGTACTGCCTGGCTCAGCGTAAGGAAAGCCACACCTGAGAGGGCAACAGGCAGGAAGGCCAGGGGTCTCCAAACCGAGGAAGTGGGCTGCAAGTGTCAGACATTTTCAATCTCTCTCTTAAGCGGCAGGAGGAAACAAGTGTTAGATTTTTTTTCCCCATCTCTATCCAAATTTAAAGAGGCTTCTTTTAAAATTCTGTGTTACCGTGATGACACCTGGCTCCACCTGAACTTAACTTTTCTCAAACCTGGAGCTAACCAGTGCATTTTTCTTGTGGAAATGTTTGTCTTAAGCTATGTTAAGGAACTAGGTATTTACCCTAGATTCTGTCTTCAGGTCGGTTCTGCCTGAGACTCAGAATCGACTGACAAACCAGTGTTTGTACTCATACATTTCTCTCTTAAGCTATGTTAGTGAGACGGCATTTGCTTGGAAACTCGCCTTTCTTTGAGATTCATGTTAATCGTTTCTGGCTCAGGATGACTCACCTGGTGCCAATGTTATCTCAAAATGCATGTCGTGGGTGAGGGCCCTGGTGCCGTTCTCTGAGTTTTGAGACTTTTCCTTTCTCTAGTTAGCAGACTGCTAGTAGCTATATCGGAGAAGGCAGTGGCACCCCACTCCAATGCTCTTGCCTGGAGAATCCCAGGGATGGGGGAGCCTGGTGGGCTGCAGTCCATGGGGTCGCTAAGGGTTGGACACGACTGAGCGACTTCACTTTCACTTTTCACTTTCATGCACTGGAGAAGGAAATGGCAGCCCACTCCAGTGTTCTTGCCTGGAGAATCCCAGGGACGGGGGAGCCTGGTGGGCTGCCGTCTATGGGGTCACATAGGGTCGAACACGACTGAAGCGACTTAGCAGCAGCAGCAGTAGCTATATAACAATCGGCTAAGACTAGCAGGGGACACTCTTTCTGCCCCCTTCTGATGTCTATGTCAGAAGTGTTCTCTCTCTCTTTTATTCTTTAATAAAACTTTTGACACAGAAGGTCTGAGCGATCAAGCCTCGTCACTGGCTCTGGAATGAATTCCTCTTCTCCAGAGGCCAAGAATCCCAGCATCTTTCATGGCTCAGCAACAACCTCTCCTACCTGGAAGGAGTTTTACTGGAGATGAGCAGTTCAGAGGGGCCAGCTCTGTGTGACTGACAAGTGTTGTGTCACTAAAACTTGACCACCGGGGTGCCTGGGGACCTGGTTTTTTTGATCAGAGTCTGAATTAGAGGCTCCCTTTAGAGAAACACAGGCTACTTTCTTTACGTTAGACAACAGATGGCAAAAGATCAGTAGCTAAGTGTTTCCAAGGACAGTTTCTGCCAGTAGGAGATGGATAAACTGTGGTCCATCCAGACCGTGGAATATCATTCACTGCTTAAAAAAATGAGCTATCAAGCCATAAAAAGACATGGAGGAATCTTAAATGCATGCTACTGAGAGAAGCCAGTCTGAAAAGGCGGCACACTGCGTGATGCCAGTTCCAGGACGTGCCCGAGTAGGCAGAACCATGGGAACGGTCGACGCCTCTGTGGCTGCCAGGGTCTGTGGGGTTGGGGTGGGCATGGGAAGCACGGCGGAGGGTCAGGGCGAGGAGACACTCTGTGTGCAGCTCACTGTGCATTTGTCCAAACCTACAGAATTCACGGCGCCAAGCAGACCCCAGTGTAAGCCACGGGCTTCCGCTAAGCATGATGTATTAGTACTGGCCCATCAAGTGTAACAAGGGTGCCACCTCAATGCAGAATATTAGTAATAAGGAAACTGTAGGTCAAGAGGAGGAGAGGTACATGAGAACTCTGTGCACTTTCTGTTTGATTTTTCTGTAAACTTAATAGTGTTATAAAAAATAAAGTTTAGGAATTATTTATAACTGTTGTCTTTCCATATACTAGCAAAAACATTAGAAAAAAGCTTTTAAATATTTAAAGCTGCAGTAAAAGCAATCAAGAAAAATCTAATAAATATACTCAAAATCTCATACGAAAATTTACACGTTATTCAGAAAAATTTTAAATCCTAAAAATAGAGAGAAATACCATGTTCATGAATTGGATTCTTAATATTGAAAGATATCGATTTTCTCCAAGGTGATTTACAGGCTAACTATAATTCTGATGAAAATCTTAGCAGGTTGTGTGTCTGTGACATCGACTAAATATTTCTGAAAAATGTATTGAAATATCAAGAGGCGGTAATGGATACAATCTTATTTCTTTATTTTGGTCGCACGGGGTCTTTGTTGCTGTGCAGGCTTTCTCCTTTGGCTTCCCTGGGGGGCTCAGTTGGTAAAGCGTCTGCCTGCAAGGTGGGAGACCTGGGTTCGATCCCTGGGTTGGGAAGATCCCCTGGAGAAGGAAATGGCAACCCACTCCAGTGTTCTTGCCTGTAAAACTCCACGGACGGAGGAGCCTGGTAGGCTACACTTCATGGGGTCGCAAAGAGTTGGACACGACTGAGCTGCTTCACTTTCACAGCTGGTAAAGAATCCGCCTGCAGTGCAGGAGACCACAGTTCGATCTGGGTTGGGAAGATCCCCTGGAGAAGGGACAGGCTCCCCACTCCAGTGTTCTTGGGCTTCCCTGGTGGCTCAGCTGGTAAAGAACCCACCTGCAATGTGGGAGACCTGGGTTAGATCCCTGGGTTGGGAAGATCCCCCTGGAGAGGGGAAAGGCCACCCACTCCAGTATCCTGGCCTGGAGAATTCCATGGACTGTGTGGTCTGTGGGACCGCAGAGTCGGATGCGACTGAGCAGCTTGCGCTTTCACAGGCTTTCTCTGGTTGCGCTGAGCGGGGGCTCCTCTTTCCTGTGCTGCGAGGGCTTCACTGCGGCCGCTCTCCGCGTTGTGGAGCAGGGGCGGTAGGCGGGCAGGCTTCAGGAGTTGCAGGAGGGGATTCTAGCGTGTAGCTGGGTAGCGAGTGGCTGTGGCGCAAGGGCGTAGCTGTGCTGCGGCAGGCAGGGCCTTCCTGGAGAGGGGTCGGACCCACGTCCGCAGCATTGCAGATCCGTCACCGAGTTACCCGCCGAGTTACCGCTCAGTGTGAGCTGCTGCTCCTGGACAGAGGACTCACTTGGTTCACGGCAGTTAGATGGGGGAGTGGAAACAGTAGCATATTCTATTTTCTCGGCTCCAGAATCACTGGTTGGTGACGACAGCCATGGAATTAAAGATACTTTCTCCTTGGAAGGAAAGCTATGACCAATCTAGACAGAGTAAAAAGCAAGGACTTCGCTTTGCCAACAACGGTCCATATAGTCAAAGTTACAGGTTTTCCAGCAGTCATGTATGGACGTGAGAGTTGGACCAAAAGAAGGATGAGCACCAAAGAATTGATGCCCTTGAATTGTGACGCTGGAGAAGACTCTTGACAGCAAGGAGATCAAGCTGTCAATCCTAAAGGAAATCAACCCAGAACATTCATTGAAAAACTGATGCTGAAGCTGAAGCTCCAGTGCTTGGGCCACCTGATGCAAAGAGCGGACTCACTGGAAAAGACCCTGATGCTGGGAAGATTGACGGCAGGAGGAGAAGGGGACAACAGAGGAGGAGATGGTTGGATGGCATCCCCGACCCGACGGACATGAATCTGAGCCAGCTCTGGGAGATGGTGGAGGACAGGGAAGCCCGGTATGTTGTGGCCCACGGGGTCACAAAGAGTAGGACGTGACTTAGCGACTGAGCAACGATGATTTACTCATTTTGGCCAGATCCTCATTGCAGCATGCAGACTATAGTCCCCCGATCAGGAGTCAGTCCCCGGCTCTTTGCATCGGGAGCCTGGAGTCTCGCCACTGGGCCACCAGGGAAGTCCCAGGGGACTCAAGTTGCAATGAGTGACACAGTGCGGGATTCTAGAAAGAAAACCAGGCCAACAGGACAAACCGGGCCTCAGGACAAACACATGTGGGGACGCTTCACTTACCCAATTTCAAAATTTCTGCTCCACACAAGGAGGGCTGAAATGGAAGAGCAGAGATAGTGAGCGATGGCCCCAGGGTGGAGCAGCTGGAGCTGGAAGACGTGACTCCCTGCTGAGGCTGTGCTCAGGAGCACACAGGGACCCGCGATGCCGCTCCAAGGCGTGAACCCAACAGACCACGGCAGCGTCAGTGGCCACAGCCCGTCAGCAGCACAGCGGATGGAAACTGGTGGTGGGTGAGCTCAGCAAGACGGATAAAGGACAGCAGACGTGCTCGACACAGGACGGGTCTCAGGAGCGAGATGTTGGGAGCCCACGCCAGCCTGCGTCCTGGCTCGGCTGAGTCAGCTGGACAAGCTGGGCAGAGTTGTGCAGCGTCGGGCGGGGACAGGGGCCAGAGGGCCCGGGGCGGCCTGACGATGGGGCCTACGAGCGTGCTGGTTTGGGCTCTGGTTGTGCTGGCACGGCCACAGAAGGTACCGGATTAAATACTGTTTGGCTGCCACGTGTTATACGTTGTCTTTAAGAGATAGTAAGGCTAAATAAACAGTTCCACTTAAATGCGTGCATACAGCCTCCACAGGCATTTCACAACCAACCAGGACTTTAAGCTGCTGTCCTTTCAAAGGGCTCCTGGTGAAGGCAGACCCGTTTCAATCGATCGCCTCATTTGCTAAGTGACGAGTCAGTGTTTTCTCTTGGCTCGGAGTTTTCCTCACGTGTCAAGGGCAGATGGTTGATGAGGCCACGGCTGGCAGACACCTTCTGCTGTGCGACAGCCGGGACGGCATCTCTCCATCCCCTGGGAGGGGGGCGAGGGTGTGAGGCCCAGGACCCCCATCCCCAGGGAGCGGGCGAGGGTGTGACGCTGGCCTGTGGTGCCCGGCCCAGGACACTCCATCCCCGGGGAGCAGGTGAGGTGTCAGGCCAAGGGCACCCCATCTCCGGGGAGCGGGTGAGGGTGTGGTCGCTGGCCAGCCTCGGGCTCTGAGCCACTGGCGGGGCGGCTCTGGACGCTGAGCTCCTTATAAGTTAAGAACCATCAGGGATTCGCTCTGTGGAGCAGATGAGCCTGTTTGAATTCGTGAACTCTCTTGTGTCAGTTTAATGAAATTGTCAGGTTGTCCGGCCTTGAAATCCCTGTGGGAGTGCAGCAGGGAACCGGCCTTCCCTGCTCCAGTGAGGAGATGGACACTGCGTCCTGACCATCAAGCTCCTGCCGGGACGAGAGATGGAAGCAAAAGAGGCAGCTGAAGCCCGCCTGCGCACTCACCCTCCACGTGGAAGGTGGCCAGGCAACACCCCGCGCCACTCAGATTCAAGACTCGTCCATCGCGGCCGGGAGGCGGGATACCCGGGAGTGGCTGGGTCCCAGCATCTCTGCGGAGGCCTTCTGGGCGGGAGTGGCCCCTCCTCCTGGCTCCTTCCCCACCTGGGCTGACATGAGCTGGTCCGTTCAGGGACTGCCCGAGGGGCTCTGCTCCACAGGCAGCATCAACACCTCCGCGACCCTTTAGGATGAACTGACCCAGCTTCCATCACTCACCCTGACCGCGGCCTCAGCCCGATGGCCGTGCTGCCAGGCATCAGCTCCCGCACCCGCCAGCCAACGCTGCCTCCTAACTGAGTGTGGCCTTTGGCGTGCTTAGCCTGGTTGTCTCCCGAGGGGCCATTTTCAGGATGGTTCCACATGGGAGCTTCCAAGGAGCACAGAGGAAAGTGTGTGGGGGGGCTCCACTGGGGGATGGATGCACGCTCTCCGCAGTGAGGCTTCGCCTCAGCGGCCGTGGGCGGAAAGCCGCAGAGAGCGGGGCTGTAAAGTCAAAGTCCAGGTGGACGGGGCTGGCATGGCCGCTGCGCCAGCTCGTGGTCAGATGGGGACCTGTCCCCTCTTTCCGTGGCTCCACCATCATCAACCAGCGGGTTCACTTTGAGGTCAAGCTCCAGCCTGCCTACCACCTCCACCAGAAACCAACCAATAACAAGGAAGATGTGGGTACAGACCCCCCATGCCACCAGCCTGGGGGTGCACAGCCTCCACTTGGCTCACAAGCCACGACCAGCCCCGCGGCCGCACAGGTGCAGGGGAGCTGGGAGATGACCCGTCCCGGAAGGCCAGGCCCCAGCTCGGCGCCGGGGACTCCACGGAAGCAACAAGGGACGCGACGCTGGATGCCTGGGGTCAGCCACAGACCCACCTCCCCTCCCCCTGAGAAAAAATCCGTGGCTGCAGCCTGGGCCGGGGCCAGGTGTGGCGCTCATTTGTCTGGTGTTTACTGGGGAGTCTGGGCGGTCCCTCAGCTCTCACATCATGGTTTCCTCCCCGGAGGGTCTGCTTCCGGCCTGTCTTCCTGTTGTCTCCTCTGTTTGGATTGCCCGAGTTTTTACAGTTTCTGGGTCACGAGTCTCATTGTTCTGTCCCCAGACCCTGTGGTCTGTGTACTCAATCTGTCGTGGTAACTGAGAAGCCCCGGCCTTTGAGGTGGTCCACCTAACCAGCCATCCTGTTTGCCATGTGTGTGTTTTTAGTGTCTGATAGAAGATGGTCCTAACTCTCAAGGGTTGTAAACCCACTGCTTTATTTTTGCTTCTGATACGTGTGTCGTTTTCCAACGTTCACATCTTAAGGTTTTCGGCATTTGTCTTTGGGATACAATTTTCATGCTTTTTTCCCCAAAAGGAACAGTCATTTTTCCAAACATGCTTGGCCACACGGCTGGCCTTTTGCCCACGGGTCTGGAGGCCAGAGACGCCGCTCGGGGGCGGCCGGGTCGCGCACACGCCCGCGTCCTGGGCGCTTAGTTTGGCCCGAGCTGCTACCCCACAGGCCCATAGCGTTTCTTCCTTCAACTCGGAAGCACTTCCGGTATTCCTCAGCCACTTCTGGCGTTTGCTCTTCTGTGTGAGTGGGGCCTGATTGTGTTGAAACTTTGATTAGGATCACAATGAATTTATGGAATTGACACGTCACACAACGTGTCCATTGGCGAACATGGGCTCGCCCTCCAGTTAGTTAAGCATCTCTGTGTTTTGGAACTTAATCTTTCTGTTGTGTTTCGCTAATATAGGGGGAAAAATACAGACTCCAAAGGCCACTCACGTTTTATAAATAAAGGGTCAAATGAGTTTGACAGAAGTGAGACTTCCTTCGGGGAAGGAGAGTCTTGAGGGCTCCTTCGGCGGCTCGTGGCCACTTGTCCTTTGTGACCTTTCAGGCTCCTGGCACACCCTCGTCACACGGTTCCTCCTGCTTCCAAGGCCTCAGGTGGCAGTGCCCAGAGGCAGTGAGAGGGAAGGCGTGCTTTACGGCTCTCATAATAAAGTAAACATGTTGCTGGAAATGCGAGACCCAGGACCCACGGCTGAGAACATGTGTTTCCAAGATTAACTGTCCTCATTGGTGGATTCTTCCTTGTCTCCACGGTGCCTGGAGCTGGAGCCAGAACCAGGTCGTCATGGGGCCTTCCTGCATCTGAAACCCTTCTTGTTTTTTGGAGAACATGACCCCGGGGGCCCATGGTGCAGGCGACCCCCTCAGAAACCAGTGCAGCTCATCCCAGTGGCCCCAAGGTTCCTGGACGCCTCCGCCTCAGATTCCTGTGGTCAGCAGTTGGCAGACAGGAGCTCCGGTAGAGGATGAAGCCCTGCCAGCCAGGGACGGGCCTGGTGGGGGCAGGTCAGCTCCCCGGGCCTTCCCCTCTGGCTGCCTTCTTCCCGCTGCAGGGCTGGCGACCCTGGAGAGGACCCCCTGCGTCTCCACGGCCTTGGGCTTTTATTTCTTACCCTGAGTGGATGCCGTCACCCACAGCCCGGCCTAACCTGGGCTCCACATGGTGCGGTCAGGAGCCCCACTGGGCCTCTTGTCATGAAGGGTCCACACAGCCCAGGACTTCCAGGAATCAGGGCCCCTGGCCCTCGACACACAGCCGAGAACTAGATGTAGAGCAGAACTCGTTCCAGGGAGGGCGGTCGGGTCACTAGGGGCCCCCAGGGTCCAGCGGCCAAGGTGGGACCCCCGTCCCCGCTGATCCTGCCCCTTGTCTGGGCTCTGTCCTCTGCCTCCCCTTGGAGCCCACATTCTGAATCTTGCCCTCCAGCCTCCCTGGGTAGTCGGAGGCCACCTGGAGTCCCCCAGCAGCCTGGGGGCTCCTGACGCTGGGCAGAGCTGTCTTCCCATGGCTCATGGCCGGGGGCTGCCAGCCCGCCGAATCCATGCCCTGGTCCCCGGAAGCCCTGATGTGACCTTTCCTCAAATAGCAGGACTGTGGCTCAGCAGATGCGCCCGAGGAAAAGATTCTGGACGAGGAGATTATCCCGGATTACCTGGTCAGCCCCTGAGCGCGGGGCCGGTGTCCTCAGGAGGGAGGCAGGAGGGATTAGCTACACAAGGGGGCCACGTGAAGACACAGGCGAGGATCAGAGCCATGGCGGCCGGTGGGGGGGTGAGGCCGGGCCTTGGAGGGAGCGGGGCCTCCACGCAGACCCCCGCCTCCAGCACTGGGGAAGGACCCATCTCTGAGCCGCCGTGAGGCTGCAGGGCACCCAGACCCCCACCCTTCGGGAGCCTGCCCGGCATCAGAGAGGTGGCCGATCAGGACGGCCGCTTCCTCTGGGCAGAGCGAGCCCCATGCTCCCCACCACCGCCCCCCCAAGCTGACCCGGAGCCCTTCAACCTGTGGACGTGGGACCATATCCCACACGGGACACGCCAACCGCTGGGACCCTCAGAACTTCAGGCTCATGCGCAGCCTCGCTGCACCGCCTCTGACCCCTCTGCTCTGGGCCAGAGGCCTCCCCGTCCCTGTGACCCGCGCTTTCCCCTGCCCTGCAGCCCCACTCTCAGTCTCTGCGGTGAGCACGTGGATCTGGGGTGAGGCGGCAGAAGTGATGGGGTTGGCAATCCTCCCTGTGATGGGGATCACAAGGCAGCCGGGCACCCTCTGGGGCCCCGAGGCCTCGCCTCTCTCGGGACGTGGTCCTGTCCCTGGCCACCTGTCTGAAGGCCCGGAGATGGCCTCGCTGTGCGCAGGCTGGCTTCCCACCGACCACATCAGTTGGAGGAAGAAGGGGCTGGGAAGGTGGAGCTGAGCCCCCGGAGGCCCCCAACCCCCAGGCTTTACAAACCAGTGACGGATTTGGGGTCTGGAGTTCCAGAGTTTCTGGGTGGTTCTGGATTGGGTCTAGGGTGGAGGTCGGGCATCTGGACGTGGAGCAGCAGGGGCGTCTGGCTGGCATCTTTGGGTCTCAGGGGCCCCCACATGGCCCCCAGGTGCCGCCTGCAGGAGGGCCCTGAGCTCGCGGCCTGGCGTCCAGTCTCTCCACTGGTGTGGACAGGCCCTCCTCACCCCCAGGCCAGGAAGCCCAGGGGTCCTTGGAGGCTGCCAGCCTCAGCGCCCCCGCCCTCGGGCGTTCACCAGGCCACGGCTCTGATTGCCGTGTCTCTCCGACGTGTAACTCGCTCACGGCTCGTGAAGAGCAGGGAGGGCGAGTGTCCAGCTGGGCTTTCACCTGCATCTGTGGACCTGCAGGGTCGGCCAGTTCAGGGCATGGAAAATGCCCCCAGCCCTCAGGAGCAGAGCTTCTCCAAACACTGTCCCCGGAGGGGAGTTCTGTCTGATCTCGAGCTCCAGGAAATAGACCCGCGTGGCACGACCTCCGTGGTGGGCTCCAGTGACCCCTAACCCCCATATTCAGGGGTTGCAGCCCTGTCCACCGGGGGGCTGACCCCCACAGCCCAGACCCTGTCCCACAGCCGCGCTGGCGCATCCCACAGTGGGGGCCTCTGACTCCACAGCCCTGGAAGGTATGCCGCCCCTCCCAGGCCTTCCAGGCTGGTGCCCGGAGGAGGCTGGACAGGGGAGCAGTCATGGGGGAGCCTGTGGGAAAGAGCGGGGAAGGCAGCAGTAGGGGGCCGGGGCCAGGGAGGGCTCAGGGAGGCACAGGGGGCGCCAGGATCCACCAGGGATCAAACCCGTGGCCCTGCGGTGGAATCGCACGTGCTCGACCTCTGGGCCTCCCAGGAGGTCCCTCCAGCCTGTGCGTCTAACAGAGGTGGGATGCCGTATCTCAGAAGACCTTCACGGGGACGTCCCAGCCGAGAACCCTGGGCGGGGCCCCCGGATGTACTGACCCATGGACAGTTTTCAGCAAGAGTGGACATAGGCTGGACGGTTCCGGAGCCTCTTCTTTGCTGGGGACACTGCGTGGATTTGGCCCGGGTCACTTTCTAGAGTGTCCAGAGGACAGCTGTGCGGGCAGGATGGCATGTGGGCCCGCTCTCAGCGCCCTGACTGTTCCTCCCACTTCATTCGAAGTGTCAAGAAAGCTCAACTTAATTCACAGGCGCAACTGTGCCAGGTGGCTGGGCTGAGACCAAGCGTGAGTTTCCAGCTGGAAATATCTAGGCCATCAGGAAAGCATCAGGTTTTTCATGTCACCTTAAAAATCATCCTTCTCTCTGCAGGACACGAGATGGCCTCTGCCCTGGTGCTCCAACCCTGCCTGCAGCTTGCTCTTCACACACTTCTGATTTTTCTAAGTAACTCGTGTTTAGAGAGATTGGGAGCCCCGTAGTGGCTTTCTGAGACTTTGTCAGCAGACCTAACCCAGCGTGATGCAATATTTTCCGGCAGGACAGGCTGCTGTCTGAAGGAGAGAGGCAGAGTTCTGCTCTGAGGATCCCTGGGGCCAGCAGCGCACAGCTTGTGATGGAAATAGATTGGAGGGATGTGGGGAGCCCTGGAAGGCAGGGGCCGAGCCCAGAGCCCAGTGCTGACCCCCCAGGGCTCAGGATGTTCTCAGAGACATCGGGAGGCCCCTCCTGCCCAGCCGTCTTGGGTTCTGCATGAACGTCTGGCGCCCTGGGAAGCACCCTTCCCGCATGGTGGGTGGCGGGTCCCCCTAGCTCATGGGCAGCTCCTGGCTTCGAGGGGGAGACTAGCTTTGCTTCCTCTGTCGGTGGGTCCTCTGCCCCAGCGCTCACCAGCCTCGAGGGTGAGAGGCGGGTGCTCTGAGTCAGCACAGAGCCTGGAGAGAAGGGCGCCCAGGTCAGGGCTGAACGACTCCTAATCAGGCTGAAACCCCTGGGGATCGCACCCTGTGCTGAATGGTGGGGGCTGAGACCTCATCTGCACTGGTCCCCGTTTCCTCCAGGGACGACCTCTCTCCCTTCCTGGAGGGGCAGCTGGCTATGAGGTGGGTCCTCCCTTAGGACAAGTCCATCCCCTGACCAGGATGCCAGGAAGAGCAGAAACACGGCTTCCCCAGCAGCTTCACCCACGGAGGGCGGCCCCAGCGCCCCGGGCGTCAGCTGGCGTTTCCCAGGTGGGCGCCTGGTGTCGTGAGACGCGGCTGCCGCTCTGGCGCTCGGAGACTCAGAGCAGCCGCTGTGCTCAAACTGATGGAGGAGGAGCCCACGGCTGCTGGGAGCTCGCGCCTGCCACGCTGTCTCCTGGAGACGACGGTGAGCGGAGAGCGAGTCAGTAGAAACTACGTCCGAATCCTAGCTGGTTGCCTTTTGTTTTTTTTCCTTTTTACTCTTTCGGCCCAGAGCCCATGAGTGGGCTGCCCCAGCTGGTGTCTGAGTAACCGTGGGGACTGGCAGTGCCTGCGTCTGCCTCCAGGTGGGGGCTGGCCCTTTCACATGACAAGTGGGGGGGCTTCAAGGACTCACCTGGGGGCGGGGGCAGGACCTGAGGGGCGCTGGGTGGGCCCACATGTCTCCAGTGGGCACCGTCTGCTCCTCCAGGCCCCAGGGACGCCAGGGAGTATGGACACCTCCCTCCATCCGGCAGGAGTCCAGGGAGGCAGGTGCCGACCTAGAGAGGTCATGTCTCCTGGGGGACAGATGGCTGCTTGTGGCCCTTCAGGCACAAGTGATGGGAGGGAGCGGCCCGGCACCCCTCTGGCGTCGGGAGGCAGGTTGCACTCTCATCAGTGGGAGGCGGGACTGGAGGTAGCGTCCGGGAGGCACCTGTGTCTGCGAGGTGCATGGGGCGGGGAGCCCCCCACGCCGGGGCGTGCCCGCTGCGTCTTTCCGCTCAGCAGGAAGCAGCTCAGGGTCCTCCCGGGGCAGTGCGCCGAGCGCACGCACCTGGGGCTCCTGACGCCGAGTCCACGCGCACCCCACCACCTTTCTGTCCCTCCTCAGAGTCTCAGCTCCCCGAGGGGCAGTCCAGGGAGAGAGGATTTCCTGAGGATGAGGCAGGAGAAGACAGACCTGGGGCTCCTGGACGGGAGACCTCCCAGCCCTTCTGCACTTCGGGTGCGTTTGGCAGAGTCTGGCCCTACCCACTGAGTGCCGTGCGCCCCTTCTCCGTTTGACAACCACTGAAGCCCCCACCGTCCCAAGGGGGCTGTGCCACCCTTCCCACTCTGCCTTCTGCTCGGCCTGAGAGTCTCGAGTCTGGGGGCTTTCTCCCCATCGAGCCCCCTCTGGACGGGGCGGCAGGCTCGGGGTCCCTCTGGAGCGGGGAGAGGCCTGGCTGGCAGGCGGGCTTGGAAAGGGCCTCACCTCAGCTCTGCGTGGTCTCCTCGAGGGGGCCCTTTCTCCACAGGGACCCCCACTCCTGCTCCCTGGAGGGCGGCTGGGTCGGTGGGGGTGGGGATGGCCTGGAGGTGGTGAGTCTTGGTACAGAAGGCACACTTCTGTCCTCGTGTGCAGAAGCCCACCCCGCCTCCCCGACTAAGGGGAGAGGCTACCGCCCTGTCTTATTTCTGATCTGCCCACAAATGTGTGTGCGGTAAAGGGCACATTGAAAGTGGAAAGCATCAGGGAAATCGGTGTCACTCAGGCACGTCCACCTGTCTGACCCCAGGACTGCAGCCCGCCAGGCTCCTCTGTCTGTGGGATTCTCCAGGCAAGAATACTGGAGTGGGTTGCCGTGCCCTCCTCCAGGGGACCTTCCTGACCCGGGATCGAACTTGGGTCCCCCACATTGTCCAGCAGATTTCTTACCTTCTGAGCCACCAAAGCATCAAAGCACTAAGGCTCAAAAACTGGTTCAGGGAGGATTCGATCAGGAATGTCGAAATAAGCTTGTAGAGATGGAACACTGGTCATTGTCCAGAGGGTACCCCAGGAGAGCGCACGCACACACTCACACACACACATGCACACACACACACACTCACACACACACACGCATACACACACACTCACACACGCACGTTCTGTGAAGATCATGACTTGTCAGAGGTGGGCCCTGAGCCCACAGCACACCTGGCCTTGTGGCAGGGTCAAGGCTGGGCTGCCGCGACCCCAGCGCCTCTCCCAATTCCTTTCCTGCAAAACAGAGGGAGCCCGTGCCCGCAGCTCTGAGGCCCCTCTCCTCGCGGCTGTGGGGAGCGTGCCTGGAGTCCTGCAGCCTGCACTGGGACACTGAGGGGTGGGTGGCGACCTTCCTGGGGGAAAGGTCGTTGGGCCCCTTGGGGGCTCTTGTGGCTGAATCTATGGTCGAGAGGAGACCCAGCACATCCCTCTGGGCTGATCAGAGGTGAGCAGGTTTTTCTTTCTGTGTTTTGACTACAACCCTAAGAGAAGGTGGGACTTCTGGACAGACTGTCGTGCAGACGCTCAGCTCCTAGCCCTTCTGCGGGGAGGGGGGCCGGGGAGCCTAACAGCGGCCCCCTGGGAAGGCGAGCTTTTCTAACTCCATCTGCTCTTCAAGACGTATGTGGCGGCCCTTCATGAGATTTCTGGGGCCCCAAAGTCGGCTCCTGGGGTGGCTCCTGGGACCCCTGGCAGGAGGGGCCCCAAGGCTCAGCCCTGGAGTGCTGGCTGCTCCCTCCTGCGTGTCTGCCCCCCAGGCCCCTAGAGAGGGGCACAGAGGCTCATACGGCCTGACTGAGATGTTCCTTAAGAGGGCCCACCGCAGTCCTGAGCGAAGAGCATCTTAATTGCCCCCCGGCCTGGCCCTGCTGCTGGGGCCCACGCCTGCACCCTCACGGGCCTCCGTGCCCAGCGTCTCAGGTTGGGTGTGTCTGAGTCGGTGTCTCCTGCTCCTCGAGGCCCCTGGTGGCCCCCGCCCCGCCGCTCCTCACGCCCCCAGCAGCTCCGTTCTGCCTGTGCCCTGCGGTTTCCTGGCTTCGGCACCTCTGCGTCCTGGCCACGCCGGCTGATCGCTCTGAGCGCCCTCCTCCTCTCGTGTGGGCTCTGTGGACGAAGCGCGTGCTGGCAGAAAGCTGGGAGGGTAAGCCTGTGTGTCCCCTGTTCCCGCGGCCCCGTGGTCACTGAGCTCTGAATTCTGGTCATTGACCCCTGGAGGTCAGACTCAGCTTCTGCTCAGGGCCGACTCCGGAGGTGGCTCCAGGACGGGCGTGGCCGGGACAGAGCAGGGCCGGGGCTGCGCGCCTGCCCCAGGCCTCCAGGTGTCTCCGCGGCTGCCAGGCACCGGCCCAGCGCCCAGCCCAATCTCTCTGCCTCGTTTATTGTTCCTCGATGGAACGGCACCCCACATAAGGGCATGTCAGTTGTGATCAGTATTATTTGGGTTAATTGTTCTTATGTCATTTTATTTTCCTCACTTATAAAATGATGGTACCAGGGAAACAAACCCACTCTTACAACACAACCACTGTGAAAGTGGAAGTGACCAAGGAAATCGCAGCGTGAAGAAGGAACTTCTCAGGGTTAACAACCAGCAGCCGAATCAGCCAAGAGGCCTGCACGGCAACGGGTCAAAATCCTTCCCCTCTGGCTCCGGCCTCCAATGCCGCCCTGGAGCCACCCCCTGACCTGAGTCAGCCTCAGGAGGCCCCCCACTCCCTGGCGCTTCACTCGGGGGGTGGGGGGGTCGGCCAAGTGCTCCCTGCTGGAGCCGCCCTCTGACCCGGGTCAGCCTCAGGAGGGGCCCCACTTCCTGGTGCTTCACTGGGGGGGCGGCCAAGTGCTCCCTGCTCGGCATTTACCCTTCGTGAGGGGTCAGCTCAGAGTGGGGACCTCCCCAGGCTCATTAGTGACTCCACTCGGGGGATAATTTCTACGCTGAAAGTCGCTCAGTCGTGTCCGACTCTTTGTGACCCCGTGGGCTATACAGTCGGTGGAATTCTCCAGGCCAGAACACTGGAGTGGGCAGCCTTTCCCTTCCCCAGGGGATGTTCCCAACCCAGGGATTGAAGCCAGGTCTCCTGCACTGCAGGCAGATTCATTACCAGCTGAGCCACAAATAAAGCAGTTTCCACGTTAGTGGAGAAAAAGGTGCTCTCAGTAGAGCCGTTCAGAAATTTGCACCGAAAAAGGGCATCAGAAGCCCCTGCGAGGGTGGGCTCCGTGAGCCAGCTTGGCTGGGCCCTGCGCGCTCAGGGCCTGTGTGAAGCTCAGCCCTGCCCGGCTCTTTGCAGCCCCCTGGACTGTAGCCTGCCAGGCTCCTCTGTCCATGAGGTTCTCCAGGCGAGGATACTGGAGCGGTAGTTGCTATGCCCTCCTCCAGGGGATCCTCCCAACCCAGGGATCGAAACCGAGGTTCTTACGTCTCTGCGTTGGCGGGTGGGCTCTTCACCACCGGCGCCGCCTGGGAAGCCCAGACGCCTGGCCGAACACGCCGCAGTGGGATGAGAGGCGGACTCGAGTGAGTGGGCAGGGGAGCGGACGCCTGCGCCGTGCGTGGGCCTTGGCCAGTCAGCTGTGGCGCTGGGTGGGGCGCCCCCCCCGCTGACCCTCTGAGCTGGGACTCTGCTCTTTTCTGGCCGAGGGGCTGGCACTGCAGCCCGAGATCTTCCCGGGTCTTGAGCCTGCTGGCTCACAGGCCGAACCAGGGCACTGGCTCTACCGGGTCCAGGCTGCCCTGCAGACCCGAGGACGGGCCAGCCCCGTGATGGCACGAGGCAGTCCCTGACGATCGGCCTCAGCGGGTGGGCACGTTCCACTCAGGCTGCTTCTCCAGGGGGCCTGACGAGGGCTCCCCATCATCACACGGTTCTGGGGCAGCTTCAGGATCTGCCTCTTGGAAGATGGGCAGCCAGCCGCTGGCCAGGCTGGAGCTGCCCGAGGGCCCGTTCTGGGAGGTGTTCGCTGCGCAGGGTCACAGCCCCACCTGCAGAGCCGAGGGAGCAGCAAGGCGGCCACGGCTGCCGTGAGACAACGGAGGTGGTGGGGCTGCTCGCGGCCCCCGAGAGCGGCAGGGAGTTTGCGATGGAGCATGCGGCGGCCGGAAATTTGGGTGCGCTCGGCAGGGGCCTCCATGGACTCTGCTCTCAGCCCTCCGGGTGCTCGGCGGGGGCCTCCGAGTGCTCTGCTCTCAGTCCTCTGGGGAAGTTCAGCCCCCGTGGCCTTCCGCCTGGAGCCCCCAGCCTGCCACTCTCCAGGCCCCTAGCCCCCTGGAAGCGGTTCCTGACACCCCCTGGCCCCACGGGGCTGGCCTGGGCCCCTAGGCTGGACTCTCTGCTCATGCACCTGCCGGCCCCCCTGGGGGGGACAGGCAGCTCGCGGGCCCCTGCTCGACCATGACTCGGGCCCGTGCCTCTCCTCACCTCCGGCTGCCCCGGTGGCTGTGGGCCCTGGGGGAGGCCACCGTGTCCAGCAGTGATGTGGGGGCACAGGCGCCTGGAGGCTTGTCATTGCAGGTGGTCACCCTGCCCCGGGAGGCCGGACGCAAGCCTGTCTTGAAGGACCCCCGCCTTCTCGCCTGATCACAGGTCCCTGGGTGGTGGGGTGGGGATCGTCCCAAGCTGCTGGAACCTGGCCAGGTCTGCTGCCTCTGGAGTGGGAGGTCAAGCCGGGTTGAAGGTCATGTGGTCCCGAGGACGACACACTCAAGTCCGCCCACCTGTCAGGTGAAGACCTATCGGGTGAGGGTCTCTCTCTCCCCTGGAGCCCAGAAGTGGATCTTTGGGGCCCTTTCTCCTCACCTTGCAGCCAGCAGGTGGGCCCAGGGAGCTGTCTCAGCCTGTTGCCCCAGACCAGAAGCCTTTCCCCGCACTGCGTGTGGGGCCATGCGGGTAAGAGGGTCCCCTGGGCAGACACCCTGTGCCCCAGGCCTGGGAGCTGTCAGCAGCCCTCGAGCCTGGGACCCCTCTGCCGGCCGAGGCCTTCCTGAGGGCGGAGGGCCTACACCTGTGTAGACGTTCGTACCCCGGCCGCTTCCATGTGTCCCAGGGGGCCCTGCACCCCCGTGTTCCCTGAGCCACAGGAGTCCCTGTAGAGCCTCCCGGACGGGGCTGCCCAGCTCCCTTTGCAGAGAAAGTTCCAGGCCTCCCCCACTTGGGGACACACTCCTGGGGGCGTGTGTGTCCCGCACAGCTGCAGGAGCCTGGGGGTGTCCAGGGGCTGGGAGAGGCTGGGCGGGGCCGGGTCCTCCAGGGGGAAGCAGCAGTGAGGCGAGGGCAGGCTCCCGGGAACCTGCTGGCCAGGACGCGCCCTCCGAGGGCGCCCCTGCGTGCTGCTCAGTGAGTCACGTGCTTTGGCCACTAGCGTTTCCTGTCTTTGAATTTCGCCTTCACATCTCCTGAGTTTTTGCCTTTTTCTTGTTGAGACCGACACGGGTCCTTCCGGCGCACTCCCGAGGCTGCTCTCTCTCGCTCGCCTTTCACGTCGACTTTCATCCTTTCATCCTGCCAACGTTTTTTTAATTACTCAGATGTAGTTAAATTTAGTCATCCTTCTATGGGTGTTTTCATATTCTTTTCATAGTTCTCAAATCTGTTGGAAAACAGTTCTGCTTTCTGCTTGGGGAGATTCCTGACCTCGGAGAAGCCATCTGGGGGAACCAGACAGAAGGAGTCAGCACACCAGCGGGAAGCCCACGGCGAGGCCCGTGCCCCCACCTGCGGGGAGCAACGCGGTGAGCCAGCCGCCGGGGAGCCAGACCCAGGCGGAGGGGCAGCACGCCTGCAAGGAGCAGGGCCCCAGACTGTGGCAGTCACCCACCCCTTCCCGGAATGGAGCGGCTTCTCCCCAGACAGTAGGGGGCACCCACCCCTGCCCGGAACGGGGCAGCCTCTCCCCAGACCGTGGGGAGCCAGACCCAGGCTGTGGGGGCACCCACCCCTGCCCGGAATGGGGCAGCTTCTCCCCAGGCTGGAGTGACTGCCGGGCTCGGGGAGCTGTAGCCCCTGGTGGCCCCCACTCTGCTAGGACCACGTCGGGCCGGCAGTGACCGGGGGTGCTCCTCTTCTGGGCTCCCCTGTTTCGCCAGCAGTTAGACACAGGACACACCCTGGGACCCCGACCACGGGGACGGCAGCCTCGGAGCCCCGCCTGGGGCTTCACCCAGAGGTGCAGTGGGGCTCCGGCCTCGGGAGTGAGTCCGGTCCGGCCGGGCAGCAGCAGCGCATACTGATCAGAGATCATCACGCAGCCAGGATGGGCTTGATTCCCACGCAGCCGGGCCTGGACCCTCACACGCCTGCAGACCCCTGGCGCTCCTCACCCACCCGGCGCTCGGAGGCCCGCAGCCCCAGGTCACAGGGTGGGTGGCCCGGGCCCCTCTGGGAACATGGGGGCCCCAATCAAAGCCTTCCTCCCGGGCATCCTCAGAGTCCAGGGGTTGTGTGGCTCTTTCTCTTCACGAGCCGTCCTTCCCATGAGGACACCAGCCCTGCTCTGTCCGAGTTCGCTCTGACACCCAGCTTACTCTGCGAAGACCCCACCTCCTAGACGCGCATGTTCACAGGAGCCCGAAGCTTCAGCTCCGAGCTTGGAGGGGACACCATTCAGCCTGCGAGACAGGTCCTAGGAAAACTGAGCAGGAGGCTTTCATGTCCCAGACGCCCAGGGGGGCAAGGGGCTGGTGGGCGCGGGTCCCTGTGCAAGGGGAGCCCCCCATCTACCGGCCAAGATGGCAACACAGCCACAGATCCCAGGGAGGGGCGTGAGCCCCGAGCCTGCGGGAGCACTCCAGCTTGGCCCTTGCAGGGTCCTTGGGCCCGGAAGCAGCAGGGGCTACGCTGGAATGCAGACTGTGACTCAGCACCCGCGGGAGGGCCCGGCTCCCGGGGCAACACTGACTCACTGGTGGTTCACGAACTCAGCTCGTCAACCTCGGAATGTGTCACAGGAGGCGTGGGGGCAGCCCAGGCGAGTCATCGAGAGAAGGGCACAAACCTGTGGTCACCAGTAGACCCCAAGGGGGGGAAGCCCTGGGCCCCCGAGACCCTCAGAGGGGCCACCTGGGGACGCCGGGCCCAGGAAGGGGGAGGACAGGGCTCCTCTGAGGCCGTTGCCCAGCCTGGAGGGGCCCGTGAATCAGAAGATGTGGGTTCTGTTGAAACACGGCCTGCACGGTGCCTCGGGGTGGGGGGCAGGAATGTGCTGAAACAGGAAAGGAGACCATTCCTCACCCCTCAGCCCGAGGCTGGCACCAGAACCACCTCACTCTTCAGAGGAGGTTTTAGAAGAAAGTCTTCAGGAAGGCTCGCGCTTTTCCTTCTGTGAGTACCTTGCAGCTTTCTCTGAAGGATGCGCCAGGGCACCTTTTCGGTCCTCGAACACACACTATGGTTGCTTTTCAGGGAGGTGCTGGAAATGACGAGAGTTGCTCAGTCGTGTCCGACTCTTTGCGACCGCATGGACAGTCCATGGGATTCTCCAGAGTAGAATCCTGGCGTGGGTGGCCTCTCCCTTCTCTGGGGGATCTTCCCAACCCAGGGACGGCACCCAGGTCTCCCGCTTTGCAGGCGGACTCTTTACCAGCTGCACCAACGCAGAGCTCCCGCCTTCGCCACGGCTCTTGCTCTGACTTTGTTTTCCCTCTGTGTTGGGGCTTCACGTTTGCTCTCTGACTTCAGCTTGAATCAGCTCTGAGGAGGAGACCTCCCCGGCCTCCCTGAGGTTCCGCCTGGAATCCCTGGAAACCCGGCCCACAGGGCCAGGCCTCCTCCCCGCGCCGCGGCTCCACCCGGCCTCTACACCCGGCGCTGGCCTTCAACCTTCCAGCTGCTCCAAGAAGCCCGTCCTCCAGGTGGGCCCCAGGTGCCCACACGTTCCCGGCCAGGCTTCCGGCCCAAGGGAGCATCCCACATGGGTGCAGATGCCCTAAAGCTTGGGCTCCTGGGACAGCCGGAGCAGGCATAGATAGGAGGTGACGGCTCACTCACCCATCCTGAAACGGGGCTCCGTGGGCGCCTGCCCTGCCCATCTGAGGTGGTGGCAGTGTGGGGGTTGGAGGGGGTTGGAGGGGAAGAGTCGGGTGAGCTGGCAGAGGGGGACGGCGGAAGGGGACTCAGGGGCGGCCCGGTGAGGGGGAGGAGCTGGGGTCTTCAGGCTGCTCCCGGGAGGCAGGGGCACAGGGCGGGTGATGGTCTGGGGGGCTCCCTGAGGCCCGCAGATGCCTGACCAGCTGTGGGAGGGCAGGCAGGCCCCTCAGCGGGGAGCAGGGAGGAGGGGCCGCGGGGAGACCCAGCATCTGAGCCCATAGGTGGGGCCCTTCCGGCACAGGGGGTGGGGAGAGAGGGTTGGGCTGGGGTCCTGCTCAGGGTCTCTGTTCTCCTTGCAGACGCTGCCCTGGCTGGGGCTACCCCCTTGGGCCTGCGGTGACTCTCCTCCCAGATCCCAAGGAGCACCCTGCCGCCTGCGTCTCCTGCCCCAATCATAAAGTTAACAGGTGCGCTCTGGGGTTTCAGACTGTAGAGAGAAGTTGAAACCAACCAGGGATGCTGGCGCCTACAAGCTGGAGGGAGGGTCAGGCTTCCCGGTGTGCGCCCCCCCATCCAGCCGCCTCCCCCCACCCCCAGCCGCCTCCCCCCACCCCCAGCCGCCTCCCCCACCCCCAGCCGCCTCCTGACAGAGCTGCACTTTGGGCTTCCTGGTTTCTTTTAAGAGGCTCGGTGAAGGGCCCCATTTCTCTTCGCCTGTTCTCTTTCAAGTTCAGGTGCCATTGTGCAAATGAAGCCGGGAATCAAGTGAGAAATATGCATTTAACCTGACTCTGGGCCACCCCCATCACCAACAGGGACCCTTGTAAAACAGTGTCAACCAGATTTTTGGAACTGTGTTCAAAACTTTCCACTTTTGCCCTAAATCAACACTGAAATGCTGTGTCCCAGCAGAAAGCTCTCCCACAGAGACCCGTTCCTAGAAGAGCCCCAAGCTGTTTAAGAAAGCTGGTGATGAGGCCACACAAAGGCACACACGTTCTGACCGGTTCTGAGGTGAAGGTCGATGCAACGGCCCTGAACCAAAGTGATGTGAATCTGATCGGGCGTCACCTTGAGCGACCTCTGCTTCACCTCCCGGGGCCCTTACTCAAGACACACAGCACCGCAGGGGACCTGTTCTCCCTCCCCACGCTGAACAGGGGCCCCAGCCACGGCCGTGACACGGCGCGGACGTGGGCGCACGGAGGAGCTGGGGTGGGCAGGCGGACGGCATCGGGCGTGAGGGCCCTCGGCGCACGTGCGTCCAGAGAAAGGGAGGTGTCGGCAGCCAGACCCTGCCCTCTCTCGCTGCTGGGACCGGTTCCAGGGCTTTCCACGCGTCTACAATTGCACTCATCTCACACGCTAGTAAAGTAATGCTCAAAATTCTGCAAGCCAGGCTTCAGCAATACGTGAACCGTGAACTTCCTGATGTTCAAGCTGGTTTTAGAAAAGGCAGAGGAACCAGAGATCAAATTGCCAACATCCGCTTGGATCATGGAAAAAGTGAGAGTTCCAGAAAAACATCTATTTCTGCTTTATTGACTATGCCAAAGCCTTTGACTGTGTGGATCACAATAAACTTTGGAAAATTCTGAAAGAGATGGGAATATCAGACCACCTGACCTGCCTCTTGAGAAATCTGTATGCAGGTCAGGAAGCACAGTTAGAACTGGACATGGAACAACAGACTGGTTCCCAATAGGAAAAGGAGTACGTCAAGGCTGTATATTGTCACCCTGCTTATTTAACTTCTTTGCAGAGTACATCATGAGAAACGCTGGGCTGGAGGAAGCACAAGCTGGAATCAAGATTGCCAGGAGAAATACCAGTAACCTCAGATATGCAGATGATACCACCCTTATGGCAGAAAGTGAAGAACTAAAGAGCCTCTTGATGAAGGTGAAAGAGGAGAGTGAAAAAGTTGGCTTAAAGCTCAACATTCAGAAAACGAAGATCATGGCATCCGGTCCCATGACTTCATGGGAAATAGATGGGGAAACAGTGGAAACAGTTTCAGACTTTATTTTGGGGGCTCCAAAATCACTGCAGATGGTGACGGCAGCCATGAAATGAAAAGACGCTTAACTCCTTGGAAGAAAAGTTATGACCAACCTAGATAGTATATTCAAAAGCAGAGACATTACTTTGCCAATTAAGGTCCGTCTAGTCAAGGCTATGGTTTTTCCTGTGGTCATGTATGGATGTGAGAGTTGGACTGTGAAGAAGGCTGAGCGCCAAAGAATTGATGCTTTTGAACTGTGGTGTTGGAGAAGACTCTTGAGAGTCCCTTGGACTGCAAGGAGATCCAACCAGTCCATCCTGAATGAGATCAGCCCTGGGATTTCTTTGCAAGGAATGATGCTAAAGCTGTCCCTCCTGAAGCCGTGTGCCGCACGGAGGGTTTTCTCGGCTGTCTCGGGGCCTCTGCTGGGTCTGTGGTGTAATCTGAGTGCAGACAGTCCCGGGAGGAAAGAATATGCGTCTATCTGATGCTGCTTTTAGGCACCTTAGAGCTTCCCTGCTGGCTCAGACGGTGGCTCCGAGGCCCGTCCCTAGGAGCCCCACGTGAGGGCAGCAGCTGAGGAAGCTGAGTGTCCAGTGTGGGTGTCTGGATGCGGTTCACCAGGGACACAAGCTTGGCCTGGCCTTCCAGACCTTCCTAGCAGGTCATCCTGCTGCAAAAAGCATGTCCTGGTTCCGTGGCTGGGACGTTGGCACATGGCTCTGTGCCCACCTGAAGCCTGCCCTTGCACCTGCCCCGGGGCGGAGCAGCCCACCCCCTTCTAGAGACATGCAGAGCCCAGGCTCTGTCTCAGGAGGAGGGGCTGGGGGAGCCCCAGTCCCAAGTGCGGGCATCCGCAGGGGGCTGGACCGAGGCTGCCGCCTGCTTCCCGGGAAGTGCTGGTCCCTGCAGAGAGAGGACAGGTCACTTCAGCCCTCCTCCCTCAGGCTTCAGGGGAAAGACGCCCCCAGGGCAGGCGTCAGCGTGGGGGTGTGTGTGTGTGGGGGTTGGGGGGTGGGGGGGCCTGGGCTTCCCTGAGGGCCTCCACGTGCCCCCCAGGGCCCGACTCTCCTGGGCGGAGGTGTCTGCCCCTGCTTGAGCGCTGGGGGAGGGTGGGTGAGCGTGCAGGGGAGTGCATGTGCCTGGTGTGCACGTGCGAGCGTGGGTGTGTGTCGGGGTCATGTACGACTCTGTGTATCTGAGTGTGCTCACACCGTGTGTGCAAGTGTGCACATGCCTGCCGTGTGCGTGTGTGCATGTGTGTAATCTCGGCCCCGGGCAGCCTGTCTGCGTGGGCGTGTGTGTGTGTGTGTGTGTCTGCTGAGGGAAGGGGCGCAGAGAAGGGTGCCGCGCAGGGCCAGGGGTCCCTCGAGGGAGTGGGCGGCGCGGGTGTGGCCATCGCGGGCTGTCCTGAGCGGCGCCCGAGCCAGGGACCAGCGAGGATCCTGGGTGTCGCCCTGGCTGCGGGCTCCCGCGGGCCTGGCCATGGCCGAGCCCACAGCGCCCTCTGGTGCCCCTCCACCTCGGCGCGCGGAGCCGCCGGGCAGAGCAGCGGGCAGAGCCGGGCGCTGGGCTCCGGGGTGGGGCTGGCGGGGCGGGAGGACCAGCGGCTCGGCCCCGGGGCAGATGCCCGGGCGCACCGACCCACTGGCACAGCCCTGGCGGGTCAGCGGCTGCGTCCTAGCACACAGGCTGCTGGGGGCCTGAGAGAGGCCGCGGGGTCCTTCCGCCTTCCTGATCCCGGGGCGGAGCGCCTGCCCGCCTGGGAGGACGGCCGGAGGCCTCCGGACCTTCCCTCGCGGCGGGATGTCAGAGGCGCCCGCTCCGCCACTCAAGGCCCGGCTCCCCTCCGGAGCTGACTGCGGAGGGCTGAGGCTGGGTGCTGGGCTCAGTCGCTGCGGCCCCTGCCGCTGAGAAAGGGCTCAGGTCCCCAGCCCGGGGCACTGCCCCCCCTCACCGCACTGATCAGGGCCACCCCACCTGCTGCGTCCCCTGGAGAGCAGACCCAGGGCCCCCGACGGCTCTGGAGGGGGCCTGGGGGGCTTTTCCCCAGGACGTGAGAGGATCACAGGACAGTCCCTGAAGCAGGACTGGACCCTGTGACCACCTGAGTATCAGCTCTTCATCCAGGGCCCCAGGGATAGCAGGGGGAAGGGGACAGAAGAGAGAGACGGGGCAGAGCTGGGACGGGGGAGGGGGAGACAGGGACGGGGACGGGGGGAGACAGGGATGGGGGAGACAGGGACGGGGGAGACAGGGATGGGGGAGACAGGGATGGAGGAGACAGGGATGGGGAGAGACAGGGACGGGGGAGACAGGGATGGGGGAGACAGGGACGGGGAGAGACAGGGATGGGGAGAGACAGGGATGGGGGATAGAGACAGGGATGGGGGAGACAGGGATGGAGAGACAGGGACGGGGGGAGACAGGGACGAGGGGGAGACAGGGACGGGGGAGAAAGACAAGGATGGGGGAGACAGGGATGGGGAGAAACAGGGATGGGAGAGAGACAAGAAAGTGAGAGCGGGCCGCAGAGGCATCACCCCAACACCCCATCGTTTGTCCTATCTCAGAGAGTTCTGGGTCAGGTGCCAGGTGGGGGGCCACCTCTCACAGCCCCCAACTTGCCCACTAGCTACCCAGGGTGCCGGGGCCAGGCTTAATCTTTTGTCTGGACAAATCAGTGGACCTGGAAACCGCTCCCAGACTCCGCCCCCCCTCCTTGTGTGCCTTGAGCCGGGGCACCTCTCTCTGGAGCCACTGAGAGCTGAGCAGGGTGCCCACGCAGCTCCTTTGGGTGCCGGGAGCCCCTGCTGTTGGCAGCGTGGGACGGAGCTTTGTCCCTTCACTTCCTAGTTGCCAGCCCCGGGACTCGGCGGCTTCCCATGGAGTCTGCGTTGGAAGTGGGCACATTTGTCTCTGGCCATGTTCTCAGGGACGTGTACATGGGCTTAAATGGTTAAACATCTCAAACAAATATGCTTGGCAAATGGAAATCAAACCTTATTTCCTTTTAATTTCAGAGTTGTCTGTGGAAAGCTGACTTGAGAGACGCTGAAATTGGATAGGTAATTAATTCACATGTACCTACAAGAGAGAAGAGGATGCAGAAATTATTTGTAACATTTTGTAAGCACTGAAATTAATGTAGTGTGAATTTGTCATTTCTACCCAAAGTTACAGATTTTCTATATTATAATTTAATCTTTCTAATGTAAAAAGAATAGGAATTTTGCCCTTTCTGGCCTCTCGGGAAGCAAGAACTAGTGTATCTAATTATCTGAACACACAAGAACATAAAGGAATAGCAAGGAGTGAAATTATAAATCGGCCTGGAGAAACCCACGCCTGCTGATTAAACTCTCTTTCTGGAGCCCTTAGCAATCACGTTGCCTCTGTGTTCACAGTAATTGCATGTGTCAAAGCCGAGGCTTTGTGTAAATGGGACGGATGCATTACAGTTTTAATTCAGAGGGAGCTGGCTGCCTCCTCGGGGCGGCGAGGGGCGGGGGCCGCAGCCAGGGGGCAAAGGCCCCGGGTGATGGGGTGATGGCGACCGGGGTCTCAGCCTACGTTGCGGCCGTGGAATTTCTGAAAAGAGAAATGCAATTGACCCACACAAGCAGCCACCTGCCCTCCAGGCCTCAGTGAAGGAGGCTGCCACGTGTCCTCCCGGGGGTGGGTTTCAGCAGGAGACTGCTGAGGCTCCGGGCGGCGACACAGGTGCCTGAGAGCCTTCTGATGTGCTCGCGTTTCAGCGGCAAAACCGAACCTGCTTCAACTTTCAAACGCCCCCGAAGCCCGGGGAGCCGCCCCTGCTCTCTCTCCCCTCCTGGGAACCCCGGCTTTCTTGTGTCCCGGCACCAGAGTGGCTGGTGCCTCTGAAGTCATTTCACTGAAGGGCTCGACGGCTTCCAAGCAGGAGGCACTGGTTCGTCATCAGAGGGACAGTCCATCGAGACACCATCTCTGCTGCAGAGACTTTCTCTCTGCCGGTAAAAGGGACCCGCCACCGGGAAGGTGCTGCTGTCACCGAAGCAGGCTTGGCGACCCCAGGGTGAGGTGGCGAGGGGCTGCAGCAACTCTGACATCTGTGGGCTCTGGGCACAGCTTCCCCTCAGGGCATAGGGGCCCCCGCCACCTGGGCAGAGGGGCCCCCGCCACCCGGGCAGAGGGGACCCCGCCACCCGGGGCTCCCTCATATGTGGATGGCTCCAGCTGAACCCACCCCGTGCCTCTAAGGTTGTGGATTTTTTCTGGCCTCTGTTTGGCAAGTGAAGGCCTCCCATTCAGCTAAAGGTGGCGGAGGCTTTGGAGGGCTCTGGGCTGCTCTCTGTCTTAGCCCCAAACAAGCACCGCGAATGAGGCAGCTGAAACGAGACGTTTTGCCCCACGGTCTGAGGGTGGACATCCAGGGCGGGGTGCTGGTGTGCTCCAGGCCCCACGGGGCCCTTCAGCTGGCTGCCTGCTGGCTGTGGCCTCGCCCGGCAGAGCCAGTTCTGGGGTCTCTTCTTACACGGGCAGGGGATCCCTTCAGGTCGGAGGCCACCCTGACACCCTCCCGTCACCTCACCTGCCTCTTATATCCTCTACTGCCCCTCGGGGGGTTAGGGGTGCACCGTGAATGTGTGGGGTGCAGCTCAGGCCCCCGCCTCCATGAGCACAGCTCTGCACCTACAGGAGCAGCCGCGGGCTGGGAGGGGGCGGTAATGCACCCTCCTCCCCACGCTGGGGGCCGAGGGTTGTCCCCTGTGAGCCGGCTTCTGCTCCCTGACAAGTGGGTCCCAGAGGGGCTTCAGGACCGCGCTTGCGGCAGTGATACAGGGCGATGTGTCCCCATGGAGAGGGGCCTCCGTCTGCCCCGTGGGTGCTGTGAGAACACGCGTCCAGGCCACCGGGAGAGGTCCCGTTGGACCAGGGCCTCTGGTGCAGGGAGGTGACTGGCAGACTGGGACCAAGGCTGGGCCCTGAGGGTGAGCTCAGCGGTCTGCTCCCCCGCTCCCGGCTGCATGTCTGCCCCTAGCTGACCGTGCCTGGCACAGTCCGTGTTCCCTCCGTGGCTGTGAAGGCCACAGTTCGCCTCTGCCTAGCACTGTGAGACCCGACCCCTGCCCCAGCAGGACACCTCTGAAGGAGGAGAAGGGCCTCCGGGGGCTCAGCCCCTCCAGGGTGGGGCCAGGCCCTGCGATCGGCTCAGTGAAGGGCTCAGTGGGGAGCATCCACCCCTGGGGTCAGTCCTGACGGTCTCACTGGGCAAAGCGCTGGCAGTGGGTCTCTGCCACTGTGTGTGGGGCTTTCTCCAGCTGCAGGAAGGGGGGTCAGTCTTGTTGGGGAGTCGGGCTTCTCACCGCAGGGGCTTCTCGGCCCGCTAGGCGGGGGGGTCTGGGGTGCACAGGCTCAGCAGCTGGGGCCCAGGGCTTAGCTGCCCTGCAGCAGGCGAGGTCTTCCCGGGATGAGCACATGTCCCCACGTCGGTGGAGGGCTCTCTACCACTGGACAGCAGGGGGTTCTCGCCTTTTTAACATAACGGCTGATGCCCGCCGCCAGCCGTGCCCTCTCCGTGACACCAGGGCCAGGCAGAAGGCGCGGTGGCACCCTCCAGGGCCCTGTGTGGCTCCTGCTGCCCCGGGGAGGGGGAGGTCCCGCTGGCTGTGGTGACAAGAAAGGCTGGGAAGGCCCAGCCCCTCAGGCAGCAGGGGCCATGGCTGACGCTCGACCTGAGCGACTGACGAGCGTGGGCACAACCCGATTCCTTTGGTCCCAGAAGCTCAGGGCGGCTGTTGAGCCCAGGCCACTGTGACATCCGAGCATCACTGTTGAGGCCTTTCAGCTGATTGGGAGCTTGTCCGGGAACCACAAGTAAGCAAGTATTAGTCGCTCAGTCATGGTCTGCGACCCCATGGACAGCAGTCCACCAGGCTCCTCTGTCCATGGGACTCTCCAGGCAAGAACACTGAAGTGGGGTGCCACTGCCTTCTCCAGGGGACTTTCCTCACTCAGGGATCGAACCCGGGTCTCCTGCACGGCAGGTGGATTCTTCACCGACTGAGCCACAAGGGAAGCCCCGGAAACATAAACCAAGCCTGAGCCACAGGACGTTCAGCTCTCCTCTCTGCTGGCAATTTTATTGGCATTACAAGATCTGATTTTATTTATTTACACTTAAGAAAGAAAAACGGAGATTCTCCCCAAAACAGATGGGATCTCCAGGCCTGGGTTCTCTGGGATCCACCCTAAAGATGCCAGCAACTTACCCCAGAGCAGCTGCCGCGCGTCACGGTCAGGTGGACTCTCTCCTCGCTTCCTTGGCACCTGCCGTTGCATTTTCCGCGTGAACCTGAAGTTGGATGTCTCGGCCGAAAGCAGCAGCCTGGTTCTTGTACTCGGAAGACGCTGAGCCCTGCGGCGGGGACAGAGCCAACACCCAGGCCTGCTCACCCCCCCACCCCCCGCTCAGCGCCGCTCTGGCAGAGAGCTCAAGCGCCTCCAGCAGCTCCCGGTGCAGAGACACCAAGTCTGTCTCCGAATTTCTAGAATTTTTCAGGATGTATGGAGGTGGGCATACGGATGTAGGCTGTTGAAAGCAGATGTTTAGAAACAGGCGCGGGCTCGCATCCTGGTGCCCCAGCCATGCGCCCTGACGGGGCCACGCGGCTCCCAGCGTCCGTGAGTGATGGCGCCACCCGGTTCCCGCGCCCGTGATGAGACCACCTGGTTCCTGAGCACCTTTAACAGGACCTCGCGGCTCCGAGCACTCATGAATGACGGCACCACGTGGCTCCCGCGCCCGTGAGTGACGGGGCCACGCGGCTCCCACGCCCGTGAGTGACGGTGCCACGTGGCTCCCAGCACCCGTGACGAGACCACCCGGTTCCTGAGCACCTTTAACAGGACCACGCGGCTCCCAGTGCCCGTGAGTGACGGCGCCACGCAGCTCCCGAGGCTCTGTCTCCGTGCTCGCAGCAGCGGCAGCACCGCTGTCAGGACCGCTAAAAGGATGGGGAGCCGCGGACGTCGGGCTCCTGCACACCATGGTGTCTGAGCCCAGAGCAGCTGCGGTTACACGATGGCACACGGAACTCCCAACAGTGCACAGACATAGTCGTGAAAACCTTGACCCTGTCATAGCAATTACTCAGTATATCAAGCCACTGTCTCCAGGCCCGGCAGCTGCTCTGGAAGGGGATGGAGGGATGGTTATGGGTGCAGAAAGTGTCCGGAACTTCAGGAACCTGTTGCTGGGATGATGGGGGTGCAGGGGGCCACTTGCCTCCATTTGGAAAACAGACCAAAGGGCACCTGGTTACGGAAGACGGGGGGTGGGTGCGGCCGTAAACTGGGAGCCGGAGACCGAGGGTAGTACTTTGGGGGCTTCAGGCGGTCTCCAGGGCCCTGCACCCCAGCACCAGAGTGGCGGAGGGGACGGAGGCCTCTAGCGGAGGAGGGGCTGCCTCCCTGAGGCGACGTCTTCCTCCTGCTGGGGCGGGGCTCATGCCAGCCCTTCCTGGGCCTGGGCTATGGCTCTGGAATGCAGAGTCACCCCCACCTTCAGGAGAGTCGGCCTCACAAGCTGGAGGGACAGAGGAGAATGAGCTGGCTGCTGCCCGCTGGAGCCCCTGGAGCCCCTGGAGCCCAGCGAGGTGGCCAGAGTGACTGGGGTGTGCCAGGAGTGTGCCAGGACAGGGTGTGCCAGGAATGTGCCAGGATGGAGTGTTGCCAGGACAACGTGTGCCGGGATGGGGTGTGATAGGATGGGGTGTGCCAGGATGGGGTGTGCCAGGAGTGTGCCAGGACAGGGTGTGCCAGGACGGGGGTGTGCCAGGAGTGTGCCAGACAGGGGGTGCCAGGAGTGTGCCAGGACGAGGTGTGCCGGGACAGGGTGTGCTAGGAGTGTGCGAGGACGGAGTGTGCCGGGACGAGGTGTGTCAGGACAGGGTATGCTAGGAGTGTGCCAGGACAGGGGTGTGCCAGGACGGGGTGTGCCAGGAGTGTGCCAGGATAGGGTGTGCCAAGAGTGTGCCAGGACAGGGTATGCCGGGACAGGGTGTGTCAGGATGGGGTATGCTAGGAGTGTGCCAGGATGGGGTGTGCCGGGAGTGTGCCAGGACAGGGTGTGCCGGGACGGGGTGTGCTAGGAGTGTGCAAAGACGGAGTGTGCCGGGATGGGGTGTGCCAGGAGTGTGCCAGGACAGGGTGTGTCAGGACGAGGTATGCTAGGAGTGTGCCAGGACGGGGTGTGCCAAGACGGGGTGTGCCGGGAGTGTGCCAGGACAGGGGTGTGCCAGGACAGGGTGTGCCAGGACAGGCCCTCCCTGGGGGAACAGCCCCTCTGCACCCTCCATGGGCCCCAGGCTTTGCGTTTCTCCCAGAGGGAATGCTGGCTGGGGGCCAGTGCTGATGGGGTGACCCCACCACCTGGCTCCACTGGGCAGAGACTTACGGAAAGCACAGGCCCAGGGCATGGAGAGCAGACGGTGCCCGCTGGAGCAAGGTTATGACTGAGTCAACAGCTGAGATGCCACAGACAGCCCTGAAAGACGCGACCCCCGCAGCCCGCTGGGGAGGAGAGAGAGAACCCCGGCGTCCCACGCATGGACGCGCAGCCGCCCCCAGATGCCTCGCCGACACGGTGTCCCACGCACGGACGCGCAGCCACCCCCAGACACCTCCCCGGCGCGACCCCCGCAGCCTGCTGGGGAGGAGAGAGAGAACCCTGGCGCCCCACGCACAGACGCGCAGCCGTCTCCAGGCCCCCTCTGCCAGGGAGCCCCAGGCCCAGATGGCTTCCCTGCTGATTTCAGCCACACGTCTAAGGAGGAGAAGTCGCTGGGTCCACAGGAGCTTCGTCAGAGACTGGGCGGGAAAGAAAACTTCTCAACTCGGCGCGTGCAGCCAGCGCCGCCCTGGCCCCTCAGCCAAGGATGTGCTGTGTAAAAACCAAGTGCAGCGTTCCTCAGGAACGTAAGTGAAAAAGTGTTGAAGAATTTTAGAAAATCGAGTCCAACAATGATTTGAAAGAGCAGCGCATTGTGATACACAAATTTAAAAGCCAATGTACGGTCCTGGTCAATGGTTTCAGCAAACTGGGCGAGGGAGGGCTGGAGTCCTCACACTTACACACAGTGTCAATGGCATACCTACAGGTGACGCCCCCTGAACGCGGGGTGGCGAAACGCTGCCCCACAGGGCCAGGAGGGAGGCAGCAGGGGAGCCTCAACACCGTCCGGAAGGTTCCAGGCCGAACAAGAAGGAGAGAGGAAAACAACAGGCAGATCAGAAAGTAAGAAACAAAATTCTCTGTTTCCAGATGACATCATTGTCGATGCAGAAAACCCCAAAGGAGCCACAGAAAGAGGGGCTAGAACTGACCCATCAGAGCAGCAAGGTCACGGGATGCAAGGTCAACATCCAAAGCCAAGGTCGCGCAGATTAATAGTGGACAACAGTCAGAAATTAAAGTCAACAAACAGTGCTGCAGGTTGGAGCCGGCACGCGTTTCCTCCTGCAGCCTGCGGCCGGGACACGGCGCGCTCAGGAAGTGGGTGCCAGCCTTGGGTGCCGGGCGTGGCTCTCGGGCCCTCCTCCTCCAGCTCGGTATCAGCCTCTGCTCAACAGTCAGCTCTAGAGGCCAGACTCACCTCTCACTTGGGGTGAGGGACTGGGGGCTCAATGGGGGGCAGGTCACTTCTGCCCTGGGGGCTTTGTCAGCTCGGGAGGGGGCCCAACCGGGGAGGCATGGGTGGAGACCAGCCAGGAGGCTGAGCAGGGCGGCCCTAGTGAGGTGTGGGCAGGACCTTCTCGGGGCTCGGTGACTGCAGGCTGCAGGGACGAAGAGCTCCAGCTTCCCGCAGGTCTCGCTCCCCTCCCCTGCCCCGGGACTAGTCTCCGCCGCCCACCCTGCTCCCTCCTGGAGGGGCAGAGGCCTCCCGACCAGGTGCAGCCGCTCCAGGTCCCTCACGGAGGACCGAACAGGGTGTCTGCTCCTGTCTTCCGGCGGCGGCTGGCGCTCCTTGGCCCGTGGCCACCTCGGTCCAGACTTTGGGTCCAGCACCTTCACGCCCCGACCCAACTGCCCTCCCATCACCTTCTCTGTGTGTCAGCCCACCCTCTGCCTCCCTCTCCCAGAGCCCCCTGTGGGCATCTAGAGCCCACCCAGGCAACCCAGGGAGACCTCTTCAAGGTCCTTGCTGTGGACTGAACGGTGGCCCCCACCCACATGCGGAAGCCCTGAGCCCAGATGGGATGGTGTCGGCGGTGGGTCTTTGGGAGGCGATTAGGGTGGGGGTGGCGGAGGGGGGGCCCGGGATGGGACTGGTGCCCTCTTACGAGGAGGAGGCGATCAGAGTCTCCTCTGTCTTGCGAGGACCTAGTGAGGAGACACACCTCTCACTGGACGATCGCCGTCACTGAGAGGCAACTCTGGCCAGTAATCACGTCTGCAGAATGCGCTCACCAAAAATTCAGCAACTGCAGTGAGAGGGACGCCTAGCCACGCTGACAAACCATCACAGCTTACATCAGGACGTGGGGGTTCCCTTACGTTGTGCCTCAAAGCGGGGATACCAGTAATGTTCAAGAAAAATAGTTCTTCATCACACTTTTCATGGCACATTTTCAACTTTTAGGGAGGATAGAGACTGCAGGGGCTCCCTGTCCAGCTCAGCAAGGCCTCTGCGCTCTCACCTGTGGCCGGGGGTGAAAAGAAATGGAGAGACTGGTGGAGGCAGGTTGGAGGGGAGTGGGAAGCCCGACTCCAGTGGAGACTCATCATCCTATCCCAGTCCAGCCATGGCTAAAATTTCAACTGATTTCCCGGGTCCCCTCCAAAGAAACTCCTGGCCCTTGGGAGGTCTCTGGAGGGTGGACGTGGTCACCTTTGCTCAAAAGAAGTGCACCTTTGGTGACTAGGTACAGTTGGCTGAGGCTCGGTTCCAGGTCTCTGCAGGGAGAAGCCCTCAGGTTCCAGGCCAAACAAAGGCCATGGACCGGCAGGTTTTACAGAGGCCAGAGGGCAGGTGGGGACCCGGGCACCCTCCATGTCCAGGGGCACAGAGGTGGACGACCGGGGCTGCTCCTGGGCTGAAACTCTGGGATGCCAGCGTCCTTGCTGGCAGGTGTGAGCAGAGGGGCTGCTGGGGACCTGGGCCAGGCGCCCGGAGAGCCCCGTCTTCTGATTCAGTACATTGCTACCCGGCCTGCATCTCGTACTGGCAGTTGAACTAAGATAATTACGTTGCATCACACTGTGTCACCCCGCTTTACACAGTTACATTTCTATTGCAGTTACCTTATCTGACTCTGAGAGGATCCAACCCAAGATTAGATGGAGACATCCCTAAAATCCCTTCAAATTAGATCCCAAGGGTAGATGGGTTTCCTGCTTTCAAGACTAAGATCCTGAAACATCGTTCTGAACGTCAGGACCTGTGTTTCATTTCTCTGAGGAAGCAGACGTGCAAGTACTCACTGTGAGACACCTGTCTACACGGGCGCAGTCTCCACCCGGCTCCCGGTCACACCTGCCTGGGTCGCGGGTGCTGTCAGGCGCGCCTGGCCTCCCAGAGGGCTGCTCGGTCACAGGGCAGAGGACGCCGGCCTGGAGGGTCTTGGCACAGTTATTCTCTAAGGCACCGTCAGGTTACGCTGGGTGGTACTTTTAACCCCGTCTCGGTCCGCACTAGGATGGGTGCTTGCCGAGCCCTTCCATCCCGCATCAGCCCGTTCAGTCCCCCGCCCCGGGGGCAGCTGCAGCAGCTGTGCCAGTCCTCCGGAGGCTGAGAAGGCCTCCCAGCTGGCCACGGGAGGTGGCAGGACGGAATTCCTGAGTCTGGCGTCTGACTGCAGACGATGAGCCTGAAACCTCTCCCCACCACAACCCTGCCGAGACTCCACGGCAGCTGTCGCTCAGCCGCGACTCTCCGCGACCCCGTGGACTGTAGCCCACCAGGCCCCTCTGTCCGTGGGATGCCCAGGCAAGAACACTGGAGTGGGGGTGCCATGCCCTCCTCCCGGGGATCCTCCCAACCCAGGGATCGAACCCAGGTGTCTCACACCGCAGGCGGATTCTTTACTGCCCGAGCCTGAGGGAATCGGGACAGTAAGGCATGGAGAGCTGAGTCTACGGGGATTTGGAAAGCCCCCACCCTGGCCCTGCTCCGGGACTCACAGGGACCCCTCGGCACCTCGTGGAGCCCTCCTTCCTGCCCGTCTGACCCCCACCCCGCTGCCCTGGCCGTGTCCGAGGCCCCTGGACAGTGTCTGCCTCAGGCCCGCCAGGGTGGGACGCCCCCGTGTCCTCACTCCCCAGACGGACAGGCCCTCTGGGTGGGACAGGACGCAGGTCCCGCACCCGGCCCCTGGCGCGGGCAGGGTGTGGGAAGGGCTGGGGAGGGGGTGTCCAGTGGTCTCGGTGCGAGAGGTGTTCTGGGGCTTCAGTCCTAAAGCTTAGAAAGCACTGGGCAGACTTCAAAGAGCTGGTCACGCTAGAAGGACAGAACTCAGTCAGAGGGGCACCTCAGCAAGCCAGGGGCCTGCGACTGGGAGACCCAGGGAGCGCGTCGGCTGCCCCAGGTCTGGCAGCCTGCCTGGGGCAGCAGGGTGTCCCAGCCTCGCTCAGGAGGTGCGTCCCCCGCACCCAGCCAGGTGCCTGGGGGAGGGGGCCGGTGGCGTGGGGGCGGGCCTGCTAGAGGCACCCAGCGTGACCACCCTGTCCGCCCTTAGCTGGAGGTCGCTTTCCGAGGGAACCATTTACAGCGGCTGACCCCAGCCCGGCTGCCTCCGCCCAAAGCCAGGGGTGCCGACCGCGGACACTTCCTGCGCACCCAGGGTGGGGAGTGGGGAGTGGGGGCGGGGCAGGAGGCACGCGAGAGGCCCTCCCCTCCCCGCGCAGCTGGGAGTTAGGCGACCCCGGCCCCCACCGGCCCCGCCCCCTCCCTGTCTCCCCCATCCCTGGGCGCCCCCCACGGGTTCCCACCCTGCATCCCTGGGCGCCCCCCACGGGTTCCCACCCTGCATCCCTGGGCGCCCCCCCACGGGTTCCCACCCTGCATCCCTGGGCGCCCCCACGGGTTCCCACCCTGCATCCCTGGGCACCCCCCCACGGGTTCCCACCCTGCATCCCTGGGCGCCCCCCCACGGGTTCCCACCCTGCATCCCTGGGCGCCCCCCCACGGGTTCCCACCCTGCATCCCTGGGCACCCCCCCCACGGGTTCCCACCCTGCATCCCTGGGCGCCCCCCACGGGTTCCCACCCTGCATCCCTGGGCGCCCCCCACGGGTTCCCACCCTGCATCCCTGGGCACCCCCCCACGGGTTCCCACCCTGCATCCCTGGGCGCCCCCCCACGGGTTCCCACCCTGCATCCCTGGGCGCCCCCACGGGTTCCCACCCTGCATCCCTGGGCGCCCCCCACGGGTTCCCACCCCTGCATCCCTGGGCGCCCCCCCACGGGTTCCCACCCTGCATCCCTGGGCGCCCCCCACCACGGGTTCCCACCCTGCATCCCTGGGCGCCCCCCACCACGGGTTCCCACCCTGCATCCCTGGGCGCCCCCCCACCACGGGTTCCCACCCTGCATCCCTGGGCGCCCCCCCCACGGGGTTTCCACCCTGCATCCCTGGGCGCCCCCCCACCACGGGTTTCCACCCTGCATCCCTGGGCGCCCCCCCACGGGGTTCCCACCCTGCATCCCTGGGCGCCCCCCCACGGGTTCCCACCCTGCATCCCTGGGCGCCCCCCCACGGGTTCCCACCCTGCATCCCTGGGCGCCCCCCCCCACGGGTTCCCACCCTGCATCCCTGGGCGCCCCCCACCACGGGTTCCCACCCTGCATCCCTGGGCGCCCCCCACGGGTTCCCACCCTGCATCCCTGGGCGCCCCCCCACGGGGTTCCCACCCTGCATCCCTGGGTGCCCCCCCCACGGGGTTCCCACCCTGCATCCCTGGGCGCCCCCCCACCACGGGTTCCCACCCTGCATCCCTGGGCGCCCCCCCACCACGGGTTCCCACCCTGCATCCCTGGGCGCCCCCCCACCACGGGTTCCCACCCTGCATCCCTGGGCGCCCCCCCCCACGGGTTCCCACCCCTGCATCCCTGGGCGCCCCCCCGGGTTCCCACCCTGCATCCCTGGGCGCCCCCCACCACGGGTTCCCACCCTGCATCCCTGGGCGCCCCCCCACCACGGGTTCCCACCCTGCATCCCTGGGCGCCCCCCACCACGGGGTTCCCACCCTTGCATCCCTGGGCGCCCCCCACCACGGGTTCCCACCCTGCATCCCTGGGCGCCCCCCCACCACGGGTTCCCACCCTGCATCCCTGGGCGCCCCCCCACGGGTTCCCACCCCTGCATCCCTGGGCGCCCCCCACCACGGGTTCCCACCCTGCATCCCTGGGCGCCCCCCCACCACGGGTTCCCACCCTGCATCCCTGGGCGCCCCCCACCACGGGTTCCCACCCTGCATCCCTGGGCGCCCCCCCACCACGGGTTCCCACCCTGCATCCCTGGGCGCCCCCCACCACGGGTTCCCACCCTGCATCCCTGGGCGCCCCCCCACCACGGGTTCCCACCCTGCATCCCTGGGCGCCCCCCCACCACGGGGTTCCCACCCCTGCATCCCTGGGCGCCCCCCCACGGGGTTCCCACCCTGCATCCCTGGGCGCCCCCCCACGGGTTCCCACCCTGCATCCCTGGGCGCCCCCCCACCACGGGGTTCCCACCCTGCATCCCTGGGCGCCCCCCCACGCGGTTCCCACCCTGCATCCCTGGGCGCCCCCCACGGGTTCCCACCCTGCATCCCTGGGCGCCCCCGCTGCGTTCTCCGCGCCCGCCCAGCGGTGGCGCTGTTGCCCTTGGAACCAGCGACCCCCGACCGGCAGACTTTGGGGGTCTTGTTCCCGCAGGGACAGGACCCTGGGACTCCCAGAGGGGACTGCGGCGGGGGAGACCAGCGACGCCAGCCTCTCCAGGGGCCGGACCTTTGAAGACCGGAGCGGCCGAGCAAGATTGAGACCAGCAAACCTGCGACCCCTCCCCAGCGCCCTCCCTGGGGCGGCCAGGGTGCGGCCAAGGGGGGCGCCCCTCGCCTCCGCGCACCACCTGGCTCCTGCGCTGGCCCGGGGGTCCGCGGGCAGCCGGCCCTGGTCCCCCACCCCGCGCTCCCAGGCTGCGCGGCGCCCCTCGCGGCTCTGTCCCCTCGGGACACCGGACCCTTGAACCGGGCCCTGCCGTCTGGTGGCCGGGGCGCGGGGCGTGGAGACCGCCCCGGGCCGCAGGGGCCAGGCCGACTGGGGAGGGGTGCCCTCGGCGGTGCTTGCCCTGCTGGCTCTGCGGAGGTCGGAGGTGTGCGCCGCGGGGCTGCGAGGAGGTTTGCGTTGCGCAGGGGGCAGCAGCGCCTCCGGCCTTCTGCGAGGGGAGAGCTTTAGGTTTCCGCTCAGCAACCGTCAAGGGCAGGATGCGGTGCCGCTGCTGCGGCCACCGGGGGCCTCCTCCCTGGACCCCTTCCTCTGACCACGGCCGCCTCCCACCCGACGGCTCAGGGTCCCCACTCTCGCCACCCATCCGCTGGGCCTCCTGCGTCTTCAACATCTGTCACGTTCTTGTGAGTTCTTTAGATCTCTCTTCACGTATTTGTGTAACTAAGATGCGATTCTCTTCACCCACTGCTTATTTTGCTTTTTCATTGTGATCTTTCTCTGTTCCTATTTCCGCTCTGGTCTTCATCGCCTAAACGATGTTTTCCTTTTATTTCTACCCGTATCTTACGTCCTACGTACTCTTTTCTGCATTTCTCCGACTCTGAACGATCTTGTCCCCACGTTTGAAGTCACGGATCCGTGGCAGTCAGCTTGCTTTGAGTCAGCGGGTTTTGATTTTGCCCTGGTTTTGTGCATCTTTCTGCATGTTTTCATTATCTGCAGGGACCCAGCTCTGCTCTTTACTCTGTTTTCCTCTTCTGATGGTAACTTGGCAGAGGGTTTCATTCTGATCCCCTTCTGTTGCTGACTTCTTATGCAAAACTGATTTTTCTCAGCTCTCAGAAGGAAGCCTGTTGTACAGTACAACATTTCTAACATCACTGGGCTCCTCTCATTTTCCTGCTGCTAAGTCGCTTCAGTCGTGTCTGACTGTGTGACCCCATAGACGGCCTCCTACCCGGCTCCTCTGCCCCTGGGATTCTCCAGGCAAGAACACTGGAGTGGGCTGCCATTTCCTTCTCCAGTGCATGAAAGTGAGAAGTGAAAGGGAAGTCGCACTTGGAAACAGAAGCTGCGGTGCCTGGGGCTTCCTGACTCCGTCCCCTGTCCTTTAACCTTTCCAGGCTCAGAGCAAGAAACAAGAGTGAAGCTTGTCAAAGAAAGCGCGAGCTGGAGTGATGACACTCTACCATCCATTTTTAATCCCTTTACTTAAAAGAAATGAGGACAGTGAAGAAAGCCAGATGCAGCTAGGCACACACGCGTGTGGCTCCCTCTCCTGGGGCTCATCCTCCCACCTGCCGGCCGGGTCTACCTCCCAGGCCTCTTCGTGAGGAGAAGAGGTCCTGGTGATGAAGGCTGATGTACTTAGAGAAGCTGGAGTCTCAGCCACATGGCTGAAACATTCATGACATGCTTGCCCGGGCTTCCTTCTGAATCCGTTGTTGTCAGCTGCGTAATTGACGGTGGTGTTGCTAATTCTGGAAGAGGAGAGAGTTAGCGTAATTTGTTTATGAGAAAAGGAAGGATTCTGTTTGGAGAGCCCCCACGCACTCTGCTGAGATGCTCTGGTTCCCAAATATTGGAGGACCAAGAACATTCTTTTCCAGTTTGGAGACAGAATAGGACTTAATCCGCCCGGTTGCTTTCTCCCAGCCTCTGCTAGTGCGGCGACCTAGGCAGTAAGCCCAGCGCTCTGGGGTGAATGACCGGGTCCCGAGAGGTGGTGGGCAGCTGGGAGTAAGGGGCCAGTGCGGGGTGAGAGGCTGGCTCTCCTGCGGGGTCCCCGTGGGTCAGTGTTTGGCTCCACCCCAGCCTTGTATCGGGGCTGAGAGAGTTCCGTGTGAAGAGATGGACGCGTCCTGTCCCCACAGTTCAGTGGTCGTCCGAGCGTGGACTGTGTGCTTGGAAGAGACAGGCTTTGCATTCTTCTGTAGCGTAGACCCACAGTGCCAGGGGCCTGCGCGGAAAGCTTTCCTTGATTCACACTCGAGGTGCCGGGCACCGCTGTGGCACCTGCACCAGAGCGCCAGCTGCTGCCCCAGTGGGCGCCAGTGCCTTGCAGGTTGAACTGGAGGATGTTTCTGTTTTCAGGAGCCAACAGTACGCACTCGAAATTTAGGGGGCCCGGGGGCTTCATGTGCCGAGCTTCTCTTAAAGTGGTAGCTCACACCCTCCTGGTGTCTTGCTGTTGACAGGGATTGCACTGCTCCCAGTTGACAGGGGTATCAGCCCCACGCTAAAGCATTAAGTCCTCCAGGAAGGAGGGAGTGTTACTGCTGTGAGGAAAAGTTAGAGCTCAGTTTCACTTTGCCTGCGTGCTAAGCTGCTTCAGTCGTGTCTGACTCCTTGCGACCCCATGGACTGCGGCCCGCCAGGCTCCTCTGACCATGGGATTCTCCAGGCAAGGATACTGGAGTGGGTTGCCATGCCCTCCTCCAGGGGATCTTTCCCACCCAGGATTCAAACCCAGGTCTCCTGCATTGCAGGCAGACTCTTGGCCTTCTGGGCCACAGTCAAGGGGAGGTGGCACCTTAAGGCCGAGGAAGAAGCAGGAGCCCAGTGTGTTCCAGGTTCGGACACGCCTCTCCCGGGGACACCGCGGGCTCTCGCTCGGCCTTTGCTGACGGGGGCACTTCCCCGCCCTCCTGTCAGTCGGGACTCGCTCTGAGGCTCCCGTGCTCTTTCTCAGGATCTCCCGCCGCGTCACTTTCATCCGTCCTCCCCGGCTTCCTCCTTCTCTGTCCCCGTGAGACACTGGTCTGGTTTTCTGAGCCGCCTCCGACGTGGTGCTTGCGGCCAGGCTGGCCGGGTGAGCCCCGGCTCGGCCGCTTCCCATTGCAGGGCTCTGCTGTTCAGTTGCCAGGTCGTGTCCGACTCTTTGTGGCCCACGGACTGCAGCTCGCCAGGCTTCCCTGTCCTCCACCATCTCCCAGAGTTTGCCCAAGTTCACGTCCATCCGATTGCTGCTGCCGTGCAACGGTCTCACATCTGTTGCCCCCTCTCCTCCTGCCCTCAACCTTTCCCAGCATCAGGGTCTTTTCCAGTGAGCCGACAGTTTGCAGCAAGCGTAGGACTTACCCAGACATTATCTTATTCAAACGTCAGGTTCTTTATCCAGGAAAGAGGCAGCAAAGTGACCCACAGGAAGTTTTTGTGGAAATTAAAAGTAGAAATGTATACACTTAGAAGTGCAGTATCGGTGCTAATTACTGTTGCTGCTGTCATTTTAGATGATAGAAAAGAGGCGCAGCTCTCCCTTTCCTCCCTGAAATTCTTTTGTTCTAACTAGAGAAAAGCATCCTTTCTCAAGCCCACTCTCACTGTATTCTAATATGGAAACACACATTACTGTGCAACCAAGCTTTATAGAAAAAGGCCCAAAGGAATTCAGAAATTGGAATCATTGAACCCGGACTATAAAATAACAGATTAAAAACAAGCTGGGAAATATTTGCAAGGATCAAGAATATTTTAAAAAATGACGTAGCTAAGTTGTAAAATAATTAAATAAAACTTCCAGAAAAAAATATTAAAAAACTGGAAAAGAACCCAATAGATGAGATTAACAGAAAGTTAACAAGACTGAAAAGAGAATTAGTGAATGGTAAGATAGGTCCCAGTACTCCCTAGACAAACAGATTTTACAAGGAAATGATAGAAAAACAGATTAGCTTTACAAGGTGATTTAGGAGATAACAGAGTTGTTTAATCACAGTGTCTCAGGAAAGGTGTGAGAACGTATGTGAAGAGGAAAGTGGGGATTTCTCAGGATTGACTACAGACACCAGTCCAGAAGTTCGGGAATCCCAATTGACCTTGAGCAACATTCAAGCAAGAGCGCGTTCACACTCAGATGCATCATAGAGCTGCAGAACAAAGACAAACTGTCTTAGAAAGAGAGCAAAAACAAATAGATTCCTCGCGTCCATTTTCTGTGAGTCCTTGGACATATTCATAAGATCTTTCTAAACGTGCTCGTCTGCTGATTCCAGCTTTCTCACCATCTCTGGGCGGAGGACCATGTTAAGACCTGTCAGGCAGCATGGGGCTGGCACACACTCCAGGTCTGACCAGGCAGAGCAGAGAGCTTAGTGACTGTTGGGACTCCCAGTGAAGATCCCAGGAAAGCACACTTCACCTGTAGGGCTAAACTAGATCTAGGCTAACGGCCAACCTGTATCATCCAGCTCAGCCTGAAATCAGCTTTCAGATGACCTGCCTGATCCAGGGAAAACTGGCTTCCTTTTGGAAGAAAAACCCTCAACATTCACTAATGGAAGACAGAGTCCAGCCACTTAACAACATCATTATCACAATGCCCAGCACCCAGTAAAAATGATGAGACATGCAAAGACTCAGGGAAATTTGAAAAGTTCTTAGGAGAAAAAAATCCAGAAATGGCAAAGATGGTAAAAATAGCAAAAGGAATTTTAAAACAGTGCTTTTAAATATTTCCAAGTAGTTAAAGAAAATTGCAAAAATTTTATAGTAAGGAAATTGAAGCTACAAAAAGCCCCATTGACCTTCTAGAGCAGAAAACCCAAAATCTCTTAACTGAAGAAAATCACTGGATGGGCTTAAGAGTAGACTAGAAACCGTAGAAGAAAAGTTAAGACCAACCTAGACAGCATGTTAAAAAGCAGAGACATTGCTTTGCCACAAAGGTCCATCTAGTCAAAGCTTTGGTTTTTCCAGTAGTCATGTATGGATGTGAGACTGGACCATAAAGAAAGCTGAGCACAGAAGAATTGATGCTTTTGAACTGTGGTGTTGGAGAAGACTCTTGAGAGTCCCTTGGACTGCAAGGAGATCCAACCCGTCCATCCTAAAAGAAATCAGTCCTGGATATTCATTGGAAGGACTGATGCTGAAGCTGAAACTCCAATACTCTGGCCACCTGATGGGAAGAGCTGACTCATTGGAAAAGACCCTGATGCTGGGAAAAATTGAGGGCAGGAGGAGAAGGGGACGACAGAGGACGAGAGTGTTGGATGGCATCACCGACTTGATGGTCATGAGTCTGAGTGAACTCCGGAGGTTGGTGATGGACAGGGAGGCCTGGCGTGCTGCTGTCCATGGGGTTGCAAAGGGCTGGACACGACTGAGAGACTGGACTGAACTGAGAAACCATAGCAGAGAAGTAAACTTGCTGGCTGACCGGTGGGGAACTGTCCGCACAGCAGCAGCAGCGACTGGAGAAACAGCAGCAGCCGCGCTTCCCTGGGGCCAGTGGTTAAGAACCCGCCTTCAGTGCTGGGGACATGGGTTCAAGCCCTGTCCTGGGAAGATCCCAGGTGCAGAGGGGCAGCAAAACTTGTGTGCCTCTCTCCACAGCTAGAGGGTCTGCTTGGGGCAACAAAGACCCAGCACAGCCAAAATAAATGCATCAATAAAATTAGAAAATGAAAAGAACGTGGAGGAAATTCAAAAATAAAAGACAGTGGTCTCCACTAATTTGTGACTTACTATGAAGAGGGCTAACACATGTGTAATCGAAATACAAGAAAAAGATGAAGAACAGAAAAGCATTGGAATAATGATTGACATTTCTCCAAACTTGGTGAAAACCATGAACTTACAGAACTTTAAAAAAAAAAAAAAAAAAAATTTAAAAACTCAAAAAAAAAAAACTACACCAAGGCACATTTTGATCAAATTCCTGAAAACCAATTATAAAGTGAAAAGCCTCTTAAAAGTGGCCCAGGACAGGAGGGCATGACACACACAAACTGACAGACAGACATACGGCCGCTTCTCATCAGAAACGCTGCGAGCCGGGCGGCAGTGGGACGGCCACAGACACTGTTCGCACAGAGTTCTGCAGCCGGTTAAAATTCCTCGTAGAAGTGAAAGCAAGAGAGTCAATCACAGCTGAGACGGCCTTTACTAGTAGCAGAACTGGAAACAAAATGCATCATAAAATTTCCACAAGATGAAGAAGAATGATATCACACAGAAATCCACATCTGAAGGAATTAAGATTATTGAGGAAAAGTAAATCTGTGGGTCATGAATTCTTTTCATCTTATAAAGACAATTGCTGACACTCAAAAGCAAGAATAATAAAATACACTGTGCGCTGTGAAGCGCACGTGGACTGATCTATCCGCCAGCATTCATATAGAGACAGAGAAGGGCGGGCGGAAGTGCGTTGCTGCGGCGCTCGGGTGGGCACAGCGCTGCAGTGTTTCATGAGGGAGACCACGGTAAGGTGTGTGGAGCCACGGAGCAAAGACTGCACGAAAACTAAAGAGCAACCACTAAGTCGCAGAAGGTCCGAACCAGAGCACCAAGAGACGCCCAGCCCGTGAGAGCACAGGAAGATGGGGCAGCTGGCTCAGGCGGCGAAGAGTCTGCAGTCAGGGGACCCAGGCTAAAGGGAATGGCAAGCCACTCCAGCATTCTTCCCCGGAGAATCCCAGGGCCAGAGAACCTGTCGGGCTGTAGTCCACCGAATCAGAAAGAGCTGGACACGGCTGAGCGACTGACACTCTTTTTAGAATGGAGGGGACACGTGTATGCCTATGGCCGATTCATATTGATGTATGGCAAAAACAATCACAATACTGTAAAGTAATTATCCTCCAGTTAAAATAAATTAATTAATTGAAAAAAGAAGTGATGACAGCAGATGGGAGAGCTCTAAAACTTGCAGCAAGAAGTTGGTCTTAAACCCAATATATGAGTAATTAATTAAATTAACATATTAAACTAAACGAAGTACAGATTTTGTCAGACTGGATTAAAATAATGCTGCCTTTAAGAAGCAGTTTCTGAACATAATATGGAAAGCTAGAAAATGCTATTTAGATACATCTGTAAGCAAGCTGAAGTAGTCACACTGGAGTGATGAGGGGCGTTTAGGATAGCAAGACAGGAGCTCACAGAGACAGGAGCTCACAGAGACAGAAGGCCTGGCCTGTGGGCCTCCAGGATGCGCAAGACAGGAGCTCACAGAGACAGAAGGGGATAGACAAGCACACAGTTGTGGCTGAAGACGCTGTAACTGAGGGATGGAGTGCGCTGAGAACCAGTAAACGCACGGGAGACTGGGACAAGTTGGCAACTGTCTGGGTCTGCCCGAGCCCTTCAAGCGTCACACCTGATACGAGAATTCATTCCTCCCAAGTCCACATGGGCATTCACCAAAGCAGATTGCGTGTAGGGCTACGAAGCAGGTTTCAGCACGTTTAAATGGACTGAAATGACACAGTATATATTCTCTCACCACAAAACAATTGAATTAGAAATCAACAATCAGACTTTGGGAAATCCCCAGATACTTAAAAATTAAATAACATTTTAAACCATTGTTTCAATGAAGAATTCACAAAGGAATTTAGAAAACATCTTGAACTGAGTGATAACGAGATGGTAACGCATCAAAAATCACAAGTTGCAGCAAAGCAGTGCTTGAAGGAAATTTAACATTAAGTAGATAAATTAGGAAAAAGAAATTTGAAATGAATGCTCTTAGCATCCACCAGAAGACTCAAGTAAAGGAAACTGAAGAAGTAGAAGGGAGAAAATAACAGAAAACAGAAAGTCGATGAAAATAAAAACTGGCTCTTTGAAAAGGTCAGTAAAATGATAAAGAGCCAGATAAATTAATCAAGAAAAACTGGACGGGAAACACACCTGACATCTGATGGGAGAGAGCCTGACGAAACTGCCAGTCTCAGAAACGAGAGGGGCCGCCACCACAGATCTCACACAGATCAACTTGACAATAAGGAGACAGGTTGAAAAACTGTGACGATAAATTCCACAACTTAGGTGAGATGGACAAATGCAGGCCAAGGCGCAGACTACCACAACTGCCTCAAGGAGAAATGGGAAATCAGGCGTCCTGCAGGCGTTCAGAAGAAAGGAGCGGGCCTGTGTGTCTCCAGGGCTTTCATTGTTGTTATCTATGACCTCTTACTGTAAAAACAGTCATCTAAGCCATATATATTTTTTTCTGCTTGTGATTTTAAGACTTATTTCAGATTTTCCCATTTGTCTGAGTCTTGACTTCTGTTTATGCCCAAGTTTATTAAGTCTCTAGAGTTACCCAGGCTTCCCAGGTGGCTCAGGTGGTAAAGAATCTGTCTGCAGTGCGGGAGACTCAGGTTCGGCCCCTGGGTTGGGAATATCCCCTGGAGGAAGGCATGGCAATCCGCACCGGTATTCTTGCCTGGAGCATCCCATGGACAGAGGATCCTGGGGGCTACAGTCCATGGTTTTGCAAGGAGTCAGACACGACCGATGAGATGAGCACAGCCCAGCGCAGTGTAACCCAGTGAAGATTTACTCTAACAGTGCCAGATTAAACAAACGTCGCTCTGTCTTCCCGTGGCAGATGTCAGAGACATTCGAGATTAACTTTCAGCCGTGTCCAGGAAAACCGAATGGAGCCACCGGCGTCTCTGACAGCCTGCTTTTCCGCCGAGGGCATCGGGGTCTGTGTGAGCAGCTGGGACACCAGAGCACCCAGGACTCCCCTCCTTCATGCACCACAAGCCCTGAAACCCGACCGAGGCCACGGGGCAAAGCGGGACAGCTCAGAGGAGCGTCCCTGCGCAGGGGGACCCTCCAGGTCTGCTGAATCCAGGTGTGAGTGCTTGCGGCCCCCGAGGCTTTCACACGAGCCTCTCCTCTCGGGGGAACGGCAGGGAGGTGCCTGGGGCCCACCCACTCTGATGTTTTTCTCACCGTTTGCGTCTCCCTTTACCATTTGGGAAGGTGTTCTCCTTGATTTTAAGACTCTCCAGAGCAGAAGGAAAGCGTAGGCCACGGCTCCCCAAGGACAGCGTTTCTGGGGGTCACCCGGGCGTTCCCCAGGACGGCTGAGCTGTCAGGGTTCATTGGCAAGGCCTGCGTTGAGCTCTGGGTCTCCCGGGGCCTGTGAGGAGCTCTGTCAGAGCGGGCTCTTTGCCGCAGCTCTTCACGTCCTGAGCCGTCTGTTTTCCTCAAGGACTGCCGGCAAATGACTGAGACCACGAGAACGTCAGAGAGGAGGAAGTGTGGGCTGCAGGAGAAGGCGCCCTGAGCAAATACCAGACTTTCTAGCCTCCGTGTACCCGCGTGTGTGTACACGTGTGCCGGCGCGCACATGCCTGTGTATGCTGTCTATTCTGTGTGCCCCCCGTGCACAACTACAGTAAGCCTTCCTTCAGGCAGACTGCTTTCTGCATCAGAAGGCCTGGCGGCTGAGGCGCACGGGCGCCACGCTAGGGCCACGCTAGGGCACGCCCATGTGCCCACGCCCCCAGTGCCGGTTGTGAGGGGGTGCAGGTAGTCTAGTGGGCTCCTCCAAAACACTGCTGAGTGCACTCCACCCCAGAGTCACCTGCACAGCAACCACCCCCTCCACACACCTCCTGCTGGAGGTGGGAGCACGGCCCCCTGTCTCCTGCTAGAGGTGGAGCACGGCCCCTTGTCTCCTGGTGGAGTTTGGAGCACAGCCCCCCGTCTCCTGGGGGAGGGGGGAGCATGGACCCCGTCTCCTGGTGGAGTTTGGAGTACAGCCCCCCGTCTCCTGGGGGAGGTGGGAGCACGGCCCCCTGTCTCCTGCTGGAGGTGGAGCACGGTCACTCTGTCTCCTGTGGGAGGGGGGAGCATGGCCCCCTGTCTCCTGGTGGAGGTGGGAGCATGGCCCCCCCGTCTCCTGCTGGAGGTGGAGCAGAGTGGCCGGGATTCGGGACCTCCAGGAAAGCTTGCTGGGCCAGTTGGAGATGCAGTGAGCAGTCAGCCTGGAGCGGCTCTGGAGAGGGGGCTCAGGAGGGGTGGGCCGGCCATGGGCAGCTGCCCCCTACTCTCCCAGGACCCTGAGGGACCCTGAGGGAGTGGGGCCTGGAGGCGGAGCCCCATGTGTCTGCAGGCTGCGGCAGGGCCCTAGGCGGGCCCTCGGGGAGGGGGACCAGCTGCCCCGAGGGGTGGCCAGCCGAGGGGAGCCAGGCGGGGTCCGGGTCCCTCAGCTCCATGAGTGGCGCTGCCCTGGCTGGTCGGGCGGGCTCCACGGCCCTGCCTCCAGGTCCTGTGACCCCACGTTCCTGGTCAGGGAGGAATCGGCCTGCTGGCCTGTTTCCCCGCGGACTGAGGCACTCTAAGCGGTCAATACGCGGGCGGCGCAGGCCCTGAGGCCTGTCTGCACTCCCAGCCGCTCTCCCGGGAGCGAGGCGGCCTCCTCCCCAGGCCCGGGCGGAGCGGCGTCTTATAAATAATCCAACAGCCGTCTCTTCTGCTCCATCACGCCAGCCGCACTCCAGAGGGGACCCTTCTGGGAGGAGAGGATTCAATCAGATGCAAACCACCCCCTGGGCTGCCCGGGAAGTTTCAGTTGTCCAGAGTCTGGGGCCCGAGGAGCCTGGGGGCCTGCATTTCATCAGAGTTCTCCTCCACTGGCGGCCCCTCAGTCACAGCAGTGAGTCTGGGCCCAGGCCTGCGGCTGGTTCAGGGCACCTTCTCTCAGGGGCTGGAGGTGAGGGTGGTCCATGAACACAGCTGAATCCCCGGGGTCCCCTCTCTCCTCGCGTCACAGGCCGACCATTTGCTGCTCTGAGACTAACTCTTAGAAGGAAGCCCAGAACTTTGGGAAGATTCCCCAGCCAGAGAGCGTGAATCAGCTCTGCGAGGCTGGGGAGCTTGACCACAGCACCGGCTGGAAACGCAGCTGCTTGCTGCTTTCACGGCACTGGGGCTGTGGCGGGAGCTCCGTCCACAGGGCTGGCAGAGTCTAGCTCTGGACAGAAGCTCTTCGGCTCTGGCTTGTCCCGGATCAGGGTCCTTCCCGTCCTCAGCTCCCTGGAAACTTCTCTCAGGAGAAAGCCAATGGAAGGTTCAGCTCTGTGAGATGAACCTGCATCCTAACCTGGGAAAAAAAAACTGAAAGTCATTCAGTCGTGTCCGACTCTTTGTGACCCCATGGACTATACAGTCCATGGAATTCTCCAGGCTAGAATACTGGAGTGGGTAGCCTTTTCCTTCTCCAGGGGATCTTCCTGACCCAGGGATCGAACTCAGGTCTCCGGATTCTTCACCAGCTGAGCCACAAGGAAAGCCTGAGAATACTGGAGTAGGTAGCCTCTCCCTTCAGCGGATTTTCCCAACCCAGGGATTGAACGGGGGTCTCCCACATCGCAGGTGGACTCTTCAGCAGCTGAGCCCCCAGGGAAACAATCCCTAACCTGGAGACCCACCCAGACTGGGTGTGAATCTGCTGCCCTGAGTGCCTGGGACCGGCCGGGTCAGTGTCACCTGGTGGAAGGTGACCGAGGGCCCACGGGGCTGCGGCTCCCGGAGTCGACCACTCCCTTGACTTGCCAGGCTGGGAGCGGGCTGGTCCTCATCCCCGTCCCCGCAGACGCCCCTCCGCCCCCCCCTCAGGCACTGCGGGCCCATCCTTCCTCCCCCAGTGAAGGGTTGCTGAGTCCAGGAGGGGCGGACAGCCCTTCTGGGGGCAGCGTTTCTCTTCCTTTCATGTTTCGCGCTTCCTATTGACGTTTCACCGAAACAGAGGGGCGGCTGCATGGCACGCGTTGGGCCTGGTGTGAGGATGGAGGGGTGAGTGGACGCGTGGTCAGCTTCCCTGTAGACGGCAGGGCCTTGGGCTCCCCCAGGGCACCCGCAGCCCGGACACGGGCCAGTGACCCCTCCCCATCCTGGCAGGGGGACCCCTGCTCAGCGCTCCCCTCACTCTGACCCCGGCAGCGCTGGGGTGGGACCCCTGGCCCCGGTCTGTCTGTGAGCGTGGGTGTGTGCGTGCACGCTGGTGCGGGGGGCAGGGACGGCGGGCCAGCGCTGCGCTGGGCCTGGAAAGTCGCTGGAGGGGCTGACTCCAGGAGCCACGGCCCGCAGTGGCGCTGACGCGGCTGGTTCCATCCCCTGCAGAGGGCTCCACCGGGCAGCTCGTCAGGGGTGGCTCTGGGCCCCCCAGGCCCAGCCCCTCACCTTCTAGTAATACTTTTCAGTGCTTTTTCTTAAGAGGGGCCCCATGTGGATGAGCTCCAGGGCCTGGGAAACTTGGACCCTCCCCGCATCCAAGCCACCTGGGCATCTGTCCGGGCATGCCGCTCTGAGCTGTGGCCTGTTGCAGCCTCGGAGGTGAGCCTCACAGAGGCCTGGGGCCCCTCACCAGGCCCCCCCCATGCCCCGGGGCCCTCTGCCTGCCCGGTGTACAGGAGGTGGGTGCAGACGGTAGCCCTGGTCTTCTCCTCTGCCCTCTGTGAGTCCCTGTCCCCCTGCAGCCTCACGGGTAACTCACAGGTGTCCACCTCCAGCTCCTGTCTTTATGGTGAGCCCTTGCTCATGTATCTACCTCCTCAGAGACACCTGAAAATGAGCACGTCCTAGCCCCCAAGAAGCGCTGACCAGTTAAGACAGACCTTCAGCTTCTCTCTGGAATCTCTGGGTGCCCAGAAAAGATCGCTGACCTTCAGCAATTCAGTATCCAGTGTTTAGGTCAGTAGGCTGTCCACCCACTGAGGCGGCTCATGAAGAGAGCAAGGGAGCTGACACAGATCGCCAAGCTCAAGAAGGGGACTCCGCTGCAGAGCCTGCGATACCCATGCACTGGTGGACTATCAGGTAAGGGATGTACTGAAAAGCAGACATCACTTATCCAACAAAGGTCCGTATAGTCAAAGCTATGGGTTTTCCAGTAGTCACGTATGGATGTGAGAGTTGGACCATAAAGAAGGCTGAGCGCTGAAGAGCTGATGTTTTCAAATTGTGGTGCTGGAGGAGACTCTTGAGAGTCCCTTGGACTGCAAGGAGATCCAACCAACCAGTCTATCCTAAAGGAAATCAGTCCTGAATATTCACTGGAAGGAGTGATGCTGAGGCTGAAGCTCCAGTACTTTGGCCATGTGATGTGAAGGACTGACTCACTGGAAAGACCTGATGCTGGGAAAGATTGAAGGCGGGAGGAGAAGGGGGCGACAGAGGATGAGATGGTTGGATGGCGTCACCGACTCCATGGACAGGAGTTTGAGTGAACTCCAGGAGATGGTAAAGGACAGGAAAGCCTGGCGTGTTGCAGTTCCCGGGGTTGCAATGAGTCAGACATAGCTTAGCAGTTGAGCGGCAACAATAAGGGACTGTTATGAACAGTTGCATTTCTGCACTTTGTGCAGTGTTCCTTCGGACTTTATGCCAACAACACAATCAGCTATTGCAGCTTCATGGTGTGTGGGGTCGCACAGAGTCGGACACGACTGAAGCGACTTAGCAGCAGCAGCTTTATGGTGGGTCTCCAAATCAAGTACATTAAGATGTCTAACTGTCCATCTGGTTTAAGACGCTCTTGGTTTTCCAGGTGCTTTGCATTTCTGCATAAATTATCAAATCAGTTTGTCAATTTCTACAAGAACTTGTTGGGATATTTTGATCGAAATACCAATTAAATCTACAGAGAAAGTTTGGGAAAGTAAGTGTTTTAACTTTTTTTTTTTAGTTTTCCAGTCCTTGAACTTGTTATATTGTTCCACTTGTTCTGTTTTTTTCTGGGTCGCTAAGGGTTTGAAACATACACTAGTTTACAGTTTTTTCTTTCCGTGTGTATTGATATGATTACGTGATTTTTAAATTTTGTTAAAGTAAGTTTGGTTATATTCTCAATGTTCTGTTATGAAAAATTATACAGACAGCACTCACCATGTAGATTATTCTTCGATATTTGGCGTGTTGCATGTATATCTTTCTCTCTCGCCTCCTTATTGTAAATTTGACGTATCTCAAAGTAAGTTGGCATCAGGAGAGTTTGTTCTTAAACTTCCCAGTGTGTGTAATCACTAAGCAGAGTTGAATGCTTATAGTGTGTCTAATTTTATTTTGAGTTAAATGCACACGTTTTGAGTGCACATTTGATGAGTTCTGACAGATGTGTGTCTCTGTGTAATGCAAACTTCTATCAAGAGGCAGAATACCGTCACCAGCACAGAAAACTCTCTCACACTCCCCGTTCAGCCGGCGTGCATCCCACCCTCCCCACTCCCAGGTAACTGTTCTGATTTGTTTTCTCCACAGAACAGTTTAGGTTGTCCTAAAATCTTACTTAATTAGCATTGTGTCTGCATGCATGTTTTGTGTTTGGCTGCTGTCCCTTGAGATAACGTTTGTGAAATTTATCCACGTAGTTATGTTTGTTGGAGAAGGACATGGCAACCCACTCCAGTGCTCTTGCCTGGAGAATCCCATGGACAGGGGAGCTTGTGGGCTGCTGTCTATGGGGTTGCACAGAGTCAGACACAACTGAAGCACCTTAGTGGCAGCAGCAGTTACGTTTCTTAGTCATTAATTTTCTTTTGTTGCTGAGTTGCAGTCCTTGCTGGAATATGTTAATTTGTTTATCCATTCTCCTATTAATGGACACCAAGTCTATTCCAATTTCTTGCATTTATGAATGAAGCTTCTATGAACGTTCTTGAACACATATTTTCGTGAATATGTACTGTCATCCTTTTTTGGTGAATGCTTAGAATTCCTGGGTCACAGGGTGCTAGTATGCTTATTTTTATAAGGTATGGCCTGGTATTTCCAAAATGATTGCATCATCTTACTTTCCTGCCTACCCCCTTGAGCGCTGTGTTGCTGGTCGTTTTCGCTTCAGCCGTCTGGAAGGGTGACGAGCTGTGGTTTGAAGGCGCTCGTCCCCCGTGACTAATGATGGTGAGAATTATTTCATGTGCTTGTTATCCATTCATATACTTTTCAGTGAAATATGTGCAAAACCATTTGCACATTTTTATGTGATCTTTGAATTATCACATCATAGAAGAAGTTCATTCTTTATGTATTCCAAGCATAAACTCTTCGCCAAATACATATGTTGTGATATTGCCCCCAAAATATGGTTTGGCTATTCAGTTGAAAGTTGAAATTTTGTTGAAATTTAATAGATAATTTTAAAGATCGTTTCTTCCTGTGCTCTCAGGAGACTGGGCCTGTCCCGGGTTGGGAAGCTGGTCTATACCTTCTTCCAGAAGCCTGTGGCTTTCACATTCACGTTTAAGCCCGTGTTCCATCTTGAGTTAATTTTTTTGTGTGAAACAAGTTTGGGCTGAGGTTCATTTTGTCTGTGTGTGGATTTCCATTTGTTCACAGACTTCTGCTGTTCCGGTAGAGTGCATTAGCCTTGTTAAAAGTCAGTTGTTCTTGAGAGTGTGGGTCCGGGCCTGGGCTCTCCCCTCTGCCTCCTTGGGCTCCTGATCTGCGGGCCACACGCCTCTGGCTGCCCCTGTTTCAGCGAGTCCTGAGGGCAGGAAGGACGGCCCTCAGACTTCAGACTTCACTTTTTCTTTCCGTCACTTTGGCCATTCTAGGTCTTTTGCTTTATTAAATGTCAAATTTAATTAGCCTGCCATTTTCCATGAGTAAGAACTCTCTGGAGTTTCTACAGGGTTGTATTTCATGGATAAGCCTGTGTGGGGAGAACAGGCCTCTTGATGTTGAATTTCCTAGCACAAAACGTATTGTATTGCTTCATTTATTTGTCTTCCTAATTTGTCCGAGAAATGTTCAGCTTTCAATGTGGATCTCTTGCACATTAACAAAACTGTGTTTCTTCTATTTTGTGTTTTTTGAAGCCATTGCAAACAGATTTAGAAAGCTTATTATTCAGTGCACAAATAACCAATGCTGGAGAGGGTGTGGGGAAAGGCAGCCCTCTTGGCCTGTCGATGAGAATGTAAATTGGTGCAGCCACTGTGGGGAACAGCAGGGGCTTCCTTTAAAGACAAGCATAGAGCTAGCACTTGATCCTGCAGTCCCGCCCCCAGGCACAGATCTGGAGAAAAGCCACAACTCGGGAAGACAGATGCAGTTCAGTGTAGGTTCACGGCAGTCCAGAGCTGGGAGCAACCTAAACGCCCATCCACAGATGAGCGGTGCACGCACACGAGGGAACACCGCTCAGCCACACGGAGAACGAAATAACGCCGTTTTAGCACCACGGAGGGACCTAGAGGTGATCTTACTAGGCGAACCAAGTCAGACAGAGAAAGACAAAGACCGTAGATATCCCTTGATGTGGAATCTAAAATACGGTACAAGTGAACTTATCTGTAAAACAGAAACAAACTCAGGGATGTAGCGAGGAGACTTGTGGTTGCCAAGGTGGGGTCGAAGAGGCCGTGGGAGTCGGGGGGTTAACAGACACAAAAGACAGGACGGATAGACGGCAAGACCTTCCTGTGTGGCCTGGGAACCATATCCTCTCTCCTGGGATAAATCATAATAGAAAAGAATATAAAACAGAATGCATAATCCCATGGATAGGGAGCCTGGTGGGCCACAGTCCAGAGGGTCACAAAGAGCCGGATAGGACTGGGGCAACTTACCACACGTATATGTGTATAGCTGAGGCATTTTGCTGTGCTGCAGAAAGCAATACAACGTTGCAAAGCAACAGCAATAATTTTAAAATTTTACTTTTCAGTAAAATAAAATTCACTTGCTGCTAGCATTTGAAAACACAGCTGATTTTTAAAAATTTATTGATCTTGTGTGCTACAGACCTGATAACTTCACTTAGAGATTCTAATAGTTACTTGAAGAATAGTAGTAGTGTTCGTTGCTCAGTCATGTCCGACTCTTTGCAGCCCTACTGTAGGGTTGCAAAGACTGTGGCCCACCAGGCTCCTCTGCCCATGGGATTCTCCAGTCAGGAATGCTGGAGTGGGTGGCCATGCCCTTCTCCAGGGGATCTTCCTGGCCCGGGGATCAAACCTGGGTCTCCTGCTCTGCAGGTGGGCTCTTCACCGTCTGAGCCACAGGGCAGCCCCTGAGGAACAGTGCAGTGTGGGAAACAGGGCTGAGGGTGGGCGTCCATGCCTCGTTTCTGAACTTGGTTGGGAGAATTTTGTCTGACTCCTTTTGTTTTACTGATGAAATAATATGTTTTTTTCTGTTCTAGTGTGCTAAATGGTTTGTGGTGGCGGCCGGGAAGAGCAACCCATGTCTAAGGAGACGTGGTTGCGCTGGCTCAGGAGGGCCTAGAGGAGCTATCCCATGTTGAAGGTCAGGAACGGCAGTGGTGAGGAGATACCTGTTCGTCCAAGGTAAGGAGCAGCAGCTATGCTTTGCTGGAGCAGCTGTGAAGAGATACCCCACGTCCAAGGTAAGAGAAACCCAAGTAAGATGGTAGGTGTTGCAAGAGGGCATCAGAGGTCAGACACACTGAAACCATAATCACAGAAAACTAGTCAATCTGATCACACTAGGACCACAGCCTTGTCTAACTCAGTGAAACCAAGCCATGCTTGTGGGGCAACCCAAGACGGGTGAGTCATGGTAGAGAGGGCTGACAGAACGTGGTCCACTGGAGAAGGGAATGGAAACCACTTAAGTATTCTTGCCTTGAGAACCCCATGAACAGTATGAAAAGGCAAAATGATAGGACACTGAAAGAGGAACTCCCCAGGTCATTAGGTGCCCAATATGCTACTGGAGATCAGTGGAGAAATAATTCCAGAAAGAAGGAAGGGATGGAGCCAAAGCCAAAACAGTACCCAGTTGTGGATGTGACTGGTGATAGAAGCAAGGTCCGATGCTGTAAAGAGCAATATTGCATAGGAACCTGGAATGTCAGGTCCATGAATCAAGGCAAATTGGAAGTGGTCAAACAAGAGATGGCAAGGGTGAACGTCAACATTCTAGGAATCAGCAAACTAAAATGGACTGGAATGGGTGAATTTAACTCAGATGACCATTATATCTACTACTGCGGGCAGGAACCCCTCAGAAGAAATGGAGTAGCCATCATGGTCAACAAAAGAGTCCGAAATGCAGTACTTGGATGCAATCTCAAAAACGACAGAATGATCTCTGTTCATCTCCAAGGCAAACCATTCAGTATCACAGTTATCCAAGTCTATGCCCCAACCAGTAATGCTGAAGAAGCTGAAGTTGAACCGTTCTATGAAGACCTACAAGACCTTTTAGAACTAACACCCAAAAGATGTCCTTTTCATTATAGGGGACTGGAATGCAAAAGTAGGAAGTCAAGAAACACCTGGAGTAATAGGCAAATTTGGCCTTGGAATGCAGAATGAAGCAGGGCAAAGACTAATAGCGTTTTACCAAGAAAATGCACTGGTCATAGCAAACACCCTCTTCCAACAACACAAGAGAAGACTCTACACATGGACATCCCCAGATGGTCAACACCAAACTCAGATTGATTATATTCTTTGCAGCCAAAGATGGAGAAGCTCTATACAGTCAACAAAAACAAGACCAGGAGCTGACTGTGGCTCAGACCAGGAACTCCTTATTACCAAATTCAGACTTAAATTGAAGAAAGTAGGGACAACTTCTATACCATTCAGGTATGACCTAAATCAAATCCCTTATGATTATACAGTGGAAGTGAGAAATAGATTTAAGGGCCTAGATCTGATAGTGCCTGATGAACTATGGAATGAGGTTCATGACATTGTACAGGAGACAGGGATCAAGACCATCCCCATGGAAAAGAAATGCGAAAAAGCAAAATGGCTGTCTGGGGAGGCCTTACAAATAGCTGTGAAAAGAACAAAAGCGAAAAGCAAAGGAGAAAAGGAAAGATTTAAGCATCTGAATGCAGAGCTCCAGAGAATAGCAAGAAGAGGTAAGAAAGCCTTCTTCAGCGATCAACGCAAAGAAATGGAGGAAAACAACAGAATGGGAAAGACTAGAGATCTCTTCAAGAAAATTAGAGATACCAAAGGAATATTTCATGCAAAGATGGGCTCGATACAGGACAGAAATGGTCTGGACCTAACAGAAGCAGAAGATATTAAGAAGAGGTGGCAAGAATACACAGAAGAACTGTGCAAAAAAAGATCTTCATGACCCAGATAATCACGATGGTGTGATCACTCATCTAGAGCCAGACATCCTGGAATGTGAAGTCAAGTGGGCCTTAGAAAACATCACTACGAAGAAAGCTAGTGGAGGTAATGGAATTCCAGTGGAGCTGTTTCAAATCCTGAAAGATGATGCTGTGAAAGTGCTGCACTCAATATGCCAGCAAATTTGGAAAACTCAGCAGTGGCCACAGGACTGGATAAGGTCAGTTTTCATTCCAATCCCAAAGAAAGGCAATGCCAAAGAATGCTCCAACTACCACACAATTGCACTCATCTCACATGCTAGTAAAGTAATACTCAAAATTCTCCAAGCCAGGCTTCAACAATACGTGAACTGTGAACTTCCTGATGTTCAAGCTGGTTTTAGAAAAGGCAGAGGAACCAGAGATCAAATTGCCAACATCTGCTGGATCATGGAAAAAGCAAGAGAGTTCCAGAAAAACATCTATTTCTGCTTTATTGACTATACCAAAGCCTTTGACTGTGTGGATCACAATAAACTGTGGAAAATTCTGAGAGAGATGGTCAGACCACCTGATCTGCCTCTTGAGAAATCTGTATGCAGGTCAGGAAGCAACAGTTAGAACTGGACATGGAACAACAGACTGGTTCCAAACAAGAAAAGGAGTACATCAAGGCTGTATATTGTCACCCTGCTTATTTAACTTCTATGCAGAGTACATCATGAGAAACGCTGAACTGGAAGAAGCACAAGCTGGAATCAAGATTGCCAGGAGAAATATCAATAACCTCAGATATGCAGATGATACCACCCTTATGGCAGAAAGTGAAGAGGAGCTTAAAAACTTCTTGATGAAAGTGAAAGAGGAGAGTGAAAAAGTTGGCTTAAAGCTCAACATTCAGAAAACGAAGATCATGGCATCCGGTCCCATCACTTCATGGGAAATAGATGGGGAAACAGTGGAAACAGTGTCAGACTTTATTTTTGGGCTCCAAAGTCATGGCAGATGGTGACTGCAGCCATGAAATTAAAAGACACTTACTCCTTGGAAGAAAAGTTATGACCAACCTAGATAGTATATTCAAAAGCAGAGACATTACTTTGCCGACTAAGGTCCATCTAGTCAAGGCTATGGTTCTTTCTGTGGTCATGTATGGATGTGAGAGTTGGACTGTGAAGAAGGCTGAGCACCGAAGAATTGATGCTTTTGAACTGTGGTGTTGGAGAAGACTCTTGAGAGCCCTTTGGACTGCAAGGAGATCCAACCAATCCATTCTGAAGGAGATCAGCCCTGGGATTTCTTTGGAAGGAATGATGCTGAAGCTGAAACTCCAGTACTTTGGCCACCTCATGCGAAGAGTTGACTCACTGGAAAAGACTGTGATGCTGGGAGGGATTGGGGGCAGGAGGAGAAGGCTGAGGATGAGGATGAGAGGATGAGATGGCTGGATGGCATCACGGACTCGATGGACGTGAGTCTGAGTGAGCTCTGGGAGTTGGTGATGGACAGGGAGGCCTGGCGTGCTGCGATTCATGGGGTCGCAAAGAGTCAGACACGACTGAGCGACTGAACTGAACTGAACATGGTTTGTGTTCATGCTGAGCCGTTCAGTCTTGTCTGACGCCCTGTGACCCCACTGACTGTAGCTCACCAGGCTCCTTTATCCCTGGGATTCTCTGGGCAAGAACAGTGGAGTGGGCAGCCATTCCCTTCTCCAGGGGATCTTCCAGACCCAGGGATCAAAGCCGAGTCTCCCGCACTGCAGGCGGGTTCTTTACCATCTGAGCCGTGAGGGGAGTGTTAATGCGGTGAATTAAGTTACTTGACCCTGAGTGTGAAGCATCTTGACTTTCTGGGGTAAAACCTCTTGATCATGATGCTACCATCCAATGTTGCTGTTACATAAACCCCATTTACTATGTCCTTTGTGCTTTGCTGGACTTGAGTTGCTAAGAACTTGCTGCTGAGAGATGCTGCCTGTGGTTTTCCTTTCTTGCAGAAGCTTGTCAGCCTGCAGCCTCCAGTGTTGTCTTGGCTTCATAAGATGAGTCTCAGGCGTCTCCTTTCTCTGTTTCCTCTGAAGGAGTTTCTATGCCGTAGTTACTGTTTCTTCCTTGATTGTTCAGAAGAATTTACCAGTGAAGGGATCTGGACTTGCAGTTATTTTGTTAAAAAATCAGTATCTTTAAAAGATGAAAGCATCCTTGCATTTTCAATGCTTTATGTTTTTGGTAGGCAGTTTTCAGTGATCTTTTTACTTCTAAGTTGCACAGTTACTGACATAGATTTCTTCATAATGTCTTTTAGCTAACTTTTAAAAGCCTGTAGCGTCTATAGCGACCATTTCCCCTGAGCTTCCTAATCCGTGGTTCTGTTTTCTTGTTCATTCTGTGCGGTTTTACTAACTTCATGGCTCTTGGAACCAATGTTGACCTGTTTCTGTTGCGTATCTTTTGCATGATTGATTGGCACTGCTTATTTCATTATTTGCCTTCTCCTATTACTTTCTTAGGTTTTACTTACAAGGGTTTTCCCCCTAGTTTTATTGGAGAGAAGCATAGATAAGTGATTTGTATTCTTTCTACTTTAAATACATGCATTTAAACTATAAATATATCTTTTATGCCGACCTTTAGCTGCACATCACAAGTGTCAATATGTCTTATTTCAATTACCTTTCAGCTGTAATTTGAAAAGTAATTGTAATTTCCCTTGTGATTTCTTCTTTAACCCAGGTATTTCTGTCTCTGATTTCTGGTTTACTCACACCAAGCAGAGAACTTACTCTGTACAAACTGAATTCCTAGAAACAGCTTAGACTCATGTTACGGGCAGAATGGAGCTGGTCAAAGCGGGCGCCACATGGTCTGCTCTGAAGAAAACGTAAGCTCCTCAGTCGCTGGTGGGGTGCTCGACGTGTGTCCCTTCTGTCCCTGTCTAGCTGTGTGATTATCATCTGAATTCTTGGTCTCTTTTTCTGTCAGTGATTGAGAAAATCATCTTTAAAATCTCTGCCTAGGGTTGCAGATTAACCTATTATTTCTATAGTTTTTATATTTCAAGCTATGCATACAAAGTTAAGTTTTTAATATCTTTCTATTATATGCTTCATTTATTATTATAAATGTCTCTCTTTACTGTAAGGAAAAGGCTCACTTCAAAATATATTTTTTCTTATATGAAAATAGCCTCCCTGCCTTTCTTTTTAGCATGTGTTTGCTGGTTCCCCATGTTTTACTTCAATGGATGTCATTGTGTCTAAAGTATGTCTCTCATGAGGAGCATATAGGAAATTATTTTTCTATAAAAACAAGTCTGACCAACTTTGTCATAAAGTGTTTAGTCCACTGGCATTGGGATTCCCTGGTAGCTTAGCTGGTAAAGAATCTGCCTGCAGTGCGCGAGGCCTGGGTTCGATCCCTGGGCTGGAAAGGTCCCCAGGAGAAGGGAACAGCCGCCCCCACCAGCACTCTGGCCTGGAGCCTCCACGCACTGCGTAGTCCCCGGGCTTGCGTAGAGTCAGACACGGCTGAGTAGCCTTCACGTTCGCATCCACGGCTGGGTGCTCAGCCTAATATCCCCCGATTTCGTTTCTGTTTCTTCTATCTGTCTATTCATTTATTCTTTCCTTCCATTTTTGGATTAATCAATATTTTTATTACTTCATTTCCCCCTCCTCTACTGGCATTACAGTTATCTGTTTCTCATTTCTCTGTAGTTTCAAATATGCATACTTGACTTATAAAAGTCCGCTTTAAATTAGCACTTTGCTTCCTGAACAGCTGATGAGCCTTGCTAGAGTTTTTGCCGTATGCCCACTCTTGCTTTCCGTGCTGTTGGTGTTAGATTTTATTTCTGCTTTCACTGGGCATGCTGCAAAATGTCTCAGTTGTTATTGCTTTAAACGATTAATAACTCTCAGACTTACTCTGAAATGTGTCCTTTCTGGTGCTCTCTGTGGCTTCATGTCTTGTAGGCTGCCTTTCCCTGAGGCAAAAATTTTGCCTGATTATGCCTTGTAATGTAGATCTGATGGAGATAAATTTTTATAATTTTGTTTGGTTACAAAAACATCTTTTCTAGCCTCCATCAATTAAGAGATGCTGTGCTGGGTGTGGGTTTCTGGTCAACAGTGCGCTTCCTTCCCTTCCAGTACTCCGAGCAGCACGGTAGTGCCCTGCGGCTCCCACGCTGCTGCTGCTGCTGGGTCGCTTCAGTCGTGCCCGACTCTGTGCGGCCCCATGGACGGCAGCCCCCCAGGCTCCCCCGCCCCTGGGATTCTCCAGGCAAGAGCACTGGAGTGGGGTGCCATCTCCTTCTCCAGTGCATGAAAGTGAAAAGTGGCAGGGAAGCCGCTCAGTCGTGTCCACTCTTAGCGACCCCATGGACGGCAGCCCCCAGGCTCCCCGCCCCTGGGATTTCCCATAGCTTCTCTCAAAGAGCCATTCATCCATCCTGCTATTTTCCTCTTTGAAAGTGCACATGCCTCTTCCTCTCGCTAAGTTTAGTCTGACAACAATGTTTCCAGGTGTGGATTTTTATTGTACTTGTGTTGATGTGTGTCTTGTGCCTGTGTGTTGATATCTCTCATTTTTAAAAAGTACCTCAACCATCATGTCTTCATGATAGCTGCACCCCGCCCACTCTCTTTGTGGGACGGGATTATCTGGCATTTAGCTTCTTTACTGTGTTCCATGTGCCCTCTATACTCTGGTGTTTTTTTTCTTTTTTTTCTCCTCTCTGGGTTTCAGTTAAGGCCATGCTCAGCCACTTCAGTCGTGTCCGACTCTTTGGGGCCCCATGGACTGTAGCCCTCCAGGGTCCTCTGTCCATGGGATTTTCCTGTCAAGAATACTGGAGTGGGTCGCCATACCCTCCTCCAGGGGGTCTTCCCGACCCAGGGGTAAAAGCTGTGTCTCCTGAACTGCAGGTGGGTTCTTTACTGCTGAGCCACTGTGGAAGCTCTCAGTTAAGGCATTATTTATCAGTCTGTCTTTCAGCTGTATAAACCTGTTTTCAGCTCTATTAAATGAATTAGCAGGCCCTCCTGATGAGCTCTTAATTCATATTTTTACCTTGCAGAATAAATGCCAATTAGATTCTTCGGTGTGATTCCTATTCTCTATTTAAGTTTCCTATCTTTAATCCATTCTACTTTTGCCTGTTTTAAACTTATAGCTCTTGTTTGATAACTCCCAAATCTGAATTATCTGTAAATATGTTTCTAGTCATTATCTATATTTTGCCTCTTTACATTTCTCACAAAATTTGAGTGTGTGCTGGACAATACGACTGAGAGAGCCACCAGGTTAAAGGGGACGTCCTTTCCCCCGGAGGTGTCGCATCTGCTCTGCCTTAGGGAGACAGCGCAGGCGATTAGGCGCGCACGTGGGCTTGCGCTGGGCTGGGCTGAGCGGTCGCGTAGCTGCGCTCAGTTCACCTTGAGCCGCCGTCTTGCCGGGAGCTCAGAGTCCGCCGGCCTCCGACGGGAGAGCCGCGTGCCGGCTGCAGGCGTCTCAGGCGGCGGGCGCGGTCTCCCTCGGGCTGGGAGACCAGAAGTCCCGTGCTGCCTGCGGCCCCGCCCCGGCGCTTCACGCTGTCTGGCTCTCACCGCTTCACCACTATCCAGAGTCTTTAAAATTATGATTCTTGTCATTTATTCCACTCCGCCCCGCCTTAGATTTTACAATGATGTGTCCTGCTGGCATCCACTACATCTTATGTGGAAGTAAGTAAAAGTTCTAATGGTTTTTTAAAAATACACCTTATTACTATATTGACTTCCACTGATGAAGAAAGTGACTTAAAACCAATTATTGGAACAATTTAATAAGTGTGACCCTTGCGATTGTGGCCTTCCTGGTGGCTCAGACAGTAAGGAGTCTGCCTGCAATTCAGGAGACCTCGGTTCAGCCCCTGGGTCGGGAAGATCCCCTGGAGAAGGGAGTGGCTACCCACGCTAGTATTTTTGCCTGGAGAATCCCGTGGACAGAGGAGCCTGGCGGCCTACAGTCCCTGGGGTCGCAAAAAAATCAGACACAACTGAGCAGCTTACGCTTGTGATCATGGAGAAGCCACGGCATTTGATGGACGCCGGAGAGATAGCCAAAGCCCCAGAGAGGGTCTCCTGTGCCTGCCTTCCTGCAGGCGCATTGACGTGACCCCATGTGGACTGTGTTCCAGGGTCTCTTCCATCACATTCAGCCGTGGGTTGAAAAGGCAGGGAAATTCACTAGTAGGGAGAGAGGAAAGATGACGGACAGGCTGTTCTGGAGTATTTGCTCCAGAACGAGACCCAGAATTCAGGTTTCCAGAAAGCTCCCAGAAAGCTTCCAGAAAGCTCACTCACCCCATTGCGGCAGTGAGTACAGTCCATGTCCTCTGCCCGCGGCCCTGGCTGCCCCTGCTGTGCTCCGGGGCCCCAAAGAGAGCCAGCCACTGGCCTACACTCATTCACCTGCGGAGCTGCAGGAGGTGAGAAGACGACGTTCTGCAAACACTCTGTGCGGCTGCTTGCTGGGCTGGTGCAGAGTGGGAGGTCCCCGCTGGGCACTTGTTAACTGATGATGCTTCGGGAAAGACAAAGGGAAAACTCAGCACAGAGGCATCTGTTTGCTATGAACTGTGACAGCGACACGGAGAAGCACTCCCGTCGTCGTCATTGGGAGGCTGGGAATGCTAACCATCAATCTCCCCATGTACGCGGCGTCTCTGTTTAATAGCTGATAGAGCGTCTCCAAAGGGCTTTCTTTGGCTCTTTGTTTAAAATGACATGTAATGGACCCAGACTTATCAGTGTCTCTGACTGCGTTTTCTGCGCTCTGTCCCCACTGGGGCATTCGGCCCATTCTGATGGATATGTGCAGGATTGATTTTGAGCTTGGTATAATTTAATCCATCAATTTAACATTAAATGAATATGCACATGGAATCTCTTTGTGGATGGGAAACAGAAGGGGGACGTTCTTATGAATGTGAAATGGAAACAGACGGTGCTGTTAGCAGCTGCCTTGGAGTTCAGCCTCTTGAGCCAGCAAGGGAGTCATGTGGGTCCTGGACAGCCACAGCCATTTGCAGCTGCGAGCCCTCCTGAAAGCAAGGATGGGGCTGTTCCCCAGACTGTGCCGAGGGCCTTCGTGGATGAGACCAACTGGCATTTGTGCCTCTGAGTAAGAGGCCTGCACCAGAGTGCCAGTCCATCCCTTAAAATCACATCAGAAGCCCAGGACTGGACAGCAAGGTTAACGGACTTCAGATGTCTTTGGCTCCATCAGTGAAACCCTGCGTGAAGCCAGGGGAAAACAAAGGCCGGTTTGGGCTCTCGTGGCAGCTGGGGAGAAGCTGAGCACCCAGCCTCACACCGAGGCCTGGAGGCGAGGCCGGGCCTGCAGCCTGGGGTCCACAGGGGGCTTGGCGGTCTGGCCTGTCCCTCCGCACAGTGACTGAGGACAGGTGGCCAACCGATGAGGCGGCCGACACACCTGCTCCGCTGAGCACCGTGCGGGCCCCTGCTCTCCGGGCACGGGCAGCCTTTCCTGGAACCTCTACTTTCAGGTGGCAGACCCCGTGCCCCCAACCCTCTTGCTGTGAGCTCATGGACCACACTCGGGTGGTTTTGTCCCCTGGAGGCTGGCAGGGGCCCTGAGTGTCTTCCATCGAGGCCTTGTTACGTTTCTCATGAGCATCTCAAAGAGCTCCCGTCCTGAACTCTCCTTGGAGGCTTATGGGTTTGGGGAGAAGCCTCCTCCAGGGGCCTCTGCTCCACCTGATAACACCTGACTGCATGGACTGGGTCCTGCGATGGGGAGCCAGGCACCCTGGACCCCGCGGTGTGATGAACGCTGTGCACAGCTTTCTGCAAACTCTGAGCAAACCCAAGTCCCCCAGACACGCAGCTGCTGCAGAGCGGGTGATCTCACCACTCGGTGCCAGCGACCGCTTCTGCTGCAGCCGACCTGTCGCTGCATCTGCCGATGCTTCTCGCTGTGTGCACAGAGCAGCCGTCAGCTTTGAGCGCTGAGTCCTCGCTGCCTGCAAGTGTGTGATGAGCCAACCCTTCAAGGGAGCAGGGATTCAGGGCACAGGTAGGAATTTCACCTGCAGACTCAGTGTGAAGGGTGGAAGGACAATGTTGGTGGACAGGTGGCCTCCTCAGAGGCTGGGCGGTCATATTCTACTGGCATTTATGTGATGCATATAAAGTAATTGCAAAAGGTTCATAACTTGCCCATCCCCAGAGTCACTGCTAAGTGACCTTCGTGAGTGTCATCATTTCAGTTAGAAAGTCTCACTTTCCATGGCTGCCGGTGGAACTGATGGGGACTTGCTTCTCCTTTGAAACAGCATCACCATGAGGCCCATTTTCTCTTCCCTTCTATCTTGTCACATCTGTGATAAAGCTCTTTCTAATCCTCCTGGTGTGATGCCCCCTAGGCTGCCTCAGAGACCTGCAGGAGCAGGTCTTTAATATTCTCAGTAAGTTAAGGAAAAAGGTTGTACTCATGAAACAAAGAGAAACTGCTGTGAAAAGGAAAATTCAGCAAGAAAAAAAGAAAAATTGGAAAAAACTTAAAACAGCCGAAATTTTAAAAAGAATTAAATGATTAGGAGATGAAGTTGAGGAAGCAAATAAAATAGAGAAGAAAAGACAAAATTACAGGAAATGGACCAACATTTAAATAATAAGTGCTCCAAAGAGGAAAAATAAAACTAGCAAAAGAGAGAAAACAGAGGGGATGGAAATCATCAATGAAATAATTCAAGAAAACTTCCAAGAATATTTGGTGTCCCAGAAAAATGGGTGACATAGATTCAGGCATTTCTTTATAGATTTCAGGACGTCGGGAACAAAGAGAAGCTTCTGTAAAGAAAAGACTAAGAACCAAGATGGTTTCAGATTCTTTTCATGGAAACACCAGGAGCAAAAGGAAGGTTGAGAAATGCATTAAGAACCCTGAAAGGAATTCTCTGCAGCCCAGCTGCAGGGGATAAGCAAGGGATCGATGTTTCCCTTGTAAACAGCCTCAGAACATTGATCACCTATGCATTCTTCTCCAAAAGCTACTGCGGGATACAGGCCACTGAAATCAGAGGGCAAGGCACAGTCCAAGAGCAGGCAAAGGACCCTGCCCTGGAGAACGGAGAAGGCAGTCCCTCAGTGGTGTGCTCCAGGTGTGTGTGATCGCCTGTCCAGAAAGGAGAGGCTGACTCTAGAGTGCCCCATTCTGTTCATTTCTCTTGGATAAATGCCTAGGAGTGAAGTGGTTGGGCCGTTTGGTAGGTGTGTGCTTAACTTCTTAAAAGACTTCCAGACTGGCTTCTCTCCTTTTCAGTTTTCTCAAATAAGTCATGCAGAATAGTCTAATTTCCTCCTTAAAGATTTGGCAGGATTCACCAGTGAAGCATCTAGAAAATCTTCTATATAAATATTCAGAACAACTTTATTTGTAGTAGCCCAACTTAGAAACAGGGCTTCTCAGTGGTCAAAGAATCTGCCTGCAAATGCAGGAGACGCAGGTTTATCTCTGAGTCAAGAAGATCCCTTGGATGAGGAAATAGCACCCACTCCAGTGTTCTCGCCTGGAGAATCCCATGGACAGAGAAGCTTGGCAGGCTACAGTCCACGGGTCGCGAAGCGTCGGACACGACTGAGTGACTTCACTTTCACTTTCCAGTGTTCTTGCCTGGAAAAATGCCATGGACTGAGAAGCCTGGTGGGCTACAGTCCCTGGGGTTGCAAAGAGTCGGACCCAGCTGAGCGCCTGAGCATGCACACAAAGCTAGAAGCAGACCAAATGTCCGTCAACGAGAGAACGCACAGACCAGGGTGTGCTTGCTGTTTTGCTTGTGATGACGATATTTTAATTGTAAGCATCAGTCAAAATGTGTCACGTTGTACATTAAATACATAAGCTTACTGTATGTCAACTGTACTTCAGTGTTACAAAATAAAACACTGTAATATACATAACTGAAAGCAACCACATACACCAGAAGCAAAATAGTATTTATTTCTCTAAATGAAAAAAATATATATAACAGTAGAAAGAAAAGTATGAAAGATGAGTTAAATAGCAGATATGACACGGAGGAAGAGAGAATAAGTGGAGTAGAAGAAAATCCTGGAAAAAGTTACCCAGAATGTAACAGAGTCAAAGAAATGAAAATGTGAGTAGAGTTTGGCGGTTACTAACGTAGTGTAAGACCTAACACATTATTAGTCGGGGCCACAAAGGAGACAAGTAGACAGTGAAGGGGAGGGGACGTGTAGAGAGTTGGCAGCTGAGAACTGTGCAAAACTGATGAGAGTGGAGACTTCCGAGATGCAGAATCACAAATCCAAAGCAAGCCACATGAACGAAAATCTCCATGTAAATGCAAGACAGTGAAGCTGGAAGACAAATAGAAGATCTTAAAAGCATGGAGGAGGGCATCCTGGGGGCTCAGGGGCAAGGAATCTGCCTCCAGCGCTGGAGCCCTGGGCTTGACCCCTGGTTCTGGAAGATCCCATGTGCCCTGGAGTAACCACGCCCGAGTGCCACCATTTCCTGAGCCCACCTGACACCCCTACAGAAGCCGGTGTGCTCTAGGGCCCAAGGGAGACCACCGCAGAGAGCAGCCCACCAGGCAGCTCGAGAGGAGCCCCCCTGCACACCCCCAGAGAGGAGCCCCCGATGCCCACCCCTGGAGAGGAGCCCCCTGCCCACCCCCAGAGAGGAGCCCCCTGCCCACCCCCAGAGAGGAGCCCCCGATGCCCACCCCGGAGAGGAGCCCCCTGCCCACCCCCCGGAGAGGAGCCCCCACGGCCCACCCCCGGAGAGGAGCCCCCTGCCCACCCCCGGAGAGGAGCCCCCTGCCCACCCCCCGGAGAGGGCCCCCCTGCCCACCCCCGGAGAGGAGCCCCCTGCCCACCCCCGGAGAGGAGCCCCCTGCCCACCCCCGGAGAGGAGCCCCCTGCCCACCCCCCGCAGAGGAGCCCCCATGGTCCACCCCCGGAGAGGAGCCCCCTGCCCACCCCCGGAGAGGAGCCCCCGCGGTCCACCACCAGAGAGGAGCCCGAGCCGCAACCACAACCCAGCACAGCCAAAGATAAACAGATAAATGACTAAGATTCTTTTCCAAAAAGTTTCTGGAGGAAAGACACTTTATACACCAAAGAATGACTACAATTACGCTGGCATCTGACCTCTCCATAGTAAGTATCTGTATGCAGGGCAGGACGGCAACAGTTAGAACTGGACGTGGGACAACAGACTGGTTCCAAATAGGAAAAGGAGTACGTCAAGGCTGTATATTGTCACCCTGCTTATTTAACTTATATGCAGAGTGCATCATGAGAAACGCTGGGCTGGAGGAAGCACAAGCTGAAATCAAGATTGCTGGAGAAATATCAATAACCTCAGATATGCAGATGACACCACCCTTACAGCAGAAAGCGAAGAAAAACTAAAGAGCCTCTTGATGAAAGTGAAAGAGGAGAGTGAAAAAGTTGGCTTAAAGCTCAACATTCAGAAAACTAACATCATGGCATCTGGTCCCATCACTTCATGGCAAATAGATGGGGAAAGAGGGGAAACAGTGTCAGACTATTTTTTGGGCTCCAAAATCACAGCAGATGGTGACTGCAGCCATGAAATTCAAAGATGCTTACTCCTTGGAAGGAAAGTTATGACCAACCTAGATAGCACATTAAAAAGCAGAGATGTTACTTTGCCAACAAAGGTCCATCTAGTCAAGACTATGGTTTTTCCAGTGGTCATGTATGGATGTGAGAGTTGGACTGTGAAGAAAGCTGAGCAGAGAATTGATGCTTTTGAACTGTGGTGTTGGAGAAGACTCTTGAGAGTCCCTTGGACTGCAAGGAGATCCAACCAGTCCATCCTAAAGGAAATCAGTCATGGGTGTTCATTGGAAGGACTGATGTTGAAGCAGAAATTCCAATTCTTTGGCCACCTGATGTGAAGAGCTGACTCGCTGGAAAAGACCCTGATGCTGGAAAGGATTGGGGGCAGGAGCAGAAGAGGATGACAGAGGATGAGATGGCTGGATGGCATCACCAACTCAATGGACATGGATTTGGGTGGACTCATGGATTTGGTGATGGACAGAGAGGCCTGGTGTGCTGCAGTTCATGGGGTTGCAAAGAGTTGGACACGGCTAAGCAACTGAACTGAACTGAACTGAACTGAACTAGTAAGTATGGAAGCCAGGAGAAAATGGAATTGTATCTTCAAAGTGCTGAGAATTGTCAACTTGGTTTTCCTATAGCAAGAAAAACTATCTTTCGAGAACTTTATAAATTTCATCTTAAGCATGAAGAGTTTTCAGACAGACACAAATAAGAAGTGCAAGGCCAAAATTAGCTTCTTTGAGATGATTTTCTCAACCTCTCAAAATTCGCAACTGCTAGACTGCTCTTCAACCCACCAGAGCTGTTTAGAATATCCTCTTTTCTTCTTTTATGTCCCAGAGACCTTATCATTTCAAACCCACCAAAGTATCTCACTTGCTTTATTCATGGGTAAAGAATGAAGAGAGATAGTTATGTCAAGAATGAGTATATATTTGAGCGCTCTTCCTGAATCCTCTGCTTCAACACCTCTATTTCTCAGGGAGAAAAAAAAAATTCCCCATAAAAGTGAGGGCTCCCCCCCGCCTCCTCCCAGATGCGCTAGACGCACCTGACGTGTTTCCTGTCTCTGGTTCCCCTCCGCCCTTCGCGGCGTGGAGAGACCTGTGACGTCTGCAAGGCTGCTGCCCCCTCGCCTCCTCGTCTGCTCTATGCCCGACCTTCTCAGTACAGACTCCACTTCTCCCTCTGCTGGGGAAGACGTTCCTGCTCCTGTGGGTCCTGCATACCTTTCAAGACTGTCTAACGTCCATTTCCTTATTAAGGCTTTAGGAAAGTCTCTTCCTGTGCTGGAGTGGGCTTTCCACTGTGGACTGGCCGCCCCCCGGTAAGGCCTGGGTCGTGACCGCCACGCTCTTTTTGCATGCATATTACCGCTTGCCCTCTCCCTCCATCCAGTGGTTCCTCTGGGTGAGAACCCCCTGCTTGCTTCCTCGGCAGCCTTGGCTGTGGCTGATTGGTGCTAGGCTAATTGCTGGATGTCTGGGGACTGTGAGAATACACTGATGAGCACTTTCCCTCTGTTATATCCGCCTGTCTGGACCGATCTGCGAGGAAGCACGGCAACAGGGTGTGGCAAGAGGTGGAAGGACCAGGAGCCGCTGTCTGAGAGGACAGGATGCCGGAGCTGTGTAGGCTGGGGAGGGCGAGGGTGGCCAGCCAGCCACACCCAGATACTGCAGGGCTCTCCTGAAGTCTCGTGGCAGGATCTCTTCAGGAGCTGTTAGCCGGTGTAATGATCAATCAGATGACCTCCAAGGTCTCCATACAATCTGAGAGTAAATGAATCTCCCTGAAATGCTTCCAGCACCATTTCACTCGCTGCTCAGTTCAGTTCAATCACTCAGTCACGTCTGACTCTTGGCGACCCCATGGACTGCAGCACGCCAGGCCTCCCTGTCCATCACCAACTCCCAGAGTTCACTCAAACTCATGTCCATTGAGTTGGTGATGCCATCCAGCCATCTCATCCTCAGTCGTTCCCTTCTCCTCCTGCTCTCAATCTTTCCCAGTATCAGAGTCTTTTCAAATAAGTCAGCTCTTCACATCAGGTGGCCAAAGGATTGGAGTTTCAGCTTCAACATCAGTTTTTGCAATGAACACCCAGGACTGATCTCCCTTAGGATGGACTGGTTGGATTTCCTTGCAGTCCAAGGAACTCTCAAGAGTCTTCTCCAGCACCACACTTCAAAATCATCAATTCTTCAGTGCTCAGCTTTCTTTATACTCCCAACTCTCACATCCATACATGACCACTGGAAAAACCATAGCCTTAACTAGATGGATTTTTGTTGGCAAAGTAATGTCTCTGCTTTTTAATATGCTGTCTAGGTTGGTCGGTAAAGCATCTGCCTACAATGCCGGAGACCTGAGTTCAATCCCTGGGTCAGGAAGATCTCCTGAAGAAGGAAATAGCAACCTACTCCAGTATTCTTGCCTGGAAAATCCCATGGATGGAGGAGACCTGGTAGGCTACAGCCCATGGGGTCGCAGAGTCAGACACAACTGAGCGACCTCACTTCACTTCACTTCAGGTTGGTCATAACTTTTCTTCCAAGGAGTAAGCGTCTTTTAATTTCATAGCTGCAGTCACCATCTGCAGTGATTTTGGAGCCCCCAAAATAAAGTCTGACACTGTTTCCACTGTTTCCCCATCTATTTCCCATGAAGTCATGGGACCGGATGCCATGATATTAGTTTTCTGAATGTTGAGTTTTAAGGCAAATTTTTCACTCTCCTCTTTCATCAAGAAGCTCTTTAGTTTTTCTTTGCTTTCTGCCATAAGGGTGGTGTCATCTGCATATCTGAGGTTATTGATATTTCTCCCGGCAATCTTGATTCCAGCTTGTGTTTCTTCCAGCGCAGCGTTTCTCATGATGTACTCTGCATAGAAGTTAAATAAGCAGGGTGACAATATACAGCCCTGACATACTCCTTTTCCTATTTGGAACCAGTCTGTTGTTCCATGTCCAGTTCTAACTGTTGCTTCCTGATCTGCATATAGGTTTCTCAAGAGGCAGGTCAGGTGGTCTGGTATTCCCATCACTTTAAGAATTTTCCACAGTTTATGGTGATCCACACAGTTGAAGGCTTTGGCATAGTCAATAGAGCAGAAACAGATGTTTTTCTGGAACTCTCTTGCTTTTCTGATGATCCAGCGGATGTCGGCCATTGGATCTCTGGCTCCTCCGCCTGCTGCTCACAGGCCTCTAAGGAGGCCGCCTTGCCTCTCTGATCACGCCCCGATTTTATAAATGCCCTTCATGGAGTCACCGCACCCCAACAGTCACAGGTAAGCAGCGCTGTCCTGGTCTCCCTTGTCCAGTGCCCACGTGCCTGGCGGTTCTGGTTGTGGCCTGATGCCCACCACCCAGCCCAAGCTGCCTCATCTATCATGAATCTTCTCCTGAGGTCGTCAGGAGACTTCCAGGTTGGTGCCTCCAAACTGAAGACACGATTTTCAGGCTTTTAGCTGGGAGAAGACTTGAATGTGCGTCCTGAAATGGAAGGAGATATTTCAAGTTCTCCACCATTGCAAACGTCCAAGTAGAGGGCAGGCAGTCACTCTCCGCACACATGAGAAAGGGGTGCCCTTCCCCCCGTGGGAGCCTCTTGACTCCCGGCTTCTGAATTGCATCGGTCTCAGCACCTGCTGGCCAGGTCCGTCCGTCAGGCCCCAGCATCTGTGTGTCCTTGACTATTCGTGCTTCTTCCCTGTTGCTCAAAGAACGTCCCGCGAGCGGCTCCGGCCCAGCCCCTCCCCCCACGGCACCCTCCACTGACTGAGCAGAAGGTGGTGAACTTCTCATTTTGTAGGCTGGCAGCCTGCCCCAGGGCAGTGCCCAGCACTGACCCTGCGGAGATCCCCAGCGTGGGTGGGAGGGAGGCAAGCTGGAGGGAGGCAAGTGGAAGACAAGACCAGCTTTGGGGGTGATTATGTGAAACCCGACTACCTTCTGTATTACTTCTCTGATATTTCTAATAAGCCACATTTTAATTTAAAACAGCAGTTTACAGTGAAATTCATTTACCACAACACCAGGCACTGTGATCACAACGCCATAAATTTACATTTTAAGTAATTTTTAATGCTTGTAGCAGCTGGGGCCCTGGAGTGTGGAAACAGCGAACATTTTTCACCTTGTGCAGCCAAGGGGGAAAAATCTTTGCTCTTTAATTATACAGCCTCCAAAGACTGCATGAGGCGAGCAGGGCAGATATAATTGCAAAATGCGACATGACTGGCCAAGACCACCGTCAAGTCATCGAGTGTAGACAGCGAGATGCCAGGACTCCACAGGCAAAGCCTGGGCGGACACGTGCATCCTCCCGAATTAGCAAGCAGCTATGCCTTACATGCCCAGCCCTGCATATTCATTGGAAGGACCGATGCTGAAGCTGAAGCTCCAACACTTTGGCCACCTGATGTGAAGAACTGACTCGCCAGAAAAGACCCTGATGCTGGGAAAGATAGAAGGTGGAGGAGAAGGGGACGACAGAGGATGAGATGTTTGGATGGCACCACTGACGTGATGCACATGAGTTTGAGCAAGCTCCGGGAGCTGGTGATGGACAGGCAGGCCTGGTGTGCTGCCTGCCTTGGGGTTCGAAGAGTCGGACACGACTGAGTGACTGAACTGAACTGATAATTTAAAGCTAATAGATTATAAAGGAAGTGTTTTTGGGAAGATGAGGTCACAGATGGAGTGCAATGGTGTCCCCAAAGGGTGAGGGTTTACTTCTGCCTGCTGACACCCCCGTGCTCGGGCCTCACGAGCACGGGCAGCGGCACGACCGTCCTGAGTGGTGCTGACGAGGGGGCCACCTGTGCCCTCCACCTGTCCCCAGGCCCCCAGAGAACTGTGCTGAGATAAGTCTACACAGCCCTGGGTTACCCACACCCCTGCTGGCACAGCCTCCAGGGCCTTCAGGATTAGGGGAGGGAAATAAAGACCTGGAGGAACCTCCCGATGACCCTAAGGAGCTCCGCCCAAACCCCCCCGTCTGTCCCCGTCTCCTTTCCTCTCCCCACCTTCCCCCTGCCTCCATGCCCCCACCCCCTGATGCCCCAGTTTGGGGGCCATTTTGGACAATGTGCGGCTGGCTGGGGTTGCCCCCAAAGCGCCAGGCTAGCTCCCCATGGAGTCCCTGAGATGACTGAGTGGACGGCCCTGCTCTGTCCCAGCTTCACAGACCTCAGTATCCAGCAGGAGCATAAGAGGAGCCAGGCGCCAAGAAACAAGTGAAATCCATCTGAAGAATGCATTTCACTTAACTCAGTATGTTCCACGTAAGAAAAGCGCAGCACGTTCTTAACAGACCGTCACTACTGAGCTACACCACAGCCTTGGTGTTTCCTGCACGAGGCCTTTGGGACACGGTGCCCCTGGGTCGAGACCTGGCTGCAGTCACGTGTTGGGGCTGCTGCGTGTGGAGGGCGGGGGGTCCAGGGGCCGGGCCGGCTGCTGCTTCAGATGAGAGCCACTGGGGCTGGGGCGACAGACGGTCCCAGGGTGACTACTGTGGCTCTCCCCGCATCCCAGACAGGCCGTCCGAGAGTGAAGGGTGGGAGACCAGCAGTCCTCACGGGAGGGGGCTGGTGAGGGTCCCGCCTGGCTTGCTCCGTCCCGGGACCCCACCCCTCACCCTGCACCCCCGTCCATCTGTGCAGGTTCTGACCCGCACCTGCCTGGTGGAGACGCAGCTGTGCTGACGGCCCTCCTGCCTGGCCCTGGAGGAGCGGCTTGTGGTCAAGCATGAGGGGGCCATGGGAGCAGCTTCCTGAGACCCTGCAGACCCTCCCATTCTGGGAGCCCCCTGGGGCTCTGGAAGCCCGTCTGCTGCGAGGTCCCAGGGCAGCCTCCACCCTCAGCATCCACCCCCCGCCGTTTCCGGGAGGCAGGACGCCTCAGGTTCATACTGCTGTGAGCTGTCCCGAGCTTGGCCGCTCCCCACCCCACCCGGCTCTGCCCAGGACCCCAGAGGCTCACCCACGCGCCAGCCCTGCAGGGCGTCGCCCCCCGCCACCAGGCGGGTTGGCTTTACGCCTCCTCCGTCCCCTGAGCAGACCCTGCCAGGGGCCAAGAGACCCCGGATCAAGGGGTGAGGGGCAAATTCTGCTGCCCAGTGCCCACAAGCGAAGGTCCCAGCCACCAGCGAGAGCAGTGCCCAGCAGGAAGGAACGGCTCATCTCCGAAGCCTCACTTATCCTTAAACATCTTAAAATGCCTGAGGTTTAGGCACTTGTTTAACAGACGGTGGAGACAGAGCAGCTGAGGACTTCCGAGCTGGTGAGGGCGTCAGAGGGGAACTCAGCCTGGAGTCAGGCACATAGGCCACTCGTATCCCCAAAGCCGTCAGCTCACCTGGTGCTGAGGAGGAACGGGAGGAGGCCTGGGGTCTCATGTGGGATTGTCTCCACGTGGCTGCGGTGTAGACAGAGCCAGAGCTGGGCCCCGGCCCCGGGTCGGTGAGAAAGCCACTCGTGCCCGAGGCCGCCAGCGGTGGGATCTTGCCGCAGTGCCTGACTGGCAAGCACCGTGTCGGGAGGCAGCTCGTGCACTGAGGAGTGTCTCAGCTTTGGCTGGTAGGGCTTGGGCTTTAGCATCAGGGACAACGTGAAACTCTCTGGGCTCAGAGTCTTCCTTCAAAGCAGACTTCTTCCCAGGAGATGAGCGATCTGGGCCAGGGAGGGTCTTCCGGCACCCCTCGGGTTTTCCTCCAGAGAGGCTGGCAGGTGGGACCTGCTGGTGAAGAGCTACCGCAGCCTCGACGACACCCCCCCTCTGCCTGGGGGCCCCGCACCCCCGCAGCCTTCTCAGTCCTGAGGCTCTTTATTGAGGCAGACAGGACCGGGGGAGCCCAACACCCAGACCAACCAGCCACGGAGGGGTGGCCGGTGCCCCGGAGATCTGAGCCCTGACGGGTCTCGAGTCCCTCCTGGATGCAGAGACTGGGAGGGAGCCGCTCCATCTCGGGTCTCAGCACCTGGCACCTGCGCCCTGCCAGGGGCCTTTACGGGAGCAGGAGATGCCTCTGGGAGATGGTCTGGAGTCCATGGAGCAAACACTCCTTACATCCAGTATAGACGGTGAGAGGGGGGCCGGGGGGTTCAGGCACCCGTGGCTGACTCTGTGTCGCTCATGGGGCGATTGAACACTCGTCCTGGGCAGTTTATTCTGGTGTCTCCACCCTGAGCGCCCACCAGAGGGGCCGGGGGACCCCAGTGGCTGAGTCCCACATCCTGGATGTGAACGCCAGGATGCAGGTGAGCCCCTCCTCGTGGCCCCCCGCGCATGCAAGGCGCCTGGCCCTCCCTGGCACTCGGGCCAAGCCCACCGCTCTGGTTTGTTAAGTGCTTGGCCACCCGAGCCTTCCCACCTGACTCCAGCCACGTGGGCAGGTCTGGGAAACAGACCCCGATCCCCGCTCCTGACAGGCACAGGGTCAGGACCCTTGGAAGCCCTGCCTCTGGTCCAAGTCTGAGTTCAGCGTCAAGGCCACACGCCATTTGCCTTCACCCTTGTGTCTGTGCGAAGGACGACCGCTGAGGATGCTCCAGCCTGCTGCCCCGGGTTACCCCGTGGGCTGGGGGCTGCCCTCTGAGGTCTGAGCTGGTGGCACCCACCCAGGCAGCTCTGGGCGATGAGAAAAGCGGCAGCTGCGGCCCCAGCTCCTCTGCCCCAAGGCAGCAACTCAGGAGTGCTCGGGACGACAAGGAAAGGGGGGCTGGAATAAAGCCACCCCGAGCGTCCCCCGACAGCCCTTCCTGGGGCATCGACTAAGCAGGGAGGGCACCTGCCTCTCTTGCCAGCCGGCTGTGTCAGCAGGGGCTCAGCGGGCAGCGCTCAGGGCAGGCGAGGGTTTGGTGAGGCCTTTGCGCGCGCACCGGGCACAGGGCCTTCGGGTACCCTCTTAACGGTGGAGGGTAGCCTCTGCGCTCGGTGACACGGCCCCACGGCCCGGGAGCCGGGTTCCTGTCCTCTTGCCGGGTCCGGGTGACACGAACCTGTCCGGGACGCGTGAGCAGACACACGCTGCGTGTAACAGTGCCCAGCAGGCCGGCGCCGAGGCCTCCGGATCCCGCCGCTGGGCTGGAAACGGAACAACCCGCGCCGGCGAGGCGCTCTCGCCTCTAATAAAGGAACACGGCCTGCGCGCCGCACCTGCAGGGCGCCGCCCGCTCCCGTCCCCGCGGCTCGGCGCCCCCAGCAGTGATGTATGCGGCGCCGGGCAGGAGACGAGCGCGGCCCGCGGCCCCGCGAAGACGCATGACGGCGGCCGCCCTTATCGGCGCCCGCAGCCCCGGCCGTCACGGCGCCGCCCCGCTCCAGCCCGGCCCGCGGAGGCCGGACTCCCGCAGACGCGGCCCCGCTCCGCTTAGGAATTCCTGCTGTGGGGCAGGGGCGAAGTGTCTGTAATAATTTTAAGGACATTTCCCAAATGTTTATTTAGATAAAAGATGGATAACGGGAAAACTCCGGAGCTGCGGCCCCGATAACTAGGTTTTATTAATGACCTGCCATGCGCCAGGGCTGGATAATTAAAGTTTCTCCCCCAAAGGAAGAAGAGTGGAGAAATTTATCTGATGCTTGGATAACCAGGGACACTGGTTGGTAACTATCGATATGATCGGAGCTCATTCGATTTGCTGGAGACAGCCACCCCTATCAGCTAATTTCACCTGGGAATGGCTAATTATCCTCCGCATGCATATGGCCAGCCATTAATAAAATTTGACTATGTCATAGTCTCTTTGTCACCCACATGGGCCTTTTATCTCCTGCATCACCTTCTTAGTCTTTCTTTCCCTTAAAAAAGAAAATTCCTTTCCATTCTTGCTTAAAAAAAAAATGAAGCTCTAGGAGACGGATGTAGGCTGTGTGGCTTTTGTGTGTTTACAGAGGGAGCGTGGCGGGGCGCAACCCAGGATGAAGCTGGGCTGGAGGAAGAGTGTTTAGGCGGCTCCCTCCAGACCTAGCTTGAGTGCAGCTGGACGGGGGTGGACGCCAGGCTCGGGACCCCAGCAAGGGATAGCTCACGTCCAGGCTGACCCTTGCTTCTCCTTGTGTTCGGGGTGGGGGGTGGGGGGGTAGGGGGTGGGGGAGGGGCAGGTCACCTTGTGTGTATTAACCCAGGGCTATGTCCCTGTCTCCCTGGATCTAAGGGCTCAGGTCTGGGGGGGCTCAGGTCTGGGACTCAGGTCTGGGGGCTCAGTTCTGGAGATTCAGGTTTGGGGGCTCAGGTCTGGGACTCAGGTCTAGAGATTCAGGTCTGGGGGCTCAGATCTGCAGGCTCAGGTCTGGGGGCTCAGGTATGGAGATTCAGGTTTGGGGGCCCAGGTCTGGGACTCAGGTCTAGGGCTCAGGTCTGGGGCTCAAGAGGCGACTCAGGTCTGGGAGCTCAGATCTGCAGGCTCAGGTCTAGGGGCTTAGGTCTGGGAGCTCAGGTCTGGGGGGCTGATCTGGAGGTTCAGGTCTGGGAGCTTGAGTCTGGAGATTCAGGTCTGAGGGCTCAGATCTGCAGGCTCAGGTCTGGGACTCAGGTCTGAAGATTCAGGTCTGGGGGCTCAGGTGGGGACTCAGGTCTAGAGCTCAGATCTGCAGGCTCAGGTCTAGGGGCTCAGGTCTGGGGCTTCAGATCTGGGGGCTCGAGTCTGGAGATTCAGGTCTGCGGGCTCAGGTCTGGGACTCAGATCTGGGGACTCAGGTCTGGGGGCTCAGATCTGCAGGCTCAGGTCTGGGGGGCTCAGGTGGGGACTCAGGTCTAGGGGCTCAGATCTGCAGGCTCAGGTCTGGGGGCTCAGGTTTGGGGGTTCAGGTCTGGGGGCTCGAGTCTGGAGATTCAGGTATGTGGGCTCAGGTCTGGGACTCAGGTCTGGGGACTGAGGTCTGGGGGCTCCAGATCTGCAGGCTCGGGTCTGGGGGCTCAGGTCTGGGACTCAGGTCTGGGAGCTCAGGTCTGGGGGGCTCAGGTGGGGACTCAGGTGTGGGAGCTCAGGTCTGGGGGCTCAGGTTTAGGGGTTCAGGTCTGGGGGCTCAGGTTTGGGGGTTCAGGTCTGGGGGCTTGAGTCTGGAGATTCAGGTATGTGGGCTCAGGTCTGGGGACTGAGGTCTGGGGGCTCAGATCTGCAAGCTCAGGTCTGCAGGCTCAGGTCTAGGGGCTCAGGTCTGGGGGCTCAGGTCTGGGGGTTCAGGTCTGGGCACACCAGAGCTGAAGCTTTAGGTCAGGGTTGGGTTGGACCATCTTGCCCACAACAGGGACAAGCTGAAGGATCTAAACTAAACGTCTGCCGAGTTGCCGCCTTCCCCTCTTCTGGTCTCTTGGTTTCAGTGAACTCGGTTCAGTGGGAAAGAGGGTGAACCCTGAAGCAGGCGAGGCTGAGGTCTGTACACGAAAGCCCACGCCCGGGATGCTGCCTCTGGGGCAGGAACACGGCTGCTGTGGGTGCGGTCCCCGGCCTGGAGCAGGAACACGGCCGGTGTGGGTGCAGCCCCCAGCCTGGAGCAGGAACACGGCCGGTGTGGGTTCAGTCCCCGGCCTGGAGCCCAGAGGATGGTCAAGGCTGTTCGTCAGCCTGGGGAGGGCTGGTGTGAGTGGGCGGTGCAGGAGGTGCCCTACCCCACACCAGGGTGGTTAAGCCCCCGCCCCGAGCACAGGGCACACGGACAGGGAGGGGCCATCGGGGAGGCCCGTATGGAGGTGTTTGTCATTACATGTTTCTGAAGATTTGTTCACACTCACGTGGACTGGGAACCTCCATGCACGCCCCTGTGCCCAGTCTGTGCCCTCATGTGGGCTGCAGTTGAGGGCAGGCGACTCTCAGCTCTGCATGCTGGGGTGTGATGCCTGCTGCGCGTCCAGCTCATTTCTGGGCCCAGGGGCATTCCTAGGCAAGTGGTATGGGGCACGTCTGCTCGGGAGGAGACGAAACAGCCAGCGCAGGGCAGAAGAGCTGTCAGCGCTTGCTGCGGAACAAGCCGCAGTGAACTCGGCACTTCCAAACAGCAGCGGTCGTCGACAAGACATCAGCAGGACGGTGGGAGAGGAGGCCTTCCGCTCCTAGGACCTCCCCCCGCAGAGCAACAGCTGGCACTGCCTGTCCACAGAGTGCCCTCGAGGGGCTCTGGGGCCCAGCAGGGAGCTCGTGGAGCTCCTGAGGAGCCGAAGATCCAGTGGGAAGACAGGTGATGGCCAGGAGCAGCCGCCTCGCCGTGGGGACTCAGCTGCGGCCTCGAGGAGCTTGGGTCCTGACGCCGGCACCCTTCACCAGGGACCCTGCAGGTGTTGCCCCCGTCCACCCCCGGAGGTTGGCCTGTGGCCCCTGCTCCAGACATCGGATCTTCAGACGGCCTGGGAACCTGGCTCCAGCCTTCCAGCCACCATCTGGGAGGGGTCATCCCCTGCCTTTCCCACCTGGGGCCTCCTGAGACACTCGTGTCCGTGCCCCTGGAGGCAGACGGCAAACCTCGGCTCAGCCGTGTATCTAGCTGTGGTCCATGAGTGGTCCTGCCTGCCCAGTGGCATGTAGGAGCCCTCCACCCATGTCTGCACCCCTGGTGCCAGGCCTGCGGCGCACAGACCCACACATGCAGTTTGAAGTGGACGCTCGTCCTGGCACCACCCCTACTGACCGAGGACCCAGAGGCAGGCCTGCCCACCCTGGCGCCAGACAGGATTCGTGTCTGCCCAGACCCCGGCCACAGACATGCAGGCGGAGACGCTAACATCCACTCTGCACTCGGGGAGATGTGGAGTGCCGTGGGGACAGGATGTACCATGAGCCCTGTGACGCCTGCACTGGAAGAGGCCCAGGTCTGGAGCAGCTCAGACCCACAGTCCAAGCAGGCTCGGGGTAGCAGCGCATGCTCTGGGGGCACCCTGTGCCCCTCGCCTGCAGACCTCCCACTGCGGGGTGGGCCTAGTCGAGACAGTGGGGGGCTGGCGGGGAGACAGATGCGTGCGAGCAAGCTGCCTGGGGGTTTGGATCCGTGGCTCCTCCCAGGATGCGCTGGCCCAGGGGCCCCCCACGGGCCTCGAGCTTCCTCTGGCCCATTGCAGGGAGCGTCCCTTATGAAACCAGATCTGCCTCCTGAGGTTGGAGGTCGGGGGCATCCACCTGGGTTCGCTGTCCTGTGCAGGAAGCGTTTAAGGCAACCATATTGTCAACGTGAAGGTGAGGTGTGCAGGTAGACAGACGTGTGACTGTCCCTGTGGGCCAGGCCGTGAGCACACACACTCACAGACATGTGCCACACACACGGTTCAGCAGGAGCCCCACGCCTCGTCTGTGCTCCATCCGCATATACAGGACTCACACTTTGAACACACAATTCACACATGATCCACGCACATGGTTCACACGTGCAACTCACACATGTGTGACACATCACGGGGCCCTCCCCCACCCCCTCCTGCCCCTCTGGCCACCATCTCGACCTCCCAGCCTCACCTGGAGACCCCACGGCACAATCTACCCTGCTGCCCTAAGAGAAATCCAGGCCTCTTGGAAACGTCACTGCTTTCTGGGACTTTTCCACCTCCTGCCCTAATGGCCCTCCTGCTCCACACACACAGGCACATGTGCACTAACACGCATCCTGCTCTAGATGCACACAGGCACACGTGCACACACACATCCTGCTCCACACACACATGGGCACATGTGTACACACGCATGCACCATACATCCTGCTCCACACACACGGGCACATGTGCATACCCACGCACACACATTCATCCTGCTCTAGACACACATAGGCACATGTGCACACACACATCCTGCTCCACACATATGGGCACACGTGTACACACGCATGCACCATACATCCTGCTCCACACACACGGGCACATGTGCATACCCACGCACACACATTCATCCTGCTCTAGACACACACAGGCACATGTGCACACACACATCCTGCTCCACACACATATGGGCACACGTGTACACACGCATGCACCATACATCCTGCTCCACACACACGGGCACATGTGCATACCCACGCACACATGCATCCTGCTCTAGACGCACACAGGCACACATGCACACACGCATTCTGCTCCACACACACATGGGCACATGTGTACACACACACACATTCATCCTGCTCCACACACACACAGAGGCACGTGTGCACACACACACGCATCCTACTCCACACACACACACAGGCACATGTGTACAGACACGCACACACACATCCTGCTCTAAACACACACAGGCACATGTATACACATGGACAAACACATACATCCTGCTCCACACACACATAGGCACATGTGTGCACACATACCCACACATACATTGTACTCCACACACACAGGCATGTATGTACACACAGGCACACATACATTCTACTCCACACACACACACACACACACACACACACACAGAGGCACATGTGTGCACACACACACAGTCATCCTGCCTCACTGCCGCTCTCTCTTCAGCCTCCCCGATGGAGGGTCTTCGGGGCATCTGTACAGCAGCACCCAGGCCTGCCCCGAGCCCCCGGCCAGGGTCACCGCGGGGCTGTGCACAGGACCTGCGTGTCTGGTGGGTGGGGCCTGGGGCGCCTGCACCTCTTCCCGGCCGTTGAGCTCCGAGCCTCTGTTTGAGAACAAGCCCAGGGCTCTCCTGGCTGCCACTCTTCCCACCTTGTGTCCACACCACAGGCCGCTGCCCGCTCCGTCCATGCCCTGGTCAGCAGGGCCTGAGTCCCCGCCCTCACTTTTCGTGGGGGCCGGCGGCCTGGAGCCGACGACGCTGTGCTGGGAGTGGAGGGAGAGCACGGTGGAGGGCCTTGGGGGCTGGGGTCTCCATGAGGATCTGGGGGGCTGAGTCTCGCTTTCCAGGCGCAGGAGGACCTGGGGCCACAGGCCATCTCGCTGGCCCTCAGGAGCCGCCTGTGCCGACCTGGCAGAGGCAGCGGATGGGAGGTGCCAGCCGTCCTCAGGCCCTGGGGGCCCTGCCCCGGCATCGCAGCTCCAGGACAGCCAGCCGGCCGCCCACGCGCCTTGCGTGGCAGCTGTCACTCTGAGTTCCATGAAAGACGACGTGCAAGGTCGTTAGAAGAGCCGTGTCAGATGAAGTGCGCCTCCTGAGTCCGGCCCCTGCAGGGCGCCTGCAATTTGCTTTGTCTTGCTGAAAACAGTATTTTCCCCAAAGACTCTGTGCGAGGGCCATTACAAAACGTGATTCATTTTGCATGAGCTCTGCATCGCTTGGCTCTAGTGAAGAATTTATAGGGCGCTGTGAAGGCAGCATCTCTAAGTCACGGTCCCAGGGCGCCCGGCCGCCCGGCTCGGGAGGGGCTCGGGTTCTGTGCGGAGCCTGGGGCAGGCAGATCCTGCCCGCACTGCCGTGGGGTTTGGGGTGACGCTACTGCACAGCTTCCCCCGGCTGCCCCGCACTGGACCCAGCACACGCGGCCCACCCAGAGCCTGGCCCGACTTTGCTGGTGGTTTCCTTGGGCTCATAAAGGGGAGGTGAGCAGAGCAAGGCCGTGCTCAACATGGCGAGGACCTGCACCCAGACACCCGAGGGGAGGCAGCCAGCCCTACGGGGAACACGCGAGGCACGCGGGGTCTGCACAGACGCCACTCTCTGCGCCCTGCAGGCCGCAGCCCATCGTACCTTAAAAATAAGACTGAAGGGCTCTTCACTGTGGGGGAGAGTCAGAAGGAGAATAAACATGTAGGAAGCCGTGAGCCCTCCCTCGCCCCAGGATATGCACGTCCCCGTAAAGTGCAAGGCCGCCCACCGAGGGTGCCGGGAGCCTAAGCTGTGGAGGATGTGGGCAGTGGCCACCTCTCCGGGTCCCCATTCCATCCCCTCTGCCAAGGACAGGGCACTGCCCCCTAAGAGGTGTGGCCCACTTCCTACCCTTCGCCCCTGGGCAGGCTCGAGACTGGGTGGGAAGCCCTGGGCACACTCCAAAGTGAGGTTGCCAGAAACCAGCCTTCAGGGACGTTCTCCCGGAGCCGAGCCAGGCGCCTTCGAGAGCCCGACCAGCCGCAGGAGGCGCCCTCTCGGGCACTGGGGACCGGCCGCCCAGCCGCCCCAGATGTGGCAGGACCCCCGTCCAGCCGGGGGGACCCCCTGTCCAGCCCTGGTCCCTCTGAGGCCACGGCATGCCTGAGGCAGGGGACTGCAGTGCCGCCCAGACCCACGCCGTGGAAGGAGGCGGGGGGGCTGTTAGGGGGTGCTCAGCGTCTCCCGGGGGGCGCGCGGGTCGGGAAGCCTCTCCTGGCGTGTCCTGTCCCTCGGCTGGCTCTGGATCACTCTACTCTTTGCACGCACGTCGCAGAAAGAAGAAAATGCAATCCTGGAAATTGAAAACAAGCGAAAACAAAAGAACCTAATTATGTATCAAGTTGGTGACAAGACCCGGGGGAGAAAAGCGTTATTCCCAGTGACTTGAGAACGCAGTGTTTGCCTGTTTACCCTCCATGGGAAATGCTAGAAGGCAGGTACCTTTGTGGTGCAGGGCAGGGGAGGGGTCCAGGAGACCAGGAGACCCTCCAGGAGGGTGGGGGAGGGGAGCCGAGGGGGGAAAGTGGGGAGAGCGCGAGCCCGACTGTGGGCTGGGGGGTGGGTGTTCTGCGGCTGTGGCGGCCAGGCGAGGCGTCCTCTCAGGGACCACGCCCAGCAGAGGCCACGGTGCTGACCCCCTCTGTCCCCCCACCCTCAGGGCCTGGCACAGGCTGACCCATATGCAGCCCCGAGAATCCCGGCAATGCTCTCTCACCTCCCTGTGCCCACCCCCCACCCCTGGAGCCTGGCAAAGCTCCCCCTCCCATCCTACCCTCCACCTGGTCCCCACGCCCACACCCAGTGCCTCGCCCAGGGGCCTCTTGCCCAGCGGGTGCCAGCCAGGCCCCCGGAGGCACCAACACGCAGGCAGGAGGGCGCGTCCCTCAGACTCGGGCCAGCCCCTTGAGCCCCCAGGGCCCCTCTCCTCTGAAGCCAGGCTGGTTTGCACTCGCTGCCTCTCTGCACACACGAGGCGCTGCGCCCAGATGTCCACCTCAGGGCTCCTAGCACCGCAGCTCCTTGGGGGCCCCTCGCTCTCGACCAGAGGCAGGAAGGGCCCCCCTCCGCCCTCTCTTGCTCCCCTCAGCGCTCACCCCTGCAGGCCCACACGCTCTGCCTCTCTGTCTCCCTGAGGGTGCGGAGGGCAGGGTCTGTGCCTGGCACCTGAGTCTGGGTCTCTGGGCCTCACAGCCCCCAGGCCGGGTCCCAGGGTGGACGCAGAGGGGACCCAGGAGGGGCCAAAGAGACGCGTGTCCCCAAGCAGCTGGGCCCCCAGGAGCCGACCCCAGCCCCTCGCTGCCCCTCACGGCCCGCTCCCATCACGGGCGCCCTGGTGTCTGGACACCCGCACCCTCTGTCAGCGGGGCTTAGGAGTGAAGGGCTGGGCTGAACGCATTCCGCCCTCTGTGCCTTTGAGGGAGAGGGGGACAGAGTGGGACAAGTCCAGGTCCATGGGCCTCATGTGCTGTGTTTAGAAATGCCACTGTGAGCCCGCAGTCACGTCTGACTTTGCGACCCCACGGACTGTGCCCCACCAGGCTCCTCTGCCCACGGGATTCTCCAGGCCAGATACTGTGGTGGGCTGCCATTCCCTTCTCCAGGGGGTCTTCCCAACCCAGAGGTCGAAGCCAGGTCTCCTGCATTAAAGGAGGATTCATTTATCATACGAGCCACTAGGGGGTCAGGGGGCGTCAGGGGCTGTGTTTAGAGGGGTCTCATAAGTAGCTTATGCAACTATAAGGAAACTTTAAAAAGTCAGTCCCTAAAAATTGGAAACAAAAGCAAGCTATCCACTCAGGGCGCGCCGTTAGGGGACTGTTTCCAGGGACGACTGAGCGCCTGGTGACTGGGACCCCGAGTGAGCGGGAAGCAGACAGAGCCGAGCAGCCCCGCTGGCCGCTGCAGCGGGCGCCCCCACGCCGGGCTCGGGGGGCTGAGGGGGCGTGGGGGCAGCTGCGCTCAGGACGGGCTTATCCAGAACCAGGATTTTCAGCAGCAAGAAGACCTGAAGACACGTGCGGTCTAGTGGAGGTCCAGGTTGGCCAGGCCTGTTGGCGTGAACACAGGGGAAAACGGCGAGGGCCACAGTCTCCCTGGAAAAGCCTCCCGGCTTGTAGCGTGCAGAGGGGTGGGCTGGAAGGACCGGAGCGCTGGGAGGGCAGCCGTTTTCTGGGGTGGTGGGGGCCGCGGTGAGCACCCTGCCCCGGACCAAGATGTCTCACCCGCGCGGCTGGGCCAGCCCACAGTCCAGGAGCCCTCGCGGGCACTCAGAAGTGGGGCATAAGGTCTCCGGGCCTTCTGCTGGGCGTGCGGGGACTCAGGTGGGCACACGAGGGTGCCGGGGTTGAGGCCACGGGCCCGGCCTTCCTGAAGCAGCTCTCAGCACTGCCCACGGTGGGACATCAGGGGCCCTGGCCTCCCTGGGACGTTCTCCCCAGTGCTGAGCAGCCTTCTGGCCGGCGCTACACCAGTCACACGGCACCTTGTCCCTTCTGAACATCTGTTTCCCACCCCAGGCCTCCCAGGCCCGAAGTCTGTCTAGGCTCCAGACCTCTGTCCCCTCTCCTGAATGCTGTGCTCTCGTGTGGCTGGGAGGCTCAGCCCCAGATCAAGCCAGCACCCCCAGGAAGAGAGTTTTATTCTCTTAAAAAAACAAGTCTTCATTTACTGAGAGCCTCATATTCTGACCTAGCGATCTAGATCACCATGATGGTTTTCTCACTCCATTTAGCTTTTGTTTTACTCGATATTTTAATTACCAAAGTGGTGTTTGCTCATCGTAGCACGTCAAACAGGATAATGAAAAAAAGTTAGCCAGCTTCATCCCAGCCTTAGACCCATCTCTCTGAGGCACGGTGTTAAAAATCGGGTTATTGCCTCTGTACATTTCTCTACATGTGTGCAGACATGCACAAAATTTAAATCACACATATGAGGGGCTCTTTTTCTGTCTTGTTGTTATTTTTAAAGAAAACCAGAAGCTGTGCTGCACCCGTGGCTAGGGACATTCTTTCCCCCTCTTAATACACTCCTCTGACTGCTCCTGGATCATGCCTTTTGCCAAAAGCAAATATATTCAGAGGACATTTTGAAAGTGACTGTACATCAAAATTATGAAAACCAGCGGTTTCGTGTGGTTTAACCTAATATCTGCAGCTCTGACTCTGCCAGCCCTGTTCTTACACTTTACAGGAATGAAAGAGTTATTCCAAGAGCTACTAACTGTCTGCAGTGGACCCTGTCGAGAAGTCTTCAGTATCTCGGCTGCAAAGGGTGCAGAGTTCTCCTTGGGCCTCGAGGATTCGGGAGACAGATTCCAGCGGGACCAGAGCAGCGTGCCAGGAGGAGAAAGAGTCAGGACTATGGAGAGCACAAGGCTGTCCGCGCCGCTGGTGAGAGCGGTGACGGACTCTGTCCTTAGGGAGCCAGGAGGGATCTGGGGACGGAGGGGAGGTGGTCCCATGAGTACCTTAAATTTCTGGCAGATGTTCTGGATGCTTCTGTCAGGACAGTAAGTGGTCAAAGGGCAGATTCCTTCCAGGCAGAAGCGTGCCCGAGCCCTTTTCCTCAGTGGCCTCCGGGCACCATTTGAGAGACTCTGAGCAACACTGAGCTCATTTCCATTTTCCTTCCACAGCCTGGACCATCTGTTCAATATCCAAGAATGGACACACCATCTTCTACTCAACATCCAAGGGCGGACAGACCATGTACTCAACATCCAAGGGCGGACGGACCATGTGCTGAACATCCAAGGGTAGATGGTCCATGTGCTGAACATCCAAGGGTGGACTGACCATGTGCTGAACACCGAAGGGTGGATGGACCACCTTCTATTCAATGTTTGCTGAGCCTGGACACTCAGGCCATCTCCACATCAATCCAATAAATGCCCTTAAACATTTATCATGATGTGCAAGTGTGAATATTTCTGTATGCTAAGTTCTCCAAAATGTGATTGCTGAGGAAACACACCCACCTCTCGTCGGCTTGGCTAGAGGCTGTTTCTGTTCTTGCTTCTCCAGAAGCCTCCGTGGGCGCTGGCCCCCACCCCTGCTCAGCGCTGGGTGTGCAGCGTTGAATGTGCGCGTCTCCAAGGGGAGCAGACCGGTCGCTGTGACTGGCTGAGTTGGGCTTGCCCAAGGCCAGGGCGACTGCGTCTTTTCAGTCTTTGCTGATCTGCACATTTTCTTTGGTGAGCGGCCGGCACTTTCTCTTTACTAATTCCCCTGCCAGGTGTCATGCGTCCTGCGTCCTGCTCAGGCCCGGAGCCACGGTGTTGGAGGGGCAGACCCTCTAGTCTTTGTGCACGGCTGGCTCCATCTCAAGTTCATGGTAAAGGCCAGCAGCACAGAGTCAGGAAGGAGGGACATGGGAGATTCTGCTGCTGCTGCTGCTACGTCACTTCAGTCGTGTCCGACTCTGTGTGACCCCAGAGACGGCAGCCCCCCAGGCTCCCCCGTCCCTGGGATTCTCCAGGCAAGAACACTGGAGTGGGTTGCCATTTCCTTCTCCAGTGCATGAAAGTGAAAAGTGAAAGGGAAGTTACTCGGCAGTATCCGACTCGTAGTGACCCCATGAACTGTAGCCCACCAGGCTCCTCCACCCAAGAGTACCGGAGTGGGGTGCCATTGCCTTCTCCTGGGAGATTCTAGCAGCATGGGAAGCAGGGGCCTGAAAACTACTGCAGACATTTAAATTAGCATCTACAGTGCTGTCAGAGAGGCCAACACATCCGCAAAATTAAAACAAACATCAGGTGTCACCAGAAAGAAGCAGAGAATGATTAAAAAAAAAAAAAAACCTATCAGAAATGAGAACCATGATTCCCTCCATCTCAACGCAAAATGCAAGAACAAGGCTCATCCGTGGTGTAAATGTGGCTCAAGATCAAATCACTGGGCTGAGCTGGTGCACGCAGGACAGGAACACGGACGCTCGGCCCACAGGCTCTGGCACTTCTCTGGGATTTGCAGGAGAGAAAAGTGGAGAAAATAATTAGATACATCACGAAACTTCTGAGAGCTGAAGAGACACAGACCGTCAGCTCTGCCTCATCGGGGACTAAAGAGGTTCAGATGGGAACCCAGCCTGGGGCTGCATCTCGTCGGAAGGTCAGGTCCAAGGACAGTGTCCCGTTGTTCTCCAGGGAGGACAGACACTCCAGGAAGGAGCAGGACAAGCGCGCCTCAGACTGCTGGCCAGGGACGCTGGACACCAGAGACTCAGGGCCCGGGTCAGGGCCGGCATCCAGCTCGGACTTGACCGCTCCATTTCCAGGTCACTTTCTTGGAAATCCACTGGCTCAGGGCACAAGAGGACACGTACAAGGTGCTCTCAGAGACAGCGCTCACATGGGTGGGGAACTGGAACACAAGCGTCCATGAGCAGGGAAGGGCAAGCCAGTCATTCCGCATTCACAAGGGGCAGCACCGTGTGGCGCCCAGGGAAGAAGCAGCGCCGTGCCCGCAGGTGTGGACAGGCCGCCAAGCCAGCAAGCGCGCGGCCACGCAGCAGGGAAACCCATCTCCACTCAGAGGCACTTTCACACACATAGGCATCACACAGGCATGTATGTGTGCATGGACACACATGTACACACACACACACACACACACACACACACCCCATACTACACATGCCACACACACACACCACACACACTCCACACATACACACAAACACACACCGCACACACAAACCACACACACACCACACACACACACACCATACACCACACACAGACCCCCACACACACTCCACACATACACACACATACACACACCACACATACACACACATACACATACCACACATACACACGCCACACATACACACACAAACCACACACACACTCCACACACACACCACACACCATACACACACATACCACACACACACACACACCACACACCACACACACAAACCACACACACACTCCACACATACACACACACACCACACATACACACACACACACACACACACCACACATACACACACACACCACACATACCACACATACACACACCACACAAACCACACATACCACACACCACACACACACATACACATACCACACACACACACACACACACCACACACCATACACACACATACCACACACACACACACACCACACACACCACACATACACACACACACCACACATACCACACATACACACACCACACAAACCACACATACCACACACCACACACACACATACACATACCACACACACACCACACACACACCACACACCATACACACACATACCACACACACACACACACCACACACACATCACACACTACACATACCACACACACACACACCACACACCACACCCCACACACACAAACCACACACACACTCCACACACACACACCACACATACACACACTACACACACAAACCACACACACACACCACACATACACACACCACACAAACCACACATACCACACACCACACACAGCACACACACACCACACACACACACCACACACATACACCACACATACGACACACACCACACACCACACACACCACACACACCACACACCACACAGCACACACACCACACACACACCATGCACACCACACACACAACACACACAACACACAACACACACAACAGACAGCACACACACCACGCACATCACACACACCATGCATACCACACACCACACACATACACCACACACACCACACATACACATACCACACACCACACACACACACACCACACACAAACACCATTCACACACACACCACACACACAGACACACACACACCACACACACACACCCATACACACCCCACAAGAGGTCAGGAGGACAAACAGAGTTGTGAGCAGGCCACTTCTGAGGTTACCAGTGGCCTGCGAGGGTGGCTGATGTGCCGTTGCTTTGTATTTAATAAACTTTGACATCGTTTAAATTTAATGCTGTGAAAAAGCCTAGTCATAATTGCAAAACTGTCCAATAAACTCCACCCTGAACTCTGACGAGGCCTCCAAGACTCAATCTGCCCTGGGGACAGTGTTTGAGAAGTGCAAAGTCTTGCTGAAAAATATTGAAAATTAATAGTAAGTTCAAGTCTGAAAATGATTGCTGCACGTGGGCAGTAAATTCCTTGCTATTGAAGCTCTGGGGTCTCCTTTATTTCCAAATACATTTTTCCTACAGAATATGAACAGCTAACTCTTTACAAAAATATTGTGGTTTTTAATTTTTAAAAAAGTCCCTTTCTGTGTAGGGTTTGGCAACAGAATACAATGGAATCCCATCCAAATTAAATGTTTTACTGTGTTCAGTTCTGTAATGAGAGGCTGGCAGAACCGATGGGACTAGGGCGGTTTAATTTACAGGTGAGAAATCCAACCCGGTGTGCTTTCAAATTCATGAGATACCCCTGGATGTGACGCCAGCTCCACGGGGACTTCACAGCACATAATACTCCACTGACTTAACACCCGGCAATAGGAGCTACCCAGCCTCGGAGGTTTGGGGAAAGCACCGCTGAGGGTGATGGTGAAGGATCAGCGCAGACAGGTGCGGAAATTAAAAGAGAAGTCAAATACAAGGAGTGACATTCCCGGCAGGTGGGCACGACAGTGCCCGGCGGTGCCAGCGTCTGGTGAAGCGCCTGCTCCGTGGCTGTGCTCTGTCAGTCTGGCTGCAGCAGGAGCTCAAGTGAGACCCCCGACCCTCCTCCCTGGGTGCAGGTGAGCATCACTGGAAGACGTTTTCAAGCTCCTGGTGGCTGTTCAGTCCTCTGGCCAAGCCAGGAAAGCCATGCTCCTTCCCTCAGGGCCCCGTCCACTCCTGCCCTGGGATTTGGGGAGGAAAAGGCCCTGGTCCAGCCTCAGCCTGCCCTGCTGGCAAGGGGGGTGCTCATCACCGTCTGGTCAGTCCAGGCTCCCGGGCAGCGGGGCCTGAAGAGTCTTGGGCGCAGGTGACACCAGAGTTCCCGCAGAGCCCAGAACACCCTCCTCAGCCCTCTATAAATACAGGGGCCAACCCAGCCAACCCTAAAGGAAGTCAGTCCTGAATATTCACTGGAAGGACTGATGCTGAAGCTGAAGCTCCAATCCTTCGGCCACCCCATGCGAAGAACTGACTTACTGGAAAAGACCTGATGCTGGGAAAGATTGAGGGCAGGAGGATTGAGGGGACGGCAGAGGATGAGATGGTTGGATGGCATCACCGACTTGATGGACATGAGCTTGAGTGAACTCCAGGAGTTGTCAATGGACAGGGAGGCCTGGTGTGCTGCAGTCCACGGGGTCGCAAAGAGTCGGACACGACTGAGGACTGAGCAGCAGCAGAACGCGTGCAGCGGCCTCGCCCAGCCTGTGCCCCCAGGCTCACCTGCTCGGACCCCTGGCCAGTTGTCTGGAGGCACCCGGATGCCAAGCCCTGCTGCTGCAGGCGCGACCCTATGCCCGGTGTCATGTCCCCAGGCACCACGGGGCACCACGTGCTCGAGAAGCCCACCTGGCCCCTCAGTCTACACTCCATGGGGAGCCTGCACGGACCGGATGGTGACCTGAGCCCCTCCGTGTCCAGTCGGCTGCCCGGCGTCCAAGCCGGGAGCCTGCACGGACCCCAGCTGAGGCCTCTGGCTTCAGCTCCCGGGCCGGCCCCTGGTGGGCACTGTGGGCTTGCCCGGCGGGCGGCGTGCCCTCCACTGCGGCCAGAGGCGCTTCCCTCCCGTCGCGGCTGGAGGGCGGCCTGCAGGCGTTTTCTGGCCCATTTTGCCGACCGCTGCCTGTGTGTTTAGGTCCGGCCTCCACACGTTGCTGGACGGCAGCCACGCGCCTCCTCTGGCCTCTCCTGGCCGCCTCCTGGTTTCTGGCCGCATCTCTGGCAGGGGACCTGCCCTCTGGGCCCAGGGGTGGGGGGCGCCGCCTGCCCTGCTCGGCCTCTGGGCCTGGGTGGGGCACGCGGGGTCACCGGAGCTCTTCTCCTGGCTGGCCCCTTTCTGCTGCTCCTCCAGGCTCCGCGGCCCTGCCACCAGGAAGTGGCTCTGAGAGCGTCAGAGGCCTTGGGCGCCGGAGACCCAGGGGGCCGAGTCTCACACGCGTCCCCGGGAGCCGTGGGAGAGCGAAGGGCCCTCCCGCAGGCCCACGTCCGGGGGTGCAGGCTGGTGGGGGGCAGGCCCTGCGGGGGCAGTGTCTGTGAACAACCGGCCGCCGCCTCCCGGAGCTGTGGGTGCTCTCACTTAGCAGAAGAATATGCTATAAATTTGCCATTACAACAAAGTCAGTGTGTCTTTTTTATTAAGAATGTCACGGAGCCAATTATTTGTGTTTCTCTCGCAGCTGTGTATATCAGTCCTTTAGCGCAAACGGCACTCCCCCTCCACGACAGGAAGGGTGCGTGCCAGGAAGAGCTGGCCATTCCCGGAGGCTGAGGACCGAGCGAGGCAGAGTCTCTGTGGAAGGTGCCCACTCTCTCGAGTTTCCAGACGGAAACAGTGAATCCCCCGCCTGCAGACATGAACAGGGAGGGGAGGACTCCATGCTGGGGAGCGCTGTCCTGTCCCCCACTCATCCTGAAGCCCCACGACAGCCGTAACCACCGTGTCCCCCGGCGGCGGACGGGGACCTGCAGGTCGTGCACCTGACCGAGGAGGGGCAGGCCCGGGAGGCGGCTCCCCTGCTGTCCTGGTGGGTGTCCTTCCCCCCGAGAAACTGCGGACCCAGCATGTGAGCTTGGTATTGTAGGGGCTGTTGCTGGGCTAAGAATCACCGGGAAGGGGCACGACACCCATTGAGCTGGCCTGCCTCGCCGAGCACCGCTGTCAGAGCTCCGTTGCTTCTGCTGGAGGACGTGCTCCTTGCTAACCCCAGAGCTGCGGTCTCGGTCCCGTATTGACGTGTGCGATTCCTTGTGGGGCAAACACACCAGCGTTCTCACCCAAGTGGGCTCTGCGGTCGCCCGCCCTCTCACCCAGGCGACATGCGGCGACACCTCTGCAGGCGGGGCTCGGGTCTCAGCGTGGGGCTCTGGCGGCTGGCGGCCTCCTGCGCTGCTTAGGACAGCTGGGGCTTTAATCACCTTTCTCGGGGGTCCGTGGTGTGAAAGCCCTCCGGCGCTAAGCAAGCAGAGCATCCTGGACACACGGGGCTCTGCCCTGCCCCCAGGGCTGGCTCATGGCCAAATGAGTTAAAGGCCACTGACCTCCATCTCCTCGGATTTCCCATCCCTGGTTCTTCACGGTTGCAAAACGGCTACTGGAGCTCCAGATGCAGGCTGACCTCCCTTCATCGGAGTCTGTGTGGTGCCTGGTTTCCTGTGTTAACTTGGCCGGGCCGCGGTGCCCATTTGTTGGGCTGAAGGTTGCTGTGAGGGTAGTCTTCGGTTGTGACTGACATAGAAACCAGTGGACTCTGAGTAAAGCAGACAAGCCCAGTCCTGTGGGTGGGCTCCCCAGCCAGGTGAAGGCCTCAGGAGCAGAGAGGTTTGCCCTGGAGCCTGTAACACAGATGCTCACTGGGGCTCCCGGCCAGCTGGTCTGCTCTGCAGAGTTCAAAGCAGCCGGCATGCCCTGCACCAGCCCCTGGGAGTCTGAGTGTGAGTGTGAGCACGCAGGCTCTGGTTCTCTGAGGGCCTGGCCAGTTCAGCCCTGAGTACACCTGTGTCCTTGCCCAGAGGGTCCGAGCCTGTCACACGGCCGTGCCTGGCTGCTCTGCGGGCCTGGAGCCTGGGAGTCTCACCTGTCCTGCCTCCGAGGTGCAGGGGAAAGGGAGGGGCCTGGGGGTCTGCCGTGTCCATGGTCTGCAGTCCAGACATGGGGGGACCGCAGAGGACCACGAGGTCCGCATGTCCCCTCTCCTCCCGTGGCCCGTGAGCTGCTGCCGGGCCTGTTTTCTTGTCTGTTTCCCGCACAAAAGCTCTGTGCACCTGGAGCACACGGTGACGCCCAGAAAGCTCTCTGGGGCCGCGGGGCAGCGGGGCCGCGCCTGCTGGAGTAGGAGCTGCTGCAGAAGCGGGTGTGCCCCACGTGTGGGAAGGTGGCTGCGGCAGCCCCGCGGTGGCAACGAGGACAGCAGAGCGTCAGGGGCCCCTCCCCCTCCAGACGGTGGCGAAGGCGTATGAGCACGTGGCCGGCTCAAGGGCCAGGGCTTTGCCCCCTGAGCTGTCCTGGGACTCCCCCTGCCCTCCAGCCAGAAACACGGCGCCTGCGGGAGCCACAGGCTGCAGTGACCACCTCTGCCTACTGCCGTCCGGCCCAGGCCAGCCCTTTTTCCTGGACAGGGCGGGGGTGTCTGTGCATACACATGTGAGTGTGTGCATGTTTGTACACGTGGCATATGGGCGTGAGTGGGTGCATTCATGTGTGTATACAGTACCTAAAATGTGCATCCGTGTAGGTGTGAGCATGTGTGAGCACGTGTGTGTGTGGATGTGTGCACCCATGCAGGTGTGAGCACATATGAGCACATGTGGATGTGTGCATCCGTGTAGGTGTGAGCACGTGTGAGCACATGTGAATGTGTGCACCCGTGTAGGTGTGAGTGCATGTGAGTGTGTATGGATGTGTGCACCCCGTGTAGGTGTGAGCACGTTTGAGCACGTGTGGATGTGTGCACCTATGTAGGTGTGAGCATGTGTGAGCACATGTGAGCACATGTGGATGTGTGCATCCATGTAGGTGTGAGCACGTGTGAGCATGTGTGCCCACAGGTGGGCATGTGTGGATGTGTGTACCCATGCAGGTGTGAGCACTGAGTGTGTGTGGATGTGTGCATCCATGTAGGTGTGAGCACGTGTGAGCACGTGTGAGCACGTGTGGATATGTGCATCCGTGCAGGTGTGAGCATGTGTGAGCATGTGTGGATGTGTGCAGCTGTGTAGGTGTGAGCACGTGTGAGTATGTGTGGATGTGTTCATCCGTGCAGGTGTGAGCATGTGTGAGCATGTGTGGATGTGTGCACCTGTGTAGGTGTGAGCACATGTGAGATTGTGTGAGCACATATGGATGTGTGCCTCCGTGCAGGTGTGAGCACGTGTGGACTCGCGCATCCATGAATGTGGGCTTCCATCTGCATACCTATAGGTGTCACCTGGGTGCCTTCTCCCAGCTCCTCTCCCTGGGACCAGCGGCTGGGTCTGTGGCAGGGACGTCGTTTCTCTCCCCTAAGCCCTAGGGGCCGATTTTCCCCAGACACCTGGACAAATCGGGCCAGCTCCCGGTGGGGGGCGACAGGGTCCCTAAATTGGCTTGTTTCTCCCGAAAGAAAGCTTCTGTGCGCTTGTAATGAGTGGCTTTTCCTAAAGAGAAACAAGCCGCAGCCGCAGGAGCACACGCGGGCTCTGTAAACCTGTAATCGCAGGTGTCAAACAGCGAGCAGCATTTCTCAGGAAGACAGGAGCCCTGGGAAATACCACGGTGCGGGGCCGAGGCCGTGTTTCCCTTGACAGAAGGTAACTCTGAACTAAGTATTCCAGGAAGGGAAGCGGGGGGTGGGGGGGTGGGGGGCGTTTTCACGTGTCTATCATTTGTCCTCGGAGGGCACAGAAACAAATGTGTTTCTTAACCCGCGACACCAGCATTATTCTGGGTGCCTCGGGCTATCTGCTATTTTCCAGTCTGCAGAATTGCAGGCTTAGAAAACAACTCTGCATTAAGAGGAACGCACAGTCCAGGCCAACCATAGCCACGCCTACCAGCCGAGGAAGGGGTCTAGGCGGGAGACGGTGAGGGCGGGGGTGGGGATCCATCTCTCCCCGCTCCCCTGGCTCCCAAGGCGCAGAGGCCCCCAGTAGTTTGTGCCCCGCCTGACCTTGGCTGTCTCCTGTGGGTGTGTCCACGTCTCCTGTGGGTGTGTCTTCCTCTCCTGTGGGTGTGTCCACCTCTCGTTCTAGCTTGGAGCCACGCCCACCTACTCTTTCCGGAGGAAGCTGGGGCAGCCCCAGCGAAGGGCGGCTCTGGTTGGGAGCTAAACCTGGAGGCTCCCCCTTCTCCTGAGAACCAGGTCTCCAACCGCCTGCCATGGGGCCGAGCTGCAGCCCTCTCAGCCTAGAGAACCCTGGTGGTCTAGCTGGGGAGTCTCCAGGGGCCTTCTTCCTGGCCCTCAGACTAATCCCCTTCTAGGCCACAGCCTGGCCACCACTCAGCTTTCTGGCCTGGAGGGGAGGGGACAGACATGTGCTGGGGCCTTGGTCCCCAGAGAAACTCATTCAACTTCGTCCAAATGGGGCATCTGACTCTTGTCTCAGAACTGTCCCCGAGGGACACTGCAGGCAGCCTGACAGACCCGAAGCTGGACAGTGGACCCTGGGACCCACCTGCGTGGTCCTCAGCACCAGACCCCAGCTGCTCACCTCCGTCAACACCCGAGGGGTGCAGCCCCGGCAGACAGAGCGGTTTCCCTCGGCCTTGTAATTCAGATCAGCACACACATGCACACACATGCACTCAGGCTCCCTACATGTGCACACACACCACACATGTGAACACACATATAGGCATACACCACACATGGAAACACACCACACACATGAGCACACACGCACATGCAAGCACACACATGCGTGTGGGCTCCCCATGCACACTACATGTGTGTACACACATGCGTGTATCATACATGGGAAAGGGCCCTGCGCATGAACACATGCATGTACACACATGTGTGCAGGCTCCCTTGCACACACTACACATGTGTACACAAGGCACATATACACAGGAGAGGGCCCCACGCACGAACACATGCATGTATACACATGTGCACACATGCGTGCAGGCTCCCTACATGTGCACACACAGGCACACATCACATGTGGAAACACACCACACACATGTACACTCATGTACATGATGCACACAGACTCCCTGTGCATGCACACACACCACACATGGAAGCACACCACACACATGAGCACACACCACTGGCACATGCAGACAGACACCATACATGTGCGCACACAACATCCACACATGCAAACACACTGCGCACATGTATACCACACACATGCACGCGTGCACACACCATGCCTTCAAAGGAGCCCCAGTGGATCTCCGCGTCATCAGCAGTCTCCCCTAAGCTGACCGATTCACCGGAAGTCCCTGTGGGTGGTCCTGAGCAGGAATCAGAACCTGGGCTCTGGGCTGGCGCTACTAACGGTTCTGGGGGAAAGCCCACCCCTGCCCTTGCAAGTTCAGCTCGTGAGAGCACTTCATGAGGTTTCTCAGCAGTCATTGCTGTTTACAAGTCATAGCGGTCAGGGTCTCTTCCTGCGGCCTCAGGTCCAGCTGGGAAGTGTGGGTGAGTGAGGCTGATGCCTTAGTGAGTGGACTCCCCCCGCCTCGCAGCGCCTTCTCTGGGGCTCGAGTCGGGCGCAGGGCGCCTGCTCCCCGCCCAGCTCCCACCTATAAATATCAGCAGCGGCAGGTCCCCTGTCAGCACAGCTGATGGACGGTCCTCACCAGCTACTATGGCCTGTGACTGCGCGGAAATTAATTTAAGTGGTAGTTAATTTCTAATGAATTCCACTCAGGCGGTTAATATGGTCCCTGGGTGTTATGGTAACCTTCACGGATCACTGCTTTATGTAAATAAATTCTACTTTACACTGTTTTATTAGAAAAGAGAGTGAGACTGGGGAGTCTGGCTGGATCTTGTCTGCAAACACACACTGTGAGCCCTCTGTAAGAACTTGGTTTAAAAGGGAGGTGGGGACACCCATCGGACTTCTCCTGGGTGCTGAGCTCCCGGGTGTTAAGATGGGTGTTAAGCCACCCGTCTCCCTGCTCTGGGCAAATATCTCCAGGTCTGCTGTGTTCCAAGGAGGAGAAGGAAGAGGAGAGCTTTCTCCTTAAAAACCCTTGCAAGTTCCACAGCAGACCCTGAGAAGATGGCCTCTGAGGCCTCCATCTGAGGCTGCGGCCGGCCAGGGGCGGGGGGGTGCCTGGGTAGGAGGAGCGGAAGGCTCTCGGGAAGCGGACCCACCTCTCGTGCACAGGGGTGGGGGCTTCCACGCCCCCGAGGGATGAGGTGGGTCTCTGCGCAGCGGCAGCGTGAGGCTGGGGCTGGACCTGACGGGGCTGCCGGCAGCCAGCACCTAGGTGCGTCTGGAGCTCACGCGGATGGCCTGGGCTCAGCTGGCCGCTCTTCTAGCTCAGATGGCCCTGCCCCGGCACCCCAGATGCACAGCTTCAGTGACGGGCGTCCTTGCTTACAGTCCTGGGGGCTGGACACCCGAGACCGAGGCGCCAGTGGGCTCCTCCCAGGCCCGCGAGGGCCACCTTCCCGCTGTGTCCCCACAGGGCGGAGCGCGAGCTCCCTGGGGCCTCCACACACCAGGCAGCGTGTGCGGGCTCCAGGGCGCCACCCCCGTCACCCCGTCTAAGCATGCTCCCCCAAGCCTCGCCTCTGACCGCCACGCTGGGGCCAGGGCTTCCAGGCGGGGTCAGGGGGCCAAGGGCGTCCGGTCGGTCCGCCGCAGCGCGCCGGCCTTCGGCTCCCCAGCTCCGTGCTCTCACGCGGTTCGCGCCTCTGGGGCCGTCTCCCTCTCGGTCGGGGTCTCCCCACCGTGGCCGTGGCGGAGTCTTCTCATCTCACATGGGCAGCTGGCTGGCCAGACTGACCCCTGGGCTTCTCGCCCACCTCCCGCTGAGCGGCGTCCACCGCCAGCCTCACTGATCTTGTTACGTGGCCACTGGAGGCTCCCAGGGTGGGTGTCCAGGAGGTTCCTGGAGGAGCCGGGTCGCTGGGAGGACACTCTGGCCGGAGTCTGACAGGGGTGCACCCTGACCCTGGGCCTCCTGAACTGAGAAATGAGCGTCTGGTGTCCACAGGCCATTGCTTGTGGGTTTCTACTGTAAGACCTCACGGCCTTTTCTCAGGACCTGTCGCTCCAAAGACCACAATGGCTTGAATTCGATGCAATAAGCAAGAGGATTTATTAAGCCGGCGCGCCGGGGTTCAGTCTCCTCGGGAGGAGTGAACCCCCAGCGTCAGTAGTGAGGGGTTTTATACAAAAAAATCACAGGCAGGTGGGAATGAGGTCAGGTTATGGGATACAATGAAACAGGGGCCATAGGTGCGGGGGATACGCTTAATTGGTGGGAAAATCTACAGAAAGCAACAGAGAAAGCTATTTTTCGGGAGGCTACGGCCTTGCCTCCTGATAAGGAGAAAGCTATTTTTCGGGAGGCTACGGCCTTGCCTCCCGAGCTTAAATTTTAATCTAAGTTCTTCACTACCGGGGTCCAGCCCCGGTGGATCCAGGGTGATTCGAAGGTGGGGATGGAGTAGGCAGCCTAGGAAAAACTTATTTAATTACAGATAGAGAGGGATTAGGAATTTAGCAGAGGAAAAGAGGCCAAATAACTTGGTTAACACAGGGTACCAATCACCACCTATGAAGGCCTCAGGCGTCTTCCTGTTCTCCCGAAGGAGAGGAGGCACTGAGGCCCCCCGGTCCGATCTTAGAAGCCCAGGCAGAATTAGTAGGCTTGGTGGGTCCTATGCGCCAGATGGGAATTCGGCCAGAAAATAGTAAGAGAGAGACAAAGGGGCTGAATAACTTGGCTTACGTGGGGTACCAAGAAAATTCCAGACAAGGAATTTGCACCATCTGAATGGCGGGCACCCACGCTCCAGATGGGAATTCAGCCAGAAAATTGGGGAGCCGAGAAGAACGACATGAGGGAATCAGTCTTTCCGGAACTGATCTGATTTCTTTATTTTTCAGGTTTGTTTATATACCTTTTGTTACACATAGGGATGAATACAGAGTCACGCGGGGGTCAGCAGACCTGACCCTTGTCACAATCAGGTGTTTCATATAAAATTATACAAAGGTCTTATGAGTTTTTACATCATCTTCTGACCATGAGGTCCGCTGACATTTTATGGCCCTTTCTGATACTGGTCAGTTAACCAGAGAGCTTATTTTTCCAGGAGTAATTTTTCAGGCACCACCCTCCAAATAAAGTTGCATTCCTATAGGGTGAGGGTGTAGTGAGTTACAATCAAGAAAGGAATTTACTTAACCTAAGGTTTAACATGATTAGTCTTAAAGGTTAATACTTATTTCTCTTATATGCTTAAAGGGTAATACTTATTTCTCCTATATGCTAGTTATACTTATTATGAGGGCAGGGAATGTGGAGATTTAGCAGCAAACATCAGCCCAACAAATGAAAATCCTTCACCAATGTTCCCTTTACAATCTATTTAGTCTTAAGATAGTGCATAGCAAGGACACAGTGATTTATAACAAAGTACAGTAGTCTATAACAAAAGAGAAAATCCATTAACTCAAAAAGTCTAATATTGCTAACATCAAAAACGACTATATTTCCTTTTCTATATTCCAAATACATTGATTAATATATTCTCAGGTGCCTAAGGATATGCAGGCCTGTGGGCAATCAAATGAGAAAAGCCCTATGCTAATACTCCAAACTCTCTGTGCTGTTTATGGTTGAGAGGTTGTCACACAAGCTAGTCTGTCAGCAGAGAGGTTTGACCTGAGCCACCCTTGTCACACCCAAGGCAGGGAATTAGCAGTAATTATTGGCATGACGAATGAAAAAACCCTTCACCAATATAATTCCTAATCAACCTACTAATAATCTTCTAACTTCTCAAAAGAGTCTGTATTTAGAAAGTTTTAAAGCATCCCATGCCTCTCACAGCTGGGAGGCTGTAAACAATCACATGCGGCCGGAAGAACCTGATCAGGCAGGCCAGAGAACCTTCAGAGTTCGTAAGCTGAAACACTCTTGTCACGCCCAGGAATTTTTATTAACTGGGGCTGCAAGTTAACTCATTCTCCGAGAGGAATGGTTATGGGAGAGAGCTCCCTGTAAAGTACTCTGGTTTGGGGGTAGATGCTCGGGAACAGGGGATCTCCTGAGGCTTGATCACGCCTTTGCATATGCCAAGCTTCTTTTTCCTCATGACCTTTGCCAGGGGCGGAGTTCCTCACACTGGCTCCCAACAGGTTTCTGTTACACGGTTTGAAAGGACTTAGACAGGCTGTCCAGAGAAACGGACTCAGAGGGACGCAGTCTAGGAGCTGGCCCGTGAGAGCCGGGGGCCCAAGTCTGGAGACCGAGGGCAGCCGGCCCGCAGGGACCTTGGGGAAGTGTGATGTTCCCGCCGCGTCCGCAAGTGCAGGCTGGGGACTCTGGCAGGGGCGTCTTCGTCGGTCTTGGGCTGAATGCCTCCTTCTCGGGGCAGGGGACTTGGCTCCCGGGCCTTGCCCTGGTCGGGTGAGGCCCACCCACAGCGGGAGGGTGACCCACGGGACTCAGAGGCCGTGGGCTGCAAGCTCGCCCCATCCGCGGGGCCTACTCGCCAGACGTCCAGGCCAGCGCCTGCCCCCGGGGCTCGCCGCCTGCTGCCCCACGTGCTGTCTCGGCGGCCGCCTGCCCCCGGGGGCTCGCCGCCTGCTGCCCCACGTGCTGTCTCGGCGGCCAGCGCTGTGGGTGGCCAGGCGGTTACCACGGGCACCCGCTGTGGCTGCGGAGCCAGCTGAGGGGCTTTGCAGAGAGTGACTGGTTGGGACCCCTGACCCAGAAACCCTCCTAGCCCCCAGAGCCTACAGAGTCTAGGTGGCGCCCCTGCCACACCAGCTCCTGGGGGCCCCAGGCCCCTGCTCCCCTCCCTGTACCCCTGTCCCTCCTGTGGTGACCGGAGGGGCCCCCCTCACCTCCCAACCCCAGGCACTGCCCCTCCAGGCCTGGGCAGAGGCAGCACTGGGTCCACCTTCACCGGGCCATGCCGGTCACCAAGGCCGTTTCTGGAGCGGGGAGACACATGTCTGCCCCGCCACACGACAGACCATCCCGCCTCCCGCGAACGCGCCCTGCGTCCTGGTCACTGAGCCTCAGGCTTCCGGCTCCCATGGCCCCGTCGGAGGCCCCGGAAGCCCCAGACCAGAAACTTCGCTCTGCGGCTCTGCTGGGACCACGGTGTCCCCAACTCAGGGCTGATTCTGCAACTACCCAGGCCCCCACCGACTCACGGAGACGCCCAGGCAGGTGTCTGTCCGCCCTGCTGACTGGTGCCCTGTGTCCACACCCACCGGCGGCTCCCTTGCGGCTGCGGACGCCCAGTGTTTCCCGCCAGCCCGCAGAGTTTACCCCCATGGGGGGGGACACAGCCTCGGCCAAGACTCAAGGTGCGGGCTTAGGGTCTTGATCTGAACACTTCCCCGACAGCCGGGCAGCAGGAAGGCTGTGCCACGAAAAACTGCTTCTCACGGTATCAACTGAACTTGGAGTCACACGTCCTCCCCCGCCTGCTGCTGGGGGCTGTCACCTGTCGCCCCCTCACCGAGGTCCTGCCTGCTCTTGTGGGTGCCTCACCCCCCTCATTTGGACGGGGTGGGGACGTCCTCGATTCTCAGGTCTGTCCCTTCGCCCTAGCCCGGCCTGGGCAGAGCCCCCGGGCCACCCTCAGCTCCCCTCCAGTCTGCCCCTGCTCCCTTACCCCACCCCTGGGAGCCTATGCTCCCCACCCACCCTGAGCATACTTGGACCCGCCCCAGCCTCTGCCCCCAGGCTTCCTGCCACTCTGCCTGCCTCTCTGGGTCCCCTTCCCCCGGGGAGGGAACCTGGGCAGTAGAGCCCTGCATGCAGCCACAGGCAGGATTTCTCCTCCTCCTCTGCATCCAGGGCTGTTTCTGGCAAGTAAGCAAAACTGCTGGATGAATTGGGGAAAGTCACTTAAAAGGATGAAAGGGATGAGGACAAGGGGCAGCTGGAGTTCAGTTTGTGCTCTAACTGTTCCCTCCTTGACTGCTTGGAATGTTGGACCTAATAGTTGGAGCTCCAGCCACCAAACTGTGTCAAGAGGTTGCCATTAGAACAGAAATCAAGCACCGAGAATTATGGGTAATGAGAGGCCAGAGACAGCTGCCCGATCGGCCGGCAGTGCCCTTCTGGGGGCCCTTCTCCACGTGTGTGGACGGGACACTGGCACTTCGCTGTGGGTGTGTGTGCTGTTCCCAGCCTCTGCCCCTTGCGGTGGGGACAATATGCAGCTGACTCACACTGCCAAGCAGTCTGACAGGATGGCTGCAACGCCCGAGCCCATGCGCCTGCCAGTGTCTGGCGCAGTGCATAGCGCAGAAGAAGTAGGCCAGCAAGTGATCAGCCACAAAGTTTGACTCGCTTACTTGAGAAGACTCCTTGCTTCTATCATCTCAAACGACAAGCTAGGTGACTACACCAACAAAGTTATAAGCGAAAAACTGGCTTCTTTTTAGAATAGGTGACTCCACGCCATCGACTACTGAATCATTCCGCCTTTAGACAGAAATCTTAGGGGGAAAGCCGCGCTCTGGCCTTCCTGAAAGGCTGAGATGAGCGGCCGGTGTTTCAGCACTGTGGTTCGCACTGTGCTTAGAGTAGCGGCATCATTATATAAAGAGGAACGCGCATCACTTTCCGGGGAGAAGACAATGAATCTTTCACGATGCCAGCCAGACCAGGAATCTGTCTGAGCTCCCATGCGGGAGCTGGTTGCCTGGGCCCCAGAGGCTGGCCAGAGCTGGCTTCCGGACAGCTCTCTTCCTGTTCCAGCACCGCACAGCCACCCCCCAACTACTCCTGCAAGACAGAGCTGTTTGTTCTGTCAATTTCTCATTTTTTTCCCCCTGTGCTTTTTAAAACTGAAAAAATGAACCTGGAAGGAAAAATAACTGATCTCTCATTGGAAATCACAACCACCAGTTACAAAACAGGACAAAATGCCTTACACGGCAAAAAGGAAAAAGAAAAAATTCATACAGACGCAGCATAATGCCCTGAACTGAAAACAACACTTACATTATCATACGTCAGCTGTTGAAGACGCTGGGGCAGAGCTGCCTGGGGCCAGGAGGGTGTCCCGCGGCTGCTGACAGGAGCCACTGTCCAGGTGCCCTCAACCTTAGGGCAGTGAGGAAAACAAGGCAGGCCTGGGAGTTGCAGGATTTGCTTGTAGATTCTCAGGACTTAAAGGATGGTCAAGCTTGCTACCGGGGAGAGAAGCTGGGTCTGAGTTGGAGAGAGACCAGCACTGAGTCTCAGGCATCTTTGTGCGTGTTGAACAGTTTGAGTACATCATCCAGTACTGATGAGTAATTTAAGTGAAAACTGTCTTCAAACATCTTCGCTGCCACTTGTAGTGAATCAAACAGCACTTCTTGCCAAAGCCTTGTCTTTAGACCCGAGGATGCGACCGTGCTGGAAACAGGGTCTTTGCTGAAGTCACGGAGCTGGGGATGTCGCGATGAGGCGGTCCTGGACCAGGGGGTGAGAGCGCATTTCTGTTGCTTGAGGCCAGCAAGGCGGAGACTTTGTTGCAGCAGCCCAGGGAAGTGACACGCCCACTTTTACCCCTAACTCGTCTTGGCTTTTAGTCAGGATCACTTGATAAACAATGAACGGTAAGTTCTTCCCTTGCTTCCTTTCCATCTTCAACTTGTACCCATTTGGAATGAGCCAGGGGGATCTGTAAAGCTGACCAGCTCACAAGGCACAAGAATACAGCGACCCAACAGCTGCTCCCCCGGCCTCTCCCAAGAGCAGCCGGAGAGCCGCTGCGTCAGGGGAGGATCTTACTCTCAAAGCAGGTCTTTCTCATTCTCCCCAAAGAATAAATTCCTTTATCATGATGAAGAAAACAATTCAATGAGTTCTTAAGACTTCACATTTTAAGTTTAGGGAGAGCCCATTGTTTCAAGATTTAAATTTTGCATCAACCACAAAAAGCCAAAAACAGCCCACGTGCCTGCAGGAGGAAGGATGGGGTCCTCACTGGGAGGAGCCAGAAGATGGAAGGAAAGTTCCCAAACAACCGCCTGGTGTGTGATTTGATAAAGAAATACACGTAAGTTGGCAGAGAGGACAGTGCAAGCCGGGGACGGGCAGAAACCATGGTCTCCTTTATTACGCTCTAATTTTTATTTTTAAGTGGAGGATAACTGCTTTGCAACGCCGTGTTGGTTTCTGCACCCAGCAGCGTGAGTCATCCGTATACGTACAGCCCCTCCCTCCTGACTCCCTCCCGCCCCTCCCCCATCGCCCCTCTCTAGCTCTTGTGTGCTCTTTAGCTTCTTTCTGTTTGCGTACTGACTCTGACTGTTTCGGCTGCACTGGGCCTTCTGCTCTCTGCGGGCTGTCTTCAGTCTGGGTAAGCGGGGGGCTTCTCATCACTGCGGCGCCTTCTCTTGTCAGGACGCACAGCTCTAGGCTTCCAGGCTTCCGGATCTGCAGCACAGGCGCTTATTTGCTCTCAAGCAGGCGGAATCTTCCGGGACCAGGGATTGAACCCATGTCCCCTGCGTTGACAGGCAGATTCTTAACCACTGGACAGCTAAGGAAGGCCCCACCTCATTTTTAAGATTAAAGAAGTACAGAAGGGGAAAAGAGCGTGGAAGGCCCTCAAAAAATTAGAGACAGAACTGCCATATGATGCATTAACTCCACTGCTGGGTGTTTATCCAAAGAAAACAAAAATACTAACTTGAAGAAAAATCTGCACCCCTATGCAGCATTATTCACGAGAATGAAGATATGGAATCAAGCTAAGTGTCCAATGTTGTCCTTTAGTCGCTTAGTCCTGTGTGGCTCTTTTGTGACCCCACAGACTAGAACCTGCGCGGCTCCTCTGTCCACGGAATTCTCCAGGCAAGAATAGTGGAGTGGGCTGTCATGCCTTCCTCCAGGAGATCTTCCCAAACAAGGGACTGAACCCAGGTCTGCTGCATTGCAGGCAGATTGATTTACAGTCTGAGCTACCAGGGAGGCCCCAAAAGAAAGGGTACGAAGTTCCAATTGAAAGTTGCTTCAGATTAGAAGTTCTCAGGGGGAGGAAAAACTCTGCAGCTACATGTGGTGACTGTGTTAACTAGGCTACTGTTCTGCAATAAACACAAATACGGAATCTTGATATTGTGCATCTGAAACTGATATAATGTCATGTGTTTCAACAAAAACAGAAGAGAGAAATGCTCACAGTGAGTTACACTGGGTTCCAACTTCGGGGGTACCCCACAGCCCTCCAAGGAGACTGAGGTTGGAAAGCCTTGAACGCAAGCAGGTGCCTGCAGCCTCGAGGCGGCTCCGCGCGGGGCTCACTGATGTCAGGCGAAGCCTGGAGAGGCTAGCGCGTCCTGGCTGGACGCTGAGGGGGAGGGGAGCGGCAGGCCCCACGTGGACAGCTGGCCGTCGCCCTGCTTCAGGGAGACCTGCAAGCTCGGACTCCGGGCTGCCACATCGTCAGCCCACAGACACGTTGAGCCCGACGGACGGAGCCCCCTGGGTGAGCGGCTGGGGACAGGAGGGCCCCCAGGGGGCCGAGGGCCACTTTATCCCTCTTCTTCTTTCTGGCTCATTCTTTTCAGTAAGCAGATTGTTCACAGAAGTTTACATTTTCCTCCTAGATACCACTTATCAAAGTAACATCTGAACCTAATTCCTTGAGAAAACCCGCACCAAAAAGTAAAACCTTCATTCCCATCCCATCCCACCCTCCACTAAGAACTGCAGATAACTGCTGTTTTGGTGTGCATTGCTCCAGAACTTCTTACACCGTTTCCCAAATATTTGTACTTGGAAAACACATATACACATTTCTAAGAGTTTACCCGATGTCCAATTTTCTTTATATACTTAATAATCAGAAACTTGGGGCTGGCTCAGAGAGCCAGAAACTTGGCTGGTCACGGCTCAGAGACCGTCATTTAACTCAGGGCCGCGTGACCTGCCCTCCTGGGACCATGTCTTCATCGGCTTGACCATCCACCCCCAGCAGAGCCTTTGACTTTTTCTGCTCTGATAAGCGCAGCCCTATAGATTCCTGTGTGTGTGTGTGTGTGTGTATCTCACTGAGATGACGCTGAGTGCAGTCAGGATGAATGTGTATTTTACACATTAGAGTTGCCGGGTGTCTGGAGGCACCACCACCTGCAGTTTATGGGAAGCTCTACTCGTGGCCGGCGTTCCACCTGGATAATGTGCTTCTTAACATCTGCAAATCTGATTGGCAGACATGTACGTTTGTCTCATTTCCTGGTTACTGGTGATACGCCCACATCTCTATGGGGGCTTCCTGGACACACACCTGTTCATGCCTGCCACCCATTGTCGTCAGCTCACGCAGCCCTTCTTCAGGGATGCTTTTGGCACCTGAGACCTTTACCCTGCTGTGTGGCCCTCATGCATGGGGCCCCTGTCTTGTTCCATAGGACGTGGTGACAGTAACCTTGCCCTGGGTGGCTGAGGGCAGCGAGAGGGATGTGTCCACACCTTCTGGGGCGGTCACTGACTGGGACCTCAGGCCTGGCTCCTGGCTGGTAACGTAAGAAAACCCTGGACCCCCAAGGTTGCACTTCTTAGAGGGTAAGCAGGAGGACAGGACCGTGACCTCAGCACGGAGGGAGCCACCCTGAGATGTGGGGCCCTGTACCCTGGACTGGGAACCTCAGGGCTGGGACTGTCTCCCCTTGGGGACCAAGAGCCGGGCGTGGGGTGGCCTCTCTGCAGCAGGAGGGAGGCGAGGCCTCGACAGCCTGGGGTATCTGATGCTCTTTCCATCGGAGGGCACTGCTGATGTACGTACTCATGAAGCCACTGACTCCTGGACTTCACGGAGCAGACGGAGGGGTGTCGGGGAAGCAGAGCAGGAGAGAAACAGCCGTCCCCCAGGTGTGGAGTGCACCTGCCAGGCGGGCCTGTCTGGGGTCTTCCTTCTTGACCCCCGGCGTCCACACTGTGCCTGAAAGGAGACCTTCACGGATTGCTGCCTCCTGACCTCAGCTGCTCTCCCCTGCGTGCTGACCCGCGGCTCTTGGGCTGGTCCATCAGGTACTGGGAAGAGGACAGTCGTGCTCTGACCTTTAGGGGACGAGTGAGCCCCAAGAAGAGGGACTCAGATATTTATCCACTGTAGCCTGCGACGGGTGACCCCCGGACACTGGCTCCAGGTCAGTCTGTGGAGTCCACAGAAGTTCTGCCGACTCAGTTCACACCCACTGCACACACGTGTGTGCACACACACTCGAACACCCATGCATAGTGTGCACAGCAATTCACAAGGGCATGCCTGTGCACACAGCACCCACACATACATGGACACACGTACGCACACACACGTCTGGTCTGAGACCAAGGACGGTAAACACATTTAACCAACGTCCAAAATACGTTTATATAGGTATAAGAGTTCACTCTTCCGTGACCTACAGACGGCTTACCCAGCCCTCCCCGGCTCACCCTGGAGGCAGGAATGCTGAGAACACGAATCTGAATCCACAGGCTGCAGCGGGGGTGGCCTGGGAAGAACACGGCCTCTGACTGGACAAAGCCAGGTTTCCCTCCACCCGACGCCCATCTGCCCGCCGGAGCATCGACACAGCTGAGTTCACCCTGGAGGTAAGAGGGCCCCGGTCCCAGGTGGGCTCTGGCTCCGGTCGGATCCCGGGCCACAGGGAGGTGAGCCGCAGGGGTCTGCGCGTTGGCCGGCTGCAGGGTGTTCGCGTGCCATCGTCCTCTCCGGGTGGCAGCACCGTCTCCCGGGCAGGGCTTCTACATCTGCCTCTGCTTGTGCTTCGGGTTGGTCTTGCAGTAGATGAACCAGCGCCCGCGCCTCTTCACCAGGTAGCAGCCCTTGCAGCGCTTCTTGAGGACGCCCTTGGTCTTGGAAGCCCAGGGCGGGCTGCAGGCCGAGCGCCGGGCGCGCGGCGAGGAGCGCGGCGACCAGGCTGGGGGCGCGCGGGCGGCAGGGCCGGCGCGCGGGGGGGCCGGCGCGAGCGCGGAGAGCGGGCGGCCGCCCAGCTGCAGCAGCGGGCCCACGGCGGAGGCCACTCTCCTTAGGAGGGCGGTGGCCATGTCGTGGCTGGACCTGGGGACGGAGAGGAGAAGCTGTCACAGTGGCCGGTGGCTCACGCCGCCAAGAAAACCGCCCTCCCCGCGCCCCTGCGCGCAGGACGCGGGGCCCGGGCGGCAGCGTGTCCCCGGGCGGGCACGAGCGCGGCCCGGCACCGAGTCGGGGCCCCCGGCCGCGGGGCCGCACGAGGCCCGCGTCCACGCTCCCCTCGGGCGGCCCGGTCCGGGGTCACAGGGCACAAGGAGTGAGGTCCCGGACGGTGCCCGGCCCGCACCCGCGGCTCAGCGGCGGAAATCAAGGCCAGGGGTCCCCGACGTGCGCCCTCCTGGAGCTTCGAACTTCTGCCGCCTCCCGAGCCCCGCAGGACCCGCAGGACCCACCTGGAAAGAGCGCGCGGCTCGACTGCGGCGCGCGTCCCCAGCCCGTGCGCCTGCGCCCTGGGCGGCGCCTGCGCAGTGGGACGGGGACGCCGCCGCTCGGAGTGTCCGCCAGGGAGGAAGATGGCGGCGGGGGTCACGTGGCGGTCCCAGCGGGGTAGGACACAGAGGCGGAGCCAAGTCAGTGCGGGGCCGAAGGTCGTTGGGTTCCTCCCCGGTGGGCTGCCTTTCTCTGCCCCCTTACAACCGGGCCTTCCCGTTCCCTGCGTATGTGCCCGAGTCCTTCCAGTCCTGCCTGACTCTGTGCGACCCCATGGACTGCAGCCCTCCAGGCTCCTCTGTCCAGGCAGGAATACTGGAGTGGGTTGCCAGCATCCCTCCAGAGAATATTCCCCACCCGGGGATCAAACCGCACACCTGCATCCTTTTCCTGGGGACTCCCTCCGCCTTGTGAGCCACAGGGCATCTAGAGGTTTTGGGGGCCCTGGAGGGTGGGGACTTTTCATACTAGTCATGGGGTTCTCAACCCAAGACTGCTGCTGCTGCTGCTGCTGCTAAGTGGCTTCCGTCGTGTCCGACTCTGTGCGACGACCCCAGAGAGGGCAGCCCACCAGGCTCCCCCTTCTCCGGGATTCTCCAGGCAAGAACACTGGAGTGGGGTTGCCATTTCCTTCTCCAATGCATGAAAGGGAAAAGTGAAAATGAAGTCGCTCAGTTGTGTCTGACTCTTAGCGACCCCATGGACTGCAGCCCACCAAGTTCGTCCGTCCATGGGATTTTCCAGGCAAGAGCGCTGGAGTGGGTGCCATCGCCTTCTCCAGTGGATCACGTTTTGTCAGAACTCTCCACCATGACCCATCTGTCCATATTGGGTGGCCCTACATGGCATGGCTCATAGTTTCATTGAGCTAGACAAGACTGTGGTCCATGTGGTCAGATTGATTAGTTTTTTGTGATTGTGGTTTTCAGCCCTCTGATGGAAAAGGGTAAGAGGCTTATGGAAGCTTCTTGATGGGAGACTGACTGAGGGGAAAGCTGGTTCTTGTTCTGATGGGCAAGGCCATGCTCAGTAAATCTTTAATCCGGTTTTCTTTTGATGGGTGGTGCTGGTTTCCTCCCCGTTGTTTGACCTGAGGCCAAACTATGGTGGAGGTAATGAAAATAATGGTAACCTCCTTCAAAAGGTCCCATGATGCCCTGCTGCACTCGGTGCCCCTGACCCTGCTGCAGGCCACCGCCGACCCGCACCTCTGCTGGAGACTCCCAGACACTCACGGGCAAGTTTGGTTCAGCGTCTTGTGCGGCCACTGCTCCTTTCTCCTGGGTCCTGGTGCACTAGGTTCTGTTTGTGTCCAGCAAGAGTGTGTTTTCTCAGTCCTGTGTAAGTTCCGGCAGCTCTGAAGTGAAGTCGCTCAGTCGTGTCCGACTCTTTGCGACCCCATGGATTGTAGCCTACAGGGCTCCTCTGTCCATGGGATTTTCCAGGCAAGAATACTGGAGTGGGTTGCTATTGTTTTCTCTGGGGGAACTTCCCGACCCAGGGATCGAACCCAAGTCTCCCACACTGTAGGCAGACGCTTTACCGTCTGAGCTCTATGGTGGGTTAATGGCCACCTCCTCCAAGAGGGCTATGCCACACCCAGGTCGGCTGCACCCAGAGCCCTTGCCCCCACCAGTCCACTGCTGACCTGTACCTCCGCAGGAGGCACCCAAACACAGTTCTGTCTCAGTCTCTATGGGGGTCTCTAGTCCTGTTGTGCCCTCTGCCTCTGAGCATCTCTGGTGGGTATGGGGTTTGATTCTAAATGCGATTTCACCTCTCCTATTGTCTTGCTGGGGTAGTGCTCAAAGTAATTCTCAAAATTCTCCAAGCCAGGCTTCAGCAGTATGTGAACCATGAACTTCCAGATGTTCAAGCTGGATTTAGAAAAGGCAGAGGAACCAGAGGTCAAATTGCCAACATCCTTTGGATCATCGAAAAAGCAACAGTTCCAGAAAAACATCTATTTCTGCTTTATTGACTATGCTAAAGCCTTTAACTGTGTAGATCACAACGGTGGAAAATTCTTCAAGAGATGGGAATAGCAGAACACCTGACCTGCCTCCTGAGAAACCTGTATGCAGGTCAAGAAGCAACAGTTAGAACTGGACATCGAACAACAGACTGGTTCTAGACAGGGAAAGGAGTATGTCAAGGCTGTATTCTGTCATCCTGCTTATTTAACTTCTATGCAGAGTACATCATGAGAAATGCTGGACTGGATGAAGCACAAGCTGGAATCAAGATTACTGGGAGAAATATCAATAACCTCAGATAGGCAGATGATGCCACCATTATGGCAGAAAGCAAAGAACTAGAGTCTCTTGATGAAAGTGAAAGAGGAGAGTGAAAAAGCTGGCTTAAAACTCAACTGTGGAGGAGCTGGAAGGCTTTAAGCAAATACTGAAAATGTATTTACTCCACTCTTGAGGAAGGTTGGAAGCTGGAAGGAGCATAACAAAGGGTTATGAGCGTTCACTGAGTGCCTGAGGCTGGGAACAGATAACGAAGGGTTATACACCCGGCCTTGAGGCGTTCGAAGGCTTCCTTCTGACCACCTGTTTCTGAGAGCAAGGACTGCTGTTTCATGATAAGACTCCCTTTAGAGTTTCACCAAAGCTCTGTCATGTCCTGGGCAGTGGGAACTGTATTTTATGCTTGAATGCTTTAATGTTTATCTGGAATGGCTACGTGCAAGTCTGCCTTATGCTCTATTCCCTGAGAATTAAAAAACTACACGATTGGATAATAAACCTTGTCAGTCCACTGGAGGCTGTCCCTGAGCATCCTTTTCAGAGTGCGGTTCTCCAAGCCTTACACTCAACATTCAGAAAACGAAGATCATGGCATCTGGTCCCATCACTTCATGGCAAATAAATGGGGAAACAGTGGAAACAGTGACAGACTATTTTGGGGGCGTTCCAAAAGCACTGCAGATGGAGACTGCAGCCATGAAATTAAAAGACCCTTGGTCCTTGGAAGAAAAGTTATGACCAACCTTCACAGCTTATTAAAAAGCAGAGACATTAATTTGCCCATCTAGTCAAAGCTATGGTTTTTCCAGTAGTCATGAATGGATTGAGTTGGACTGTAAAGAAAGCTGAGCACCGAAGAACTGATGCTTTTTTTTTTTTAATTGATGCTTTTGAACTGTGGTGTTGGAGAAGACTCTTGAGAGTACCCTGGACAGCAAGGAGATCCAGCCAGTCTATCATAAAGGAAATCAGTTCTGAATATTCACTGAAACGACTGAAGCTGAAACTCCAATACTTTGGCCACCTGATGGGAAGAACTGACTCATTGGAGAAGACCTTGATGCTGGGAAAGGCTGAAGGCGGGAGAAGGGGACAACAGAGGATGAAATGGTTGGATGGCATCACTGACTCAGGACATGAGTTTGCATAAGCTCCAGGAGTTGGTGATGGACAGGGAGGCCTGGCATGCTGCAGTCCATGGGGTCGCAAAGAGTCGGACATGACTGGGCGACTGAACTGAACTGGGGCATGGGGAGGCGCTGGGAGAAAGGATGCAAAAATGGGAACAAAGTAGGTATCTAGAATGTAAGACAAATAACCTTAAAAAAAAAAAAAGATACCAACCTGAAAACAAAATCTATAAAATACACATGCTTATATTAAATAGATATCCTGGGAGAAATGTGACGAGGTTCAGGCAAATGCGTGGAAATAGGCCCTGGTCCTAACTGACTGTAGCTAAATTTACTCCGTCCAACATATTATTATGAAAACTTACAGAGAAAAGTTGAAAGACCTATTTGGCGAACACTCATATACCCACCGTCTAGATTCCACAGTGAACTCGCCAAGCCTGTCTTTCTGGGCCGTGTCCCCGTGGACACACGTACTGTCCGTGCACACGAAGGCACGCAGGACACGGCCGCACGCGCACCGCTGACCCATCAGCGCGCTCTGCACCCTGCCCAGGCCCTGGCTGGCGCCGGCCTCTTGAACATCGGTCGGTGGCTGCATTTCCGATGGGGAGGTAATCTGAGCACCGTCGCCTCTCGTCGCCACACCTCCCTGAGGTCCCGGGTGTGGGCGCCCTCAGCTCCTGGAGGGTAGGGTGTGCAGCCCCACCCCAGCTCTGGGCTCGCCCCCGAGCGCCCCTTGCCCGCGGAGAACGGCCATGTGAACGGACCCTCCCGACGGGCCTCTGCACAGGCGGCCCTGAGGGGCAGGAGGGAGGCTGGGTCCGGGCCGCGAGGCGGAGCCCTGCCCAGGTGCGCTCCAGAGCAGCGGGCCCTTCGGGGTGACCGGCATGAGGATGCCATGGGATGCACTTTAGCGGCGGTTTCACTGGGCTCTGCTGCAGAAACCCCAGGACGGCAGCGATGCGCACCGTCCACCAGGGTGGGCGTCCAGGTTCCTCCAAGCAAGGACGCCTGTCCAGCCCTCACCGACAGTCGACGCGTGCCGCCCCAGGACTACCGCCGAACGGGTGCGCTGCACCTCCCGCTGCCACCCTGCCGGCCCCGGCCCTGGTAGGTGGAGCCGCCGCCCCGGGCGACGGGCGCGCAGCCTCCCGCCTCGCCCGCGGAGCCCCTCCTCCGCCGCGCCCGCCGGCCGCACCGCGCACGCGCGCCTCCCGCCCGGCTGCGTCCCGGCGGAGCCGGCTCTGCGGGCGCCGTGCGCGTGCGCGTGCGCCGGCGCGCGGGGTCGAAGGTCAGCCGGCAAGATGGCGGCGGCGGTGACCTTCCTCAGGCTGCTGGGCCGGGGCGGCGCGGCGACGCGCGGCCTGCCCGGGGGCGCCAGGTGCTTCGGGGTGCGGACCTCGCCGACCGGGGAGAAGGTCACGCACACCGGCCAGGTGAAGCCACGGCGGCGCAGAGCGCGCGCTCCCCGCGGGGCGCCCGGGCGGGCGGAGCCCCGGGCCCCGCGGCGCAGCCCCCCGGTACCCGCGGGCCGGCCTGGCTGTCGCGGGCCCCCGGGCCCCGGGCCGGCAGGGCTGGGCCCCCGGCGCCGCGGCCGCCGCGGTCTCGCCGTCAGGCCTCCGGGAGCCCCGACCCGGGACGCCCCGCGGCGCCCCTGCCTCACTGGGGAGGCCTCCGTCGGGTCCGAAGCCGCAGGCCGCGTGGGTCGGACCTTCTGCCGCGCGTGCGGCGCCCCGTAGCGCGTTTAGCAAGCCGAGGGCCTGCGTCCGCCGAGGCTCAGCCTCGGGCAGCATGCCGGCTCCCAGGGGGAGGCCGAGCGGTTGGGAGGCGGCAGGCCCGCCCAGCGGGCCCGGAGGGGAGGGCGCGCGGAAGGCCGGCCAGTCCGCCCCCGCTGGGGCTGCTCGCCTCTGGCTCTTCCAGTTTGGGCTGCTGCCCGTGGTCAGGCTAGGAACCCCGCTGGAGCTGCCCGGCGTGCGGTCAGATGCACGGCCTAACGTGAAGAAGACCCTTTTTCTGTAATGGCTATGGTTGATGCAAAGGTACGGAATGGGGTTGTAAGTATCACCCCTTTTCTTTTCAGGTTTACGACGATGAAGACTACAGGAAAGTTCGATTTGTCGGGCGTCAGAAAGAGGTGAGGAGAAGGCGTGGCACGACAAGGGCTTGCCAGGTGGCCCCGGGGCAGAGCGTCCCCCTGCCGGAGCAGGAGGTGTGGGCCCCACCTGGGGACTCGGGGCCTGTTCCTGTCCAAGGTCCACAGTGTCCAGGGGCCTGTGTTCATGCCAGACGTGCAGCAAGTCTCTCAGGCTTTTGTTCTCGCAAGAAAAATTTGGTGTGTAGTAGAATTAAAACCTCTTTTCTGGTTTCCAAGAGACTTGTTTTGGAAGATCTGGGTTTGGTGAAAGACCACACGGAGAGCACTGAGCTCCCATATACTGCCCATCCCCCACCAGGGCCCTGTTGCTCTGACCCTGCTCCCTGAGTCTGTGTCTTAGGCTTCTTCTGGGTTCACTGTTTGTGTGGCACATTCTGTTGGGCTTAGGAAGCTTCCCTGCAGGCTCAGATGGTAAAGCGTCTGCCTCCAATGCCGGAGACCCGGGTTTGATCCCTGGGTCAGGAAGATCTCCAGGAGAAGGAGATGGCACCCCACTCCAGTGTTCTTGCCTGGAAAGTCCCATGGATGGAGGAGCCCGGTGGGCTGCAGTCCCCGGGGTCACAAAGAGTCGGACACGACCGAGCGATCTCACTTTCTGCTGGGCTTGGGCTTAGTCGCTCAGTCGTGTCTGACTCTGTGCAACCCTGTGGACTGTAGCCCCCAGACTCCTCTGTCCATGGGACTTTGCAGGCAAGAACACTGGAGCGGGTTGCCATTTCCTTCTCCACGTGATCTTCCCAACCCAGGGATGGAACCTGCGTCTCCTGTGTCCCCTGCATTGGCAGGTGGAATCTTCACCCGCTGAGCCACCAGGGAAGTGCGTTCTGAGGGTCTGGACAAACGCATGACGTCTTCTATCCAAACTGCAGTGTCACCCAGAGCATTTCACTGTCCCAGCCTGAGGCCCCCACCCTCCTGTGCACCACGTCTTCACCCCACTCCTCAACAGTCCCGGCAGCCCCCCAGCTCACTGTCTCCGCAGTTGGTTGTATTTTGAGAAATGAAGCGGATCTGCACTTAGGCTGAGGTGAGGGCTGCGGAGAGCAGGAATTGGGCTGTAGTGCCACCTTCGCGGCCCTTGCGCGGCTCTTGGGCAGTCTTGACCGGCGGGCCCGTGTGGCCGCAGCGAGTCTGCACAGCAATCCCTGGCCCATGGCCTGGGACGGGCCTCCTGGAGAGGCGGGGACGGAGTAGTGCCTGCTGTGTTCCTGGGTCACCGCAGGGAGGCAGAGGGTCCGAGTGGCCGGCTGTCCCCCTGTGCCGACAGACCTGTCTCCACTGCTCTGTGGCCACATACGCGGAGTCAGAAGCCATTGTTTCCTGCTTTTGAGTGACTGGCATCATGGCCGCCTCAGGCAGTGGGTGTGCTGGGCCCAGGAGGTGGTTAGTGTGGCTGTTGGGGGCACTGTTTCCGGGCTGTGGGGGCGCTGGGCCTGGGGCACAGACGGCAGTGGGACAGCGCGTCACGTGTGCTGTGGCCCGGCTGCGCTTCCTCCCTGCTTGCCCCCTTTAGGGAAGGAGGAGCCTGGGGGGCTCAGGCAAGCCCCAGCCCAGGCCGCAGCGCTTTCCCGAGCCAGGAGTGTCCGCCGCCTCTGGGGGCTCAGGGCCGCGGTGGCTGCAGGCGGGTGGGCTCTGCGCTTCCCTCTGGCTCCTGGACCAGGAGGCCTGTGCCCTTCCCAGGCTCAGATTTTAATACCCAAGCTTCACGCCCTTTCCCCTTCATCTGTAAAGATGGATCGTCGTTCTCTTCTCCTCACTGCAGTCTTGGGCCCTGGGGTGCGGTGGGGTTCTGTGTGCAGGGCAGGGAGCCTCAGGGACCCCCAGGCAGGGCACCTGTCATCATCGTGATAAACAGACACTCGGTTACTCCCAGGGCCAGGATCGCAGTTACTGTGGGCCGCATTTACAGCTGAGGGTCTCTTCTGTGCACTTGTGTCCAGGGACGTCTGGGAAGGGAGAGGGGACCCCTCCGCTGACTGTGTGTGACCCTTGGACCTCAGAGATGGGTGGCCTTCAAGAGGTGGTCTGGCAGTGTTCGACCCTGAGTGTGTCAGCTGGGGCTGGATGCAGCAGCTGCCTCAGATCCGATCCGAGTCTAGGGGCTGGGCAGGCTGCTACCTGCGGTGCGGGTCTTCCCCTGGGCCGAGCCTGGCGAGTCTGGCTCTGGTTCTGGCTGCCGCAGATGAGCAGGTCCCGGTCCGTCAGCTCAGATGGTGCTCTCCTGGCCTCCCGGCTGAGTCCTGCATGAAGAGACGCTGGCCCCCAGGAGAGAGGAGAGATGCCTCCTTGCCATTTCTCCACCAGCTTAAAAATCACGAGTTGATTCCCTCCAGTAAGAAAACCAGTGGGCTTGGAGCAGCTCTGGGCCCAGCTATGCCACTGTGCTTTGCAGTTACTGTGCCATCGTCCCTCCTGTCCCCCACGCCCTGGCACCCCCATGGAGCAGCCCCTGGCCTGAGCCAAGGGCTCAGTGTCCCACTTGCTGCTCGGGGCCAAACCAGCTGTTAGCTCAGAACCAGGTCACCGTGTTGAAGTGGCCGTGGGGTCAGCTGCTGCTCCTGGCTGTTCCCTGAAGACGGGAGGAGGAGGGGCGCGTGTGCGTGCGTGTTCCCTGAAGACGGGAGGAGGAGGGCGCGTGTGTGGTCAGCTGTGTGTGTGTGTGTGTGTGAAGACAGGAGGAGGAGGGCGCGTGTGTGGTCAGCTGTGTGTGTGTGTGTGTGAAGACAGGAGGAGGAGGGCGCGTGTGTGGTCAGCTGTGTGTGTGTGGGTGTGTGCGTGTGCACGTGTGTGTGTGCATGTGCACGTGTGTGGTTACATGCAAATGGAGTTAGACACGTGTATGCACGTGTGTAATTATCTGTGTTTTGAAGATCTGTGTTGATGTTTAAATGAGAAGGTGCGGGCCGTCTTTGCTGGCAGCGCAGTGCGTGCCTGGGGGTGGTCTACACTGGAATTCTGCGAGCGCATCGGGATTGGTACCTGTCTGTGCGAGCGCTCCTGTCTGTCTTGTTGCAGGTGAACGAGAACTTCGCCATTGATCTGATAGCTGAGCAGCCCGTGAGCCAAGTCGGGAGTCGGGTGATATCATGCGATGGCAGCGGGGGGGGCCCTGGGCCACCCCCGAGTGTACATAAACCTGGTAACATGCTATCCGGGACCCCGGTCCTGCCCCTGGCCCCTGTCCTGTTCTCTCCCCGCTGGCTGTACACGCTTGGCTCAGCCCCTGCGCACGAGCCATCCACTGGGGTTGAGCAGAGGCCGGGCATGCACACAGCTTCCAGGACAGGATAGAACTTGGGGTGGGCCGCCGCCTCGGGCAGGGCAGCCCCCGCCACCCCTGCTGATCCGTCCGGGCTCGACCCCCAGCCCTGAGGGGGGCCTCTGCTCAGCACCTCCCTGCTCCAGGCCTCCCTGCCCCTGCCCAGGGCGCCGCCTGCCTCACGGGCAGGCAGGGTGGGCGGGGACCGAGCGGACTATTAACGGCAGGGAGCCCGGGGCCCTGATGCGCCTGGGGAGCGGGCCCATGAGGGCCTCCGGCACAGCGTCCCTGGTGTCGGGCCCAGGAGGGCCTGCGGCGCAGCGTCCCGGCATCGGACCCAGGAGGGCCTGCGGTGCGGCGTCCCCGGTGTTGGGCCCCGAGGACCCCCTGGTGGCAGTGTGTTTCCAGGGCCTGGCTTCAGTGTCAGACGTCTACCAAGTGTGGACTGGCGATGGAGGTGGAAGATGGAAATAGGGCAGCTCTCCCTTTGACTCTTTCAGGACAAGGAAACGAAGACGGGGACGTGCGGCTACTGCGGCCTGCAGTTCCAGCAGCAGCACCACTAGGGCGGCCGCGCGTGGCCGGCGCCGGGGCCCAGTGAAGGGTGTGCCGGAGGACCCGAGCGTGCAGAGGCGTCTCTCTCAGTCACTGAGGCCCAGCCCTCCAGGGGCCCGGCCACCTGCCCCTTCCTCCCAGGGAGCATGGTGGGCGCGGGAGAAGTGGCGGGGCTGCTGGGGCCGGCTCAGCTCCACCCGGCACTCTGGCCCACCTGCTCCTCGGCCGCCTGGCCTGAAATCCCACAAGGTTAAGTACTGTTTGAAGGTGTTAACAGTCACATGTGGACTGATTTAAGTACTCTCTGTATTGAAGAGGGCAGTGGCTATGATGTATTGTTCCACAAAAATAAAAGCAGGAGGGGAGAGGACAGAGGTGTGGTAGGTGCTGGGGGACCCGGAGGAGAAGGAGGGAGGGACGAGGAAGGGAGGGGGCTTACTGAGCTGAGGGAGCACCTGCCCAGCAAAGCTGCTGAGAAAAGACGCTCCTGGCTGCGTGCTGGCGACGAAGCAGAAGTTAAGGAACCCCTGGAGTCTGCAGGAAACAGGACTAAGTTTCCGGTTGGAAGGACCGGTGATCACACGGGCTGAGTTCCCAGAAGGGCGCCCGGTGTCCCCTTCAGCCCTGGAAGCTGGAGGTGTTAGGTGCTCCAGAGGCAGGGGCGCTGGGCACCCTGACGGAGGGGGGCTCCAGCCCATGGCGCGGGGCCCTGTCAGCCGCGAGCGGGCTCACGGGGGTTCGTGCGCCCGAACACGTGGGTGCTCACCAGGCTCGCCCAGTCGGAGCTGTCTGTGAGCACGTCGGGGGTGTGGGGGTGGGGTGAGGAAAGGTCAGGGCCCTGGGGGTCTCACGGCGGGTGGTGTGGCGGGTGGAGGTGTCTCTGGGTCTCCCTGCGTTGGAGCGAGCGCCATGGACCACTGAGCGGGGATGGGTGCACCTTGGTTTCAGATGACTGGAGAACGGGTCTCACCCTGAAGGGGCCCGGAGTGGGGGCAACACGGCCGGGAGTGGGTGCAGAGGGAACCAGGGGTGGCGAGTGGCCCATGTTTCTCAGCCCGCAGGCGAGGCATCTCTGACTCAGGACCTGCACAGTAGACCCAGGGAGGGGCCCAGCCAGGCTGCAGGCAACAGAGGGCAGCTGTGTTAACTTGTCAACGCTCTAGACCAGTGTGGATGTTGAATTTTACCAACAGAAACAGAGACAGCACATGGTTACCAGAGGGGAGAGGGCACGGGGAGGGGTGGACCAGGAGGCTGGGGCTGGCTCACACCTCTGTGTGTAAAATGGGGGACCAGCGGGGTCCTGGGGTGCAATGCGGGGAACTGTGTTCAGGGTCCTGCTATAAACCCTGATAGGCATGAGTGTGAAGACGGGGGTGTGTGTGTGACTGAATCACTCCACAGCAGAGGCTCAGTCAACTCCAGCTTGAAAGCCCTTCCACTTCTGTCCCCTTAAAATGTGTTAGAGTTGGGGAAGCTTCACACGTGTGTCTGGAGCTGACTCTGGTCCTGGAGTAGCTGAGCCCGCCTGTGTCTCCGTTTATGGCCTCTGCTCCTGTTAATGTTCTTGCAGTGAGTGAGTGGGAGGAGACCGGATGCAGTCAGCGGTGGGGAGAGGGAGCGTGGCTGGGCCTTCTCAGCTCTGGCCAGCGTGGCCACAGTCTCGGCGGGCTTGCCCACACGTGTGCCTAAGGGGGGCCTCCCGCTGCCGTCACAGTCAGGCTTAGCACGACCCCCTTCAGTGACCGAGCTCAAAGTGTTCACCACCCCTGAAGTGCTGAAACATTAAAAACCTGATGTGGGTCAGACACCACTTAGCCCCATAGGACTATCCGCCATCCCTCCCGGAGGCTTAACTCATTTGAAGGAGCTTCTCCAACAGCCACAAGCCAATTGGAATATATCCTCTGAACTTCTGTACTATTCTCTTTCCACATAAAAATGTTCATGGGGACTAGGACCAACCTTGTGGGCTGGGGGTTTCAGAGAAGGTACGCACCCAGCAGCCTCAGTTTCCCAGAGTGCCTGCAGTCACACAAAACGTCCCTGCTTGCCTATCGTAGCACCATTTTCAGATCCCAGCCTCTCAAATCAGTGCTAGAGGCACAGCCGGTGACTTACCTGCAGGCGAGCCCTGGACCCCACACAGCGGGCAGGGCAGGGGTCCAGGTGACATCCTGGTGAGCCCAGTGCCTCCCTCCCACGACGGGCAGGGTTTGGGTCGCCCCAGGCCTTCAGGGAGTGACTAGTCCAGAGTTTCCACCTGAGGCCGGTCCAGGTGTGTGCACAGGGCAGCTGCGCGGGGTGCTGGGTTAGGGCCTCCCCCAGGGTGCTGGGGCCCCTGCTGATGCCCAGGGGCTGTCCTGCAGGGCCCTGCTACCCCCCCGCCCCCCCCCGTGCCAGGTGCCCCAAGGCCAGGGTGGGCGTGGCTTCTGTGGTGGTTCTCCTGTGCGTGCGCAGCTGTCCTGGCCTTCTGGGACTGTGTTCCCTAGGTTTCCCCAGGCCCACCGTGAGAGAGCGTGCACAGAGGCCCTGTTCTCTGTCAACTACAGTCTGAGGCTGTTAGAAAATTCCAGGATAAGCGATCTAGAAGCTTTTAAATTTCCAGATGTCCTGAGTAGCTTGATGAAACCTCCCGCCACCCTGCTCTGTCAAGCCAAGCCGAGAATCGCCTGTTTGTCCAGCGCGTCTGACGGCTGGTCGCTGCCCCTTGTCATCAGATTCCCTGTCAACGGTGGCTCACGTGCCCTGGTTTACCCAGTAAGGCCCCAAAGCGCACTGGCGTGTGTGTGAAGCAGCAGGTGTGGGGCTTGGCCTCGCCACAGCATCAGGCGTCCGCAGGGCTCTCAGAGTCTCCTCTGAGGATCGGGCGGCTCTGGGAGTCCAGGCAGGCGCGCGTCGTCTCCTGGCCGGGAGCGACCGGGAGATGGTGCTCTGCACGCAGGGTCCCCTCCAGGGCCTCTGCCCGGCCTCTGAGTGCCACCGTCCTGAGCGTGGGGACCAGATGCGCGTCGCCATGTCCGCCTCTGCCCGTGACCTCCTCATGAGCACAGCACTCACTGGATGTGGGGTAGTGTCTTTTTAACTGGTTTCACTACAGAGGCCCCAAGGGGAGGTTCTGGGGCGGCCTGAGTGCCCCAGGGCAGGGGGACAGCGCACTCTGCTTCCCCGTGCCAGGCCTTGGGATGGGGCCCCAGGCGAGGCCCGTCCTGTGGCTGCTGCTCCAGGGGCTGGGGACCGGGCTGGGAGGAAGGGGGCCTTGTGCCGGGAGCGCCCCTGAGGATCTGAGGGGCAGACCCAGTGAAGTGGGGCAGGACCCTGCGGGGCCTTCCCAGGACAGACAGCCCACCCAGTCCTCCACCTGCCTTTTGTCTGTAGAAAAACTTTAGTCACAGAAGAACCTTCGTCAGAGAAGTGAGAAAAATGCAAAGAACTGACACAAAAATAGTCGTTTAGTCGCTCATACTGAGGCCCTTCAGCTTCCTCTCAAGGGCCACAGGCAATATTCTGAGCTATGTCCTGTGAGCTGTCTTCCAGATAATGAAACCCCCGCCAGGTGGAGAAAGGTACCTACATGGTGAGCAGACTGTAGCTGTGACATGCTGTCCAGTCGCTAAGTCATGTCCGACTTTGCAGACCCCGTGGAGCACACCAGGCTTCCTTGTTCTCTGTTTCCCGGGGTTTGCACAAGTTTGTGTCCATTAAATTTGTGATGCTATCCAACCATCTCACCCTCTGTCATCCCCTCCTCCCAGGGGCTTTTCCCATGAGTCAGCTCTTCCCATCAGGTGGCCATGGTGTTGGGGCTTCAGCTTCAACATCAGTCATGACATGAAGGTCAGTCAGTTGTGTCTGACTTTCTGTGATCCCATGGACTGTATAGTAGCTGGAGTTCTCCAGGCCAGGATACTGAGTGGGTAGCCTTTCCCTTCTCCAGGGGATCTTCCCAACCCAGGGATCAAACCCAGGTCTCCCACATTGCAGGCAGATTCTCTACCAGCTGAGCCACAAGGGAAGCCCGAGAATATGGGAGTGGGTAGCCTGTCCCTTCTCCAGTGGATCTTCCCGACCCAGGGATAGAACCGGGGTCTCCTGCATTGCAAGCAGAGTCTTTACCAGATGAGCTACAAGGTAGGCACAGTACCACAGTTCTGAGAACTGGTCGCAAGTTTGGAGCACACTGACGCTGGAGCTGGAGACTGACTACCTAGAACAATCAGGTGATGCTGGTCAGACCACCGCTGACAGGCTTCAGGACGCCTGAGCTGTGTCTGCGCGGAGCCCGCCCCCTCAGTCTATGAGCACTGATTGTTTTCCCTGTGGCTCAGCTGGTAAAGAATCCGCCTGCTGTGCAGGAGACCGGGGTTCGATCCCTGGGTCGGGAAGATCCCCCAAGAAGGGTGTGGCTGCCCACCCCAGTGTTCTCGCCTCAAGAATCTCATGGACGGAAGAGCCTGGCGGGCTATAGTCTATGGGGTCGCAGAGAGTGGGATAGGACTGAGCGACTCACATGTGCTTGTTAGTGGGGACACGACCTTTGAGCAGGAGCCTGGCGGCCTCCCCGGTTCCAGGTCTCTGAAGTGAAGCAGGCGTTCCTTTCCCACCAGCCTGGCCCCTCGAGCACTGGCTGTGACGCGTGAGCAGCCAACCTCGACTTTTCACCAAAAGGGACCAGCGGGATATCTCCCCCGACGGCTCTCTGCCCAGATCCCAGGGCCACCGTGCTCCTCGGGGAGGCCGTGCCCTGTGTGCCAGCGGGGGTGCTGCTTGCCCCCGGGCCCGGGTCATTGGGGGACGGGCCCCCAGGGCAGTGCTTCTGAGGGCCGGGCGTGCAGAGGACAGGTGGAAGCCGGGAGTGGCCTGACCCGGACGGAAGGGCCACAGCCGGGACCAGCCTCGCCGCTGCGTCCGAGATGGCTCACAGGCCTGGCTCCCCCGCACGCGACGAGGAGGCGGGTGGGGCCCCAACAGTCTCGTCCTTTCCCAGGAGGCCGCCGCTGGGCGCTGGCCTGGGGCCTGGGCATTTCTAGGGCGCCATCCAAACTGGCGCCCGAAACGACCCCAGAGACAATTCCGAAGCCTCCTGCCTTCCTGATGGTAGGTCTTTGTTCTACTTTCAACTCGCCTGATTCACGTGTTTGAGGTGAGGGTTCCTTTTTTTTCTTTTTAACATCGCTATTTTATTATGTAATGAGTAATATTTTTGAAGATATACATATTTGATTTTATTTTAACTTTTCATCTTGTATAAAATAGAGTGTAGCTGATTAGCAACGCTGTGATGGTTTCAGGTGAGCGGGAAGGGACTCGGGCGTATAGATACGCCCCCAAACCCCCTCCCAGCCAGGCTGCCTCCTAACAGCGAGCAGTCCCCTGTGCTCCACAGCAGGGCCTTGCTGGTCATCTGTGCTAAACGCAGCAGAGTGCGCACGTCCATCTCAGACTCCCTGACTCCCTTCCCCAGGTGGGTGTCTGTAGGCAGCAGAGCTAGCCCACTCTGCCACCCTGTTGTCTCTCCATGGACGTGCTTAAACCTCCGACACTGGCTGGCTCCTGATTTGGGGCTCACAGCTGCCTTTCTGCACTGCTTTGTTTCCCTGCCCCCTGCGGGCCGCCCGGACACGCGTCAGAACTGCTTTCACCACCGGGTTTTGAGCCGTCTCTGAGCAGCTCTTCCTGCGGCTGCTCCAGGCAGTGGCGTGAGCGGGTCCAGGCCGCTGTCTCCATGGGCTCAGCGCCCCTGAGGGGTGTGTGCCTGCGGCTGGGCCATCCTGCTGCTCCCCTCTGTGTCTGGGGCCTGGGAGGGGAAGGGTCGCCCCGGATTCTGCCCTGGCCTCCACGCCTGGGGCTGAGGCCTGGCCGGCCTGCCTCCCTCCCCCTGGCAGGGCCTCCCGGCCTTGGCGTGGTGTGTCTGAGGTCTCCAGCTGCACGGAGCAGGACAGGGAAGTGTGTCCACCCGCTGTCCCCGACGCAGCCACGCCGCTCACACAGCACGGGCGACAACTGGGCCCCCGGCGCGACTGCGCTGGGCTGTGAGTCTGGCCTGGAAGCGGGACTGGATGACCCAGAGCGAAGAGGTGGTTGGGGTGGGTGTGACAGGCAGCCCCAGAGAGGCCCCGGGCTGGGGCTGGGTGGGCTTCATGCAGACGCCCCCTGCCCAGGGCCAGCACCTCCTGGAGGAGCAGGGAGGAAGGCTGTGCGAGGGCCCAGCGGGCCCCCTCCTGCCCAGCCCGGGGAAGGGGCCGCTCGGGGCCCAGGGCTGGATACCAGGCACCTGCCAGATCCATGCAGGAGTCTTGCCTGGCAGCGGTGTCACGTGCCTGCAGGGCCACGTGGCACCCAGTGACTCGCAGCCAGCCAGCGGAAGGCTCAGTGTGGCTCTGGCTCGGACGTGGCCTACCAGCTTGCCCTGTCCCCTGCGCGCCCAAGTGGTGGCCACAGCCCGGCCGAGCCCCTGAGGTCAGGATGCCAGGGCCTGCGGGCCAGGCTGCGTGGGAGGGCCAGCTCTCCCCATCCTCCGGCTCAGGACACCTTCAGGACAGGGGCTCCTCCTCCCCTACGGCCCTGGGCTCCGGGGGCTCCTCATGTGGACCTGCCTTCCCCGACGAGATCTGATGACCCGGGAGCCGCCCGCCTGAGGTCGTGAGCAACCAGGACTGCCACGCGTCTCTGCTGGTCGAGGCCGAGAAGGGGACCTGAGCCTGTGGCTGGTGGGGGGCGGGGGCCCCGGGGCAGGTGTGTGAGCTGCGCCTCGTGCTCTGGCCCCGTCCCGTCATAGGTGCTGGGCGGCGCCTCCCTGAGCGGGGCTGGGGTCGCGCGGGCACTCTCCAGTCACTGTGCCTCCAGAGTGGTGGCTGCCCCCCAGAGGCCCGGGCACTCAGGCCCCCAGGCCCCCGGGCAGCCGGCCTTCACAGGGGGAACCATTCCTGCGGCCGCGAGTCCCACGCAGCTCCTGCTGAGTCTGCAGCAGGGGTTGCCCTGCAAGGGTGAGCTGACGCTTCAGGAGAGCCTTCTGCGCTGCAGAGCAGGTGGGCCTCCCGTGGACCCGGCACGGAACGGGCCGCCAGCCGGGAGCCACACCTCCTTGGGTCTCCGTGCGCCTACCGCTGGAACACATGGAGCGCGGAACACGACAGCCCCGTTGATGTGCGGAGGATGATTCTTTACACCGAGCTCTCTGGCAAAGTGAGTCCTCCAGGCACCTAATTCACGCGTTCTCCGAGGAATCAATACTGTCTGCCGGGGAGAGAGGAGACCCATCGCCCAGAGCGCATCCCCCGCCCCGCAGTCTGTCACCCTTCTCTGCTTTCTGTCTGGACACGCACATGTGTGGCTTTCAGACGTGAAGATGTCCAGGCGGGGTGAGGGGACAGTGGAGCATGTGCAAGGCCGCCTCCGTGAGGGGAGAACCTGTTGGAGGGAGCCCGGGCGGGGGGCAACGTGCGGAAACCACACTTCAGGGCCCGAGCTGTCCTGGGGCAGTGAGGGTCTGCCCCTGGCATGTCACCCGGGTCCTGGTGGCAGCCAAGGCGGCCGGTGGGGCGCAGGGCAGATGGGGGTCTGCGCAGGCCAGTGACCCCAGGGTGCCACGCCGCTGTGTCCGCTGGGCACGAGGGCCAAGACTGCCAGCTCCAGCCAGGAGGAGCCATCCTTGGGGGACAGCCCCCTGGCTTCTCGGGGGTCTTACTGCCTCTTGTTTCTCCGTAAGGCTCAAAGACTGGTGTCGTTAAGACCGTGAGTGGACGGGGTGCGGAGGTCAAGCTCCCCCGAGGGGTAGGAGGAGAGAGAGAGGACCCCAGGGAGCAAAGATGTCTGGGAGGTAGCGGGGAGGCATCTCCTCTGAGGACATGTCGTGCCAGGAGGCGGGCAGCGCTGCAGGGGCCTCCCGGGCAGAGCGGGGCTGCTTCCCTCCCCAGAGCACCCTGCCTCCCCTCCCGGGGGTCCTCTCATTTCACGGCCCGGGAGTGAGGAAGACAGACACGCCTATTCCCTTGAACTCAGGAGGTCTCACACTCAGGAGATGCTTCAACTTCACTCACCCCACCCTGCCCCTCAAAACCTGTCTTCCTATGATACTTGAGAATTTTGTTGGAAACGGATATTAAGTTCACTGCAACAAGCTTAGGAAAGACAGCCATCTGTGGGTTAGTGGTACCTGGAGAGGGTTAGTGGTATCTGGAGAGGGTTAGTGGTATCTGGAGAGGGTTAGTTACTGGGGCCTCCATCGAGCTGGGCTTCCCCCAAGGGCTCTCCACCTGCTCTTACAGCCACCGAGATGGGTGGGGGTGGCTGGGGACCCGGAGGCCTCCAGCTGGGGTGGGCCCCCAAGAAGAAGCCTCCCAGGGGCTGGGCTTGGGGGCATCAGGCAGCGGCCTCCCCCGCTCAGCTTCCCTGTTCTGGCCCCAGAGACGCCCCCTCCCACACCACCCGCAACAGCTGGGTGAGCATCATCTGTGGTTGGCACCTGGTAAGAAACAGGGATGAGTGCACACCGGCCCTTCTCCTGGGAGGCGGGTGCAGGGAACCCTCCCCCACTGCTGGGCGTGGACGCCCTTGGCTAGCCCGAGAATGGGCCTCTGGATGCCATCTGTGTGGGCAGTGCCAGCCCTGGCCTGTCCACCAGGGGGCAGTGGTGTCTAACCGTGGCCGCCCTCTCCCACGGGGCAGCCCCTGGGCTGGGACCGCCCAGTGGGCAGCCCTCGCAGCGGCTGACACCCTGACCCATGCAGGCAGGGAGGCCCAGGCCTCCCGGAAGTGATGCTGCCCACCCAGGAAGAGGGAGGGAGGGTCGGGGTCGTGCCCTGTAGGCTTGGCTCCATTCTGCGGACAGAACCACCGAGGTCCCTGTGGCAGGCTGGTGTGGCCTTGACCCCAAGGCTGTGCTGTGCCCCTGGTTCCTGCTCTGCTGTCCTTCAGCTCGGACACCCCTCTGAACCCGTCTGGCAGGACGTGCTCTCCCTTGGGCAGGAGGGGAGGGTTTCCTCTGGGCAGCGGAGTGGCACGTCCATTCCAGCAGGTGGTCAGCAGGGAGGAGCTGCTGAGGGGCTGGGGCTCCGCGTGGGCCTGGCCACCCACCTGGGGTACCTGCTTCCCCAGGGGCGGTGATAGGCCTGGCCTAGGAACGACCTCGCCAGGCCGGAGCGCCCGACGTGAGGGGTCCCTCCTGCTGGATGGGCGAGGAGGCAGCGAGCTGGCCTGCTCCCGCCTTTGCTGACCGGTCAGCACGTCCTCTGTTTCTTCTGAGATGGAGCCGCTGACACTGAGATTCTCAAGGTGTCCGGCTTGGGAGGGTGGGGGTGGGGAGGGGGCAGGGGGTGGCAGCTGGCATGGAATCTGGTCCTTGGCGGCCCTGCGTGGCTGGTGGCTGGGCCCACCTGCCTGGCAGGCACGCTGTCCTCCTGCTAGACTGTGCCAGGCTCCTCAGAGGCTAATATCAGTATTACGGTACTAATTTATTAGACATGGAGAGATTTTTAAATTTCATTTTTGTGCAGTTATTTAAAATTTAAAACGATAACGTCTGACCCAATTAAATTTCAGCTGATCACTCTCCAAATGCACAGTCTTATAAAATATAAATGAGGAATCTTAAGAACTCTTATAACAGCTTAATCTCCGTGTAGATGATCTGCTTTGGGGTTGTCTAGGCAAAAAGCAGACCTTAGGAAATGCAGAAAGAAGACAGAAAGTAGTAGATCCGATTCTGAAAATGGTCTCAGCTGTCTAACTATCCGGGACTGTATCCTGTACATCAAATTCCTTCTGTTTTGTAATAATAATGCTTTTTTATTTGGCCTTTCTCTTGGGGGATTTCTGGCATCTTCATAATTCAGAGGCTCCAGTGGAGACAGCCTGGTTTTCCAGCCTCTGGGCAGGTCCCCCGGGAGGCTGGTAGGGGCGGCCAGCCCTGCCCCATCCCGCCCTGGGCAGTCTCCCCACTCTGGTTTGCGTGTAGACCCGCCAGCGTGCTGACCCCCACAGCGAGCCTCCCCTTCCCAGAAACACTCACAGCATCGTGGCCCCACTTGAGCGCCTGGAAACCCACCCGGTCCCACCAGGCTGGACGGGTCAGCATGGCCACCACCCAGACCCTCGCTGGGCAGAGCTGGCCTCCTGAGGCTGGTCGGAGCAGGACAGGAGACCGGCTGGGTGGGGCCTCCCTCCGGGCCCCCGGCCCCGTCTGGGTCACGTGTCTCGGAGAGCCTCCTCTATTGGGCAGCTGTGGTGTCACGTGGTCTGGACGTGCAGAGCCGACCGCGAGCCTCCAGCGGGGGTGGACGTGGGACCCTGGGCCGCAGGAGCTCCTCCTGCACGCCAGCTCGGGACAGGATCGGGGTGGCCCCGGGCGTGGGGAGGGGCGGTGTGAGGGTCCCCTCGTCCGGAAGATCGGGGGTCTCAGAGCTGGGAAGAGCTGGTCCTGTGTGTCCTGGTACTGGAACACCGAGGGGCCCCAGCTGCTGACACGGGTCTGGGGAGCGAGTCCTGCTCTGGATGCAGCTGTGGAGGCTGTGGCCGGGCCACCGCTGCCCTGCCTGGCTCCGGGGCACCAGCCCTGACTGCGTCTGCGGCTCCCTTGGAGACTCAGGCAGGAGTCCAATGACGTGTGCCTGCTGTTCCACTTGGGCCGTGTGGTCACGTGTCCGATGTGACAGGTGGGTCGGGGGGAAACCGACGGGGCTTGGCCGGGGCCGGGTGACGGGCTCACCGTGTGCGGGCTGTGGGCATCGGGCCAGGGTCTCCTTCCCGGGACACCCGGTGTCGGCGGCACGGGGACCCGCAGCGTGCGCTGGTCCTGGGCCTGCTCCTCTCTGTCCCGGGCGTTCTCCACCTGGGCAGCTGCCAGGCGGCCAGCAGACGTGGGGGGTCAGGAGCCCCCACCCCACCTGAGCCAGAGCCCCTTCACTGGGCTCCTGCGCAGACTGAAGCTTTAGTCAAATCAAGTCTGAGACAGTTTGTCTGCTGAAAGGACGCTGGAAAGCTGCCGTTCCATTTCATTTTGCTTTTATGGTTTCTAAAAGGTAAGAGAAATCGTGGGTAAGAGAGGAGGAAACGGCTATGTGGAGGAACACAGCTGGACTCTCCCCGGCCGCGCTCCTGGGACGCATGTGGCCTGAGAACGTGGACGTGGCTCCTGCTGCGCACTTAGGTGGAAAGACACCCTCGCCTGCTGTGCGTCGTCCCTCCCGTCCGGCATCTCTGGTCTCCGCTCCGCACGCGATGTCTCCCGTCTGCCCCTTTGTCTCCTGCTGATCTGCCCTGGGCTCCACTCATCTGTCCCCTGTTATCAAGAATTTTAAAAGTCCCTTTGTTTTCCTCTGCCAGCTGTTCTGGTTCTCTTTTGGCTGTTTTTTAATGACTCCCCAGGGAGCTGGTAAAGAATCCGCCTGCAATGCAGGAGACCTGGGTTCGATCCCTGGGTCGGGAAGATCCCCTGGAGAAGGGAAAGGCTCCCCACTCCAGTGTTCTGGCCTGGAGAATTCCGTGGACTGTATAGTACAGGGGGTCGCAAGGAGTCGGACACGACTGAGCGACTTTCACTCCCACTTCCCTCCTTCCTGGGAGTTACCCAAGGCCCTCGGCTTCTTTGGCTTAGATGAGACCGTTGCCTCAGCTCAAAGGCTGCATGAACACAGAACAGCCTAATGGAGGGGCCCCGCTCCCCTCGTTCGGTGCATACGTGGTTTTCTTCTACGGGTTGTGAGCTCACGAGTCACTGGCTTTCAGTGGCCGCGTCCCCACACTCACTCTTTCAGATGCAGTTAATTTCTCCTGGAAACTTCTGTGCTCCCGTCGGGGGTCACGGTCTTTCACTTCAGAGACTGTCCTGCGGTGGTTCTCGTAGGGACGGCCTCCCCAGGCTTCATTTCCCGTGCTTTCCGTCACAGGCGCTCACTGAGCAGAGGGTCAGGGCAGCGGTCCCTCCCTCGGCGCTTCCGAGGGGCCGGCCTGCTGTCTGCCAGCTTCCGGCTTCCTGGCTTCCTCCTGCTCCAGGGCGCGGTCCTGCCCAGAGGCTCTCGTCCCAGAGCACCTGCTTCACGCGGTTTGTGCCGTTTACACACGGGGCACAGCCGGGGCCCCGACGCCAGGGCCTCCATCCTGCTGGGCTGGAGGACCACGTGGCTTCTTAGAACAAGACGCTCGCGGAAGCACGTGCGCAGTGAGCTGACTTCGGGGCATCCTCAGCGTCTCTGCAAGACCGTCTCGCAAATCAGCACCCCTCTCAGCAGGCCTAAGACTCAGCCTCCACCTGCCTGGCACTGGGTGGGGCTGCTCACTCCAGCGTTTTTCCCGAGCCTTGGTAAGAAGTAACACCTGCTCTTCTGGATTGCAGGGTCTGTTGTTTTAAGCCAGTGGCCTCTTTACCGTATCCGTGCGGCCCCGGGTAGGTGCGGCGATCTCCATTTGTATCCTGCAGGCGAGAGGCTGGGTTGTGTGTGTGTGTGTGGATGCTATGAGTGTGGTGGGTGTGGGCTCACCCTGCATTTCCCGCCCTCCATTAGTGGCTCAACAACGGCCGCTCCCCGCACCCCTCCACCCCGCCGACAACCCACGGCTCCAGGGTTGCTTCTTACACAGACCTGCCTGGATGCTCCCAGAGGAAGGCCCTCCGTGTGTGTGTGTGTGTGTGTGTGTGAACATCGCACGTGGGCCTGGACGCTCCCAGAGGAAGGTCCTCCGCAGGTGTGTGTGTGTGGTGTGTGTGTGTGTGTGTGTGAACATCGCACGTGGGCCTGGACACTCCCAGAGGAAGGCCCTCCGTGTGTGTGTGTGTGTGTGTGTGTGTGTGTGTGTGTGTGTGTGTGTGTGGTGTGTGTGTGTGTGTGTGTGTGTGTGTGTGTGTGAATATCGCACGTGGGCCTGGACACTCCCAGAGGAAGGCCCTCCGTGTGTGTGTGTGTTGTGTGTGTGTGTTGTGTGTGTGTGTGTGTGTGTGAACATCGCACGTGGGCCTGGACGCTCCCAGAGGAAGGCCCTCCGTGTGTGTGTGTGGTGTGTGTGTGTGAATATCACACGTGGGCCTGGACATGTGGACAGCATTCCCAGGCGGTCTGTGGGCGTCCCTGCCTGATCTCTGCTGCCTGCCCATCTGGGGTCCCCCTGCAGAGAGTTGAGGAAGCTGCCAGCTCTGAGAGCCTGGAGGTCAGAGAGAAAGCCAGGCAGCCCGAAGTCGTCCGCCTTCGCCCTGGACCAGACGATGCTGAGGCTGTTCTGAAGCGTGTCCGGCCGACACCTTGCAAGTTGATTTAAACGGGAATCTTCCAGCCCCTTGGCTGCGCTGACCCCTCTGTGTTCCTTTTTAAATGGACCCCAGTCACGACATGCTTGTCATTCAGCTGCCACTGGAAACTTCACGTTGATACGAATGAGCTGGGTGTATTTCCATTATTTTCTCCACACACCTCAGCTCGCAGCCTGAGTGCCCCTCTGAGGGCACGGTGCGTCCCCACGGGCACCCCAGCGTGAATGTGGATGCCCCCTCCCCTCCACAGAAGCCTCTGGACCAGAGCCCCACTGTCCACCCCCTTCTCTGATGGATGGATTCACCAGAAAGTCTTTATGGAGGAGCAAGGGGGCCTGTGGGCTGAAGCCAGGAGGTTCTGACGTAGGGAGGCAGGGCAGGGGCCCTGACTCCTGCCTTGGCAGACGTGGGCTGTGCTCTGAATGCGGAGGTGAGTTTCACGCACCTCCTTGGCGCCATTACATCTTAGTCACTAGCTCATAACTTTCTGTTTTACTGAGTTCCCACAAAAACCACAACAATCAAACACTTCCCACTGTGGCCACTGGCTTTCTAAAAACTGAAACCATGTCCCTCCTCATTTTTATCATCAATATATTTCTCAGGTTCTCTCCGAGTGTGGTTTCTAAAGCTCTTCTGTGAACCTAGAAATGACACACCTAGACAGCATGTTGAAAAGCAGAGACACCACTTTGCCGACAAAGGTCCGTCTAGTCAAAGCTGTGGTTTTTCCGATGGTCATGTGACTGTGAGAGTCGGACCATAAAGAAAGCTGAACGCTGAAGAAGTGATGGTTTTGAACTGTGAAGAAGACTCTTGAGAGTCCCTTGGACTGCAAGGAAATCCAACCAGTCCATCCTAAAGGAAATCAACCCTGAATAGTCCTTGGAAGGACTGATGGTGAAGCTCCAATTCTGTGGACACCTGATGCGAAGAGCTGACTCACTGGAAAAGACCCTGATGCTGGGAAAGATTGAAGGCAGGAGGAGAAGGGGACGAGAGAGGATGAGATGGCTGGATGGCATCACCGACTCAGTGAACCTGAATTTGAGCAAGTTCCTGGAGACAGTGAAGGACAGGGAAGGCTGGTGTTCTGCTGTTCATGGGGTCACAAAGAGTCAGATATGACTTAGCGTCTGAACAACAATAAGACGTGCCTCTCAGTTAAATATCTTAATTTTTCAAAGGAGGAAACAGCTCCGAGAGAAACTCTGCTGTGTCTGGAGTCACAGAGCAAGAGTTCAAAGGCCAGCTGGTGTGGCCCCTAGCCTGGGGCTCCTCTGGGCCCCCAGCCTCAGCAGCGGTTTTCCTGCAGGCAAGCCGCCACCATACAGCCAGCCGTGAGGCCCGGGCCGCCCCTGTTTGCCCAAGTGGGCCTGGGGCTCACGCACGAGCAGCCAGAGTGTAAAGATGGTAAATATTTTATTTAGAACAGTCTTTGCCAGCTGGAAGGGCTCATTTCAATTTTCTCTCTCCCTGTCACTCTCTGTCTTGCACAGCACAGGCGGGCCCGTGCGCGCGTGCACACACACACACACACACACACACGCACACAGACACAGGTGCTCACACGCCAACGGTCCCTGGGCCGCTGTCCTGTGCTTGGGGCCCCTCCCCCAGCTGACCCTGCGAATGCCTTTGCCCCTGGAGCCGACACCCTCGCTCCTGGAATCCCCGGGAAGATTCCCTGGGAATCTATCTCTTCCCCCCGCCGCCGCTGGCCTGGCCTCCTCTAGACCTTTGGTTCGTTCCCTAAGAATAGTGGCCTTTCTCAGTTTCCTGAATGAGTTAACGTCTGTGAAGCCCTAGAGGAGGAGCCGGTGCTGGTGAGGCCGGCACAGACACGCTCTCTCTCTTTCTCCCAACAGGCCCTTTCCTCACTTCATTTAATCACAGTCGTCTCATCGTTACGCTCTCCTTCATCCCCACCCGAGTGTCCGTTCCCTATCACTCTTCCTTTAGGGAGAACCCATTCTAAAGAAACCGCCTGCAGCGAGGGAGACCCGCTCAATCCCTGGGTCAGGGAAGATCCCTTGGAGAAAGGAGCGGGCACTCCCTCCAGTGTTCTTGCCTGGAGAATCCCATGGACAGAGGAGCCTGGCGGGCGACGGTCCACGGGGCCGGAAAGAGTCGGACACGAATGAGTGAATCTCACTCACTCATGCTGAAGCGTTCCATGTGGTTTTGACTATGTATGTATCCTTGAAAGAAACAGAGCATTACTGTACGTGTATTTGTGTTTCAACTGACGTAGAACTGTTGGCCTCCAGCTCTCTGCTTCGGCCGCGCTGGCCCTCGTTGCTGAGTGCGGGCCTCCTCCAGCTGTGGCGAGCGGCCCGGTTAGCTGCGCCGTGGGGCTTCTCCTGCAGGGCAGAGGCTGCAGAGCTCAGGCCTTCCGCAGCCGTGCTGCTTGGGGCTCCGCTGCTCTGTGGCTCGAGGGATCGTCCCCGACCGGGGTGGAGCCTGCGTCCCCTGCAGATGTGCCCACTGTATCCCACGTGACTGTCCGTGGAGTCGCAGACATCCAGGTGATGCGGCAGAAAATCAGGAGAAGCAGACACTTTCCAGAACTGAGCGTGACAGCTGACATGGCCTGCTTTCCTCACAGCAGGGCTGCAAGGCCCGGCCTGTGAATGCAGGGCAATGGTGGGGTTTCCCTGTGTTCCGTAGGAAGTGCCTTTTGCTCCGTGATGTTAGTTCTTAATGACCGACGCAGGAAGCAGGTAGAAGTCAGTTCCTCATGAGGTCGAAAGGCCCCTCGTGGCATGCTCACAGACCCCGGGGCCGGCGTGTCTCACGAGTCTCGCCGCGGCCCACGTCTTCAGTCAAACGCAGTCCGCTAAGTTCTGAGACATTCTCACCAGGGGGCTTAACTGGTGAATCATTAGCAGTGCGCTGGCTTATTTGATGGAGCTGTTGCTGGAGCAGAGATTACGCGGTGTTCCCTGAAACACTTTGCTGTGCTTTCATGGGTCTGGTGCATGTTCTGCGTCGCTCTGCTTCATGCTGGACACTCCACCTGCTGTGCTGGTATCTGCGTCCACATGGGGACACCCGGGCGGAATTTCACGTCGGGAGGCCAGTTCAGATGCAGGTGAGGGCGAGCGAGCCTGAGTTTCCGTGCCCGGCGGGGACCGCTTGAGCGCCCTTGGCTTTCCCTTCCGTGTGCTCCTCTGCCCCTGCTGGGGTGTCAGCCGAGCCTGTGTCTTCTGTGGCAAAGGGACCGGTGTGTCAGCTATTAATTCCCACTGTGATGCTGCGTAACAAACACTCCCAAACGCAGCGACTGGGAGCAGTGGACGTCTGTTTGTTGATTAGTGTTTGGGCCCGTGGCAGGCAGGGCTTGGGGGGCTGTCTTCCTGCCCAACTATGTCTGGGCTGCCCAGCTGTAGGTTAGCCTAGGGTGTTCTCTTGGGGGGGATGGACCCCCAGCCCTGAGCTCGTGCTCTGGACGGTACCCTCCCTGCAGCCATCTGGGCCCCTTTCCTGTTAAAGTTCTCTCTCAGCAGCAGGCTGGCCAGCCCATGGTCAGGAGTGGTGGGGGCAGGCTTTAAATATTCTATTCCAAGGTGGTGTCCCAGGAGACCCCCCGTGCAACCGAGGGTCCCAGGGGGAGGAACTGATGAATGGTGGGAGTGGGTGGCTGAGAAGCCCCTGGGAGGCGGTGAGGAGGCGAGGGCGTGGCCCAGCCTCACCCCCAACCTGGCCTGTTGGAGGAGCTGGAGCCAGGAGGAACTAGGCACCAGGGGAAGTGTTTGCTTCTTCCTCTGCACCGTCCAGGGGGAGAGGCCAGCTGGGCACCCCCTATGGCTGATGCTGGCCAGGCTGGGGGAGCCAGCCTCAGGCCTCGCCTCCAGGGCCTTCAGACAAGGGTGTGGCAGGATCCCAGTGGCCCCAGCAGCCCAGGACACTGGCCTGAGACGGGGTGTGGGCTGGGCCTCTCCCAGGCAGGGCAGGGGCCCCTGGGGCGGCTGGGCCCCTCTCCGTCTCCCCCTCTCCTCCCAAGGGATCCAGAACCCCAGTCCCCTTCTCAAGCCTGTGGCCCCGAGCCAAGTGGACAGAGGGGCTGGCCTCATAGGCCATCTCCCTGCAGCCCAGGGAGTCACCCCCCACCCCCAGGAGGCTGGCCCAGGGGGTCCTCATCACTCACACTGACACCCCCAGGGAGTCACCCCTCCACCAGGAGGCTGGCCCATGGGGTGCTCATCACTCGCTTTGACACCCCCAGGACCGTCTGCTCCCTGTCTTCCTTCTCCCGTGAACCTTGGAAATGGTGGACTTTCAGTGAGAGTCGTCATGTGGGCTCAGGGCTGGGGGTCGCCTGGTCTTCCGCGTCCCTGGGAAGTTCTGGACGCTCATGTGGGCGCTAATGGCCTGTTTGCAGAGATGAGGCTTGTTTCAATCACGCTGGGCCTCTCCCCGACAGGCGGGAGGCGCCTTATTAGCATCGCGGGTCTTGCCGATGCGCCTGCTGATTTAGGTTTATTTCTCTCTGCATGCACGTCTGTGTCCTCAGAGTGACCGATGGCCCCTCCGTTAATAAGCGGAGCTTGTTCTGGGGCCAGAATGGCTGTCATGTGCCCCAGAGGCGGCTGCCCTGCGAGTGGCTGATTGGGAAAGTTTGTTTGCCTGAGTCAGTGCTTTGCAGCTCGAGTGTGTTTGCCGAGAGGAGTGGGAGGCAGCCGTGGGGTCAGCAGGGCTGCCTCAGCGACTTCCAGTGGAGCCCACTCAGAAGGGGGTTTCCTGGGCAAAGCGCACTGCGGGTCCGGCTGAAAACTCCAGAGGTGGTCTCCTCTAGTGCGGCTCGGGCAGGGGGCCTTGCTGCTCCCGGGGAGGCGGGACGGGGCCCTGGGTGGGTCTGGGGTGGGCGGGTATGGACCGGGGCCTTCTGTGGGCTCGGCCCTGCTGACACAGCAGGAGCGAGTGGTTCTGGAAAGGGTCAGAGGTGAGGGCATCTCCAGAGCCTGCCCCCCGCCCCTCCTCCCCCCACCCTCCTGTCTATGCCTGCCCGTCCCTTCCCCACATCCTGGAGGAGCCCCCTCCCCCCAGCATGCCCCCTGCCGAGGGGTGGCCTTGAGGTCCTGGGGGGCACGCCTGGCGGGGGAGGCAGCCCCACGGGTGTCTGTGCCTCCCAGCCTGGCCCCAGCTCTGATGGAAGAGGTGTGTCCGTCTCCGGCCCACGGTCGGTGCCATCCCTGTTCCTGCCCTGACCATCGGCCATCCTCCGTCCGTCCTGCCCATGGGCCCTGGGCCTGCTGGCCATAGGGGCTCCTCCTTCTCCATGAGCGCTGGGCAGTAGGGGAGCTGCTGTTAGCAGGCCCTCCCCATCGCCACTGCTCACAGAAGGCCGGCCAGGCTGCCTGGGGCCCCTCAGAGGGGGCAGGCTGAGATGCCCCCCGACCCACCGCCAGTCTAGAGCCCGATCTCAGCTGTGCTGCATGGGCAAAAAGAAATACAGTCTTCTAAAAGCTATGGTTGCAAAGGCTTAAACCGAATCCCTAGGAGCGAAGCAGAGCTGAGCGGAGCCTGCCGTCTCCGTTTGGTCTGGGATGGGTTATCAGCGCCCTCACCCTGTCCCGATTCGCTCTGTTCACACGAGCCCCCAGTCACGCTGTGAACGGGGGCCCTGTCCTCTCTCGGAGCTCGTGGGCCTGATGGTGGGGGCCAGCATCACCTGGGCTCCATGCTGGTCTCAGCTGCAGAATGGACCATGTCCCCCAGATTCGTGTGCTGGTGTTTGAAACCCGGAACTTCGGGAAGGGGCTCCGGATTCAGGTACAGCGAGGCCCTCGGGTGGCTCTGATCCCACAGACCGGGTCCCTGTAAGAAGACAACCTCAGGATGTGGACACAGAGAGAAACACAGGAGGGCCCAGCCGTCTGAGGGCAGAGGCCTCAGGGGGACGAGCGCCAAGACCCCCAAGATCACGGCCTGCAGGGCATGGTCTGAGCTGCCCTGCCCGACACGCCTGGTGGGCCTCGAGCGGAGACGGCCCCCATGCCTCAGGTGCCTTCCCAGGTGGCTCTCCGCCCCCCACCAGCGGGCCTGCTCGGGGCTCTCGGGGGCAGGGGTGATGCGGGGTCCTGCTGTCCCCAGGCCCTGAGGGTGGTCTGCCAGCAGAGACGGGTCCCTGAGCTCCACCACCAGGCTCGCGGGGACCCCCCCTTGTCCCGGTCAGGGCCTCTGCCTCTTCCTGGCGGCCTGGCTGCCACTCTGCAAGACGACTTTCTGCAGGTCGCTGCTGAGAGAGGGGACACACGGCCACCCCTGCCCATGCCGCCAGCCTCTCCCGCTGGGTGAGCAGGGCGGGACCCTACCCTGCTTGGCCCATGCACAGTGGGGCCCCTGTTTGGTGAGGGCCTCCTGGGAGAGTCCATCTGTGGCCCCCAGAGTTCCCCCCTTGACACCTGTTGGGGGGCCGTAGGCACGTTGGGGCCGGCCCTGGAGAAGGACCATCTCACGTGGGCCTAGGTCTTGGCTCTCTTGTCCTAGGAGGGAGGCTCTGGGCGAGGAAGCCACCCACCCCAGCCATACCCGGCTTCTCCCGGCCATTTCCTTCAGGCTCCGTGGTTGGAAGGCCTCCTTGCACATGAGGGGGACGCAGGGGCCCCTGTGGTTGCTGCCCAGGGCTCCCGGCTGGTGGGAAGGCAGCTTATCCTGAAACGGTATGCCCCCAGCTCTGCCAGGATGAATCCGGGGACTCAGGGGTCCCAGAGGCACCCCCCAGAGCTGTCTTCAGAGGAGGGCAGATGAAGGAGCCTTCATCCCAGCCTGACCAGTGTTGGGGGAACTGAGGGGCCGTGGGGGCCGGGCTTACCTGGCTGGGCTCACCCAGAGGCCACCAGGCATTCACAGCTCCTCCCCCGTCCTCCAGCAGCGGGAGGCCCCAGGCCGGTGACAGGCGAGGGGGGTGGCAGCCTGCTGGCCTTGACCATCCTTCCCTCTGGGGGTGGGGGGGGAGGGGGTGACGCAGGACTCAGGGTCCCCTGGCTTCTGGAGTTGGGAGCCCCAGGGGTCAGTGCCCGCTGACTCAGAGCGGGGGTCCCCTGGCGGGGGCCCCCTTCCCTTCCTTCTGCACAGCACGCGGGGTGGGGGAGAAGGGGCGGACACCTGGGGGGTCCCGGGCCCTGGGTGGGCGGGCGCCCTCTGTGGCCAGACCGTGAGCAGTGCCTACCCTGCGGCCCCTTCTCGGCCCCCCTGGCCCGGCCCTCCCGTCCTGCCCCTGGCTTTCCTGGCCAAGCGGAGCCTGCGGGCCCTCCTGCCTTCAGCGTCCAGGCTTCTCCTGAAGGCACCAGGCCAGCCACTCACACAGCCTCCCTGACCCCTTGACGGCCCTCAAGCCCACGGGCCCTCGAGCCAGTGCCCAGGAGCCTTGGTGGGTGGAGAAGCCACTCAGGGCAGGAGGGGCCAGGCACCTGCCTCCCGTGTTGTGGGGTCCTCCGCCCGCTCAGGCCCAGGCCCTGGCCTCTGGGGTACCCTGGGTCCATGGGCGACGCCCCTGTGCTAGCCCAGAGCCTGGAGAGCTGTGAGCCGCCTGGGCAGCTGCCTGCCACCCTCCCGGTCTGGCGTTTCAACTCGGCTCCCGAGTCTACGGCCTTTCACCCACCTTCCTGGCACAGCGGGTGCCACGTCTCACAGTGCCTGCAGGCTGGTTACCCAGGATGGTGCCAGGGTTCCCTCTATCCACGCCAGGCGTCCGTCTTCATCTCTGGAAGGCCCCGGGCCCCTCCTGGTCCTCTCGTTGCGGCCCTGGGTCCCTGACACCTGTTCGTCCTGCAGCCATCAGAGGCGATGGAGACGAGCCGCCGTCCTGACGTGGGCGACGGGCGGGCGCCAGCGTTACCCGCTTGCAGCAGGAGACGCACACTCAGATCCCAACAAAAGGTCACATTTGCAAGAAGTAAAGAGGAAACACGGGTAATTGGTTCAGAAGCTGCTGGCTGATACCTCGCCCTGAGAGGCGATCTGACGGACTTGAAGCCTTTTGTTCAGGTAATTAAAAATGAGATTTCATTACATCATTAAAAATGAGGGCAGGCAAGCTGCTTTCTCAGATACTACAGTGTTGTCACAGGAGGCGCGTGGACCCCGGCCAGGCGGGGCGCTCAGTGTGCGAATAAGGGACTCGTGGTCCCCGACCCTCTCGGCTGGGGGTGGAGGCCAGTGGGGGGCTGCTCATAGCTGTGGGGACCCCACCGTAGGGTCTGGGAGGAAACCCACCTGCACCTCCAAACGAGGCCCGAGCTGTCCTTTGTCCAGCCTGAGAGAAGACCCGGAGGACGAGTCTGGAGGCACTCCACTGGGTGCCCCGGCCCTTCCCTGGTCAGGGTGACCGACGCTGCCCATGGGGAGAGCGGAGGTGCACATGGTCAGTTCAAGGACCAGGACTCGGCCTGGCTGTGACCCCAAGGCTCAGACGCAGTACCACATGCAGCCTGCCCCACGATGGCCCCCCAGAAAAATCGGATGAGAGCTTTGTACCAGGAAATCCCACTGCTGACAAACCCGAGGTGAAAGGTCACACCTCAAAATAAAATTAGGCGTGTTCTGTGGGTCTTGTTTATTTGCATACTGTTCTTTCTTTCAGGCTCAGCTACACTCGCAGGCACTTTGCAAACCTGCGCATGGCGGCTCCGTAGAGGGCAGAGTGGAGCTGGTCCCCAGAGTTGGGCTGGTTTACGGTCTCCACGGAGACGGGGTGCCGCCCGGGGGCTGGGCCAGCCGCGGCCACTCTGCGCCTTGCTGACCACCTTCCTGCTGAATCGGCCACAGGAACCTTCCTGCTGAACCGGCCACAGGAGGCCCCGCCTGCGTCCTGACGTCCGGCAGTGGGCCTCCCTCATAAATCCCCTGATGAAGGGTCAGATGCCTGCAAAGACCAGTGTTATCTTTTGATGAAATATTTTTTGTTGCTTAGAAGAGGAAAAATCACAATACTTCAGATCTTTATTTCTTAAAGCACAGTTCTCAGGAAAGATAATTCTTCTTTAGCCCCATTTAGTGTGTAAACATAGCAATTGGTTTCCACCTGGATTTTAGAGTTAAAACAATATGTACTGTAGTAGATATTATTTGGCCTTAACAAAAATACTTAATTAAACTCCAATTTTATGTAAGAGTAGAATTCTGTGCCAGAGGGGTGGTGGTTATTTCCTCATAAACTTCCCTTCATAGCCTGGATCTCCAGGACTCTTATTTTTAACTAAACACCAATGAAAACCACTGTATTGGAAGCTTTCTCCCATCACTTGCAATTTACTCACTTCTGAGAGTGGAATCAGCTGAAAATCTCAAGAAGATAGTAAATCCTGCAGAAGGTTGTGTTGTTTTGGTCAGTACAAAAGCCCTGCAGAAATGAATCGTGGTTTTCTGATGATTTCCGGGAGTGGCCGCTGGCTCCTCTGGCCGGGGACTGTGCACAGCCGTCCTGGTTTGTCTCGGGTCCAGGTTCTCCTGGAGCTCTGATGACTGTGGAGTGAAGCTGCCGACTGTCCGGCAGAGGCCCGAAACCCCACTCCCCGACCCTGTCGGCAGGCAGTCAACAGAAGCCCCGCCTTGTGGCCCAGACGCTCGGCATAGGAGGATGTGTCTGGTGACCCAGGGACCGTCCACTCAGCAGGGACCAGCAGGAGCGGACCTGCGGGACCACTGCAGGCAGGCCTGGTGGGAGCTGCCCCGGGCCTGCGCTCAGCCTCAACCCTGAGGGAAGCAGGCGTTGCCTGGAGGTCACAGCTGGCGGAGGGCATGGCAGCCACGAACAGGGTTCCTGCCTGGAGAGCCCCCACGGACAGAGGAGCCTGGCGGGCCACAGTCCAGGGGGCCACAGAGAGGCAGACATGACTGAGCGGGCTTAGCAGACACCTGCACACCCAGCTCAGCGAAAGGAGCTCGCCTTGTCCTGCAACAGCCATTTGCAAAGTGGGGAAAACACGGTGCCTTTTCCATGCCCACACATACCACCCCGGATGCCCCATAGACTCTCAGGGCCCCGTGCCGGGGCAGAGCCCTAGCTGTGCCCGTCCGGATGGGCGGGGGCCCCGCTCCCCTGTGCAGTGTGCGGGCATCGGGCAGCGGCCTTCCTGGGGACGGCCTTGGACCAAGCCTCTGTGCTAACTGAGCCCAGGGACTGCCTGCACCGTCCCTGCCCTGTCCCTCACCCTCTGCTCCGACTCGGACACGCCCAGACTTTGCCCCCTGACCCATGACCCCGCCGCTGTTCAGAGCGTCAGAGGGCCCCGCACACAGGCGTGCTCAGTGGCTGCGGCCCCTGGCCTGGCTCCTGGCTGTGTTTCCCCCTTTCCCGAGGAGACACTGGAGTCAAGGCTGCGGCGTTGTGGGGGCCCCCGGGGGGCTTTAGCTCCCAGCTTGTAAGATTCCTGCCGCAGTGGAGGGGGGAGTGGGGCAGTCGGGGGGCACGGTGTGGGAAACTCTGATCCCTGGAAAGGAAGAGTAGCTTTCAAATCCACAAAGTGGAGCCAAATGAGCAGGCTGCCACCGCCGGGACCTGGTGGGCGTGCAGTGGTCTGGAGGCAGGAGGTAGCCTTTTCCTCTCTTCCCTTGGACTCTTCCCAAGGATGCTCTTCAGGTGATGCTGGGCAGACCTGGAGGGGGGGAGGAGGAGGGGAGGAGGAGGAAGTGGGGAGGAGGGGGAGGAGAGAGGGAAGGAGATGGGTAAGGAGGAAAGGAGGGGAGGAGGGGGAAGGGAGAAGGGAGGGAGGGGGGAGGGAGGGAGGGGAGTGGGGGAAGGGGGGGAGGATGCCTCTGGCAGCCCAGCGTCCACCATCCCCCAGGCCTCTGCATTCTAACACCTACCTGGTCTCCCATGATTATGTTAATCTTTTCAATGGGAAATGATCTTTGTGTTAATAAGATGCAAGTTTTGATACATGAGAATCAGTTAATTGGCTACTTATATGAGAAAAATGCTGAGTCCTGATATCAAGTACATGATAAACACAGCTAGTCTAACACTTGAGCTGGGCTCTGCCGGCTGGAGAGCCGCCATGAATTATGGATTATGCTGATCCGGCCACGCCTGTCTGGGCAGGCTTCCTGTGACACAGCTGCTGAGGTTTCATTTTGAGTCAGTTGTTGTCACTCACAAGTTTTAAGGAAAATCCTTATCGATTTTAATATCAGGGAAGCTATTTTTATTTTCCTGTGAGTCTAAAGGTCTGTTAAAATCAGTTCTACGGTTCCGGCTCTTTTTTACTGGATCATTCGGGACGGGCAGCAGAGAGTGTTTTTGTGGGGAGAGCGGGCCTGGGGCTCGGATCCCAGCAGGGTGGACACCCTCCAGGCAGGCGAGGAGACCCAGCAGCAGGGTCCTGGCCACCCGCGGGGGTGGGGGCCGTGTCTGTCTTACCAGGGAGCTGCGCGTTATTGAAGCCAGAGTCCTTCAACGCTAAACCGGGTTTCCTTTTGTCCACCCTGTGGTCCTTGGAAGGTGAAAACAAGTGAAAGCGTTAGTCGCTCAGTCGTGATCGATTCTTTCCCGACCCGGGGACTGCAGCCCGCCAGGCTCCTCGGTCCACAGGGATTCTCCAGGCACCATGCTGAGGGGTTTGCCGTGCCCTGCGCCAGGGGCTCCCCCGCCTTGGTGTGAGGGCCCTTCGCCGTCTGGCCCCAGGGGTTTCCTCCAGTCCGCTCTGTGGTCCTGGGAACCCTAACCCGCTGTGCTGTTTCCCCGAAGCAGTGGAACTCCCAGGCCCCAAGCAACAGCCCGCCCCTCCAGACGCGCTCTGTGGAGGGGGCTGGTGTGACTCTGGCGTGCTGGAGCCTCCCCTCGGCCCGTTTTGGCGCCATCCTGCAGGTGGGTCAGAACCCACGTCGGACTTCCCTCTGCAAGTGGGGGCTTCCTCTCCGGCTCGCGGGAGTGTTTCAGATGGTGGTTAGACCCTGTCTCCGATGGAGGAGCTGTGATGTGGTCGACGGTGGTAAACGGAGGTGCCCGCCACCCCGGCCCCATCCCGGGAGGTGTAGCTCTGGTGGACTGGGTTCTGCCTCCTCGGACCTTGCAGCCGACTTCCAGCGAACGAGGAGCCTGCGGCCCCACTGGCAGGGATGACAGAGCCACGTTCCGCTGGGTGACAGATTCCTAAAGGCGACGGCGTCGTCCGTGTCTCATTAGCGGAGAGGCTCATTCTCCCCATTGTCAAATGAAAGAGATTTTGAAGATTTTCGCTCATCTGGGGGTTTGGATCAGAAAAGTTCTGTGGCTTATAAAGTCATCTGTGTCCCTGTCGCGACTGTATTCACAGTGGAAGGGTGACACAAAGGTCAGCTGTAACTCCGCGGTTGCGTTTAGCTTCGAAAAAAAATGTAATATTGATCGATAAGAAAATGGAAAAGCACGACCATTAGCGCCTGACTTGATCTTCTCCGACCTTTAGCTGCCACGTGCATTTTACTCTGAAATGTTATGCCTCCAGTTCAAGAGGCTTGTCCTGATTAGTCTCCTGTTTAGCTAACGCACGGCCGGCCCCTCCTGTGACGCGGCGCCGATTCCCGTGGAACTGCCTCCTCGCTCCGTGGTGCTTTCTCTGCACCCAGGGCGGCTCGCGCCCGGATGCCAACGGGCTTGCTCGGAGCCAGGCACGCGGGCCTCTCGGGAGAGCCGGCCGTGTGTGGGGAGTGCCGTCTGGGTGGGAGGTGGCGGTCAGGACCGGTCCATGCAGAGGCCATGCTGGCCTGGGCAGGGATGGGCACTCCAGGGCCAACACGGGCTCCAAGCTGTGGGGCCGCCCCGACGGGGCTCCCCGAGTGCCGCCCGGGCGTGGCTGCCGTCCACTCGTCCCCTCACCCTGCGCAGGGGCCAGCGTGCCCCACCGGCCCTTCCTCGGGATGCGGGCAGACGGCGTGCAGACGGCAGGGTGCAGAGAGGAGGCAGGCTGAGCCCAGGGGGCCAGCAGCACTCAGGGCTCTGGGCAAGCTGAGGGCCCTGCCTGGGAGGAAAGAGGCCCCCAAAGCCAGGGGCCACCCAGAGCCTGCGACTCTGACCCGGGTTAGAAATGGGGCCTCGGTGCACGTGGTCGGCTTAAGAGGAGGCTGTGGCGGGTGAGGGTCAGGCCTGGATCCAGCGGGACCGGCTCTTCTGAAGGGGAGACCTGGACGCAGGCGCAGGGCGAAGCCACGTGAGGGCAGCAGGGCCGCAGGAGAGGCGACGGCCCCACGACGCCCCCAGGGGCAGCCCTGCCGGCGCCGTCTCCAGCTCCTGCGCTCCTTTCTGGCCCAGAACTGGGGACGGTGGGTGAAGGGCGGGCCCCCTGCGTGTGGAGAGGGACCGCAGGCAGGACGCGGGGAGCAGAGGGGGCCTGGGCTGACTGCCCCGCGACGGCGGGGAGCCCCCCGAGGCGCTCCCCCACCTCCCCCCCCGTAGCCCCCAGGCAGTGGGCGCCCCCGACCCCCCCGACCCCTAGCGCAGACCCCCGCGGGCGAGGGGACCCGCCTGCCTCTGAGGCCGGGCCGCCTGCGGGGCAGAGCAGGAGGAGAAGCGGGGCTCCGGCCTCACCCCCTGGGAGATGGCACCCACGGCCCGTCTCCAGGGACTCGCCTGCTGCAGGCTCCGAGCTGTGGGAGTCGGCCTGCATCGGCGGGGCTCTGTGGTGAGGGGATCTCCGTGGTGAGGGCATCTCCGTGGTGAGGGCATCTCTGTGGTGAGGGCATCCGTGGTGAGGGCATCTCCGTGGTGAGGGCATCTCTGTGGTGAGGGGCTCTGTGGTGAGGGGCTCTGTGGTGAGGGCATCTGTGGTGAGGGGATCTCTGTGGTGAGGGCATCTCCGTGGTGAGGGCATCTCCGTGGTGAGGGCATCTCCGTGGTGAGGGGCTCTGTGGTGAGGGCATCTGTGGTGAGGGCATCTCCGTGGTGAGGGCATCTCTGTGGTGAGGGGCTCTGTGGTGAGGGGCTCTGTGGTGAGGGGCTCTGTGGTGAGGGCATCTGTGGTGAGGGGATCTCTGTGGTGAGGGCATCTCCGTGGTGAGGGCATCTCCGTGGTGAGGGGCTCTGTGGTGAGGGCATCTGTGGTGAGGGCATCTCCGTGGTGAGGGCATCTCCCGTGGTGAGGGCATCTCCGTGGTGAGGGCATCTCCGTGGTGAGGGGCTCTGTGGTGAGGGGATCTCTGTGGTGAGGGCATCTCCGTGGTGAGGGGCTCTGCGGTGAGGGGCTCTGTGGTGAGGGGCTCTGTGGTGAGGGGCTCTGTGGTGAGGGGATCTCCGTGGTGAGGATCTCCGTGGTGAGGGCATCTCCATGGTGAGGGCATCTCCGTGGTGAGGGCATCTCCATGGTGAGGGCATCTCCGTGGTGAGGGCATCTCCGTGGTGAGGGCATCTCCGTGGTGAGGGGCTCTGTGGTGAGGGGATCTCTGTGGTGAGGGCATCTCCGTGGTGAGGGGCTCTGCGGTGAGGGCATCTCCGTGGTGAGGGCATCTCCGTGGTGAGGGGCTCTGTGGTGAGGGGATCTCTGTGGTGAGGGCATCTCCGTGGTGAGGGGCTCTGCGGTGAGGGCATCTCCGTGGTGAGGGCATCTCCGTGGTGAGGGGCTCTGTGGTGAGGGGATCTCTGTGGTGAGGGCATCTCCGTGGTGAGGGGCTCTGTGGTGAGGGGCTCTGTGGTGAGGGGCTCTGTGGTGAGGGCATCTCCGTGGTGAGGGGCTCTGTGGTGAGGGCATCTGTGGTGAGGGCATCTCCGTGGTGAGGGCATCTCTGTGGTGAGGGGCTCTGTGGTGAGGGGCTCTGTGGTGAGGGGCTCCGTGGTGAGGGCATCTGTGGTGAGGGGATCTCTGTGGTGAGGGCATCTCCGTGGTGAGGGCATCTCCGTGGTGAGGGGCTCTGTGGTGAGGGCATCTCCGTGGTGAGGGCATCTCTGTGGTGAGGGGCTCTGTGGTGAGGGGCTCTGTGGTGAGGGGATCTCCGTGGTGAGGATCTCCATGGTGAGGGCATCTCTGTGGTGAGGGGCTCCGTGGTGAGGGCATCTCCATGGTGAGGGCATCTCCGTGGTGAGGGCATCTCCATGGTGAGGGCATCTCCGTGGTGAGGGCATCTCCGTGGTGAGGGCATCTCCATGGTGAGGGGCTCTGCGGTGAGGGCATCTCCGTGGTGAGGGCATCTCCGTGGTGAGGGCATCTCCGTGGTGAGGGGGCTCTGTGGTGAGGGGATCTCTGTGGTGAGGGGATCTCCGTGGTGAGGGCATCTCCGTGGTGAGGGCATCTCTGTGGTGAGGGGCTCTGTGGTGAGGGGCTCTGCGGTGAGGGCATCTCCGTGGTGAGGGCATCTCCGTGGTGAGGGCATCTCCGTGGTGAGGGGCTCTGTGGTGAGGGGATCTCCGTGGTGAGGGCATCTCCGTGGTGAGGGCATCTCCGTGGTGAGGGCATCTCCGTGGTGAGGGGATCTCCGTGGTGAGGGATCTCCGTGGTGAAGGCATCTCCGTGGTGAGGGGCTCTGTGGTGAGGGTATCTCCGTGGTGAGGGGCTCTGTGGTGAGGGCATCTCCATGGTGAGGGCATCTCCGTGGTGAGGGCATCTCCGTGGTGAGGGCATCTCCGTGGTGAGGGCATCTCCGTGGTGAGGGGATCTCCGTGGTGAGGGCATCTCCGTGGTGAGGGCATCTCTGTGGTGAGGGCATCTCCGTGGTGAGGGGCTCTGTGGTGAGGGCATCTCCGTGGTGAGGGCATCTCCGTGGTGAGGATCTCCGTGGTGAGGGGCTCCGTGCTGTGGGGCTCCGTGGAGGCAGCTGGCCGCGGGGCGCCGCCAGCCCCTCCTCAGCCGCAGTCTCCGCTCTCCGCGGCCGGGCGCTCTGGGCGCTGGCCCTTCTCAGGGACAGGGGGCAGGAAGGGCCCCGATAAGGCCTCTGGGCAGGCTATCTGCCGCCCCCTGAGAGGCTGAGGGGGGAGTGCTGTCATCTGGGGCACAGGGCGCCCTGGGTCACGCGGGCCACGACCCTGTCAGCACCTCTGCTGAGCGGAGGCGGCCCGCCTCACCGGGGGAGAGGAGCCAGCCGGTGGGCGACGGCCGGTGGGTGCGGCTCCCCGGGCTGGCCGGCCCCGCGCACGCTCTCATCTTCCAGGAAACAGCAAGAGCGCTGGAAGGTGAAGGGCAGCTTCTTTGGAAGACACAGGCTGTCCTCTCGGCCGAGGCTGCCGCACCCATCCGTGCGCAAGCAGCCCGCTGCGCCCGAGGGCCTCTGACCGAGCCTCCACTCATCCACAGCGAACACGGCCCCCGCGGTGCCGCCGACCGTCTCATCTGCCAGGTAGAGGAGACTGGAACAGGTTTCCCCAAAACGATGGTTGCTTTCTCCTTCCTGTGATCACTTGCAAGGTTGGGAGGGTGATTCCATACAGTCTGGGCTCAGCAATGCTTTTCTTGGTGGGTAAGGTTTCCTCGCCTGGATGTCCACACTCAGCTTAGCGTTCAGAGGCTGCAGTGGTGGGTGGGAAGGACACCTTCCTATCGAGAATTCAAGACGGTTTTGAAGCACCTAAAATGCATCATATTTTACTCAGCAACCTACGCTTGTGTGGCATGGCAAATTCCCAACTACCCCTTAGTAATAAAAGTGACGCACCGTTACTCACTGGAATCATAACTGGGCTTTATTTCATTAGAAAGGCACCTTGTTGATATTTCAGGAGGTACATTCCATTACTCATTCCTTATACATGTGCTGCCAAAGTAATTTTCAGGGTGAAAGAGGTGTGATTCACGATCTTTTAGAGAGGAGTTTTCTAGATTATAAATTCCATTCTAGCCTAAAAATCTTACCAAAGTAATAAAAACCTGATATCTTGGTATTAGGAGAAAATGTACTTTTAAACAGTATAAACCTATAAATTGCATTCTGTAAACTATGCTCAAAAAAATGAACTTAGGTGAACTGAGAAAGGTGTTTGCTGCTGCTCTGAGACCAGAAGTGTTGACCAACCCCCTGGAGTAGTATGGAAACCACCGAGTTAGCACTGTATTCCAGGAGCCAGAGGGGATTTTAAACGAAAACCTATGTTTTCTGTTTGGATGTGTGTTGGGGGTGGAGGTGGAAACAAATGAGAGCAAGTGCCCAAGAGCCATACAGCAAATGCTCACCGACGATGACCAAACCCGGGGACACGGGAGCCGGCTGATTCCGAGACCTAAACCGGAAATACTCTGGCTCTGTCCTCTGCGGGCTGCCCACATTTCAATGCCACGCGCTCTGAAAATGGTGCTTTGCTTTTGCCCCTCGTCTCTGGGAATCGCTGCCTTTAAATTGAATTCCAGTGGAAAGCCGGCTCCCCAGGAGCTGCATGGAGTGTTGGGTCTTTGGGAGCCAGCTCCGGCTCCTCACTGCGTCCACACCCCACACCCCACCTCTGGTGCACCTGCGTGCGTTTCTCTCCCCCAGAGTCATCCTTGGATCTCAACAGACAGAAGTGGGAAGATCAGCGCGTCTTCTTGGGAGAGTCAAGGCCTGCTGAGAGGTGTTTTTGTGCTGCCTTTAAATACAAAAGCCATCGTATAGTAGACGCATGGTTGTAGACCTATAGAGATTCATGGACGTGTAGCTGATTTACGATGTTGCTCTAGTTTCTGTTGTACAGAAAGGTGATCCAGGTAAACACATACAAGCAGTCTCGTCCATGTGCTTCTCATTGTGGTTCATCACAGGATTCCCTCTGCTGCACAGCTGCGGCTCAGTCGTGTCTGACTCTTTACGACCCCATGGACTGTAGCCCACCAGGCTCCTCTGTCCGTGGGATTTTCCAGGCAAGAACACTGGAGTGGGGGTGCCATTGCCTTCTCCAGGGGGTCTGCCCAATCAGGGACTGAACCTTGGCCCCCTGAACTGCAGGCAGATTATTCACCTCTGAGCCCCCCAGGGGAGCCGAATTCACCCATCGTGTCTATAATAGTCTCCACTTGCTGACCCCAACTCCCACCCCCATCCCTCCCTCCCCCACCGGAAGTGCATTCTTTAAGTCTGTACGTCGGTCTCTGCTTTGTAAATGAGTTCACTTGTATTAATTTTTAGATTTCATGTATAAATGATATCATATAATATTTGGCTTTCTGACTTGGTTTAGTATAACAATCTCTAGGTCTGTCCATGGTGTTGAAAATACTATTTTGTTCTTTTTACGGCCGAGTAGTATTCTTTTGTATTTATGTACCACATCTTCTTTATCCATCTCTCTGCTAATGGACATTTAATTTGCTTCCGTGTCTTGAATATTGTAAACAGTGCGGCAGTGAACACTGGGGTGCGTGTATTTTTTTGAATTAGAGTTTTCTCAGGACATAGGCCCTGGAGTGGGATTATTAGACCAAACGTTATATGGTTGAGGGGTCTCCATACCGTTTTCCACAGTGGCTGCAACACTTTACGTTTGAGAGGTGGTGTTCTGAAAGTCACATTATGAGTGAGAAATTCTATTGGGAGCCCTGGTGGATCTGAATTCACGGTGGTGGGCACACGTGCCCAGAGCTGCCAGGTCACATGCTAACCTTTGTAAGAAGGCCTGGGAGGTTCTGGGACTAATAACCTGTCTATCACCCACTCGGGGCTCACACAGAGTCCCATCATTGCTGGTTCTTAGCATGTTCTGGAAACACAAGGGACGAGCCATCAGCAGGCACCGCCCCTCTTGGAGCTGTCTGCTCTACAGTGGCACTCCTTGCACAGCTTGGCGGAGGTTTGCGAAGCCCAGGAAAGACTAACACCACAGACTCCTGGACAAGATGGTGGCGTTGCTCTGGCTCATTCATAACTGTCCCAGGACGTCTCAATCCACCTGGCATGTCCCACTTTCCTTGCATATAAAATTTCTCTTTTCCGACCTGGCCGTTTGCTCTCATTCATAAGTTATGTGGCACATAACTTCAAGGTGATTTAGTCAAAGCTATGGTTTTTCTAGTAGTCATGTACGGATGTCAGAGTTGGACCATAAAGAAGGCTGAGTGCCAAAGAATTGATGCTTTCGAGCTGTGGTGCTGGAGAATAGTCTCAAGAGCCCCTCGGAAAGCAAGGAGATCAAACCAGTCAATCCTAAAGGAAATCAACCCTGAATATTTATTGGAAGGACTGATGCTGAAGCTGAAGCTCCAGTACTTTGGCCACCTGATGAGAAGAACTGACTCATTGGAAAAGACCCTGATGCTGGGAGAGGCTGAGGGCAAAAGAAAGATGAGACACAGGATGAGACGGTTAGATGGCATCACCAATTCGATGGAAATGAATTTGAGCCGACCCCGGGAGACAGGAAAGCCTGGTGTACTGCAGCAAAAAGTCGGACATGACTTAGCAACTGACCAACAAACAACAGTTAAACAGACAGAATCACTTCCACTGGCGTCAAATGCTGAGGCCTGGACCGCTCTGGCCTGTGAGGACGGGGCTCCCTGCGAGGTGTCTGGGGGCACTGGCCCTGGGGGCTGTTCCCTGATGAGGGGCCGACCGCTGCGTGCAGGTGTGACGGTCGCATGGGCAGTTGAAGGCCCACCCCCAAACTTAACGTCTGGGGGCACCTTTCTCCTCGGACGTCACGGGTGAGTCCACTGCCCCTCCGATGTTCCTGGTGTTTGCTCCCGGCCTGTGTGAGGGGGAGCCGGGCCCCCAGTGGCTCTCAGGACAGCCGCGTCCTGGGGAAGGCCCTTTCCTGCTGGGTTTGGCCGGCGGTGGATGCTGCTGTGACTCAGGCCCCAGGGGGCGGACACCGGTGTTAGAGGGACCCAGGGTCTGGAGATTCTGGATTGGGAGGGTCCACCCTGGGGTCTGGGGCTGGACGGTATGACCCAGAGTTTTTCTCAGTGACTTGGAAAAAGAACTGACTCAGCTGGAGCTTCCCCATCAGAATGCTGAACCCAAGCTGCAGACGCGAGGGTCAGCCAGGAAAGGGGGCTCCCGCCCCTTCCCCTTCCCCACCGTTTCTTTATGAATGGGCTCTTGGATGGACTCAACCTGAGTCTCCTCAAGCCCTCGTGATGACACTTGGTGCCACCGGTCATATGAGAAGGCAGCCTTTCCACGGTGTTACTCGAGCTTTTGCTCACCGAGGGGCCTGTTCCTTTAAATACCTGAGTCCAGGTGCCGGGGTAAGAGGAGCCAGCAATTCGAGGGGGGGCAACAAATGACCGCAGGCTGGCCGGACAGCATGGGGCGCATCCCTGCAGCCCAGGGTGGGGGGCTTGGAGACCCTCGGCCACGTGCAGCTCAGCGAGGTGCTCGGAGAGGAGGCGCTCTCTGCCTCGCGGGGTCCAGGGGGCCCACGGTGGGCTGACTCCTCTGTCACCCCGTCCCCTCTGGGACCCACAGCTCCCCGGCCTTGCTGCCCAAGCTAGAGTTCCAGGGTGGCCTGGCCTGCAGCTTCCTCCCGGAGCGGTCGCGCCTCGCGTGGGGCCTGGCGCTGAGGGACCCACAGGGGAAGGACAGGTCTTCGCCAGCCCTAGGGCACGCCCCCCACACCGGGTCAGAGCCGCCCTGCAGGACGGGTGTGGGCAGCCCGCAGGGCGATGTCTCCCCCCCCGCCCCCTCCCCGCCCCCTCCCCGCCCCCTGTCTTTTCGGCAGCGGCATCCTAGGTGCAGAGAAACTCGCAAGGTTCAAGCCCAGCCAAGCAGCCCCGGGGGAACGGGGCGCAGGTGCCGAGCCGGGTGAGCAGGACACGCCCCTCGCGCCCGGCAGGTGTGGCTGCTCCGTGCGTGGCGCTCCAGGCGCTCTTTGTGGCGTGAGCTGCGGTTCGCCCGGTGCACACCGGCGGTGCACACCTGCACGTGCGTGGTGCGTGTGTCCCTGCTGTGCGAACCTGGCTCTTTCCTCCTGAGGCCCCCGCAGGCCGCCTCGGTGGGCGGGGCGGGCCAGCCACAGCACTACCCGCTGGCTGGAGTACTTGGAGGGACTCGCCGCGCGGTTCTTAGAGAGCAGGCTCCACCGTGCGCGCGCACACGAGCGGGCGCACACCCACGCGCGTGCATGCACGCACACCGCCCACTCTCTGCGGGCCGGCGCTCGGCCTTCCTGGAGCCCCCAGCGGCTGTGGTGGGGCGGGGCGGGGGCGGGGAACGGCCCGGAAGCTCGGTGGGTCTGGACCTGCGTCTCTGCCCGCTCACCCTCGGCCTCCGACGTGCCAGCAGCGACAGCTGGAAGGCCGGACGTGTCGGCGAGGTCAGCTTTCCCTCACCTCCCGCTGTCGCATCTGACCCCGCCACTGTGGCATTCGGGCCCCCCGCAGCCGCGGCCCGCTGCAGACGAGAGCCGGCGGCTGCCAGCTGCCAGCCGCCAGCGTCCGGAGCGGAGCCTGACCTCGGAGGCACGCGCTGGGGCACCCGCGCCGCGGCCTCAGCAGCCATCTGGCGCATTCCAGAGGCTCTGGTGACCCCGGGCTCCCGCCTGCCCCCCGCCCCCGGAGAAGGGAGGGCTGGGCCCCGTAGCTGGAACGTTCGCTCCCAGCCAGCCGGGCATGAACCCAGCAGTGAGGGCCCTCGATGCAGCGACAGGAATGTGAGTCCCCCAGCAGCCTGTCCGGGCCTGCAGGCCTCTCCCTCTCCGCACCTGGCTCAGGTGCCTCTGGGCCTTCTCAGGCCGCTGGGGACACATTATCTAATAAAAGATAACTTTATTATTTTTTTTCTTTTAGATTCATCTTTATATTTTATTTTTATTTTTTTTAAATTTTTATTTATTTGTTTTTTTAATTACAATACTGTATTTGTTTTGCCATACATTGACATGAATCAGCCACAGGTGAACACAATCTCCCAATGCCAAAGCCCCCTCCCACCTCCCACCCCACACCATCTACCTGAATCATCCTGTGCACCAGCCTCATGCATCCTGCATCCTGCATTGAGCATAGACTGGCGCTTCGTTTCTTACAAGATTGTATACATGTTTCAATGCCGTTCTCCCAAACCATCCCACCCTCTCCCTCTCCCCAGAGTCCAAAAGTCCGTTCTATACCTCTGTGTCTCTTTGTTGTCTCACATAGAGGGTCATCATTACTATCTTCTAAATTCCATATATATGTGTCAGTATACTGTATTGGTGTTTTTCTTTCTGGCTTACTTCACTCTGTATAATCGGCTCCAATTTCATCCATCTCATTAGAACTGAGTCAAATTTATTCTTTTTAAGGGCTGAGTAGTACTCCATTGTGAATATGTACCACAGCTTTCTTATCCATTCATCTGCTGATGGACATCTAGGTTGGTTCCATGTCCTGGCTATTATAAACAGTGCTGCAATGAACACTGGGGTGCATGTGTCTCTTTCAATTCTGGTTTCCTCGGTGTGTATGCCCAGCAGTGGGATTGCTGGATCATAAGGCAGTTCTATTTGCAATTTTTAAGGAATCTCCACACTGTTTTCCATAGTGGCTGTACTAGTTTGCATTCCCACCAGCAGTGTAAGAGGGTTCCCTTTTCTCCACATCCTCTCCAGCATTTATTGCTTGTAGACTTTTGGATCACAGCCATTCTGACTGGTGTGAAATGGTACCTCATTGTGGTCTTGATTTGCATTTCTCTGATAATGAGTGATGTTGAACATCTTTTCATGTGTTTGTTAGCCATCCACATGTCTTCTTTAGAGAAATGCCTATTTAGTTCTTTGGCCCATTTTTTTATTGGATCATTTATTTTTCTGGAGTTGAGCTGCATAAGTTGCTTGTATATCTTTGAGATTAGTTGTTTGTCAGTTGTTTCATTTGCTATTGTTTTTTCCCATTCAGAAGGCTGTCTTTTCACCTTGCTTGTAGTTTCCTTTGTTGTGCAGAAGCTTTTAATTTTAATTAGATCCCATTTGTTTATCTTTGCTTTTATTTCCAGTATACTGGGAGTTGGATCATAGAGGATCCTGCTGTGATTTATGTCGGAGAGTGTTTTGCCTATGTTCTCCTCTAGGAGTTTTATAGTTTCTGGTCTTACATTTAGATCTTTAATCCATTTTGAGTTTATTTTTGTGTATGGTGTTAGACAAAGGTCTAGTTTCATTCTTTTACAAGCGGTTGACCAGTTTTCCCAGCACCACCTGTTAAAGAGACTGTCTTTACTCCATTGTATATTCTTGCCTCCTTTGTCGAAGATAAGGTGTCCATAGGTGTGTGGGTTTATCTCAGGGCTTTCTATTTTGTTCCATTGATCTATATTTCTGTCTTTGTGCCAGTACCATACTGTCTTAATGACTGTGGCTTTGTAGTAGAGCCTGAAGTCAGGCAAGCTGATTCCTCCAGTTCCATTCTTCTTTCTCAAGATTGCTTTGGCTATTCGAGGTTTTTGTATTTCCATACAAATCTTGAGATTATTTGATCTAGTTCTGTGGAAAATACTGCTGGTAGCTTGATGGGAATTGCATTGAATCTGTAGATTGCTTTGGGTAGTATACTCATTTTCACTATATTGACTCTTCCGACCCATGAGCATGGTATATTTCTCCATCTATTAGTGTCCTCTTTGATTTCTTTCATCAGTGTTTTATAGTTTTCGATATATAGGTCTTTAGTTTCTTTAGGTAGGAATATTCCTAAGTATTTTATTCTTTTCGTTGCAATGGTGAATGGAATTGTTTCCTTAACTTCTTTTCTACTTTCTCATTATTGGTATATAGGAATGCAAGGGATTTCTGAGTGTTGATTTTATATCCTGCAACTTTACTATATTCATTGATTAGCTCTAGTAGTTTTCTGGTCGAGTCTTTAGGGTTTTCTATGTAGAGGATCATGTCGTCTGCAAACAGTGATTCCTTGTATTTCTTTTTCTGCTCTGATTGCTGTGGCCAAAACTTCCAGTACGATGTTGAAGAGTAGTGGTGAAAGTGGACACCCTTGTCTTGTTCCTGACTTTAGGGAAATGGTTTCAATTTTTCGCCATTGAGGATAATGTTTGCTGTGGGTTTTTCATATATAGCTTTTATTATGTTGAGGTATGTTCCTTCTATTCCTGCTTTCTGGAGAGTTTTTATCATAAATGGATGTTGAATTTTGTCAAAGGCTTTTTCTGCATCTATTGAGATAATCATATGATTTTTATTTCTCAGTTTGTTAATGTGATGAATTACATTGATTGACTTGCAGATATTGAAAAATCCTTGCATCCCTGGGATAAAGCCCACTTGGTCATGGTGTATGATCTTTTTAATGTGTTGCTGGATTCTGATTGCTAGGATTTTGTTGAGGATTTTTGCATCTATGTTCATCAATGATACTGGCCTGTAGTTTTCTTTTTTGTGGTGTCTTTGTCAGGTTTTGGTATTAGGGTGATGGTGGCCTCATAGAATGAGTTTGGAAGTTTACCTTCCTCTGCAATTTTCTGGAATAGTTTCAGTAAGATAGGTGTTAGCTCTTCTCGAAATTTTGGTAGAATTCAGCTGTGAAGCCGTCTGGACCTGGGCTTTTGTTTGCTGGAAGATTTCTGATTACAGTTTCAATTTCCATGCTTGTGATGGGTCTGTTAAGATTTTCTATTTCTTCCTGGTTCAGTTTTGGAAAGTTGTACTTTTCTAAGAATTTGTCCATTTCTTCCAAGTTGTCCATTTTATTGGCATATAATTGCTGATAGTAGTCTCTTATGATTCTTTGTATTTCTGAGTTGTCTGTCGTGATCTCTCCATTTTCATTTCTAATTTTGTTGATTTGATTTTTTTCTCTTTGTTTCTTGATGAGTCTGGCTAATGGTTTGTCAATTTTATTTATCCTTTCAAAGAACCAGCTTTTGCTTTGTTGATTTTTGCTATGGTCTCTTTTGTTTCTTTTGCATTTATTTCTGCCCTAATTTTTAGGATTTCTTTCCTTCTGCTAACTCTGGGGTTCTCTATTTCTTCCTTTTCTAGTTGCTTTAGGTGTAGAGTTAGGTTATTTATTTGGCTTCTTTCTTGTTTCTTGAGGTATGCCTGTATTGCTATGAACTTTCCTCTTAGGACAGCTTTTATAGTGTCCCAAAGGTTCTGTGTAGTTGTGTTTTCATTTTCATTCGTTTCGATGCATATTTTGATTTCTTTTTGATTTCTTCTGTGATTTGTTGATTATTCATAAGGATGTTGTTCAGCCTCCAAATGTTGGAATTTTTAATAGTTTTTCTCCTATAATTGAGATCTAACCTTAGTGCATTATGGTCAGAGAAGATGCTTGGAATAATTTTGATTTTTTTGAATTTATCATGGTTAGATTTATGACCCAGAATGTGATCTATCCTGGAAAAGGTTCCGTGTGCACTTGAGTAAAAGGTGAAGTTCATTGTTTTGGGGTGAAATGTCCTATAGATATCAATTAGGTCTAACTGGTCAATTGTATCGTTTAACGTTTGGCGTTTCTTTGTTAATTTTCTGCTTAGTTGATCTGTCCATAGGTGTGAGTGGGGTATTAAAGTCTCCCACTATTAATGTGTTATTATTAATTTCCCCTTTCATGCTTGTTAGCAATTGTCTTACATATTGCGGTGCTCCTATGTTGGGTGCATATATATTTATAATTGTTATATCTTCTTCTTGGATTGATCCTTTAATCATTATGTAGTGGCCTTCTTTGTCCCTTTTCACAGCCTTTGTTTTAAAGTCTATTTTATCAGATATGAGTATTGCTACTCCTGCTTTCTTTTGGTCTTTATTTGCATGGAATATCTTTTTCCAGCCCTTCACTTTTAGTCTGTATGTGTCCGTTGTTTTGAGGTGGGTCTCTTGTAGGCAGCATATATAGGGATCTTGTTTTTGTATCCATTCAGCCAGTCTTTGCCTTTTGGTTGGGGCATTCAATCCATTTACATTTAAGGTAATTATTGATAAGTATGCTCCTGTTGCCATTTACTTTAGTGTTTTGGGTTCAGGTTTATTCGTCCTTTTTGTGTTTCCTCTCTAAAGTCTATCCTTTAGTATTTGTTGGAGAGCTGGTTTGGTGGTGCTGAATTCTCCAGCTTTTGCTTGTCTGTAAAGCTTTTGATTTCTCCTTCATATTTGAATGAGATCCTTGCTGGGTACAGTAGTCTTGGCTAAAGGTTATTATCTTTCATCACTTTAAGTATGTCTTGCCATTCCCTCCTGGCCTGAAGAGTTTCTATTACAAGATCTGCAGTTATTCTTATGGGGATCCCCTTGTGTGTTATTTGTTGTTTTTCCCTTGCTGCTTTTAATATTTGTTCTTTGTGTTTGGTCTTTGTTAGTTTGATTAAAATATGTCTTGTGGTGTTTTGCCTTGGGTTTATCCTGTTTGGCACTCTCTGGGTTTCTTGGACTTGGGTGATTATTTCCTTCCCCATTTTAGGGAAGTTTAATAAAAGATAACTTTAATGGGCTGCATTACAGGAGGAAGAAGAAAGTGAGTTCTATCAGAGGAACCGGCTCAGAGCCTGGGAACAGTCCACCTGGCCTCGAGGTTCACCCCCATGCTGAGCGCAGGTGGACCCCCACTGACCACAGAACCCACCTGGACCGAGGACCACCTGGGCTCAGTCCTGTTTCTTCCTGAGGTTGATGGGACAATAGAAATCCTGAATATTAATGAAAGATAATTTTAACGGGCTTCATTACAGGAAGAGGAACGAGAATGTGAGTTCTATCAGATGATGTTACCTTATTTCTCCTTTCTTTCTATTAGAAAAGAAAAACTGATAGACTCTACTTTTTGAAAAAGTTTTAGATTTGCAGGCAAAATGATCAGGAAGTGCAGAGCCGCACCCGCTGCCCCGCCCCCATCTCTCTGCTACGTCACCAGCCCTGGGGTGGGACCAGGTCACCACTGCTGAGCCAACGCAGGGTCAGAGTTCACACCCAGTCCGTTCCTGCTGTTCCTTGTGCTGCTGCTGCTGCTGCAAAGTTGCGTCAGTCGTGTCTGACTCTGTGCGACCCATAGACGGCAGCCCACCAGGCTCCCCCGTCCCTGGGATTCTCCAGGCAAGAACAACGGGCCTGGACAAATGTGTAAGGACGTGAGGCCCCTCACAGCATCACACAGAGCGCTGTCACTGCCTAAAGTCCAAAAGAATTGATGCTTCTGGACTCTGGTGTTGGAGAAGACTCTTGAGAGTCCCTTTGCAAGGAGATCCAACCAGTCCATCCTAAAGGAGATCAGTCCTGGATGTTCATTGGAAGGACTGATGTTGAAGCTTTAGCTCCAATACTTTGGCCACCTCATGCGAAGAATTGAGTCATTTGAAAAGATCCTGATGCTGGGAAAGGTTGAGGGCAGGAGGAGAAGGGGACGACAGAGGATGAGGTGGCTGGATGGCATCATCAACTCAATGGATGTGGGTTTGGGTGAACTCCGGGAGTTAGTGGACAGGGAGGCCTGGCGTGCTGCAGTCAATGGGGTCGCAGAGTCAGACACGACTGAGCGACTGGACTGGACTGGAGGCCCCCGCGCGCCACCCCTGGTGCCCTTATTTTCCTTTTAAGTTGATCGAGAATAGGCTGTCTCCAAGACTCAGGCCCACCAGCTCAGTGAGGCTGGAACCCAGCACGGCGCCCACCCCCGACACGCACACAGTGATGCCTCAGTGTGGAAGCTAGGGTGCTCAGGAGGGGAGGGCCACCCTGCTGCCCGGGAGCCTGGCCGGGGCAGACTCAGGGACACGCGAGCCTGCTGGCACGGCAGAGGGGATGTGCTCACTCGTCCTGTCTCCCTGCCCCGCCCCGAGGCCGAGGGGCCCCTTCCTCCATCCTGGGGACCCTGCACTGGGGTCTCTGAGGGGCCAGGAGGACGGCCCCTGGGTCCGTTTCCTCGTTCCTGACTCCCTGGGCGAGCAGGGGGCTCAGGGGCAGGACCTCCGCTGGGTTCTCGCCTCCACCTTCCAGGATGGTCTGCCTCCCTCACCCCGCAGGCGAGTGGGCACCCTGAGCGGCTCCCACAGCCAGCTGGTCCCCTGGTGGGCTGAGCCCTGGGAGGAGCAGTCCCCACACCAGGGCCTGGGCCCCCACGCAGCCACAGCTGTCACGGACCCCACGCCGCCGGCGGCTCTGCGTCCGACCCACAGCCCGGCTGGAAAGTGAGATTCAGCTCTGGACAGCTTCTGCCAGGCCCAAGGCCCTGATGGACGGAGGGCCCTGTCCCCCAAGACACAGGAGTCACAGGAGAGGACGATAACCCAGAGTGACCGCCAGCTGGCCGACACGTGCCTGCTCGTGGCCTGGAGGGCTGCCGTGGTGCCTGGGCTGGGCTGAGCATTGGGCGGTCCTTGGCAGGTGGGGTGTGTTGGGGGCTCCAGTTGGGGAGCTGGGGAATGGGCGGGGCCTCCTGCTGGCCTGGGCGAGGAGCAGGGCTGTCCTTGGAGGCCTGTCCAGAGGCAGGCGCTGCCCAGACCTCACCCACCTGCCTGGGTCAGCTCCCAAACGCCCTTGCTGGGCACATTCTGGTCACGTGAGAGGCGAGTGACTGGCAGCGCCCTCCTCACAGGTCGGCTGGAGGAGAGTGGGCCTTCGCAGCGACGGCGGTGTCTGGTTGTGCCCCGTGTGTGGTGGGTGTTTCCAAGGCAGGAGGGCAGCCTCCGTGGGACCCCGAGACACTCGCCGTGGCCTCGAGATACAGGGCTGTCTTCTCCTGGAAGAGGATCCCCGAGGGAAGGCTGACACCCTTGGCGGGCTACACGGGCAACCTGCCCAGCAGTGGGCTGTGGGCGACTCAGGTCCTGTGTGACTCTGCAGAGCAGGCTGGCCTGAGGGAAGCAGGTTGCCTTCTTCCAGGCCTCGGGAGGGCGCTCGGGGCGTCAATTCCGTCCTGTGAAGGACCTTCCCACTGCCCGAGGGTCCGCGGCTCTGACTCCTCGGCCCTGGGGGATGCTGCCCAGGCTGCCCGGGATTTAACCAGAGCCTGTGGAGGCCCCTCGTCCTCCACATCAGGTCTCCCGTAAAGCCATCCCAGAGGGTGTCCTGGGAGGGGAAGGGGTAGGGGTGGAGGGTTCGAGCAGCTGTGAGGGAGAAGCACTTTCTCTGCACGTGTGAGACGTCTTGAGATGAGGCGAAGGGCAGCCCGTCTTCCTCTGCAGGACACACTGGTGGGCCCCCCTCAGCGAGCTGCTCGGGGGCTGCAGGGCGAGCCTCGCCCCCTCCGGGGAAAGCATGGGGGCCGCCTCCCTCTGCGTGCACGCCCAGCCCTGCAGAGCTCGCCCCTTGGGCCCACGGGGCAGCTTCGTCAGGTCCGGGCTCTCGTGTGTGTGTGTGGCACCCCGGCCTCCAGGACGTGAGGCCGCGGGCCACCAGCCCTCCTGCTCGGAGCCTGTAAATCGCTCCTGCAGGGGCCCTGCCCAGACTCAGCAACACCGTGCAGCTAAACGGCACGATTAGAGCAGAGGAAATAAACGGCCATTTCACTCTGCAGGTTACACATAATTGTGCTTGGGCTGTGTCAGCCTCGGGTTTAATTGGTGTGCAGGCTGCGCGGCATGAAGTACGGGATGTGGAATTTATTTATGCAATAAAATGTGCCGTAACCGAGAGGGGGAAAATAAAGGGAAAAATAATATGTTTCACACCATAATTACACAACAAAGTTCAAATTAGAAATACTGCTTGGGCCGTGCGCTTCCTCTGGGCCGAGGAAGGGAAGGCAGCGCAGATTCTTAGAGGACAGAGTTCTGAGCCGAGTGCCGTGGACACAGGGTGGGCCTTGAAACAGAACCCTCTGGTAAGGTGGGTGGCCTGCAGTGGGGAGAGGGGAGGCTCAGGGAGAGATGAAAAGCTGGGAGTGTGGGGGTCACACTTCCTTCCTTCTGAAGTACACACGACTCTCGTGAAAACAGCTCCTGAGACTGAAAGGCTTCTGACTCTTAGAAAGGAAGGGAAAAAGACAAATCGCTGCGCTGTGACTCCCTGTTTATCTAAAGCTGTATCGTTAAGCCGGAATTCTTCTGATAAGCCGCAAGCAAGGAGCGGGGCTGCGAGGTCTGGCTCTGTGAGACATCCCCGGGCAGAGCTGCGGCCCCCGTCCGTCACCGGCCATCTGCAGGGCGCCTGGGAGGACCCACGTCCCCATCCCCCAGCCCGGGGCTCCGAGGACTCTGGACGCAGGAATGAGGGGGACCGCGGGGGGCTCTGCCAGGGCCCTCGGAGGGGGCGTCCTGAGGGGGCCACCCACATGGTTCTCGCAGACTTGCACCCAGACCAGGGCTCCCCTGCACGGCTGGCCGGCCACCTCCTCGGAGTGGTGCTGCTGCTGTGTGGGAGGGCGCTCAGGATGACAGAGCCCAGGGCCCCGTCCCACCTGGAAGGAAGGCTCTAGACACCTCGGAAGATGGCCGGGGGAGACTTCAGTCCCAGCCCCAGGGCCAGCCGAGTCTCCGAGTGAGCCGCGCCCGGGGCTGGTCCTGAGCCGCGCACCTCCCCTTCCTGTGGGGCCGTCCCGTGCGGGACGGCTGTGCCCCTGGACACCCCCTCCCTGCCCCGCCGTACCATCGCGGGGTCCGTAGGCGTGTCCGCCTCGAGCGCCCATCATGGCCAGAGGGGTCCAGCTGCCCTGCAGCACTGGGCCCAGCGGCCCACCGAGCTCAGCCCCAAGGTGGGACGGGTGGGGTCTGGGGCCGTCCAGCCCGAATCTGTAACGGTGCAGACGCCCCCACGGCTCGCTGTCCCAGCAAAGGTCAGCAGACGCCTGCACACCTGGGGTTGGGTGGGATGGGAGAGCGAGCCGAGTTTAGGGTGCTGGTTTCGGCTCGTCTGCTGTGAGTGAAGTGAAAGTCGCTCAGTCATGTCCGACTCTTCGCGACCTCAAGGACTATGCCGTCCACGGGATTCTCCTGGCCAGAGTACTGGAGTGGGCAGCCTTTCCCTCCTCCAGGGGCTCTTCTGAACCCAGGGGTCGAACCTGGGTCTCCAGCACTGTGGCGGATTCTTCACCAGCCGAGCCACGGGAAGGTGAGCACACCGCAGTGGGGGAGCCCATTTGCTGGGAGAAGCAGCGCTAGCCCCTCAGGAGAGGGGGCCCTCTGCCTGCCTGAGCTTCCAGCTGGTGCATGGAGAGCCCTGCCCCCCAAGCTGGTGCGGGTGTCTCGGGGTCGCCAGCCCACCCCTAGGGCCTGTGGCGGGGGGCAGGGCTGAGGGGGCAGGGCCGTGTCCGCAGGCGCATCCCCTTGCTGCAGGTGATGACGCGCGCTCTTCGCCTGGGGAGCCAGGCTCAGGACGTGGGGGTAGCACCTCCTGGGCGCCCTCTCAAGTCGTCTGTGTCCCTCTGCAGGCACCCAGCTCCCCCCAGTCCTCCTTCCTCCCTGGCAGGGCTCCAGGGCTGGCGCGGACACCCTCACAGGAGGCTGGATGTATGCTTGGGAAGGGCTCCTTCCGTCCTTCCACCCTTGCGGGGCTGGGGGTTCTGGGAGCATCAGCCCACAGGGTCACACAAGCTGCCAGCTGGAAGACCCTGGGTGGGCATCGACAGGCATCTGCTGGCCCTTCCCTTCCGTCCAGTTTCTCCTCCTGCCCCCTCCCTGCCCCAACCAGGCCTGTCTGTGAGGGTCCTACCCAAGGACAGACTGCAAGCCGTCTCTGCCTTCAGGGACCCGGGCTGGACAGCTGCGCCTGGGCGGCAGAGAGGGCAGCTCAGAGCTGGAGTGCCCGGGGTGGGGTGGGGCCACTGCTGGGAGGGCAGGGTCCCTCAGTGTGCAGGGGGAGTGGGGGGTGTCTCTCTATGGGAGGTCGAGTGGGCGGGGTCCTCTGTGAGCAGGGGGAGTGGGCGGGGTCCCTCTATGTGCAGGGAGTGAGGGGGTGTAGGTGGGGAGCCCCTGTCTGCAGGGGGTGTCATGGATGGAGCTCCTCAGAGTGGCACTGTCACGGAGGTGCAGAGGCAGGGAGGAGGTGCAGGATGCCCGAGAAGGTGGCGGCACGGGGATCCCAGGGGTGGTGGACGGAGGCCTTGGCTGGCTGCATGGACCCTCGGGAAGACCGTCTGGGGCAGGTCAGCCAATGTCCCTGAAGACCTGCTGCAGTCAGAGCCTCCTAGAGACCGAGAGGCAACCCAAGCAACCAAGTGTGACTCTGGACGTTTCCTTGGCATGGGACACGCGGGGTCAGCTGCAGGAGCCCGCCCCCATCGGTGCTCTGGGCCCACGGCCCCCCTGAGGGCAGGAAGACAGCCACCACGGACCCTGCCTGGCATCCCCACCCTGGGCATCATGTCTTTACGTAGCCCGTCCTGGCCGAAGCCCCAAAACCACACCAGCTGCTCAAGAAAGTAAGTCAGAAGCACCACCGCCAGGCTCCAACTCGGCGGGGGACGATCTGGGCCGCCTCGGTGTCCTGAAGAGCCCACAGGGCTGGCCCCACCGCATGGCCACGTGGCCAGGCTGCTGGCCTTTGCAGGGGCTGCGGTGAAGGTCAGGGGTCAGGCAGACGCTGGGGGCCTCCCACAGGAGGAGATGCGGTCCTGTGGGGCTCCTCCTGACCCTGGACGGTGGGAGAGGGGCTTGCTACGGGGGAGGTGGTCACTGGGTCTGCCCGCTGACTGGGTTCGAGGAGCCCAGAGGGACGCACTGGGCCCTCACTCCCAGCCCCGACCCGGGGAGAGCAGAGAGGGTGGCGTGGCCCGACGAGCGGGCAGGTCCTAGGAAGCCCCCACCCTGCTGCCTTTCTGGAGTCAGTTTTCTTGACCGCCGGGGAGACATAATTGCAAAGTCGCGCATAAAAGTGGGTGGAAAACTCTGCCCAGATCCTGCTCCCAGGGGGCACCACATGTGACTTTTATGGTCTGAGATGCCCCCATGTCCTCCCGGTTCTCAGCAGAGGCGTCTGCAGTGACCATCCTAGATGGGAGGAATGGCCACTGCCCAGGGCTGGACATTACTGCTGGACGTGGTCCCTGCTGAGCCTGCCCCCTCGGCCAGCAATGGGAAGGGACGCGGGCGGGGCTGGGGGCGGTTTAGGGGTAGTTCTTCTAACACAGAAGCGTATCTGGGAGGTCGTGTGGGCAGGGTCACACGCAGTCTGACCGCTGCAGGGGGCTTGGGGCCGTCTGTCCTTGGCAGAGCTGGTGAGCTGTCAGAGCGGGTGGGGGGCAGCGAGTGAGGAGGGCGGGCGTCGCTGTGCTCACGAGCGCTCACTGCCTCCCACCACCCCGCACTGCCCAGTCCAACGCCCCCACTGCCCCCCGTGTGTCCTGGGTTCCCGGGAATCTGTCAGTTCTGGCCATCTGTCCTGGTGGCTCAGATGGTAAAGAACCCCTCTGCAATGCAGGAGATGTGGGTTTAACCCCTGGGTCGGGAAGATACCCTGCAGAAGGGAACACCCACTCCAGTATTCTTGCCTGCAGAATCCCACGGACAGATGGGCCTTGTGGGCTACAGTCCATGGGGGTGCAAAGACTCAGATGCGACTGACGGACTAACATTTTCACTTTTTTTCGTTTCACTTTTCACCAACCAACCGTCTAGAAGTCCTCAGGAGGCCTGGATGTGTCCTCCCTGGAACGGCCCCCTCAGGGTCCCTCTCGGGAAGGCTGGGGTAGGTTTGCAGTACAAATTTCTGGTACTGTCCCTTTTATTATAAAAGTTAAGGAAGATTTGAGTTGGGGGGGTGTTTGAGTCTTAGGAACGCCAAGATTCATTGGTGTCGTCAAGGATCTCTGTGGGCCAGATGGGTTGGGGCAGGCTTGCTGCCCACCCTGGTCCCACATCAACCCCGTTTCTTGTGGCCAGAGCACCCGATCCTGGCCCCTCTGGGACCCACCCCCGTGGAGTGGGGGCCCGGCTAGGCGGCCTGCAGGGAGCAGCGTGGCAGAGTCTGGGAGAAGGGCTCTCACTCTGTCCGTGGCTCCTGACACATCACGGAAGGACGTTCTCTGGCCGGAGGGGGTGAACTGCACAGTCACTCCCCTCCTGCGGTGTTTCTGGCTCCCTCAGCCCTGGGGTCCTTGCCGGCCAGGGCTCTGACATCATTTCACGCCAGCCTCCACCCCGCCCACGGTTCCATCGGCCGGTCACAACCTGGAGCGGCTCTCAGTCTCTCGAACTGAGGCCAGGCGTCCCGGATGCAGCGTCAGGCAGCCACCCCCGGACGTGCGCCCTGAACTTCCACTGTGTGCCTGCCAGCCCAGCCTGGCGCCCTCGGGGCCCCATCGGGCATGTTCCCCAGTGACCATGGGCTCACACTTCTCCCCTGCGTGCACGGCCGTCCCTACTGGGTCAAGCGTGCCCCTGCCCCTAGGTGCTTCCGGGGTTTGAGGCGGCTTCCAGGTTTCCCAGTCTCTGCAGGTGATAAGAAGCACAGGTCCTTTTGGGAAGGAGAGGGTCCACAGGGAAGGGGGGAGAAATGCCTGGAGTGTTGGGGGCCCAGCCCCGTCCTGCGGTCTTCTGCCTTCCCAGGCCCTCCCAACGCCATGCCTTTCATGTCAGAGGTTGCGGGGCCCATTCCAGCTGCGCCGCGAGCTTGCTGCCCTGTGGCCGGCCCAGCCTTTGTCTCTGGTTTACAGGAATTGTGACCTTTCTGCTACTGGTGATAAGGGCTTCTTTCGGGTGGTGCAGACGCTCCTGGCCCTTAGGAGATCTGGACAGGGAATGCGGGGCCTGGGGCCCCCCCAGTGTCCAGTCTGCATGCTCCGGAGGCACACAGCCCACGGGCCATCAGACTGCCCAGCGCAGGTACCAGGCTGCTGATGACTGCGGCCGATAGCCAACAATTACTTTGTTACCTTGAGCAAAACCAACCGCCAGGGCTCCATTTCCCACGGCAGGGGGGCGCCCTTCATCAGATCAGGAAGCTGCCGGGACTTCTGTCCCGGGAGGAGGCCCTGGATGGTTATTAGGTGGAGAGCACGCCTCCACGAAGGCGGGACCTGCGGGGGTCCCCCCGTCAGCCAGACGCTGCAGACCTCCCTCCACGGCCCAGCCCTGACCTGCAGGGTGTCCCAGCCTCCTGCCTCTCCCCCCTGCCACCCGCCACCACCGCCTTCTGGAAATCCAGGCCTCCTTTCTGCTTTCCCACCCTCTCAGGAGCATGCTCACCTGGACCCTTCTGGGGCTGGTGGGTGCAAACGCGGTGCCCTGTGCAGGCTGGGCCGGGGCAGGGGCTTGGGCTCCCCCAGCATGAGGCTGCTCTCCCCTTCCCTCTGCCCCCCCTCCAGGTGTAACACAGTCCTGCCCCGTCATTTTGGACAAAGCCTTGGTCTGACAAGGACCTGTCTGTTCTAAGACCCCAACGCCCTGGAAGAGGCCTGATACCCCAGCTGGGCCCGTGTGTGCTGGGCAAGGTGACAACTGCTCGGCCTTGCACACAGGCTGGGGCTCTGTGGCCCCTGAGTGGGTCCGCACACAGGGCCCAGGTCTGGCGGCCCCCGGCCTCACTTGCCTGCTGAGCCGAGGTCCTGGGAGGGCAGCGTCCTGGGCAGCCAACTGTGCCTGTCACTTCACAGGGAGCACACCATCCCATCCCCTTTCAGAGCAGCCTTGACGAGGGGGCCCCGGGCCTTGGGTGGTCCTGGTCGTCGGCGCTGCCCGGCCTGGGGCCCGTTCTGGTGGCAGGTCTGGGCCCGAGGGCTCCACTTTCCCGCTGTGGTCACGTCTTGTTTTCTGGCTTCAGTGAGAAGTCAGGCAAGTGTGCAAAATAAAAGCAGAAGCAATGTCCCAGCGCAGCACTGTGATGAGAGAGCCTGACGTGCTTTTCTCCGTGTGTGTGTACGTCAGTCACTCAGTCGTGTCCGACTCTCTGCGACCCTGTGGACTGCAGCCCACCAGGCTCCTCTGTCCTTGGGATTCTCCAGGCAAGAACACTGGAGTGGGTTGCCATGCCCTCCTCCAGGGGATCTTCCCGACCCAGGGATCGAACCCGAGTCTCCTGCATTGACAGGCGGATTCTTTACCACTGAGCCACCAGAAAGAAGAAAGAAGTGAAAGTCGTGTCCGACTCTCTGCAACCCCATGGGCTACACAGTCCGTGGGATTCTCCAGGCCAGAATACTGGGTGCGTCGCCATGCCCTCCTCCAGGGACCTTGCCAGCCCAGGGATCAGACCCAGGTCTCCCACATTGCAGGTGGATTCTTTACCAGCTGAGCCACCAGGGAGGCCCAAGAAGACTGGCGTGGGCCTATCCCTTCTCCAGTGAAACTTCCCGACCCAGGAATCGAACCGGGGTCTCCTGCATCGCAGGTGGATTCCCCTACCAACTGAGCCACAGGGAAGCCCTCAGGGTCAGGGACAGTAACTTATTTTGTACTTGAAACTAGAAGAATAAAATGAATGGTCTCTGGTTTCCAGAAGCACACCTACACAGCTGAACACGCAGTCACATACACGCCAGCCCTCTCAGCGCCCTGCAGCCGCCCCCTTGTTGGTGAACAACAGAAATGGGTGAAAAGCTGCAGCTTCACTGATAAGCCCTGTCTGCCCGCCCCCCTGCCTCAGGCACTGTTGGTGCAGAGCAACTCAGGAGCCTAAATAAGAGGAAGGGCCAGCTCCCCGGGGAGGCCGCCGAGTCCTCTCCCAGCAGACCAGCAGGAATGTGGAGCTGGTGGGCTCACCGCAGGCTCCAGGCTCCCGGGACACAGCCCCGTGATGCCCTGAGGGCTCAGCCAGGGCGTCCCCCAGTGCAGGGCGCTGGGCTACTGCTGAGAAGGTGGGAGACGGGAGGCCTCGCCCCTTCCCATGCTGAGCCCCTGCACCCGGTGGCAAGCCGCCTGTGCCCTGGGCTCACCTGGCTTCTGTGGTGACTTTGGGAGCTGACCGTGGATGGCACCCTCAAACCCCAGCCCCTCCTCCAGCCACAGCATCCCGGCTCTGCCGCCAGAGGAGAAATGTCCCTGCGGCCAGAGGGGGAAGGTGGACCCGCCTGGGCTGCACCCTGCCTGCCAGGGCTGGGTGCTTTCTGAGCCCTGTGGGCAGGCCTGCCTGGCACAAGCCCGTGCCGTCCTCTGCAGGACAGCCGGCGCTCATGCCCTTGCTCCCCTGGCTGACCTAGGGCAGGCCTCCCACCCCAGTGGCCAGGGGGTCCTCCCGCATCTAACTATGCACACAACCAACTTTCACGACCTGAGTGCCAAGTAGGAAGGTCAGCGTGCTGCCGAGTCGCTTCAGTCGTGTCTGACTCTGCAGTCCCATGGACTGTAGCCCACCAGCTCCTCTGTCCATGGGATTCTCCAGGCAGGAACACTGGAGAGGGTTGTCACTTCTTTCTGCAGGAGATCTTCTCGACCCAAGGATTGAACCCCCCTCTTATGTCTCCTGCGCTGGCAGGCAGGCTCTTCTCCACTGGTGCCGCCTGGGAGGTGGGGGTGGCCCCATATTTGGAAGCCCTCCCAGCCCTCGGTGTCCACCTGCTCCTTCAGGACCCTGTGTTCACAGAGACACTCCAAAGCTGGGCCTCACCAGCGTGGACAGACAGGAGCGTTCACTCGAGACCACAGAGCAGCAGAGCCCCCGCTCCCGGGGTGGACTCTGAGGACCCAGGGCAACGAGTGTGTGCACTTGTGCAGAAGTCCCCCCCGCCCCAGGAGGGTCCGTCCCTGGCCGGGATGCCAGGAGCCACCGTCAGGGATGCAGGGACCCACCTGCTTGGCCAACACGAACGAGGCTCCTGACCCGCCCGAGCGTGCGGCGGGTTTGGAGCCACTGCTCAGGCTGACGCTCTGAACCGCAGCTGATGGTGCAGGTTAAGAGTCTCAAACTCACTAATCAGGTCCCATCTGCCGTCTGACCATGAATGGCAGCCCCATTGATGGGCGAGGCCCTGCCCCGGGGCAGGGTCTGGGGGTTGCGTGGCAACTCTTGGGCAGGAGAGTCGGGGTTGGGGCCCCGGGAGCATGTGTCCAGGGGGACGCCAGGCTCCACAGGCCTGACCAGCCTGGGCCGCAGGAGCCTCCACTGCCCTGGGTGTGCCTTTGCACTCACGTGTGAGTGTGTGTGCATGGATGTGCAGGCCCCTCCCATTTCCCTAACCCTGGAAAAGCTCCTGATTCCCCGGTTTGTCTGCGAGTCTCCTCCGATGCTGGATTCTCCCCTGATGTGCCCCGCGGGGGCCCCGAGGGACGTGAGATCGTCACAGGAGACGATCTTTCCTCCTGCCCTGTGGTTTGCTCCTGCCGCCTTCATTCTGCTGGGTTACTGGGTATTTTCCTCCAGTCTGCACCCAGGCCAGGAGCCTCTCATATCCAAGAGGGCAGCCTGCACCAGCCCTGCCCGAGCAACCTGAGGGCTTTGGGGCCCCCAGGGGCAGGCAGCAGGGGTCTAGAAGGGAGCTCCTGTTCACTCACGCCCCCTAGGCTTTCCCCAATCCGGGCCCAGCCTCCACCCTACTTGTGTCCTGTCCCTGGTTGAAAGGGGCACTGCTCCTTCGGGGGCCTGGCCTGGACACTGCCCCCTCAGCCCTTCCCTGTCAAATCCACGTCTCACTGGAACCCAAGCTGGGCTGGTGGAGGGGGCCCCAGGGAGGTGGTGCACCAGGGACAGGAAGGTGCTTCTGTGGACCCCCTGCTGCCCTGGGCTCAGCGACCCACCGCTCTGACCCCGAGCCATCCACTGGCCCCCGGCGGGGGATCACAGGGCCTCTGGTGCCTGCTCACTGCGACAGAAGCAGAGTCATGGCCGGAATGGGGCCACGGTGCCCTGTGAGGCTCAGGTGAGGGTCCAGGCCGGCATGGAAGCCCCCTCCTCTGCCTGGCCCTTGCTCTGGTGTCCGGCGCCGTCCTGCATGATGGCTGCAGCCCAGCTCATGAAGATTCTTACCCGGTGGGGCTCCTGAGGCTGGATCTCCACCCTTGCTGATCAGACTTGGTCAGACTTGGGGCTGGGGGCCTGCTGAACCTGCCCTGAGCCCTGGCTGAGGAGACGGGTCTCCTGCCCTGCCTCTTAGAGTCCTGAGTGGGCTTGGCTGATGCCCCTGCCTTCAGTAAGCTGAGCCTCCGACAGAGAAGCAGGTGTGTGCGTCTGTTGGGGTGGGGAGGGGGCAGCTGTCTGGTCCTGGGGCTTCAGATAAGCGTGCAGGCTCCACCCAGAGCCAGTCCTCTTGGCGCAAGGCACTTTCCCCACAAGCTTTTCTTCAGAAAGCTGATGTTGGAAAGGCACCCTCCCCACTAGCTCTCTCCTCCTCTGCTCCTCTCTCTGTCCCCCTCCCCCCCCCTCCCCCCCCCCCTCCCCTCCCTCCCCCCTCCCCCTCCCCTCCCCTCCCCCCTCCCCCTCCCTCCCCCCTTCCCCCCTCCCTCCCCCTCCCCCTCCCCTCCCCCTCCCCTCCCCCCTCCCTCCTTCCCCCCCCTCACCTCCTAAAAGACCTGAGCCTGAGGTCAGGAGGCAGGTCATGGTGCTTCCTTCCTGGCTTTGCAGCTTTCCCACGAGGCCACCCCCAGGAGGGGACTTTCCTGCTTCATCCAAGCCAAGGAGGGGCGGGGTCTGAGCCTCTAACCTCTCAGGGAGGTGGGCCCTCAGTGCTCAGCGCGGGGCGGGGGTCTCCCCACCTCAGGGAAGCTGGGCTTTGCGGGCTGCCCCCTCGCTTCGCCCTATGGGTTGTCTCCTGCCTTGGAGGCACGTCCACTGCGGACCAGCCGGCTCTGCACCCCTACACCGCCGCAGACACCCCTACGTCACTGCCTCGAGTGACCCGCAGCCGTGGGCGGGGGTTAGGGGGTGGGGGGGTGGAGAGCGGGCCCTTTGCAGAGTCAATAATCCTTGCGCCGAGACAGCGGGAGCCTTGGAAGAGCTCGCTGCTTCTCTCTTGGGTTCTCTTTGGGAAGGAGTGAGACAGAGACAGATGCGAAGACAGAGAGAGACAGAGAGACGGGAAGGAGGGAAGAGGCAGTGGGGCGCCCAGGCCCCCGCAGCGCAGGCCCGGAGCCCGGGGAAGGAGGTGGCATAAATCCTTGCATAATCTCCAGGAGACGACCACTTTAAATCTTAATTGGTTGCCTTTTAAATATCATTTAAGGGCTGGCTCCCCTGCCTCTCTCTCTAGTTAAGAAGGTGTCGTGTCAAACTCCATTACCTTGCTGGGCGTCTCTCCCTTTAGTTAAAAAAAAAAAAAAAGGAAAAGGAAGAGAGGAAAAAAATGGAGCCATCAGTGGCGGTTGGAGGGTCGATAAAGCTTTTAGATTTGGAGACGTTTTCAGGAGCCCATTTCCCGCGGCTAAGAGCTGTTAATGGTGCTTAAGGAATTATCTTAGCGGGCCGGCGGGGGGGCAGTATATTTCCGCGCCTGTGCCCCTGTCGGGGCTGGATATGCCGCTGTCAGACTCGCTTAATGAAAAGTAACGCGCCGCTGATTACAGTTTTATTTGGGCTCTATGTAAAGAGCGCCGTTAATTTAGCGTCCCCTCCTTGGTGTGTTTGAATTCGCCACGCCTGAGCGGCTGAGAGCTTCGGGCCCCGCGCCCTTCTGACGGCCTCCCTGGGAGGGGAAGCGCGCCCCCCGCCCCACGGACGGCGGCCTCGCCCCGCCGCGCCCGCTCTTTAACATGCATTCCCGCCCCGCTTGTGCTAGCCCGACCCTGCTCTGAAGATCAGCAAGAGGGTGGGTGAGTGACCCCGCCAGAGTGTACCCCAAAGATGACGGGAGTGCGTCTCCGTGGCGATTCCAGCTTTGGGGCATCTTTTGGGCGAGTCGCCCCTGGGATGCGGCTGCATCCCGGCTCTCCGGCTTGATGTCTTTATTTCATACAATTTTTGTTTCCAATAAACCCTTCCGGTGAGCCAGTTTCACCACGACCTGAGGGCTCTTGCATTTGGGGGGTTCTGCAGGGACACGCGGGGCCTCTGCGCCCTGGCGATGCCACGGGCCTGGGGTCCCTGGGGCAACGGGCTGGGATTGCTGGAGTCGCCTGGGCTGGATCCTGGCAGGGCCCGCTCGGGAAGGAACCAGAGTCGGCCCCAGCCGGACCGCTGCGCGCGCACGCGCGCCCACCCACGCGCGGCCCACAGCCTGGGCTTCCTGGGGTTTTTGGCTCTGCAGCTCCTGTCTTGACGAGCCAAGCCTCCTGCGTTCTCGAAACCTTGTTTTCGCTGAAAATGTCTGGCTTTGTCTACGGCGGGGTGGGGGCGCGCACGGCGGCCGCGCATTGAAATTCCTGGCGCCCCGACCGCAGCGTCTCCCCTGAGACACCACTTTTCGCTATTACTGTCAAGTACCCTTGACTCTTTATTTTTGCCCTTTTATCTATTACAACTAATTCGAGTTCTTTGCCCTTTTCAGTCTAAGACGTGGGCTTTCTGCAAAGCCTCCCCCTGCCAGCGAGCTCTCGGAGCGCGGAGCCTTTAGAAATTGAGGGGTTTACTGTCAAAATGAAAATTTCACTTCAAATTATCTTGGCTGATGCGCGCTCGCCAGGCCGGGGGCTCCCGCCGCAGCCTTTTGACAGACACATCAGCGGCGAGCTTCCGAGTCCGGATAATATCATCCAAGAGAGCGAAAGTCAATACGGCGACAGCGCGCGGGCGGTACAATCCAATTACCGCGGAGCCGGCGGGGCGCAGGGCCCGCGCCGCGCCCTCCGCTCCAGGCCTGGGGCTCGAGGTCGCGCCAGCAGAGGCCACCGCTCAGGGGTGTCCCTCGAGAGTTCCCTCTCCCGGGTGGGACACTCACCCCATCGGGCCCGCTTTCCAGCGCCTCGACCGCCCGACCTTTCCCAGGTGGCCAGGACCCACGGGGCACCCAGCCCCTCCCAAAGAAGGGCCGGGTCTCCTGGGTCTCTCGTAGGCTGCCTGCAGGTCGGCGGGGGCGACGCTCGTCTTCAGGTGGCGTCTCTGCGGCTGTCTGTCCACCTACGGACCAAGGGCTATTATCTCTTTACCGAAGCACGATCGGGCCGCTGCACCTCCGCAAGCTTCTGTCTGGCTGCTCGTCCTTCCTCTTGTCACCCGGAACAGCTGTGTGGCCCAGTGGAGCCTTAGACAGAGAGCTGGCAGGCGAGGGCCAGCGCTGAGTCCAGTGCGAGCTCCTCTGGTGTCTTCGAGGGGCGCTTGCGCGACGTGGGGAGGAGGAGCTGGGTAGGGTGATGGGGGGCAGAAGCCCGTGGGTGGGTGGGTGGGGAGGAGCAGAGAACTCCGAAGAATCCACCTTGGGGGAGGGATCCAGCGATTTTCCTCCAGATCCGAGCTCAAGATCACCAGCTGAACGGGGTCCGCCGAGTGGGGGTGGGGCAACCGAGTTTCTGAGCAAAGCTGGGGGTCTGCAAGGAGCTAGGCGAGGCGGGGGGAGGCTCACGTTCCCCCACCTCCCTTCCTTCCAGCCCTGCCTGGGGTCTTCCGTCTACTAAGCTCATCCCTCTCTCGACCCGCGCTGCAGGCTTTGCCCAGGTGGAGGCTGACAAGCACAGGGGCGGTACCCCATCCCCGCCTCCTGACGTCCTGCCTCGCTCCCCCGACCCCCTTCCCCGGGGAGTTCGGAGGCCCCAAGGCCGCAGGAGGCAGCTCATTCTGCCCAGGCGGGGCTGAGTGCAGTAGCGGCCGCACACCCCTCGCCTATCAGGGCACAGTCCCAGGGAATCTGGAAATTTAACAGTTTTTCTAATCTAGCCAAAGAAACTTTTGCTTTCTCAAAATTCTGGGGTCTGGCACGGAGAGTTGAAAAGTTCTGGGTCTCTCATTACCACCTAATCGGAAACACTACAGAATTACACAATCCTGAGTTTAGTGTGACTGTTTTTTGAAACAATGGCCTCACTTGCGGCCTTGAGCTCTGTAAGCCGCCCCGCTGCTGCCCTCGGGATGGGGGAGATAGGCAGCTTCTCTCTCACGTTTCCAACTCGCTGGGCTTCACACGTGCTCATTTTGCAATGCAAACACCATCACTCGGTTTTATTGATTTTGTTATATCAGCCTCTGAAGCAGGCAATTACTGGTGTGAACATACATTAAAAAAAAACCCAAAACAGTTTTATCGGGTTAAGAGAGTGCAACAGTGTAAACTCGGTGAAGTGCTGTTGGTGAAAAGTATGTGCTGAGGATGAAATCGGAAGGTCCAGCAGGCTGAGGAGTCTTCACGAGGAACAGCGGCAAGCCTCAAACCCAGAGGGGCCAGCAACACGAACGGGCCTCAAACGACGCGTCTTCACATGTAAACTTCTGGACGTAAACTTTATGCTTCAGGATGTCTCCCTGCTGCTCTGAGAGCAGCCCTGTCCGCTGGGTCCCTCGGTTGGGGAGGGCCCCCCGACTCCTGTCCGTGGCCCCGGGAGCCCGAGTTCAGACGCTCCCTCCGGGGAGGAGGGCTGGCGGCCTGAGCTGCGCCGCCCTTTCGCCTCGCTTTGGACACTCGGTAAAAAGAGTAGGCCACGTTCCCGCCTGCGGCCTGAGCGCCGGCTCTCTCGGCGCCCTGGCGTCCGCGCCCGGCGCCCTGCCCTTTAGGCGCAGAAGGGCTTGCCGCCGGCCTTTGGCACGGCCAGCAGGTCCCTTGGCAGCGCCGGCGGCGGGGGGCGTCTGGGGGCGCGGCGGGCGGGAAGGGGGCGCGCCAGGGGCGTGGTCAGCACGTTGGCGCCCGCCCCCAGCGAGCGGCCCAGCGGCCCCCGGTCCAGGAGCGCGCTCTTGGCTGTGGCCCAGGCCTGGTTCAAAGTGCTGTGCCTGAGGATGGGGTCGTGAAAGACCCCGTCTACCCAGTTTCTGAGACTGGTTACCGGGGAGTCCTGGTGCCTGTCCAGGGCACTGGCGGGGGCCGGGGCCGCGGGCGAGGAGGAGGCGGGGGCCGAGGAGGCGGGAGCCGAGGAGGCGGGGAGCCGAGGAGGGGGCCGCAGGGCCCGCGGGGGCCCCTGGCGCTTGAGCATGCACGAGGGAAACTCAGTCTGGCTGAAGGCGGTGGCAGCGGCCGCGGTGGCCGTGTGCCAGGGACCAGATGCGCGGCTTGGCCTCGAGGCCGGCCGACGCCCCAGAGGGAGCGAAGCCCAGCTTGGACTCGCAGGCCTGCGGGCCGCTCCCCGCGCCCGCACCCGCCTGCTGCTCCGGCCCGGCCGCCGCGCTCCGGAGGCAGCTCCGGGCCCTCTCCAGGTCTTGGTCCAGAGCGGCCCCGCCCCCGGAGGCCAGGGGGCAGCCGGAGGGCGCCCGGAGCCTCCTTCCCCGGGGCGCTGGGCCTTTCCGGCCCGGTGGGGATGCGATCCAGGCCGCCGTCCAGGGGCTGGAAGGGAGGCTTCAGCTCGCACTCTGGGGGTTCTCCCTCCAGGGGGTCAAAGTCTTCCAAGTCGCTAAGCTCCAGGTCCTTGCCTTTGCCGATGGGCTCTGCCGGGAGAGAAAGTGACCAGTGAAGGGAGACGGGGCGGCAGTTCGCCGAACCCGGTGCCCTCCTTCCCGGTTCTGAGCGCATGGCTAGGGCCCACTTCCGGGCGAGGAAAAGCATGTGCGGATTTCCTCTCGCTGCCATCTCCTCCAGGCTCCGGGTCCCCGAACAGGGACCAATCTGATTCAGGCCTCCTACCAAGCGGGGCGGCTTTGCAAGGGCTCCCCGCTCACTGCTCAGGTCCCCTGGCTCACACAGCCTCACTTTCTCGGGGCCAGGGCACTCCGTTCGCAGCTTAGGCCTAGGGGCTTGCCTTATCCCACGCCTTAAGAGGTCCGAGAACACGCGAGAAGGCGCAGGGAGGCCCCGCCCTGAGACCAGGCCCCGCACCCCCAGCCTCCCAGGTACCTTCAGCCTTGGTGCTCTTGAGGGGCTGCCCCCTGCCTTCCTCCTCGCCCCCTTCTTCCTCCTCGCCCTCGGCATAGGGCCGCTTCTCATCTGCACACTTGTTCCTCGGAGGCCACGTCATCTTGTTCTCCTTCTTGAGGCGCCGGCGCGCGTTGGCGAACCAGGTGGAGACCTGCGTGAGGGTCATCTTGGTGATGATGGCCAGCATGATCTTCTCGCCCTTGGTGGGGTAGGGGTTCTTGCGGTGCTCCTGCAGCCAGGCCTTGAGCGTGCTGGTGGTCTCGCGCGTGGCGTTCTTGCGCCGCGTGCCGCTGTCCATGGTCCCATACCTGGGGACAAGCTGGGCAATGGGGCGCCGGCAGCGGCCCCGCACCGCGGGCGGGGGGGGCCGCCAGGGCCAGGCCCACGTGGCTTCCAATCCCGGTCGTGGTGGGGGGCTGTGTGTTTATGGTGGAATGGGTTTTACCCAGGTGAGCGCTGCCTTTCAATGTTTACATTTGATTAAACCTATATGGAGTCAGAGAGGTTCCAGTGGGTGGGGGAGAAGCCCGGCGCAGGGCCACCCAGGTCTCTGTCACCCTACAGACACCCATGTCTCTGTGAGGTCCTTTTTGGGACCCTTTGATCCTGAAACCAGGAAAGCATATCGCAGGGACGCGAAGAACCTAACGACGCACCACCCGTGGGCAGAAATGGTCCCGAGCGCCTCTGGGGACATAGTGCCCGCAGGGTCTACACGCGAGGTCTGCAGTTACGAAGGCCTGCGGTCTGCTGGTGCGCAAGGGCGCCCCTGTAGGGGGCGGTGGGCTGCGCCGAGACGCCCCACAGGCCGCACCTCTCCAGGTGGGGGAGGCGGCCAAGTCTGGGCTTTGGGAGTCGGGAAAGACGGCGTGGGTGCCACGTGGGGAGACGGCTTAGCCTTTACTCTTTGGCGACATGGGCTCGCTAGGAGGCGGGTGCACCCAACCTCGGATCAGCTGGAGCTTGACCCGGGAAAGACCCCCACGCTCCCAAACTTTCAGAGGGGGGAGGTGGCGCGGGGGGCCGGGGCCATGGGGGCCGGGGCCATGGGGGGCCGGGGCCATGGGGGCCGGGGCCATGGGGGCCGGGGCCATGGGGGCCGGGGCCATGGGGGCCGGGGCCATGGGGGCCGGGGCCATGGGGGCCGGGGGAGGGGCCGTGGAGGGGTAGGGGCGGGGCCATGGGGCCGGGGGCGGGGCCTGGAGGTCGGGGCGGGGGCCGTGGCGGGGGTCGGGGCGGGACTGTGGGGGTCGAGGGGCGGGGGATTGAGGGGGCCGTGGCCGGGTGGCCCTCACCTGTCATACGGGTACTGGCCCAGCGCCGGCTCGTAAGGGTAGTAGGCGGCAGCGGCGGGGCGAGGCCCGCATGCGCGGATCCCGGCGCATCCTTGGGTCGAAGCTGTTCTGTAGGAGCCCGTGAGCCTGGGGTCGCAGCTTCCGGGATGCGACCCAGCTCGACCCCTCCCCTAGGAACGCTGGCTCCGGCGGGCTTCCCGAAGGCCCCTGGGCAGCCGCCATCCCGCCCCATCCCCAGCCGCCTGGCCCGGTCCCAGGCTGCCCTTCGGGCCCAGGCGGCGAAGGAGCCCCAAGATGTGGAATGAGGAGGAGCAGAGTTGGGGTGTCAGGGAATGAGAGAGGGGAAGAGGCTGGGGGCGGGAGCGACTGGGCGAAGGCAGAGGCGGAGGGGCTGGGCGGGGCGCAGGGCGAAGGGAGGGTGGAAATGGGGAGGAGCCCAGCGAGGAGAAGAAGGGGGGTAGGGGGCCGGGTGGGGGACAGGCCCGAGCGAGCTGCGACAGAACCACATATCTGATCCCAACTCAATAGCAGAAAGAAAACAACACGCACACTCAGTGCGAGGCCCCACCCGCCAGACGCCCCCGGCCCTGGGGCTGGTGCGCCCCAAGGGGGCAGCCTCGGAGGCCAGAGTTGGGGGTAGGGTGGGGCGCGCTCTCCCACCTCCCAACGCCCGGGCCCCAGGGGACTCGCCCCTCGCCTCCAGAGTTTGGGGAAGTGAGTTTGGCAGATAGGGCGGTTGGGGCGAGCGTGGCAGGAAGGTTTGCGAGGCACCCCCTCCCCTTACCAGCGAGTAGAAGGCAGACGCTTCGGAGCCGTAAGTCACGTAGTTGCCGTAGCCTTGCGAGCCGCCATAGGGGCCCCGTAGACGCCCAGCGCCGCGGCTGAGTTGAGCTCGTGGCGCGCGGTGGCCAGCAGCCGGCTCTCGTAGACCGGGCAGTAGACGGGCGCTGGGGCCGAGGCAGCTGGCCCGGAGTCGGCCAGCGTGCGGCCGCCGGACTCGCAGCACGTGCTCAGGGAGTTGGTGGTCATCAGGAACTGGGGGAGAGAGGATGAGGAACGGGGGTTCCCCGGACTCGAGGCTGGGCCCCTGGGCCTGCGTCTGCCTCACGCACAGCCCCGGGGGCGCGCACTCCGTGTCTTTGGCGGCGCTGCCACCGTCCACACGGGTCCTCGCGTCCCTTTCCACGATGCAAGTGCGCCCGGTCTCCTCCAGACACGTGGGGCCCAGCGCCTCCCGGCCGGAATGTTCACACCCTCCCCTGGGGGTTTCTCAAGGCCTCAGCGCGCACGCCCTCGGGTGCCACCTCTCTCCTGGGTCCCCAGCTTCCCCGGAGCACAGCCTCGGAGGGGGTGGAGGACAAACAAAAGCGGGAAGTGGGGGCCCAGCCCGTCGGTGTTCCTCCGACCTCTGCCCGCCCCAGGGTGGGTCGCGAGGGTGCGTGGCACAGGCCCCGCTCGCTGGGAGGTGACAGCCGGTGGCTGGTCTGGCGGGGCCCCCTTACCTGGGGTGCCGAGGAGTAGGGGGTACCCAAACTGCGGGTAGGACATGGCGGGCCCGGGGCCGGCGGGCCGGGGCCGGCAGGGTCCTGAGCGAGGGGTCCGGCGTGGCGTGGCCACTGCTCGGGGGCCGCGGGCTTCTAGACACTGGGAGGGCGAAGCAGAAGAGCCGGTTAATGCAGCCACAAGGTCGGTAAACTTTTCTAAGTGGAGAGGAAAGTGAACCGCGGCGATCCTCTCAGCTTCACAGTCCGGAGCCTGTAGGGGACGGTGGGACCGACCGGCCTCGCAGCGGCGACACAAATACATATTTTGCAAAAAAGGAAAAAAAATTGAGTCGTGCGAATCCGTCAAGTCAGCGGTGCGAGGCTTTAAGCGGCTGAGGCTCTGACGTCAGCTCCACGCCGCGCAGCCCGGCCCGGCCGCAGACGCGGGGGTCACTCGGCCCCGGCCCGGTCGGGCGGGGCGGGGACAGGCGGCCGCGCCGCCCGGGGCGGAGGGCGCACGGCCGGAGCAAATGAATTTCCTCCGAGGAGCAGTCAACATCGCCCCGACGCACGGAGTTTCTCCTTAGTCACCGAGGACGGAAGGACTTTTAATTAGAAATTAATTAATGAGCAGCTGCTCATTCCCGCCCCACTGTAATCATTAGTCTCAATTACAAATGAGACGGACGAGGGGTGTGCGAGTGAGGCTTCGCGGGAGACGTAATCAACAGTTAAGATTAGCCCGGCGCTGGCGCGGCCGGCCGGCCTCGGCCCCGCGCGCCCCTCCAGGTGGAAAGCAGGCAGGCAGGCAGCTCCGCGGGCCGGCGCGCGGCGGCGGCGGCAGGCGCGCAGCGACTATTGTTTAACGGGGACTGGGCGAAGCCTCCCAGCAGTTCGAACTCTGCAGCGGGCCGCAGTTCCAGAACTCGCGCGGCCAAGGCGCGCCGTCCGCATCTGCGGGTCAGAGTGCCCTGAGTGTGTGGGCCTCGGCCTCCCCGGAGCCCGCCGCCCCCGGGGCTCGGTGGGCCAGAGGGTTTGCCACTGCAGGCCGCCGGGCCCCGGGGAGCCAGCCCCTCCTCGTCCAGTCCATTCCCGCTCCGCGCACCGGCCCTCCTTTGCTCGCCCCCGCCCGCCCCGCGGGCCGCCCTCCCCGCCCGCCCCCTGCCCCTCGCGGTTGAACTGGGGACTGCCAGACAACCCGGCGCGCTCCGAGGAGCAGGTTTCCCGACTCGGCTCCGGGGCCCCTCGCGCTGCGCTCGCTCCTTGCGGCCACCTTCAGGCCTAGTCATTGGGGAAAGGGCTCGGGGCGCCTGGCCAGGGCGCCCTTCCCTGCCCGGGGCGCAAGGAGCGGTCGCGGGCACACCCCAGCGCTTCCCCAGCCAATCCCCGGCCTGGGACCTTGCTCGAGTCCGGCGCCCAGGCGGCAAGGGGACGCCCGGGCCACCCAGAACCCCGGCCTGCCTTCGGCGCAGCCACCCAGCGGGGCCTGGGCTCGCCCCCTGCAGCTCCCGCCCGGCCGGGCCTCCCGCGGCCGCCGGGAGGGAGCTGTTCGCGGCGGCGCTGTGCAGACTTGCTGGGAACGGTCCCTGGGTTCAGACCTGTGAATCGCCCCGGGTCACCCTCTAATTAATGATGACGTTCTCGCCCTCTCCCCAGCTGCAAACCTGCCTCCCAGAAACGAAATCTGCCCGCTCTGACAGCTTGGTTCAAGGTGATTGATGACTATCTGGAGACCACAGTACGCATCCTATAATATCTGCTGCGTAATTGCTTTAATTTACAGACGAAAAGTACGAATTCTCCGATCGCGCTGGACCGCAGCCGGCCACGTCCGAGCGGCCCGCCAAAGAAAATCCTCGGAAATAATGAATAGCTGCTCCATGCAAATTATTCAGACAGTTTAGCGTCTGTAGCCGGAAGAGATATATGAAGAACACGAGTCAAATGACATTAATAATTGTTTTTGAATTCTGTATTGATTTCATGGCGGCCGCGTTTCTTTCTTTCTCACCTGAATTGCTAATACCACCTTCCTGTAAATAATAAGGAACTCGCCACCGGGGTTTCTCGGCAGAAATGAATCTCTCCCATCGCTCTCCCTCCTGCGCCGCGGCGCCTCCCCTCCCCCACTCTGCCCTCCTCCCCCCCCTCCTCCCCGTTTTCCTGCGCGGCCGAGGCTTTTAGGAAACATCCTCCTACTTTCCATTATTTATTGTTTACAAACAACTCACTCTCCCCGGGTGAAGGGGAGGGAGGGCGCCCGAGCAGGGGTGGCCGAAGGCTCAGGGAGCGGCCGTCTTCACTGGAGGAAGGCATTCGGCACCCTTTCCTCACCCCATTCCCGTGGCCGGCCCCCCCTCCCCCGCCCCGCCGCCACCCGCCGCCCGGCGACTGGAAGCGTTCAGCCCCCGAGGAGGAAGCCGCCGCGCAGGTCCCAGCGGCCAGCGCCTCGGGGCCACCGCTCGCCGCGTGCAGGCCGCGCCCATTTCCTCCCCAGAGACACGGCCGCGGCTCCCGGGAAACGGCGCCCTGAACAAGACCATTCATCTTCTGAGCAGAGCTGCACACCCTCGGCGCGCGGTGGGCGCTGCCGGCCGCGCGGCTCCGGGGGAGGGTTCAGGGGCTGTCCTGACCCTCGCCGCTAGTTCTTCTGTTTTCCTTTCCAGCCTGAGCGCGGACAGACGCTCGCACTCCCCGCCCTCCCGGGTCTCGCCGGCCGTCTTCGTTCCCCGGCCCTGAAACCCCACTCGCCGGGCCGCTTTGCTGGGCCTCTGACCCCGATCCTCGGCGCTGGCCCAGGCCAGCCTGGCCGCGTGAGGGGCCGCCTGCCCCCGTTTGGGGAAGCTTGGGGCTGCGGGAGGAGTCTCCCGGCCTTGCGGGCCGCCCACACAGCCCCTGCGAAGCTCCCTGGAGGCCAAGTTGCCCAGACCATCTCCCCTCGCGGGCACACCCCGCACACAGCTGCCAGCCGGTGCCTCTGTCAAGAGCCGTCTGCGGAACCCAGCGCTTTCCGGGCCATCTTTGTCCCCTGGTTAAGGCAGGAGGAACTCTCCCGTGTGCTTTCCTAAAAGGCCCAGGCTTGAGCTGAGTCCCCGGATCTCTCTCAGAGCCGGACAGCCCTGAGTCAGAATTCCAGGCGCCATCAAGCTAAGCGTGCCCGCACAGACGCGCTTCCTGAGCCCGCCTCCGCGAGGGGTCCCCGGTTCTAAACACGCCCCGGGCAGCAACTGCCGGAAACCAAGCGCTTCCCCACGGACTAGGCAGCGCCTCCGGTTTTGGTCAGATGCCCCCGCGGGCCTGCCGAATTCCAAGGGAGCCGGGGCTGAGGGACCCTGAGGACGATTAGCCCCCAGTCCTAAAGGTCCTTGGCGCTCCCTTGCTGCCCAGGGGTGCTGTCGGCCGTCGGAACCCCGGCGGGCCCTGGAGAGAGGCCGGGTCCTGACCCTCCTCTGCTCTCGGCAGGGCTTCACCCCTCAGACGAGTTGAGCCCCCGAGGTCTGACCGGTCCCCAGAGTCGTCCCCTGGGGCCTCTGCTCCCCCTGCCCCGAGAGTCGCGCGGGCACGGCGCGGGCGTGGAGGCCCTGCTCCAGCCCAGAGAAGTTGACCCGAGCCAGGAGGCTGGGGCGGGGGGCGCGCAGCCCAGGGCAGGGCCTTCCTCTCTCAGGCGCCGGGCCCAGTCCTGGGGGCGTGCGTGCCGCCACTGCGCGCGGACGCCGGGCGGGGTGTGGGGCTCGGGGGTTCTAGGTGTCCCGAAGCCCCACTCGCGAACCCCGAGCCTGGCGGGTCGCTCTTTCGCAGTCGCTCCTCTGGGGTCTCCCGCGAAGCCCGGGACGAGCTGCAGGCGCGCGGGATGAGTCTTCCTCGCGAAACGCCCCGCGCTCCGGCCCGTTCCCTCCCGCTTTCCCACCGCGGCCCCGCCGCTGGCTCCCAGGGCGCCGCCCGAGCCGCGAAGGCTGGCAGCCGGGCGTCCCAGCGCAGGCCCCCGGCTCCGCGAGGCCCCCGTGCCCCAAGCCGCCCCCGCCCCCGATTTCCCTCCACTCGAGGCCGACGCGGCCGCCTCCAGAGACCCCACCGGCGGGCAGCAAACTTTGCGCCCCCAGCGCAAGAATGATCCTTGCAAAGTTTGCGCGGCCGGGCCCACTCCCTACCTGCGCCGGGGACGCGCCCGCCCGCGCCGCTCGGGCGCCGGGGCCGCGGAGAGCAGCGCGCAGCCCGGGACGCACCGGGGAGTCGCCGCCGCCGCCGCCCGCGCCCCTCGGCGGCCGCGCGGAGCCTCCGCCTCCCCGGCCGGGGGGAGGGGTCTCGGAGCCCCGGGGCGGGGGGCGGGCGCGGGGACTTCGCCTACCTGCGGTGGCGCCGGGCCACTGCCGGCCGCCCGCGAGGGCTCCGCGCGGCCGCTCGGCGCGCGCGCTCCGGCGGGGAGCGGGCGACAGCTAATGGAGACATTTCCAGGCTGAGCACCTGGCGAGCGAGCGGAGCGCGCCGGCGTCCCCAGGCGCCGCCGTCGTCAGCCGAGCCCGCACCGGCGTGACGTGGGCGAGCGAGCGCGCGGCTCCCACCCGGCCGCCCATTAACGCTTTCCCCCGCGGGCGCCGCGCGCTCGCCGACTTTTCCCCTCCGCCCGGCCGGCGCGGTGCTCGGGGGGCCGGGGTGGGGGGGGGCGCCCCCGGACGGCGGCGGGGTGGGGGGCGGGGGGTACCCCGGATCGAGAGGACCCTCCGGCTGGAACAGGAGGGCCTTGATCGGGCCAAGCGCTCGAGGCGGCCTCTGGGTCCTCGCAGGCCTTCAGAGGGCCCTCCCCGCGCCCAGCTTTGCTTCTCCGGAGCCGCTCCGGGACAGGACAGGACCCCAGGGTCTCCCCACTCCGCTCAGCCCCTCTGTCGCCAGTCCCCACTTCCCAGCCCTCTCTTGGCCTTAGCATCCCGGCGCTGGGGATCCAACGGAGCACCGGGTGCTGAAGGCCCAGTGCTCCTTGGAGGGGGCTGGGGTCCCGGCTCCGGGGCCTGCCTCTCTCTCGCCCCTCCCCCAACGTTGCCCGGTCACCCTGGGGAGCCCACTTTTTCCCTGTGTCCCCGCTAGGCTCCACCGGATCTGACGCTCAGGGCAGCGGGCCCTGGGCTGGGCAGGACCCTGGCTGTGGGCAGGGGGGCTTGGGCAGGTGGATCTGGGTGTGTCCAGGCGACAGGGCCTGCTTGGGGCCGAGTGAATCTGTAACCTGCCCAGGACCAGGCTTCCTGCCAAGAGGGCTTTATCAGGCCTTCCGGAGTCCTGCTGGCCTGGGCCTCTGGCCTGCGGGCGCGTTTCCACACGGACAGTCTGTAGCTTCTGCCTCTGCGGCTGGGAGGGTAGGCTGGTGTGGTGGGCCAGGGCCTGGCTTCCCTGACCCCTGACCCTCCCCCAGCCTACCCTGAAGCCCCTGCCCCGGTGTCCTGCCAGATCCTTGTCACTTCCACTTCAGAGAACCCTGAACTTGTTTCTGCTGTGATTCCTGGCCCGTCAGTGACGGTTGAGGCTTGCTGACTTGGAGAATGCCTGAAAAAAGTTCCTTGCTGCCAGCCCACCCCTTCTCTGCAGCAAGTGGAAAGGCTGCGAGTGTTTGCCAGGCTTCACTGGTGGAGGGTGGTGCTCCGGGCTGGGGCGACTTTGTGTCTGGTGTTGTCAAGGTGGGCCGGTGGGGCTTCCTCTGGGAGACGAGAGGGCCAGTGCCTGTCCCCCACGCCCCAGCTTCCTGGCCCTTGTGCTTCCAGTGGCTTCTGTGGGGGAGGGGATCAGCTCTGGCCTCTGGACCTGCTCTGTAACAGGAGGCCGGGCCTCCTCCAGGCTGCCTCCCTGTGGGCACGTCCCTGTCCTTCCGCCCCTGGGCTGATGGAAGTGTTCTGGGAGGGGGGTGTCCAGCGAGAAGGAGATGGGGGGCAGCGAGCTGCACCCCGGGGAGGGGTGGGGTTTGCCTGCAGCTCAGCTTTGTTTTTTCGTCCCCTCCCTCCTGCTGTGCTGGATGCTCTGGGCTGTGCCCCGGGGCCAACAAGACAGGCCGCCACCTCCCCGAGAGGGAGAGCGAACCTGGACTAAGATTCTTTTCATAGCTGAAGATGAGCAAGGCAGGCTTGTGTTCACGACCTTGATAGGGTGATAAACTCAGCTCACATTCAGCAGGGCCTCCCTCTAGTGCGACGCACCGCTGCGTCAGGGAGCCCGGGCAGCCCAGAGGCCCGCTCCTGCAGCGTGTCTGCAGCCCCTGGCCACTCCAGGCGTCTGGAGGTGGCACCACTGGGCGTCCTTCCTTGGGAGCAAGGCCTTCCCTTCCCTGGACTCGCCCAGAGACCGGCCGCCATCTGGATGCTGTCAGCCCGGGCCTGGCTCTGGCCCCCTGACAGAGGGCCGGAAGCCTCCGTGGCCACCCTCTGTCCCCTAGCCCCTGAGCTTGGGCAGGGAGGTGCCCTAGCCCTCCTGCCACACTGCCAGGCCCTCCTGGCTCTGAGGAAATGGTGAAACAGCCCTGGCTGGCCAGGGCATTGGAATGGTCCTTCTGGAAAGTGAGCAGCAGCCCGCGCTCCTCGGGGGGCTGCAGTCCCCGACCCCCCCGCCCCAGCCTGGCACGAGCTGCCTGCCGATGTGCCCCCCGCCCTGGTCAGTCCTGGCTCCCCAGGAAGCACCTTTCAATCCCTCTTTTGTTTTCCTGTTGGCAGAGCCAGAGTGCAATCTGAAGCATAAGTCTCTGTGCCCCAGGGCTTGGCCTGCCTGCATCCTCCCCTTGCCTGAACCTTGCTGTGACTTGCAGAGGCATTTGGGGGTTGAGAGCCCGAGCTGGCGCTGACGAGGCCAGCTCCCACACTGCCCCCATGCCTGCTATTGCCCAGGGGTCCGGGCGTCCATGGCCCCCCTGCTCCCCGAGGACCCAGGAAGGACAAGAGGCTCTCACCCGGCCCCGAGAGGGTGCTGAAGGAACTGATCCTGAGTGAGGACAGCTTCGGAGAGACCCCCGACCCGGTTTCCCAGGGATGCTGCTGTTCTTGGAAGGCGCCAGGCCTCAGTCACGCTCCCTGGCCTGACTGGGCTGTGCGTGGGGCCCAGGCCCCAGGGCTGCAGCGAGCAGCCTCCTTCATCTTTGCAAAGGGTCCTCTGGGGAACCTGCTTCCCTCTGGCTCCGGGGGCTGCAGGGGAGCCGTTCTCGCTTCCTTTCTCCCCTTTGAAGTTCAGCTCCCAGCTCGCAATGGATTCCAGCACAGTTTGAGAGGGTTTCCTTGTTTCAGAGCAGCATGGCATCCGGATTAGGCCCAGGGGCCTGTGGCCTGCTCCCTGCCTGGGGGACCTCGAGGGGCCTGTGTCTCACCTTCCTTCCTCTCAGGTGGGAAGGAGACCGCGGCCGCAGAGGTCAGCACGTGTGTTTTGCTTACTCCTTGCTTTCGCAACATGTGTGTCTGTAACGTTGAGGTGCATTGGCAGATTTCAGGGAGATTTCTCCTATGAGAAGTGAAGGCTGTTAACCCACACCACGTCCGTAGTTGGTGTGCTTAAACGTAACATGTTCTCCGGGCCCAACCTTGAATCGCCTATGCCCTAGCCCCGAACAGACGTCCAAAGGAGAGGACGTTATTGTAAATCTTAGAGGAGAGTAATAATACCCACCATTGCCCTGGAGCTTGAATATTGTTCTGAAGCCCTTCACACAGAAAAGAGGAAAGAAAGCAGGGTGGAAAGAAGTGGAAACCTAACCCTGATGAGTGAGCTAGTATTTGTGTAGGGGACCTCCCCAAACAGTGCAGGGGTGAGGCCCCTCACCGAAGAGCCTCCCTAGGCGTCCACCTGGGTTTGCCCGGAGAAAGAGTGTGCTCCCCGGATGGAAGAAGAGCCTCCCCGGAACCCCCCAGACTGCTCTCCTGCAGTCCCTGCACAGAATACTTGCTCAGGGAGAGGGTGGCCGGGTGCCTAGTGCCCTGTGCACAGGTCAGCAGGTAGATCAGGGTGGGTGCAGGGAGGTGGCACTGCACCGTGGCCCCCGCCTGCTGCCCAGGCGCCCCCCCCCCTCCTTTCCCTCCCAGAGGGGTTCGGGGTTCGGCGGCTTGTGGGAGGCTGCATCCCAGGCCCCCAGGGTGCTCTGCGCTCAGCAGGTCTGCAGTGGAGGGGCGCCTGCACCCCCTCGCATGTCCCCGTCCTGGGAGATCTGGCGTGTCCCCGTCCTGGGGTGACTCGGGAGGCGTGCCGCGGTCCGAAGGCGGTCCCCTGTCCCCACCGCATCTGGGGACACTACAGATCCCCCGTCAGACCCCAGTGTAGCCAATGGCTCCCCAGAGGTGAGCAGGGTAACTGCCGGCTTTCAGTTACTATGGCAGTACAGCATCCAGGAATACCCTCCAGGACTTAGCTGGTTTATATGAGAAAAGCCATTTCAGAGCATTTTTTGAAATCCAATTAATTGAAAGCCCCAGATAAAAGGAACACATTCTTAATGGCTGTAGAATAACCCGAGGGAGGCGAGGAGCCGGCCGACTTCAAAGGGCTGCAGAAATACTTACTGTTTTACTTTAAAAGTATCCAGATCAATGACTCAGTTAAAATTACTTATATGTTTAGCAACCTTTTCATTTTCTGTTTGAAAGTGAGCATGAGGCGCTCTTCCTGCCCAGGACCCAGACGCTCCAGAGAGAATGTGGCCAGGACGCTGGGTCACACGTGGGCCACTCTGCGCTCAGACTCGGCTCTGCGTGGGCTCGGGGCCGCCCGGGAGGGACGCGGGGTCTGGGACCGTGTGAGCGAGCCTGACTCTCATGGCTCCAGAGGTGGAGGTCCGGGGCCTAGCCGGGCGTGCGTCCTCCCGCGGGCTGGCCCTGCCCGGGACCCTGCGGACGCAGCCCCAGAGGAGCCTCCCCACGTGCGTCTTGGGCTCGGTGTCCATGTGCCCCTGCACCAGGACGCGGCCACTCTGGGCCAGGGCCCGCCCTGCCGGCCCCGTCTTTACTTCCATCCACGGCCACACTGTTTCCCGGCTGAGAGGGCCGCCTCATGGGTTTGGGGGGCGCGGGGTGCCCCGACGGGCCCTTCCTGACCTCAGTGTATCCCTCTTTACTTCCGTCCGCGGCCACCCTGTTTCCGGCTTAGAGAGGCACCTCGCGGGGCGGGGGGTGCCCCAACGGGCCCTTCCTGGCCTCAGTGTATCCCTTGAGCGGGACCCTCCTCCCCGTGGCCGATTACCACCCCCTGCGTCACCGCGAGGCCTCGGGCTCTGCTGGCTTGGTTGCTGCTGGTCTCCGGGGGCCGGCGCGTCTCGGGGCCCAGGGACTGGCCTCACTCTGTGCCCCTTGCGTCCCTCTCCCCCAGCCCGGCAGCACCTCTGACCCAGTGGCTGCGTCGGGGGCTTTGGGGTGTCTGTGGGTTCCACTGGCCCTCCCAGATGATCCCAGCGCGCACTCCTGAGGACACAGCTGAGGGCGGCAGGCTCTCTGGCCTCTGCCTGCTCTGAGGCTGTGGCGACGCTGGTCCAGGCAGGAGTGGACCACAGGCACAGCTTGGCTGCGTCTCCGGTCCCCTGACTGCTCCGCCTTGGCCGTGCTCTGCGGAGGGGAGCGGTGGTGGGCAGCGCTGCCTGCCAAGTTGGCAGCCGCCTGCAGGGTGGGATGGCACGTCCCGGCCACCCTGGGTCAGGCCTGACCCTGTGGCTGCCTCTGGCCTCGAGATGTGAGCACAGGGGACCTCTGTCACAGCAGCGCAGAAGCTGGGAGCCACGCACACGCGGCGGCGGCAGCCGCTCAGAGGTGAGGCTCCTGCACACGCGCCCCTGCCGGACGGGGCCGCGGGAGCCCCAGCCCACCGCCGTCCCCTGCCACTGGCTCGCTGGGGCTGTTTACTCCAGCACCACAGCCTGTCCTGTCTATGGACATGCTCACTGTTTTGCAAGTCAGATTAATAATGCTATCCTGTAATTGTATATTATGTGATTGTACTATAATTGTAAGATATAATTATGAAATGGTAATTGCATATTATTATGTACTTACATATTATAATTTTTACTTCAGAGAAAGCAGAAGCATCACCTTAAAGGGGAGATGCCTTTAAGTGAAAGTGAAGCCGCCCAGTCATGCCCGTGACTCTTTGCAACCCCATGAACTGTAGCCCACCAGGCTCCTCCCTCCATGGGGTCTTCCCGGCAAGAACACTGGAGTGGGCTGCCGTTTCCTTCTCCAGGAGATCTTCCTGACCCAGGGATCGAACCCGAGTCTCCCGCACTGTGGGCGGATGCTTTACCCTCTGAGCCACCAATGCATAGGATGCCTTTAAAGACGAAATCAAAACCACTCACCCCGGCCTCACTTTCAGAGTCTCGAAAAATCAGGTGTTTTCATAACCGTTTAACTTAGAAAGGCTTCTGCTGGGGAACATTTCCAGGGCTTCTGTCCTCCCACCAGGAGGTGGGCTGTCTGGCCTGGGTTCCACGGCCGGGGCCTCTGCTTCAGGCTGTCCAAGCGTCCACACCAGTGGGCGCTCCCGGGATGGAGGTCTGGGGTGGAGCCGGGGAGCACCTGTCTCGGCGCTGACCACTCGTTACTGGGATGCCAGGACTGGGGACAGAGGACCGTTCTGGCAGCCCCGAGTTGCTTATAGAAGAACGAGGAAGCAGCATTTTAAACCAGCAGCCCAAATACACAAAGAGCAGAAATTCAAGGCTGATCCCTAGGAAGCCAGAGTATTTTTCTTGTAGTGCAAGGGATATAAGAATATTCTTTATCTTGTCGTTGTTCAGTCGCTCATCTGAATGACCTCATGGATTATATACAGCACGCCAGGCTCCTCTGTCCTCCACTATCTCCCAGAGCTTGCTAATATTCATGTCCATCGAGTCGGTGATGCCATCCAACCATCTCATCCTCTGTCGTGTCTTCTTCTCCCGCCTTCAGTCTTTCCCAGCTTCAGGGTCTTTTCCAATGAGCCTGCTCTTCGCATCAGGTGGCCAAAGTATTGGAGCTTCAGCTTCAGCTTCAGTCCCTCCAATTAATGTTCAGGACTGATTTCCTGTAGGATGAACTGGTTGGATCTCCTTGCAGTCCAAGGGACTCTCAAAAGTCTTCTCTTGAAGACCAACACCACAGTTCAAAAGCATCAATTCTTCAGTGCTCAGCCTTCTAATTTATGGTCCACTTCTCATAAGCATACATGACTACTGGAAAAACCATAGCTTTTGTTATCTTAAAAATTATTAGCAAATAGAACTATTAAATAATGTTTGTTTATATATTTAATCTGTTATATAATGTTCAATAAGCACTTGCTTAACGTTGGTGATATGTGATGTTGCCCCTTGTCCCTCGTCTCACAGGAGTATCCTAATCCGCCACGGCCATGTCTCTCCTGCCCTTTGCTCGTTTGCCAGGATTTCATGTGTTACAGACCTGTTTCCCATCAGCCTTCTTCACGTTTATGATCCCGGTGTTCACGTTTGGGCCTTCGGTCCGTCTGGGCCTTCGGTCCGTCTGGAGAGTGTGTGTGTCGTGATGTGGTGTGAGGCGGGTCACTGCTGTCTTTTCTCTGATGGGAGCTGCGTCCCTGTCATCCCTCCCAGTGTGCCCTGGCCGGGGAGGCTGGCTGCCTCCTCTCCAGACACCTGCTCCTTCAGTCCCGCTTTGCAGGAGGCGCAGCAGCTGCAGTTGAGGCCCCACTCCCGGCGCGTGTGGAACGAGCTTCGTGGACGCAAGCCTTGTCTTCTGAGGTTTCTCTGGAGACTGTGTGGCCGGAGGCCTGGGGGTGAAGGGCCGTTCCCAGGCCTGGGCCTGCTCTCTGCTCAGCGTAACTCAGGCTGGTGCAGCGTCCACGGCCGGGCACTCCCCCTCTTGGCTGATGGGCACAGCTCAGCCGTCCCGTTCTCGCTGCCCAGCATCCTGTCTGCAGGACGATCCATCACTAGGAGAGCATCAGAGATGAAGTCACCAGAGGCACTGCATTCTAAGCTGCCTAACGTCTTGTGACAAGCTGCAGGGGCTCTGAATGGTGAAGTTCTGCCCGGGGTCCTGGCCCCAGGACTGTGGGTGCCTGTTCCGCCCGAGGGTGCCTCGCTGGGGAGGGGCCGAGTGAAGGAGGACATCTGAGCCATGTCCACGTCCCTGGAGGGCCTCAGGGGACCTTTCGACAGATCTTGGAGTCCCAGACCCCAACCCTCCTCCAACCTCCTGGCGATAATCCTGACTCTTGGTGCCTGAACATGAGACAATGGACTGGTTCCGAACTGGGAAAGGAGTACGTCAGGGCTGTATATTGTCATCCTGCTTGTTTCACTTACATGCAGAGTACGTCATGAGAAACGCTGGGCTTGATAAAACACAAGCTGGAATCAAGTTTGCCAGAAATATCAATATCCTCAGATATGCAGATGACACTACCCTTATGGCAGAAAGTGAAGAGGAGCTAAAGAGCCTCCTGATGAAAGTGAAGGAGGAGAGTGCACTCCCATGGCGGGTTCATGCTGATGTGCGGCAAAGCCAATGCAGTATTGTGAAGCAAAGTAAAACTAAATTAAAAAAGAAAACAAATAAAGATGAAGAAAATGAAAAAAACCTCAACATTAAAAAAATGAAGATCATGGCAGCCGGTCACATCACTTCATGGGAAATAGATGAGGAAACAATGGAAACAGGGACAGACTTTATTTTTGTCCAAAATCACTGCAGATGATGTCTGTAGCCATGAAATTAAGAGACACTTCTCCTTGGAAGAAAAGGTATGACTAACCTAGACAGTATATTAAAAAGAGACTTACTTTGCAGGTAAAAGTTCATACAGCCAAAGCTATGGTTTTTCCAGTAGTCATGTATGGATGTGAGAGCTGGACTATAAAGAAAGCTGAGCACCGAAGAATTGATAGTTTTGAACTGTGGTGTTGGAAAAGACTCTTGAGAGTCCCTTGGACTGCAAGGAGATCCAACCAGTCACTCGTAAAGGAAATCAGTCCTTATATTCAGGAAAATCAGTCCTGAATATTCATTGGAGGGACTGATGCTAAAGCTGAAGCTCTAATAATACTTTGGCCACCTGATGCGAAGAGCTGACTCATGGGAAAAGACCTTGATGATAGGAAAGACTGGGGGCAGGAGGAGAAGGGGACGACGGAGGGTGGGATGGCTGGACGGCATGATTGACTCTGTGGGCATGCAGTCATGAAGATCTGTCTCAGCCAAGTACATATGTGGATAAAAAGAATGGACGCTGTTGAAACAAACGCCAGGCCTCTCTGACCGTCAGTGTGGGTCACCAACTGGCAGGGAGACTTGTCCTTTTGGTCCCCTGGTCTTCACGGTCTCGGGGAAAGGTCACTGGTGGTCACGGGGGAAAGGTCACTGGTGGTCACGGGGGAAAGGTCACTGGTTTTTCTTTTTCCCCTAGTTTTATTTATTTGAAGCACAGTTGATTTACAACGCTGTGTTGCTTTCTGCTGTACAGAAAAGTGGCTCAGTCTACATATGTACACGTTCTTTTCCATCCGTGCGTGATGGTTTATTTTATCATGGGATATGGAATATAGTTCCCTGTGCTCTGCAGTAGGATTCTGTGGTGTATCCATGGATTTGGGGATTTCCTTTAGTTCTTAAAGTTTTTTTTTTTTCTGGACTGGATGTTGGGTCTAGTGGTCTGAAAGATTCTGAGCTTTGAGAAATCTTCTATGTACTAAAACTTAAAAAAGCCATCCGTTAGTTGCTACATTTTAGCTGACTCTGTGCTTGCCTGGAAAATCCCATGGAGGGAGGAGCCTGGTAGGCTGCAGTCCATGATGTCACTAAGAGTCGGAAACGACCGGGCGACTTCACTTTCACTTTTCACTTTCATGCATTGGAGAAGGCAATGGCACCCCACTCCAGTACTCTTGCCTGGAAAATCCCATGGAGGGAGGAGCCTGGTGAGCTGCAGTTCATGGGGCTGCTAGGAGTCGGACATGACTGAGGACTTCACTTTCACTTTTCACCTTCATGCACTGGAGAAGGAAATGGCAGCCCACTGCAGTGCTCTTGCCTGGAGAACCCCAGGGGCGGGGAGCCTGGTGGGCTGCCGTCGATGGGCTGCACAGAGTCGGACACGACTGAAGCGACGCAGCAGCTGCAGCAGTGCTTGCAGTTACCCCGCCCGGAGGCGCTCCCGGAGGAGAAGGGCACGCCCACCTTCAGCACAGCCCAGGGCCCAGAGGACAGCAGGTGGATTGTGCAGCAGGGAGGGGGTGCTTTCACAGGAACCCAAGAAACAGACCTTCTGTGTCCAGCCCGATCACGGTTTCCAGGGCTTCCGGCGACTCCTGGCAAGGTGGCTCAGGCGTGAGTCCCGATGGTGAGGCCGGTGTCCTGCTGCATGGCGGGGCAGCGTCTCTCTATGGGCCACGGCTGCTGCAAGCCTGTGCTCAACAGGAAATCAATACCCATCTTGCCGCCTCGCTGCCCTGGGATCTCGTTTTCCCGCTGTGCGTGTTCGCCGCTGATGTGCTCGCCGGGTCTGAGGCTGCCGTTTTGCAGCTTGCCTCTGGCCGGGGGTTACAACTTTGTTACGTGCCTCCCATCGTCCCCCACAAAGCACGGGCTCCGCGGTGATCCTGGTGCCGACCGCGTGCCACGCTGCTGTGGCTGGGCAGCTCCTGGTGGCTGTCTGTCTGCAGAGGCATTTCAGCACTCCGGCTGCGGGGGCTCGAGTCTCAGCCCTCAGCTGCGATGCCTCCCTTGTCAAGGGCGCCTCCTCCTGTCTGGCCCCTGGTTGATGGTGGACTGACCTTGTGGGGGCCTCTTGTCAGTGGCTGGCGGAGCCTCCGTGGGTCAGAGGCCAGGAGCAAGCCTGTGCAGCCAGCTCGAGGGCTGTGCTCACCGCCTGCCCTCGGATGCAGCCATGCCAAGCCACACCCATTGCTGCCCCGAGGCCGCGGGGATCTTGCCCCTGAGTGCAGGGGGCTCTCCAGCAGCGCCCCCACCCCAGACCCTCAGGGTGGACGTGGCCGGCCACGCCTGCCCCTCTTCCGGGAGAGAGCAGAGACCCGTGGTGGGCAGGGCGGTCCGCTTGGCCCATCCTTTGAAACGACATGGAATGTGCAGGCCGGGACTGCGAAGGCGCTGGGTCCGCCTAGGCCCAGCTCCACACTTCAAGACAGTCTGTTATGGAAAACTCCAAGTGGCTACAAAGACAAAGAGGATCATAGACTGGAGAAAAGACCCCGGTGTTCATCGACCCGTTTTTATGTAAACTCACTCCAAGCCTCACTCAGGGCCAGTCTGACCCACTGTCCCCAGCCTGCTGGCTCTGAAAGCGCATTCAAGGCCTTGTGCCTGTAACTGTTTCAGTATCTGTGGTGCTGGGGGCTAAGCTGCTATGGTCGTGTCCGATTCTCTGCCACCCCCTGGACTGTAGCCCCCCAGGCTCCTCTGTCCATGGGGTTCCCCAGGAAAAGAAGACTGGAGGGGTTGCCATTCCCTCCTCCAGGGGATCTTCCCGACCGAGGAGCAAGCCTGCCTGTCTGATGTCTCCTGTGTTGGCAGGCGGGTTCTTTACCACGGGCGCCACCTTTATCGGGGCTTAAACTGCCTGGTTTTGGCCATGGGAGCATCCTCCTGGGGCAGCGATGGTGGAGGGCTCCCTGTTTTCGGGCACAGCAGCGGGTTCTGGGCTTGCCTTGTGCCTCCTGTCTCAGGGGCATTGGCTCCTGCTGGAGTCTCGGCTGCTTCAGCAGACAAGCGCTGCTCCTTGGGCACTGCCCAGGACCGCGTCACCAGGTCTAAGGTTGGGGACAGGGCTGCAGGCTGGCCGAAGGGTGCAGCAGGCCTCGTGCGGCCCCATCAGCTTCCCGGGGGGCGTGGGGGCCACGCAGGGACAGTCCACGCAGGAGCGTCCAGCTGCCTCGCGGGGCTGCAGCCTCCCCGAGAGTCTCATTGCCACCTTAAGGGGGACACTTCCGATGTCCATTACCATCTACAAATGGACATGAGTTTGAGCAAACTCCGGGAGCTGATGTTGGACAGGGAAGCCTGGTGTGCGGCAGTCCACGGGGTCGCAAAGAGTCAGACACGGCTGAGCGACTAAACGGAGGTGAACTTTTGGAAAACTGAGTTGATCTATGAAAGGAAACCCTGCTTTATATACGGGATACCTTCCGTGGTAGCTGTGCAGAAAACGTGCTTCTCTTTCTCAAAACGAAGCTTCGTTGCCACCACCCGAGAGAGAGGGTGGTTGAGCTCTGTCCTCTCGGCCCCACTGCAAGGACGATGTGGTTTTCACCAAGCGACGTGGCCCCGGACGCTCTGTGCAGTGTATGTCGAGGGCAGCGACAGGCATTTGCGGGGCAGGGGACGGAAGCTGAGACGCGGGGGTCTCGGGCCCCCAGAAGCGGCACCAAGGTGAACAGCTGTGCGAACAGGGATTCGAAAACACTTTTCCTGTTGGAACCCCAGATCCCCTAACTGGAAACCCGTCAGGAGGGGCTGCTGCGTCCCTGGGTGCGGGAGGGCAGAGCGGCTTAGAGCAGGCTGCCTCAGCCAGGCCCTTCCTCCTGGACTCCAGGGCTCCCTGTCTTGGTCCCCTAGGGCCATACTTCCCAGATACCCCTCAGGGGCATCTGCGGTGAGAGCAGCTTTCCAACAAGGGAACGAGCACCGCTGGATGGTTGCAGTCAAGGCGAGCCTCAGCCCGGAGGCTTGAGGGAGAGGGAGGCAAAGAATGAGCCTTGCCCTTGACTTAACTTTTCTGAAACTCGGGGCCCCCCCTCATGTTGCGTGACTCCCTGACTTTTGACACTTGTTTAATATTTCATCTGAAATGACCATTTGATTAAAGAGGAAAGCTGGTTGGGATGTGATGCTGGCCCTTCCTGACACTCACGTATATAACCACCCAGCACACGTGTATAACCTTCCTGACACACGTGTGTATAACCATGCAGCAGGCCTGGACGCGGCGCCGAAAGAGTCCTTTGCTGGCTTGTCATCTCCTTCCTCTGCTTATTGCTTGCCTCCCTTTATTCCGAGTTTCTAGCAAAGTTTCCTGGAACAATAGCTTTCTCTCCTAAACTCAATTGATTTTATGGTCCTCAGAAATGTTTTTCATAAGCACTTCATTGGAAAAATATTCTTCAGTAGTGTCTGCCAGCAAGCTGACAGAGAAAAAGAACCCAAGTCACTCGACCACTTTCCATGGTTTAATCCATTGCCGCATTTCCGAGGCTTCCAGGAGGATCCAGCCAATAACAGGAACCGTGGTGTTTTGTGGCAAAGACTGATCACAGCTCATCGTCACCAACAATGCGTTAAATCACGGCTCTGCCCTCGCCGGGCAGGAGACAAACAGCCTCCCTGCTTGCCAGGAAGCGATGTCCCCCACCCCATCCCAGGGCCCAGGCTCACCGGGCCCCACGGGGCATGGTCAGTGCTGGCTGGAGACGCCACTGGTTTGCAGAGGAGAGGTCAGTGCTCAGATGATGGCCTGAGGCAGGCATGATTCAGGGGTGCGCTTCCCCGCAGCTCCTCGCAGTTCCGTAACCCCCACCTGGGCAGGCGCCTGTCCCTCCCCAGGGGGCAGTGTCCTCGGCTCCCAGGGTCAGTCCCGAGCCCCTGCCCTGCGACTGGCCAAGCGCTGCCTTAGTGGTCTGTCCCCCGGACAGCCTGCCCGACCTCGACGTGACAAAGAGCGCCGTGTGTCATGCGTGCAGCCCACACCTCAGGGGGACGGGCAGCCTGGAGGGAGGGGCCACTGGGAGCCACTATGGGGAGGCTGCCAGCCGCCGGCGTGAGCGCGTGATGAGTGCAGGCCACTAAGGGGAGGGAGGTCTGGTCAGGGGTCTTGGTGACAGAAGGAGATAGGTAGAAAGCAGGGCCTGTCTGTCTGCTGGACGTGGTCACATCTGGAAGTGTCTGGAATGAGCAGACACCACGGCCAGCCTGGGGTGGGGAAGGTGCCCTGGGGAGGCGGGAGAGCAGGGTCCACGAGGTCCACAGCCTCCTGCTGAGAGTGGCCAGCCCCCTGAGAGTGACCAGCGGCCAGCCCCCTGAGAGTGGCCAGCCCCCTGAGAGTGGTCAGCCCCCTGAGAGTGACCAGCAGCCAGTCCCCAAGTGTGACCTGTCCACCGTGGGCAACCAGTCCCCTGAGAGTGGCCAGCCCCCTGAGAGTGGCCAGCCCCCCGTGGGCGACCAGTCCCCTGAGAGTGACCAGCCCCCTGAGAGTGGCCAGCGGCCAGTCCCCAAGTGTGACCTGTCCACCGTGGGTGACCAGCCCCCTGAGAGTGACCAGCGGCCAGTCCCCAAGTGTGACCTGTCCACCGTGGGTGACCAGCCCCCTGAGAGTGACCAGCGGCCAGTCCCCATGGGCGACCAGCCCCCCGTGAGTGGCCAGTCTGTGGTCTGACGCTCACAGGCAGCAGAGCCCTGACCTCTGTCCCCGAGACTCTTTCCTTCTGAGTGTGCAGCTTTGCACACTTTGGATCCCCTTAACCAACTAACCCTCCAGCCCCACATGGAG